>CM077659.1:8161997-8801997 GCA_039707465.1 Rhabdophis nuchalis | reverse complement strand
AGTATATAAATATATATATACTTATTCCCCTGTCTCAGCTGATCAGGAGGAGAACCTGGTTGGCTTAGGGGCTAAGGCTCCTGCCTAGCATGTAATACAGCCCCGGTTCAAATCCCAGTAAGGGTATGGCTAGCTGATGAGAACTAAAAAGCTCGAAATAGATCTATACTAGTCTCCCTGACTTATTTATCAGCTCAAAAACGTAACACACACACACACACACACGTGTGTGTGTGTTAGGTTTATTGATCAGCTCAAAAAACCTAGCACACGTATAAAAAAATTACACAACGGAACTCATGGCTTTCTGTCTAGATGGTCTCTTCATTCGAACTCAGGCTATTTACATGTCAGGCAATTGCCTTAACCATTAAGCCACAAGCTCTACTCCCTTATCAGCTGAGCCAGGGAAATAAGTCAGTGTTTATGTCAGAGCACCTGGTATGCCCAAATATGGGTGGGAGTAGAGCTTGTGGCTTAATGTATCTTATCAGATACAGTTTTGTCTTGCTGAGAAAAGCCACTGAGCCACTGTGTCACTTTAATGTGCGGATAGATATGTAATTATTTCCCCGTTTTCCCTTCATTCCCAGGTGCTACCCTAGTATTACGCTCAAAATTCTCCGCTTCTCAGTTTTGGGATGATTGTAGAAAATACAAGGTGACCGTCATACAGTACATTGGAGAGGTGCTTCGTTATTTATGCCATGTGCCCAAGGTAATTATTCTTTGATCGCTTTTCCCTTATCCCTCATCATCCCCATTCACCGAAAGGATTACTTCAACATGCAGAATAGAGGAAGGTGCGGTCCTCGGTGGTCTCTGAGCTTGGCTGTTTTCTTGGTGACGTTTCAGGACCAAACTAGGTAACATTATCAGTGCCCTTCATTACCTCGTTGCATCATGAAACATCTGCAAGAAAACAACCCCAGCTCAGAGAGCATCAAGGACCCCACAGTTCGATCTGGAAGTACAAATATTCTCTTCTATAGAGGAAGGTCTCTGATGTGCTGCTCTCCATGCCTCTTCTGATGTTATTATATGTGTAAAAGGGCTAAGAGTGGACTATCCAAAGGGCACTCCCTATGGGACAGTGCATGCTAATTACCTTCAATATTGTTTTCAGCAGCTTTAAGAAAGTGCTGTGTCTTTTTAACTCTTCCTTGTGTCTCTCTCCCCCTGCTTTCTGCCAATTCCCTGTTTTTTGATGTTTTATTGTTCAATCAATAAACATCAAATCACTTTTTTTTTTTGCAAGCTGGAATGAAAGGAATGGGTGACTGCCCTATATGTACCATCATTCCAATTAAAAGCAAAGAATTAAAAACAAAGAATTCACTCAGCTCAAGACAATTGGGAGACACTGTTAATCTACCTACCTACCTACCTACCTACCTACCTATCTAAATGTGTGTGTGCGTGTGTGTGTTCCAGTATAACTCTGGAGTGCCTGGAGCAATTTCAACCCAATTTGGTACACAGACGACTTACTCTCTGGAAACAAATTCTGTGGGGATAAGACACCCCTAAAACCCCTCAGGGTGTGTGTTCTGTTAAAATACAGCCTGTTGTGCTTTAAAATGGCTTCTACTGTACTGCTGTAAAATGACTTCTACTGTACAGCACAGTGGAGTTGCCATGGTAACAGCTTTAACAGATAAATGTTGTTAGTTGCAAAGTCATGCCAATCCATCACGATCCCACGGACAATGTTCCTCCGGGCCCTCCTGATGTCTACCATCCTCTAGAGTCCATTTAAGCTCACGCTGATGTCTTCGGTGACTCCATCCAGTCACATCATTCTCTGCCGTCCCCTTCTTCTTTTGCCCTCCATCGTTCCCAGCATGAGGCTCTTCTCCAGGGAGTCCTTCCTTCTCATTAGGTGGCCAAAGGATTGGAGTTTCCTCTTCAGGATCTAAAGAGCAGTCAGGGTTGATCTCCTCTAGGACTGACCGGTTGGATGGCCTTGCAGTCCAAGGGACTCAGTGCAGGAGTCTTCTCCAGCACCAGAGTTCAAAGGCCTCCATTCTTTGGCGCTCAGCCTTCCTTATGGTCCAACTTTCACAGCCATCCATTGCAACTGGGAAAACCACAGCCTTGACTAGACGCACTTTTGTTGGCAGGGGGATGTCTCTGCTTTTTAGTATGCTGTTTAGATTTGCCATAGCTTTCCTCCCCAAGAGCAAGCATCTTTTAATTTCTTGGCTGCTAATTTCTGGGTAAAATCAATAAACTGCCCTTTTTGGCGAAATGGATCCCAATACAGAAGATTTAACAATGTTTTGTCTAGCATATTGTTAAAAGCACAATAGTTGCATAAACCACAAGACTGAATAACATGTATTTGTGATAATGCTGGGATAATATGACCCAAGGAGACTTTGAATGGTGGAAGGTGCTTAGCCTGCAGGTGTTATAAATCTGTGCCACTAAATATTTTGTTATCTGGCAATTAAACCGAGAGGCATATTGCTCAATTTCTATTATAGTAACAGGAAAAACAGGATATTTTTTTTGCAGCTTCAGAAGTATTCATGCATACTACTATTGTATGCAACATAGTAGTAATTCTGAATAAATGGGTATGAATTTCTCAGGGCAGAGTTACACACAAGGGAACAATATATGTTGCACAGATGTTTACTGTATTTGCAGCCACAAATCCAAGCCATTTTGTTCCCTATTTTCTCTCACCCTGGCATCATTTTGCAGTGTGTTTCTTTTGTCGGTTTTTTTTTTACACAGCCAGTTTTAATGGCAACTGCTCTCATTTTTCTCCTTAACACACAAAAGGATTAATGAGAAACAAAAAACAAACCAACAGCAGAATCGGAGGTGGATAATAGTCTGTTTCCTCCCTAGAGAAACTTAACTAGGTGGAAAAATTAATCTCACAGGCCCACAATCAAAGGGGAAAAGGGGGTGAAATCTAAGAAGGAAAAAAATGGCAAGTGAACCGAGAGATTCACTTCTTAAATATACCAGGTTATTTAGAATTAGCCGTTTCTACCAGCTTGTGAGTAAACTAAATTAACTAAAACAATACACAGTTTTTAATTTTTCCATGGTGTGTAAGAAAGTGTCCTGGAAGACAGGAATCCACAAGGCTTCCCGGGTGTGCATAACACCATGCTTTGTAGATGCACCGACGGAGTGAAAAGCTTTTTCCCGATGGCCTAGAGAGAAGATGCATGTCCAGCTCAACCATTTTGCGTGCCTAGATCCAGATCGTCAGAAGATGTCCTCGGCTGAATCGGATGTAGAGATAATATTCCATGTACAGTCACCTACATTGGCTGTAGATGATTATTAAGTTATTCTTCTTAGTGTACAATACAAGACAAGACAATAGCAGAGTTGGAAGGGACCTTGGAGATCATCTAGTCCAACTCCCTGCCTAGGCAGGAAGCCCTATACCATTTCAGACAAATGGCTATCCAACATCTTCTTGAAGACTTTCAGTGTTGGAGCATTCACAACTTCTGGAGGCAAGCTGTTCCACTGATTAATTGTTCTAACTGCCAGGAAATTTCTCCTCAGTTCTTAAGTTGCTTCTCTCCTTGATTAGTTTCCACCCATTGTTTCTTGTTCTGCCCTCAGGTGCTTTGGAGAATAGTTTGACTCCCTCTTCTTTGTGGCAGCCCCTGAGATATTGGAACACTGCTATCATGTCTCCCCTAATCCTTCTTTTCATTAAACTAGACATACCCAGTTCCTGCAACCGTTCTTCATATGTTTTAGTCTCCAGTCCCCTAATCATTTTGTTGCTCTTCTCTGCACTCTTTCTAGAGTCTCCACATCTTTTCTACATCATGGTGACCAAAACTGGATGCAGTATTCCAAGTGTGGCCTTACCAAGGCCTTATAAAGTGGTATCAACCCTTCACGTGATCTTCAGTCTATCCCTCTGTTTATGCAGCCTAGAACTGTGTTGGCTTTTTTGGCAGCTGCTGCACACGGCTGTCTCCTATTTAAATGGTTGTCCACTAGGACTCCAAGATCCCTTTCACAGTTACTGCTATTGAGCGAGGTACCACCTATACTGTACCTGTGCATTTCATTTTTGTTGCCTAAATGTAGAACCTTACTCTTTTCGCCATTGAATTTCATTTTATTAGATAGTGCCCAATGTTCAAGTTTGTCAAGATCCTTCTGTATCTTAAGCCTATCTTCTGGAGTGTTGGCTGTTCCTGCCAGCTTGGTGTCGTCTGCAAATTTGATGAGTTCCCCATTTATTAACTCATCCAGATCAGAGAGAGAGAGAGAATCACTTTTCCTGTTATAAGATAACAGCTTTGTACCTTCCCATTGTCCATATTATATGGAGAAAAGAGACTCTATCTGACGAAGCCCCTTTTGTGCCACTAATTTAGCTTACTATATCTCTGTCTAGAGACTGCAAAGAAGAATTAACCCTAGATTTATTTTGGACCTCCAAGGGGCCCTTAGTGCTCTTTGAGTTCAGTTGCTTCAGTGGCTGAAAGCCCCTTAAATGTGTTCGTTCTCTACTGAGAAATCTTCTACACTCTTCTGAAATTGCGATCTGTCTCTTTCTAGAAAGACAACGATCAAAACCACACGGTAAGACTTGCTCTGGGGAACGGCTTGCGGGCTGATACTTGGAGGGAATTCATCCGAAGATTTGGAGATATGCGCATTTTTGAGTTTTATGCGGCCACCGAAGCCAACGTTGTATTTGCTAATTACAGTGGAAAAATTGGAGCTATTGGAAGATTGAATTACTTCCACAAGGTAGGAACAACGTAAATGTGTATGTCCTTTTAAATTGCATTTGCCAATTTTCCCCCCTAGCATTTATAGAGTGGTCAATACAATAATACAATACAATAGCAGAGTTGGAAGGGATCTTGGAGGTCTTCTAGTCCAACCCCCTGCCTAGGCAGGAAACCCTATACCATTTCAGACAAATGGCTATCCAACATCTTCTTAAAGACTTCCAGGATTGGGGCATTCACAATTTCTGGAGGCAAGCTGTTCCACTGGTTAATTGTTCTCACTGTCAGGAAATTTCTTCTCAGTTCTGAGTTGCTTCTCTCCTTGATTAGTTTCCACCCATTGCTTCTTGTTCTGCCCTCAGGTGCCTCGGAGAATAGTTTGACTCCCTCTTCTTTGTGGCAGCCCCTGAGATATTGGAAGACTGCTATCATGTCTCCCCTAGTCCTTCTTTTCATCAGACTAGACATACCCAGTTCCTGCAACCGTTCTTCATATGTTTTAGTCTCCAGTCCCCTAATCCTCTTTGTTTCTCTTCTCTGCCCTCTTTCTAGAGTCTTTTCTACATCGTGGCAACCAAAACTGTATGCAGTATTCCAAGTGTGGCCTTACCAAGGCATTATAAAGTGGTATTAACACTTCATGTGATCTTGATTCTATCCCTCTGTTTATGCAGCCTAGAACTGTGTTGGCTTTTTTGGCAGCTGCTGCCCACGGCTGGCTCCTATTTAAATGGTTGTCCACTAGGACTCCAAGATCCCTCTCACAGTTGCTACTATTGAGCAAGGTACCAAAGAGTTGACCAAAGGAGGTCAACTCTGAACCTCCTTTGAAAAGTAATTTGCATGGGGCTGTTCCTAAAAATGTAATTATTGTTGGATCATGTACAAAGAAAAAAGAAGCATTTGAAAGCCCTAATATACCAATGGTCTTATGCTTTCCTTAGAAAGTAATGCAATACGAGCTCATTAAGTATGATGTGGAGAGAGATGAACCTGTCAGAGATGAAAATGGCTATTGCATAAAAGTTCCTAAAGGTACCTATCTTTTGATATCTTTCATTGCTATTGAAATTCAGCCCCAGAAAGCATGCTTTGAACTGTCTTTATGCTTTTAGGCAGAATCAATGCTCTATAGCCCATGGGGGGGGGGGGGAGGAACAGGCAAAATAGAGACTATTGCTTAAATATCCAGACTTTAAAAGTCAAACCCATCTTTAGGAATGAAGCAGCAGAAGGAATCCTGTAGTTGAGGATGCCTGCAAGCCTGCTCAAAAATCTTGCACCAGAATCTCAATTGAAAATGTTGATTTAGTATATTTTCTAAATATTACTAGTCAGCAGACTTCCTTTATCATGTTGTTTGAGTTTTGTGGTTCCTCCTAGGCGAAGTGGGTCTGCTCGTTTGCAAAATCACCCAGTTGGCTCCATTTAGCGGTTACGCGGGATCGAAGAACTTGACCGAAAAGAAGAAGCTAAGAAATGTTTTTCAAAATGGGGATGTGTACTTCAACAGCGGAGACCTCTTAATGATTGCTCTTGACAACTTTATTTATTTCCATGATCGAGTTGGAGATACATTTCGGTTTGTTTGTTTTTCTCCGTCCGTCCCTCCCTCTCCCTCCCTCCCTCTCCCTCCCTCCCTCTCTCCCTTCTTCTCTCTCTCTCTCTCTTCCTCCCTCCCTCCCTCTCCATCCCTCCCTCCCTCTCTCTCTCTCTCTTCCTCCCTCCCTCCCACCCTCCTTCTCTCTCTCTCTCTCTTCCTCCCTCCCTCTACCTCCCTCCCTCTCTCTCTCCCTCCCTCTCCCTCCCTCCCTCTCTCTCTCTTCCTCCCTCCCTCCTTCTCTTTCTCTCTCTCCCTCTCTCTCTCTCTCTGTTTTGACTTCCTGTCAGCAGGAAATAAGTATAGATAGATCATTCATTATATTTTGAAATGTGGCAGCTCTGTTTCAGCACTGAAGTTGTCGTTTAATATTTAAGGAGTCAGTCTGTCAATTCCAGCATGCTGAAAGAGCACTGTGAATTTGTAGACAAATGGTCTAAAATATTATGTTGGAGGCTAAACAAGGGTAAAACCCAGCAGGTTCTGACAGGTTCTGTAGAACCGGTAGCAGAAATTTTGAGTAGTTTGGAGAACCGGTAGCAGAAATTTTGAGTAGTTTGGAGAACCGGTAGTGGAAATTTTGAGTAGTTTGGAGAACCAGCAAAAGCCACCTCTGGCTGGCTCCAGAGTGTGGTGGGAATAGTGATTTCACAGTATCCTTCCCCTGCCATCCTTCCCCTGCCACATCCACCAAGCCACTCCCACCAAGCCACACCATGCCCACCAAACCACAACCCCAAAACCTTTAGTAAACGATGCAACCCAGAAGAGGAGCGGATCAGGGGGCATTGGGAAATGAAATTCTGGTTTCCAGTGCATGCATGCACACTGGCCAGCTGGTCTCCCAGTTCCTGCTGTGCATGCGCATGACCGGCGTGCATATGCACAATATAAAACAGAAGACCAGCTCTTCCAGTTTCTGGCACTTCTGCACACATGATGGTCAGCTGATTGTTGCCTGTGCATGCATGCCAAAAACCTGGAAGAGGAACGAGCAACACTGCATATTCCAGGTGACATGGCATTCCAGGTGCTACTTCAGGTTCACCATCACAGCTCTCAAGCTCTGAAGCTGCTCTCCAAGGCAGAATGAACCTCCCGTCACCTGCGAGTGTATCTTTTCTTGCTTGAGTTGTATCTTCTGGAAAGTTCATCAACGCTACAAAACGATTGATTGACCAGCCCTGATTGATAGCCTTCCTCCAGCCTGATCCCCCTGATACAATTCTTAAATTTGAGTTTCCCCTTCTAGCAGATGCTTGGGACTCATTTATGACAATAGTGTTGCTTTATTCTGTGCTTCTTCAAATGAATTATGTTCCTTTAGATGGAAAGGAGAAAATGTGGCCACCACAGAAGTTGCCGATATTTTAGGACTGATCAACTTTATTCAGGAGGTGAACGTGTATGGTGTATCCGTGCCAGGTATGGAGCAAAGACAGGGCAGAGGGAGGGAGGGAGGGAGGGAGGAAAAAGAAGAAGGGAAGGGAAGGGAAGGAGGGAGGGAGGGAGGGCAGAATGGCAGAATTTCAATTGAATCATTATGGATGATACATTGATCTTTTTTTTAACCATATTCTATGAACCTCCCTGGGAAGATTCTTGTTTTCTGGCCCATTTGCCTAAAAGTTTGAGTTTGGAAAAACCATTATGGTTTGGTAAGACCACACTTGGAATACTGCATACAGTTTTGGTCGCCACAATGTAGAAAAGACGTGGAGACTCTGGAAAGAGTGCAGAGAAGAGCAACCAAGATGATTAGGGGACTGGAGGCTAAAACATATGAAGAACGGTTGCAGGAGCTGGGTATGTCTAGTTTGAAGAAGAGAAGGACCAGGGGAGACATGATAGCAGTGTTCCGATATCTCAGAGGGTGCCACAAAGAAGAGGGAGTCAAACTATTCTCCAAGGCACCTGGGGGCAGGACAAGAAGCAATGGGTGGAAACTAATCAAGGAGAGAAGCAACTTAGAACTAAGGAGAAATTTCCTGACAGTTAGAACAATTAATCTCTGGAACAGCTTGCCTCCAGAAGTTGTGAATGCCCCAACCCTGGAAGTCTTTAAGAAGATGTTAGATAGCCATTTGTCTGAAATAGTATAAAGTTCCTGCCCACGCAGGGGGTTGGACTAGAAGACCTACAAGGTCCCTTCCAACTCTGCTATTGTATTGTATTGTATTGTATTATAATTAATAAAAATACCCCAAAAAGATTTTTTGTAGATTGAGTGGGAAAAAGTTGAGAAAAATCAATATTAACGGCCATTCTCTTGTAGGTTGCGAAGGCCGAATGGGCATGGCGTCCATACGACTAGCAGATGGTTGTGCATTTAATGGGGAAACTCTCTACAAACACGTGACCGATTACTTGCCTCTTTACGCCAGGCCTTATTTTGTGAGGATCCAGGTAGGTCATCTTCCACCTGTACTCATCTCACAATTGAATAGAAGGTGGCAGCCTTTGCATTAGAGAACGGAAATCGTAATTTTCACGGATGCATCGCATTGTTTGAAAGATCTCAGAACTTGCATTTCTCCCATTGTGTTGTAATACAGGTAGTCCTCAACTTACAATGAATTCGTTTGGTGACCCTTCAAAGTTCTCAACAGCTACTCACTGATGGCCAATGATGCCCCAAAGCATCTTCTCCCAATGTCCTCCAGGTGTCCTGGGATCAATTCTCTGAATTCCCAGCACCCATGTTAGACAAGTCTTTCTCCATCTCAACACCTTTAAGTGGACTTCAACTTCCAGGATTCTGGGGATTCTGGGAGTTGAAATCCACCCATCTTAAAGTTGCTGAGGATGAGAAACACTGGGCTAGATAGTGCAACTTCCAACATGTCCGAAAGATGACATTCTGGGGATTCTGGGAATTGAAATCCACCCATCTTAAAGTTGCTGAGGATGAGAAACACTGGGCTAGATAGTGCAACTTCCAACATGTCCGAAAGATGACATTCTGGGGATTCTGGGAATTGAAATCCACCCATCTTAAAGTTGCTGAGGATGAGAAACACTGGGCTAGATAGTGCAACTTCCAACATGTCCGAAAGATGACATTCTGGGGATTCTGGGAGTTGAAATCCACCCATCTTAAAGTTGCTGAGGATGAGAAACACTGGGCTAGATAGTGCAACTTCCAACATGTCCGAAAGATGACATTCTGGGGATTCTGGGAGTTGAAATCCACCCATCTTAAAGTTGCTGAGGATGAGAAACACTGTGCTAGATAGTGCAACTTCCAATATGTCCGAAAGATGACATTCTGGGGATTCTGGGAATTGAAATCCACCCATCATAAAGTTGCTGAGGATGAGAAACACTGGGCTAGATAGTTCAACTTCCAGCGTGTCTGAAGGATGCCATGCTCAAGGAGGCTTCCCAAGAGTCCTTTTCAGATCTGTTGCAGATGTCAAATTCACTGAGCTATGGCCTTGGGATTATACTCTAATCCTCTTCATTTAACAACCCCATAATGCCATGTGGGCAACTGAATGGAGCTAGCAGAGTGTTTTAATGGCCAGATGCCCTTCTTGACACCAATGAGGAGTTTCGTTCAGCAGATATATTCTCAATGTGCCCAGAGAGAATAAACCTTCTTCTACCTAGGATCGTACTTACAGCCTCATGATTGTGAGGCGAAAGCTCCACCTCTGGGCCATCGCCCCACTCCAGGGATTATACTGTAATGATGGGTTATTATTTAAGTAGTTGCATAACGGGGAAACAAAACCCCTTACATTTGGAAAGGAAGAGCAGAGTAATTATTTTTAAAGACCTTGACGCAACTTAGCATCGCTGTGCTGTTTCTTCTTGTTTTCATAGGATGCTCTTGAGGTCACGGGAACATTTAAATATCGGAAAGTGCAGTTAGCACAAGAAGGATTCAATCCGGCAGTTGTCAAGGATGTCTTATATTTTGGGGATGATCAAGAGAAGACATACGTACCCTTGACAGAAGACATCTATAACTCTATATGTAGCAACAGATGGAAGCTATAGTGCTTCTGGATGTGTTACTGTTTTTTTTTTTAAGTATGTTGTTAAATAATTGTAGAAAGTTATGGAAAATTGATTTTCAGTCCAATTGCACATTTATGCTTAGATTTTCAAATGGCCACGCCTAACTGATTTTGTCAATATTTTAGAGGCAGTGGCAATGACCTTGGAACAAAGGGTCAAAGGAAAATAAGACCCTATCTTATTTTCAGGGAAACACAGTACAGCACTTTATAGCCCTCTTTAAAAGCGGTTTACAGAATCAGCATATTGCCCCCAACAATTTGGGTCCTCATTTGACCCACCTCAGGAGACTGAGTCAACCTTGAACCTGGTGAAATTCGAACTGCCAAATTGCAGGCAACCGGCAGTCAGCAGAAGTAGCCTGCAGTACTGCACTCTAACCACTGCGCCACCCTGGCTCATATTATGCCTGCACATCTCTTGTTCTTTCCATCCCTTCTTTTAGAATAAACATGAGATCTATGCAGCATGATTTAAAACCAAAAATAGGATGGTAATGGTGGTGCAATCAAAGTCCTGGGCTTTGTACAGTTGCCATCTTCATTTTTTTTAAACCATACTCTTTGGACACCCCTTTTGAGGATAATTACTAATAGTTATTCCAGATTGATTACATGCCTCACTCAAAGGAGGACAATGGGTAGCATCTATTGAACGTTCGTATTTTCTGTGATTTGTGGCTTAGCTTTAATCTGACTAGGAGCAGGTTATTCAATAAAACCATGCCTCGACATGTAGCATGGACCAAATCAATAATCTATACGTGGAATCAATACGCTTGGAAACTCTAGGCACCAAGACTAAATATTTTATTTACTTTATGAGCTTACTCGGTATACAGTCTGTCTTTAAAAAAATAAGATCTGCAGTTATGATATTACTGGGCCATAGATTATAATATTGCATATATAAATAATCAGACTTCGGTTGCCATGCTGCGGAGGAAGGCTCTCAGGAGCTAGATAATAGCCTGGAGAGGACAACATGGCAGCTGGAGACCACACTGGATGGTGCATTCAGGAAAACTGGGCAGGTGGTAAAACTGGGGTGGTCTCTTCAGATCTTCTTTCTTGACCATCAGGATTTCTTTGGGAAGCTTGGAAAAGCATTTCCTGCTAGCACGAGGTATGTTCTCCAGAGGGCTGTCCAAGCTGAAAGAACGGGCCGTTTTCTTCTTGCTTTGAGCTGATAAACTCAAGACGGAAGGCAAGTCACAGTTGCTTAGATGCCGGCTGTTTTCTGTGAAGACTTCATCCAAATGAGGCTCTTTGGCCTTTGGGGTGTATTCGTTCAACAGCGACAAGGAAGAGTTGAGAGAGCCTCGCCGAGGCTGGCTCGTTATTCTGCCGAAAGGGACCATTTTACCTTTTCCTTTCTCGGTGAAAATAGGCAGAGGGATACCGGCTGCTTTTGAAGCGGCATGGATTAATTGGTTGGGGATTTGGGCCTTCTCCTCTGGGATGAGGAGAGCTTGACTGGAGACGTTGACTGCCATCTGCTGGATGAGGGCCCAGTCTTGCTGAATATCCTCTCGCGTGGTGAACTGAGACGTTACGGTGAAGCGGATGATCAACTTCTCCTGTACGGTTGCCGGGATGACAAACAGCTTCCCTGATTTGTTCAGGTCCTTCAAGAGCTTCTCGGTCATCCAGTTGGGACCCTGTTTGGAAAAGATGGGAGTTTCTCAGGGGAGTCATTGAGAAAGAAACTTTCAAAGATGCACACACACTACCGGTGAATGTCATGAGTAATCCTGCTTTGTCTTTCTGTCATGTCACCCCCATTCCATCAACCATTCATGGTGATGAGATACTGTTCTGACCCAGCTCCCCAAACACGACAACCCTTTGACGTGAACTCAAAGATTCCTTTATTAGGAATGTCGACAGCCCCGGTAAAAGGTTTCTCGCAAGCTAACAAGTTTGTCTGTCGGTCTGGAAGATGAAGATGAAGATGTCTGCCACATCTCCGCTCCCTGCCCAGAGTTACAGTGGGGCTTTGTTCACAGCAGTGGCTCTTCCGTCCCAAGGTTCAGCCCACAGATTTCCACTGCTCTCCTCTCCTCTGCCTTCTGTGCACCTGCGCGTCAGGCAGTGGACCCAGTTCCTCCTCTTCCTCATCAGCCAGACCTGGGGGTTGTTGACTCTCCCTCTGAGGGCTGACGGATGATCCAGGCTCCTCCTCTGTCTCTCTCCCTGCCAGCTCCATTCCCTCTTTCCCCTCCGAGCTCTCAGATAGCCCTGACTCCCACACCTCCTCTTCCTCCTCCTCCTCCTCCTCTGATTTGGCTGCTGGAGGCGCTGGCCAGGAACGAACTTCCGGTTGGTCCATTGGGGCTGTTTTTTGCCTTCCCCAGGCTCCAGAGTCTTTCCTGAAGCCTGGGGAGGATGAAAATAGCCTCCTCCGATCCCCCGGAAGGCCAAATATCAGCTGGCCCATGCACACATGTGTGACGGAGCTGAGGGCTGCCGAAGGCTGCCGAGGACTGCCAGGCCAGCAAATATGGCTCCACATGCCACGTGTGGCACACATGCCATAGGTTTGCCATCAAGGGTATAGGGTCTCCTGTTTGAGCAGGGGGTTGGACTAGAAGACCTCCAAGGACCCTTCTAACTCTGTTACTTTATTATCCCGTTATACCTCTCAATTTGACATTGCTCTGACAAGCTGGAATTCAGTGCCCATCATTCGCCATCTGCCTCCTGGAGGAAAATGATGGGCATTGCAGTCCAATGCACAAGAGAATGGCATCAGTTGTAGTAAAATACTATAGGGAAATGTTACCTTTAGACGAAAGACAACGAGTCCGAGATGCCTCTTCGCCGGGATCTCAAACAAGGGGTTGCTTCTGAGCAGTGACTCAAAATACTTGGCCATTTCAGTGCCCTGGGATTTCCAAAAAACAAAGCCAAAAATTATTTCCAATACCACAGCCATGGTGACAATCTTTGAGCAGACTACGGGGCTGCCTATAATTTGTAGAAACCACTGGCACGCGTGGGTTGTGGGCCAGTTACAACTGAAAATAATGAAATAATGAAAATAATGAAATGAACAAAAATGACATTGTCTGCATTTGTGAATTCACATTCCCTTAAATCTAAGTGATCCTCCCGTGAACAAATTCCAAACAGCTTAAGATAAAACCTTTAAAATAAAAATGGTAAGGTATTCTTATTTACGTTTATTTTTCTAATTCACCTACATGTCTCACATGCTCCTGAAGCTTTTTCACACCAAATGAGCGAATCACAAACCAGAGTTTTAGAGAGCGAAACCTTCGGCTCAGCGGGATTTGCCAATGCTGTGAAGGAAAACATGATAATTTTAATCAAAATAAATCATTATTAATAATAATAAATGCTATAGGGTTTCCTGCTTGAGCAGGGCGTTGGACTGGAAGACCTCCAAGGTCCCTTCCAATTCTGTTATTCAGTCCAATGCCTCAGGGAAGAGGTGGGCAGCTGAGTGGAATTTATTGTTGAATTGAAGGGCAGTATGGCACGGTTCACAGGCTGGTCCCAATCATGGTTAGTTCAACCATGGTTTATTTCATGAATCGCAACTGCATAATAACTCAATACACTTGCTCGAAAGCAAGTAAACTATCTTATCACTTAGCAACAGTTCTGAACCAACTGGCTTGAAATGACAGCAGAGTTGGCTAAGATTTTGTTAAAATCACATATTAATGGAAAGCATTAAACAAAAGCTAATTTTGACTTATTTATTTATTGAATTTATTCGCCTATGGCAACTCAAGGCAGCTTACAGAATAAAAACCACATTTAAAACAATAAAAACTAACAAGAAGCAGCAAATAAATCAATATAGTACAATATAACAAAATCTGACAGCTTCAACAATCTATGGATGCATGCTAGTCGTTCCCAAACTCTAGGGGGCGGTGCTGATCTCCGTTTCAAAGCTGAAGAGCCAGCGCTGTCCGAAGACGTCTCCGTGGTCATGTGGCCGGCATGACTAAACGCCAAAGGCGCACGGAACGATGTTACCTTCCCACCAAAGGTGATCCCTATTTTTCTACTTGCATTTTTTGACGTGTTTTCGAACTGCTAGGTTAGCAGAAGCTGGGACAAGTCAAGGGAGCTCACTCCGTTACACAGCGCTGGGGATTCGAACCACTGAACTGCCGACCTTTCTGAACGACAAACTCAGCATCTTAGCCACTGAGCCATCTGACTTAGTCATCTGCTAATTTCTATTGTATCCCTTTCACCTTGACCCTTGGAGTCTTTGTGCATTTTATACAGGCACAACCCGTTAATCTGTGTCTCGTGCAATAACAACAAATCCATAGATTGTGTCTAACAACAAAATAAGCTAGCTGCCCATTTTTCAAGCGGGAGATGAGCTAGGAAAATGCAGCCGGTCTCCTTTCCAAATTCCTTTCCCTTCTGAATCCCCATCCTGATTCCCTGGTTTTTTGGGGTGGGGTGGAGTGGGAACGGATTTAACAGATTTAACAGAGTTGGAAGGGACCTTGCAGGTCATCTAGTCCAACCCCCTGCTCAAGCAGGAGACCGTACACCTCCCTCTACCTAGGATCAAACTCACAACCTCCTGCTTGGGAGGCAAGAGCTCCACCTCTAGGCCACAGCAGCAGATCATTTCTGTAGCCTGTTCTCGCTTAAGGATAAGCCGGAGGTTCTCACCATGAAATCAGTCGCCGATCCAGAATTCGGGTGTCTGAGGTAGACGGGGTTAACACTGAACGTTTGCTGGAGCTTGTATTTATCTCTGACCCTTTTAGAGGATGGAAAGAGAGAGTGAGGTAAGCTGGTTGGGAAGGACTTCCCCGGTTGGGCCTGTCAGAACAGACGAGGGATGGAGAAGGTTTTTAGGATACTCACCAGAACGCTGTGCAATCGAAATGAACCATCATCCATTTAGAAGGATTGAAAGTAAAGGAATCGGCATATTCAACCCCCTTGAGGAAAAATCGGTATTCTGGACACAGAAATGCGGTACCGGCGTAGGCAGCGTCGACGTGAAGCCAAAGACCCTCTTTAGCACCTAGAGAGAAATCATCATCCTCTTTTAACAACCTCTTAATCGGTTGCAAGGTGGAGTCTGAACAACTGAATGGAGCTAGCAATATGTTTTACTGGCCAGATGCTATTCCTGTTGCCATTGCAGAGTTTTGTTCAGGGTTGCCCTGAATGAAGGAGCTGCACTGAGAAATCACTCTGAAAGATCCCAAAACTTTTTATCTTTCTTTTAATTTTATTTTTACTATATAAAATAAGAGCAACAGTTTCAATGTCTATATAAACAGTGTGTTGTCTGGTTGCAGTTAGTTTGAGCGACGATGATGATGATGATAATGATAAAGGTGATGATGAAGATGGTGTTCACTAGAAGTGATCATATAGTAACAGTATTTCCTCAACCTAGTATTAATACTCAATTGTTAATACTAAATCCTATTAATAACAAACATATCCTAATAAACCCTCATGGTAAAATTAATCCTTCTCTTATCATTTTCAACATTCTCACTTCTGTTTTGTTAGTTAACCATTGATGAAACAAAGCCCACATTTCAAAATTTTCTTCCTTCTCTTTTATTTCAAGTGTTAATCTATCCATTTCTTCACATGCTACCCTGTTTCCCTGAAAATAAGACCTCCCCGGATAATAAGCCCAATGGAGCGTTTGAGCACATGCTAAAAATAAGCCCTCCCCCCAAAATATTGCAACACAGCAGCAGCCATGAAGTGACCACGCTCGCTGCCTCCTGCACCTCAAAAATAATAAGACCTCCCCGAAAATAAGGCCAAGCACTTATTTTTGGGGGGAGGGGTGTCAAAAGAAAATAAGACCCTGTTTTATTTTCGGGGAAACACGATTTTTGAAATGTGAAAATAGAGAAGAAGTTCCGTTTGATCACAAGGAGCCACTAAAATATTTATATCTTCTACTTCCCTGATCGGCCCTGGGAGATCAGGGATCTGAGAATACAGGTAGACCTCGACTTACAACATTTCGTTTAGTGACTGTTCAAGGTTACGACAACACTGGGAAAAGGGACTTATGACTGTTTTTCACAGCTACAGCCATTGTAGCCTCCTCAGGGTCCCGTGATTTACGTTTGAGTGCTTCCCGACTGACTCACATTTATGACGGTTGCTGTGTCCCGGGGGGTCACAAGCCAAGTCCATGGGGGAAACCCAATTCGCTTAACAACCGTGTTACTTGTTTAACAACGGCAGAGATCCGCTTGACAAATGTGACCAGAAAAGTCATAAAAGGAGGCAACACTCCCTTAACAAAGGTCTCACTTAGCAACCTAAGTTTTGGGCTCAGTTGTGGTCGTAAGTCAAGGACTAACTGTACTTGGAGGAGAAGCAGACGTAGTCAACAACTAGATTTCCCTGGAAGGGCCTTTGAGAGAATTGGTGTAGAATTACTTACAGATTGGGCCGAGTTCTGAAAGGCAGTCAAAAGCACAAACCCCAGTTGTCCCGAGAGTGGCACAAACCTAGAGAAGACCAGAGATTTATTACAAGGTTTCAAAACAAATAAATTAGAAACTTAAATAAAAGGAGGGGAGTTGGTAAAACCTACCCTGTCTTCCTTTCCTTTCATTTCCCTTCCTTTCCTTTCCCTTCCCTTCCCTTCCTTTCTTTTCCTTCCCTTCCCTTCCTCTCCTTTCCTTTTTTCTCCTTTCCCTTTTTTCTCCTTTCCTTTCCTCCTTTCCTTTCTTTTTTCCCTCTGTTTTTGCACTTTCGTTTTCTGTTGGCTGATATGCCTACTTTCTCAGATCAGCTGCCTAGGATACTACAATTTGAAAAAGGGAAAGGGTGTTTTTTCTAGGAATCAAACATAATAAAAACAATGATATTTCTTTGTTAAACGTACTAGCCCAGGGGTCTGCAAAGTCAGCTCTTTTAAGACTGGTGGACTTCAACTCCCAGAATTCCCCAGCCAGCTATGCTGGCTGGGGAACTCTGGGAGTTGAAGTCCACCAGTCTTAAAAGAGCCGACTTTGCAGACCCCTGTACTAGCCCATCTGCCACCAGCCATAAATGCTTTTTTTCTAAGTTTGAATGATCCTAAGTCAAGGACAAGGCAAATCTCCCTTTAACTCTGTGACAGGGTAGCAGGAATACCCTCTGCCTGCTTTCCAGATGTGATGGAGCAACATCCCATCACCCAAAAGAGAGAGAGAGAGAGAGAGAGAGAGAGAGAGAGAGAGAGAGAGAGAGAGAGAGAGAGAGAGAGAGAGAGAGAGAGAGAGAGACGGAGAGGGAGAGGGAGGGAGGGAGGGAGGGAGGGAGGGAGGGAGAGAGAGAGAGAGAGAGAGAGAGAGAGAGAGAGAGAGAGAGAGAGAGAGAGAGAGAACAAACAGCACTTACAAAAATAGGCACCAGGCCACGGCGTCGGTCCTCCTGCATTGCTTTGATCAGGGTTTCACCTCTCAGGGCAAAATTCTCATCAACCGGCAGAAACCTGACTTTCACGAGGGAAATCAAACCTGCCTTCTCCACGGAGGAATGAGCCTGGATGAACAAGACACAGATGGGAGACAACCAATGGATGAGGACGGAATGCAGAATAACAGAGTTGGAAGGGACCTTAGAGGTCTTCTAGTCCAACCCTCTGCTCAAGCAGGAGGCACTATACCATTTCAGACAAATGGTTATCCAATCTCCTCTTTAAAACTTCCAGGGTTGGTGCATTCACAATTTCTGGAGGCAAGTTGCTCCACTGGCTAATTGTTCTCCCTGTCAGGAAATTTCTCCTTAGTTCTAGGTTGCTTCTTTCCTTGATTAGTTTCCTTCTGTTACTCCTTTAGGTGCTTTGGAGATTGTCAAGAAGACACCATGAGAGCAAATGGGTTGGCAGTCCAATGAAAGGCAAGATACAGATGATGGTAGTAGTGAGAGGTGGGATTCAGCAGGTTCTGAGCAGTTCTGGAGAACCGGTAACAGAAATTTTGAATAGTTCGGAGAACCGGTAAATACCACCTCTGGCTGGCCCCGCCCCCATCTATTCTCTGCCTCCCGAGTCCCAGCTGATCGGGAGGGAATGGGGATTTTGCAGTAACCTTCTCCTGCCATGCCCACCAAGCCACGTTCAAATATATATATACATACATACATACATACATACAGGAAGGGCGACGCCTTCACAGTCACAGACAGAAGCCTGCCTGATGATGGCAAGTGAGATCTTGCCGAAACGTTGCAATAACATCTCCATGCTATATACACGGGACAATCCCCGAAGCCAGCAATGCCACCATACATACATACATACATACATACATACATACATACATACATACATTTGTGTTGCGTTTGTGCTGATAAATAAATAAACAAGGGAGACTAGTATAGATCTCTTTCAAGCTATTTAGCTCTCATCAGCTAGCCATACCCTTACTGGGATTTGAACCAGGGTCGTTTTACATGTAAGGCAGTTGTAATTGCCACTAGACCAGGGGTCTCCAACCTTTGCAACTTTAAGTCTGAAGGACTTCAGCTCCCAGACTTCTCCCAGACTTCAGCTCCCAGAATTCTTCAGACTTAAAGTTGCAAAGGTTGGAGACCCCTGCACTAGACCACAGGCTCTCATCCTGATCAGCTGTACTGTGACACAATACTACATACATACATACATACATACATACATACATACATACATACATACATACATACATACATACATACATACTTATTTTCAGGAGTGGCAGCATAAAACTGCATCCTTTCCGATCTGCATCTCAGGTGCCTCAAACCTACCATTCCTAGGCAAGGCTGCCCCCTGCTGTTCAGAAAGTGTAGGTGGGGAAACGCAGAATAATAAATAAGGAAGGCCCTCCAGAAGTCCCAAAAACATCTGGCTGGAGCGTGCATGAGTGCTGGTGCTGACAGCTCGCGGGCCAGCAGATATAGCTCCATGTGCCACCTGTGGCATGCGTGCCATAGGTTCGCCATCACGGCCATAGGGTCTCCTGCTTGAGCAGAAGGTTGGACTAGATGGCCTTCAAAGCCCCTTCCAACTCTGTTATCCTGTACTCTAGTCTGCATTTCTATTTCGAGGGCATGGTTATGGCCACCATCATTTGTGGCTTCCATTCCCTGCCTCTGTTGACCTTGATTATTTTTCCAGTTAAAAACTTTTAAAAGTTCGTACAGAACTATACATGTAAGTGAGAACTCACCTGATCAGAAGCGTAGGCGATGAGGCGAGAGTTCAGAGTGGAATCATCTGCATTTGGCTCAGAGGTTTTCATTTCGAGAATTTTATTCTTTCTGGCTGCTAGGAGAGCGATCAGAGTTGATTCACTAACTGTGCTCTGTAGGGAGAAGGGAGGAAAGAAACCCTCTAACAATCTAGGCTGAAAGATCTGGAGAACCTCAGACTGCATCTCCTCTCTCATTCCAGTGACAGTCTATTAGTCACAAACAGTAATATTTAATTTATGTTTGTGTTTATTTGTCAACAAGTACAAGGGAACGAGTATGAAAACACATGAAAAAATGGCACAAATAAATGGCTATAAATAAGCAAAACAGAGCCATAAACACATCAAAAGAGTACATATAAATGGGGACAGTAGGACAGGGACAGTAGGCACACTGGTGCGCTTATGCACATCCCCTTAGGGGCCTCTTAAGAAATGCATAAGGTCCACGATAGGCAGTTTAAGGTAAAAGGTGTGGGGGTTAGAGCAGGGGTCCCCAACCCCCAACCCCCAGGCCGTGGACCAGTGCCGGTCCGTGGCTTGATAGGAACCGGGCCGCAGGGCCGGAGAGGAGGAGGAGGGAGGAGGGGGCAGCCCCCTGGGGAGAGCGCGCGCCGGATGCGGGAGAGCACAGTTGGAGGCCCTAGAGGGCCGAGTGAGCCGACTCCCCCCTGTGTGCGCATGCGCATGCTTGGCTGTTTGTGCCGTTGGAGGCCCTAGAGGGCTGAATGAGCCGAATCCCCCCCCCCCGCATGCGCATGCGCCGCCTGTTCCCCCTCCCACCCGCTCCTCCTCTACGCCAGCTGGTCTGCAGAATTTTCTTTAAAATGAAACCGGTCCCTGGTGCAAAAAAGGTTGGGGACCCCTGGGTTAGAGGAACTAACAACAGGATTAGGTAGGGTGTTGCAGACATTTTTCTGCCTGAATTCATGGGGACCTAACCCTAACCCTAAGTGGGTTTTCCCCCCCTATGGGATTTTCCCATTTATTTTACCAGGAAATTTAGGGGAGGAGGGTTTGGTAAAGTCAGCACACTGATGAGCTGTGAATCCATTGGCAGTCTCCATTGTTCTGCCTCTATTCATGAAGACAGAACCCTATCGGGAAAACCCTAGGTTTTCTCCCTATTGGATTTTCCCATGTATTTTACCAGGAAATGTAGATAGGACATGTTGGAAAAGTCAAAACACTCCATTTGTATTATGCCTGTGGTCACTGCAAGAATCTGATTAGGAAATCTTGTTTCCAAAGAGCAAGTGACACCAATAGTTTCCTGGCTGAAGGAAGATTTATGACTTCCTGCAAATCAACTTTTACCGCAGCCACTTCATTACCAGTATCCCTCAACGTATAGCCACATTTGGAACCAGAATTAGCATTGCTAAGCAAGGGGCTAAAATGTATAAACTCCTATTAATATTTGAAATGGAAGAAGAAGAACAAGTCAAAAGAATGTATGATAACGTGGGCTTCAAAAATTGATTATAGCATGCAGATATAGTGATGCCTCAGTATTCATCATTAATTTGTTCCGGGAGATGTGATGAGTACCAAAAATGAGGAATATCAAATTTTTCCCATAAGGAATAACGTATTGAGTCACAAGGTAGCTGACACTGACAGGTTCTAGCCTGTGTGTTGAGTACCAAACAAACAATGAGTAGTGGGGCAAAAATATCATGCCAAAATATGTTGAGTGTCAAATTTGATGAGTTTCAAAGCAGTTGAGTACCATTGTACTATTGTTCTACCATTGTTCTACCATTGTTCTACCATTGTAGAACTATGGGAAAATATGAAAGAATTGAAACTTGCATTGTGTTATAATCTTATAGAGAATGTTCATAAAACCATGGTATAAGACACCAGAAACTTTATCAAGAAGATATAAAGGCATTTTAAATTTGCGTTGGAACCAGAGAGTAGATGGCCTCTTAGGTCCTCTCCAACTCCATGAGTCTATGATTTCCAACCTTCTTGCATGTGAGTTTTGGAATCTGTCGCTCCAACATATTTGGAGGTCACCAAATTGGTCGAAGGAGTACCAGATGCAGCCACGTGTGCTAAGCAGGCTAACTCACAGCTGACTCCAGGAGTTTGATTCTGATTGGCTCAAGCTTGACTCAGCCTTCCATCCTTCCAGGGTTGGTAAAATGAGGACCCAGATTGTTGGGGGAAATAGGCTGACTCTGTAAATCCCTTAGAGAGGGCTTTAAAGCACTGTGAAGCGGTATAGATGATTAGGGGACTGGAGACTAAAACATATGAAGAACGGTTGCAGGAGCTGGGTATGTCTAGTTTGATGAAGAGAAGGACCAGGGGAGACAGGATAGCAGTGTTCCGATATCTCAGAGGGTGCCACAAAGAAGAGGGAGTCAAACTATTCTCCAAGGCACCTGGAGGCAGGACAAGAAGCAATGGGTGGAAACTAATCACGGAGAGAAGCAACTTAGAACTAAGGAGAAATTTCCTGACAGTTAGAACAATTAACCTCTGGAACAGCTTGCCTCCAGAAGTTGTGAATGCCCCAACCCTGGAAGTCTTTAAGAAGATGTTAGATAGCCATTTGTCTGAAATGGTATAAGGTTCCTGCCCACACAGGGGGTTGGACTAGAAGACCTACAAGGTCCCTTCCAACTCTGCTATTGTATTGTATTGTAAACCAGCGGAACAGAAGTTGCCTCCAGAAGTTGTGAATGCCCCAACATTGGAAGTCTTTAAGAAGATGCTGGATAGCCATTTGTCTGAAATGGTGTAGGGTTTCCTGCTTAGGCAGGGGGTTGGACTAGAAGACCTCCAAGGTCCCTTCCAACTCTGCTATTGTATTGTATTGTATTGTATTGTAAGTCTAAGTGCTATTGCTATGCGTAGATTGACAACAGAGAACCTTCAGAATCAATCCCATGGTAAATAGATGGCTACGCCCATTACTTCTCTCAATCAATCAATCAATCAATTCTTCCACTCATTTACCTGCAAAATGCCACCACCTTTGCTGCTTGGATGATAATGCAAGAATGCTTCCGGAAGACCCATCATTTGAGCCAACCAATCCATCACGTTCATTTCCAGTTCTGTGCAAGCTGGACTGGATGCCTTGGGGGAAGAAAACACAGTGGGGATAACAGCATCATGTGGGATGAAAATAAGGAACTCTTGATGTAGCAGTGCTTAATGTTAGTTTGGGTTTGGTTGTTTTTCATTCAGCAAATTGCACGGTCTTGTAGCCAAAACCTGGCTCTCTCTTAAAGCAACCGAATCCCTTTGAAGATGCAACGTTCTTTTGTTTGCATGCAAATCAATCGCCCGACAGAGATAGGTGGCGTTCTCAGCAACGCTTCACCCTTTGCCTAACAGCCGTGGGCAAAAGCCGAAGCAGAAGAATAGACTTTTGGCCCACTACGTTGCAAAGACTAGACAAAGAAATGGGCAGATATGAGAAACCTTGGAATATTTCAGATAACTCCATCTCCGTAACCTTGTTATTATTTATCTCTGGTCCCTACTAAGTCAGCTTGCTATGTTATCTATCTATCTATCTATCTATCTATCTATCTATCTATCTATCTATCTATCTATCTATCTATCTATCTATCTATCTATCTATCTACCTATCTATCTATCTATCTATCTATCTATCATCTATCTATCATCTATCTATCTATCTATCATCTATCTATCTATCTATCTATCTATCTATCTATCTATCTATCTATCTAGCATCTATCTATCTATCTATCATCTATCTATCTATCTATCTATCTATTTATCTATCTATCTATCTATCTATCATCTATCTAGCATCTATCTATCTATCTAGCATCTATCTATCTAGCATCTATCTAGCATCTATCTATTTATCTATCTATTGTCTATCTATCTATCTATCTAGCATCTATCTATCTATCTAGCATCTATCTATCTAGCATCTATCTATCTATCTATCTATCTATCTATCTAGCATCTATCTATCTATCTATCTATCTATTGTCTATCTATCTATCTATCTATCTATCTATCTATCTAGCATCTATCTATCTATCTATCTATCTATCTATCTATCTATCTATCTATCTATCTATTGTCTATCTATTTATCTAGCATCTATCTATCTATCTATCTACCTATCTACCTACATACATACATACATACATACATACATACATACATACATACATACATACGTGTGTGTGTGTGTGTTACGGCAACAAAAAAATAGTTTTCTGCCTGGATGGCTTCTAGGGTGAGCCAAAAAACAGAAAAGAGCAGTTCTGCTCCCTCTCATATTTGGGGCATAATAGGGTGTGTGTGTGTGTGTGTGTGTGTGTGTGTGATGTGTGTGTGTGTGTGTGTGTGATGTGTGATGTGTGATGTGTGATGTGTGTGTATACACACACACACACACACACACACACACACACACACAGGTGGGAAGAACGAACCCCTCGCTGTGCTTCGGGTGTCTCATGGGCTTGGTAGAGAACGCAGCTTATGTGCCTGTGAGGGAAGGGTCATCCTTTTGTCACTGCAAGGGAAGGGAAACGTCTCCCAATGCAACGGGCTTCCCCCTTTGTTTACCCTGGAGAGAAACAGCCTGTCATGTCACGTCCCCTCCTGCCCCCAGCCTTCATTCCTAGCCGAGCCTTTCATTTCCTTCTGCTCGGCCTCTGAATAAGCCCCGGAGTTGTGCCATCCTGCAGTTTTCACGGGATTTCCTGTCACGTAGCACCCAACACAAGAGTCACCCATTTCCCTGGCCAGGCTGTCTATCTTGTGACCGATCTCATCTCCTGGTGGGACCCCCTTTCTAAGAGTCTGCTGGGAAGAACGATTTGCAGACGAATCTTCTGAAATGTAGGTTGAGCAACCGAGATGTTGCTTCATGTATTTATTACGGGCAGGAGTTCCTGAGAAAGCATCCAGGTTTTGAGTCGGTTTGAAACAGAAAGCCAAGGCAGAGCACCTGGTGTTCTCTACACCTGGCTAGGTGTTTTTCAAACTTGGCAAAGTTATATGAACTTCAATTCCCAGAATTCTCCAGCTTTAAATGTTATCTCTTTTTGGCTAACCTTCAGAAGATTTCTCTCTTCTTCTTCTTATTATTATTTAGTTTAACCACAGGGAAAGTTTAAGGAATGTTATAGGCAATTGATCAGTCCATGGTGTTTGTTTATTAGCAACAGCCCTTAGACTTATACACTGCTTCACAGGATTTTACAGCCCTCTCTAAGCGGTTTACAGCCTCTTGCCCCCAACAATCTGGGTCTTCATTTTCCCCACCTCGGAAGGACGGAAGGCTGAGTCAAACTTGAGCCTGGTGAGATTCGAACTGTCAAACTGCAGGCAGCCGGCAGGCAGTAGAAGTAGCCTGCAGTACTGCACTCTAACCATTGTGCCACCATGGCTCATTATTATTATATAAATTCTGAACATGTGCAAAATGACCTTAACTACTATATTGCCCTACCAGCTATACTGACACTCCTCTGCTTTATATGCAGTGTGTGAATTGTGATTTTCCCTGGGGTTAGGTAGGTAGGTAGCTAGCTAAATTAGCAAATTCTTTGGTCTCAAGTTTGAGATGCTGAGGTTTTGAGCAGAAGATCTTAATGCTGGAATTACTTACCCAAGTAAATCCCAAACAGTTAATAGCATCTGCTAGCATATCTCCAAGGAGCGAAGGCCAGGAAGTCAGAGCTGGGAAATAGGCGTGCATTTGTGGACTTTGCCAATGGACAACCTAAAAGAAGAGGGGAGCACAGAAAAATAGGATGAGCTGGTTCAACATGAAATGAAGAGGATGGAAAGAAAGACAAGACAATGTTGTGAATGCCCCAACCCTGGAAGTTGTGAATGCCCCAACCCTGGAAGTCTTTAAAAAGATGTTAGACAGCCATTTGTCTGAAATGGTATAAGGTTCCTGCCCACGCAGGGGGTTGGACTAGAAGACCTACAAGGTCCCTTCCAACCCTGCTATTGTATTGTAATGTAAATTGTCTTCTTGTCTCTTTCAAGAAGAGACTGGACTGCCATCTGGACTGCCATCTGCCATCCAAAAGATATAGGGTTTCCTGCTTGGGCAGAAGGTGGGACTAGATGACCTACAAGGTCCCTTCCAACTCTGTTAATATGTAATATGTAAAACTGTCCAGGCAAAGGAAAGGAAATTTTCTCAGGATTCTAATTTTCCTTTTCCCCTGCAATGAAAAAAATTGTTGAAACAACTGACAGTCCTTGTCTAACCATGCTCTGGATTGGAAACTAAGCTATGTCAGAATTCCTACCAAGGAACTCAGTGAAGTTGGAACACATCCTGAAAGAAGATAACAGCAAAGAGTGTCCATAATGCTGCCAAGAAAACTACATAGATCCATCCATAAAGACCTTGAGCCAACTGGAAGGAGATGTTGTCCTTAATCAAGAAGGTAAATTGTGATGTAAAAGGTCACTGTGCAACTATGAGCTGCGGTGGCGCAGTGGTTAGAGCACAGAACTCGAGGCTATTTCTGCTGACTGCCGGCTGCATGCAATTTGGCAGTTTAAATCTCGCCAGGCTCAAGGTTGACTCAACCTTCCATCCTTCCCAGGTGGGTCAAAGGAGGACCCAGATTGTTGGGGGGCAAGAGGCTGACTCTGTGAACTGCTTAGAGAGGGCTGTAAAGCATTGCCAAGCAGTATATAAATCTAAGTGCTATTGCTATCAAGTCTCATAGTCAATGGATGCAAGAATTCTTCACTGATGCACGCATGACCGATCTATCTATCATCTGATAAGAATGTCTTTGAGTTTGCAGCAGCATTCTCTAACGTGGTCCTCTCCAGATGTGTACTTGGGAGTTCCTCCATGACATCTGGAAGACTGGAAGGATGACTTCAGAAACCAGTAAAGATAGCTAATTGAATGTAACTGACAGTTACGCTTGTTTAAACATACACTGATCTCAATCAGAAAAACGAAGGATCCTGTGTTGTAAAGAGGAAATAGCACTTGAGTTCTGATTTATCTAACGAGGGAAGGGTTGGGGGCTCAAAAAAAGAGTCCGTTATTTGTCACTGTTATCAAAGCATATCTGATGCTGGGTGCAGTGCTGAATTGGTACTGGCATTCAGATCTGCCGTATAAAGATGTTCTCTGTGAGATGAAAGAGATAGCTCAAGAAAATCGCCAAGATTGTTCTTCTCCATTTTAAAAGGGCACTGAGAAATTAGACCATTCCCCTTCAATTCAAGCATTACTCTTAAAGGTCAATTGCCAAGGCATAAAAATGTGGTTCTACTGAGAAACCAACAGAATACTGCAGCTAGATACTTTATTTTGGTTAGAATTTCTCTTCTTCAGTTTTCTGGGATTATATGTTGCTAAGGATGGTCTGTGGAGCAACAGAAGAGCACAGTTGAAAGGGACCTTGGAGGTCTTCTAATGCAGAGCTCCCCAACCTTTGCAACTTTAAGTCTGAAGGACTTCAGCTCCCAGACTTCTCCAGCCAGCAAAGCTGGCTGGAGAATTCTGGGAGCTGAAGTCCTTCAGACTTAAAGTTGCAAAGGTTGGAGACTCCTGTTCTAATGCAACCCCCTACTCAAGCAGGAGACCCCGAAGAAGCTTCTTGGATGAGAAGCAAAATATCTTCAAAAAGAAAAACAAGAAAGTCCAGTTGCCTCCTGAAAAAGCACCTTTGGGACAAGAGATCCTATATATTGTTTCAGACCCTATATATTGTTGACCAGTCTCTTCTTAAAAACAAAACAGTGACTGGCTGTTGAATGGTGAAATATGTCACCTTTAAAAATTTGTGCTATGATTCCCATCATCCCTGATCATTGGGGCCATGCTTGCAAATTGATAGGAATCGGGATTCAATGTCTGAGGCCACCAAGTATATGGACTAAACAAGCCACTGATTTGTGCTTGTTGACTGTCTATGCATATGATATATATGTATATGTAGAATGCACAGTAAGGTTCTCCATCTTTTCCATTCTGCCCATTGGCCCTGGGTAGTGAGGGATCTAAGAGCTGAAGTCACATCACATTTAGAGAATGTTAGTTAGTTAGTTAGTTAGTTAGTTAGTTAGTTAGTTAGTTAGTTAGCTGTAGTGTCATTGCACATGGTATAACAAAATTAAATACTGTCTTCAGTGTACATTATAACTATAAAAATAAAAACACAAAGCCATCCTTCACATGCTATATAATTGGAAACCCAATATTGCACTATAACATAGAATTCAATATGGTCACTGCCCTGGGATAAAAGCTGTTTTTCAGCCTATTTGTCCTTGTTTTCATTATCCTGTACCGTCTTCCAGATGGTAATAGTTCAAAAAAAGGGATGCCCAGGATTAGATGGATCTTTAAGAATGTTTTTCTCCCCAACATGCACACCTGTCCTTACCCCAGGCATAATGATGTTCTCTACGTCTCTGAAGATATTATCCCAGCTTTCTGGCTCCAAGGGGGCTCCATGGGGCAACTGATGTCTCATGTAACCTGGTTGCACGTCAGGATATACTCGCCTTTCCCGGATATTGGTGAGGTACTGGCAAATGTAGTCCACCATCTCTTTCCCTAGGAAGAAGAAAACAAGGAAGAGCTCACAAACTCCATTCCTGCCCATCGGGGACAGTTTGCACATCCATGCTGTGACTGCCATAATTTGCACATGTAGCATGATAAGCATCGATAGAATCTCTCTAGGACTTTTTGCGCACTGCTGTACTAAGAGCTAAACGGGAAACAAGTAGGCTACAATCTTTAGATACAAATGCTTGGTAAGATTTATACAGGGGTTTATTTCTGAGTAAATCTAGATACATCTACATACATACAGTGTCCAATCCCACGAGCAGTCAACCGTAGCAACTAATGAATGAAAAGTAATTTACCTATAAGAAATCATGCCGACCTTTGGGGCTGCAAAATAGTGAAGAGAAGATCGTTGCCCCTTCAAGAGTTGGTGCAATCGGATTAGTCTGTAGAGGTTCTCAGTCATCCAGGTCACAGTTGTCCCAAAGATGCTTTTTCAGGAGGCAACTGGATTTTCTTGTTTTTTTTTTCTTTTAAAGACATTTTGCTTCTCATCCAAGAAGCTTCTTCCGCTTTGACAAGATCCTTCCATTCCCCACTGTCAGTCAGAGCTGAAGAAGCTTCTTGGATGAGAAACAAAACATCTTCAAAAGGATAAAAAAGGAAGTCCCGTTGCCTCCTGAAAAAGCACCTTTGGATTCTGATTAACCATCAACTCCAGCTAGTATGACAAGGAGTTGCAATCAGTTGACGTATGGCAATGTCTGAGAATCATACATCACTATATCATGGCTAGTGGTAGAATACGGCAGAAATAAGTTAATAAGTCCCCTTCTAAGATGGTTGGAACAATTAGCCCTTCAATCCCTCTCCATCACCTGCATTGGCTGGGGCTGATGTCTTTGAGATCCCAAACCCCTGGAGGACACATAATTGGGCTCTTTGGGTGAAGGCTGGACTACCATAAGATGCTCCTAAACAATTTGCAGGTAAAATATAAATCTTAGACCCTATTTGCACCTGGTTTAGATAGGTGTGCTGTTTTTTAAACATGGACGTTTTGTTTCTGCAACTATCAATAATTGAGGGGACTTAGAATAGAATAAAATAACAGTTGGAAGGGACGTTGGAAGTCTTCTAGTCCAACCCCCTGCTTAGTCAGGAAACCCTACACCACTTCAGACAAGTGGTTATCCAACATCTTCTTAAAAATGTCCAGTATTGGAGCATTCACAGCATCTGGAGGCAAGTTGCTCCACTGATTAATTGTCCTCACTATCAGGAAATTTATCCTTAATTCTAAGTTGCTTCTCTCCCTTGATTAGTTTCCACCCGTTGCTTCTTGTCCTGCCCTCAGGTGCTTTGGAGACTAGTTATGACTCCTTCTTCTTTGTGGCAGCCTCTGAGATATTGGAAGATTGCTATCATGTCTCCCCTACTCCTTCTTTTTATTAAACTAGACATTCCCAGTTCCTGCAACCGTTCTTCATGTTTTAGCCTCCAGTCCCCTAATCCTCTTTGTTGCTCTTCTCTGTTCTCTTTCTCAATATACCTGATCCTGTTCAAAAAATGGAAGTGAGCTGAAAGCGTCACCAGCCGAAATGGGAATCCATTGTTCAAATCTCCTTCTGTGCCCCCTTCCCAGACTCACCTCTCCATCTGTATTCTTCGTGGTCCATGTGGACTCCTGCAAAAACGGCCTCTCTCTCTCTAATGGTTATCTGTGGACTGCAGACAGCTATTTGCTCAACTAAGTTGCCTTCGTCCTGCAGCCTTTTATATCTTCTATCAAACGTTACGTCAGCAAATGATTAGGAAATCAGCCTCTGATGAAACCTCCCCAATTTTCTTCTCTTCCTGGACCTCATGCAGAGGTCTTTGATATTCAGCAAATTGGAGTCCCATTCATTATATTACTCCAGCAGGAAACAACAATGACAAATAGTAATAGTAATAGTGAAGCTAGTTAGTCGACCACACACACACACACACACACACACACACACACACACACACAAACAGACATCACAACGGAGCATCAAAACTATCTGAGTCCAAATGTTTGGGTATTGAGAATAAATTCAATCGTCTTCTAGGAAAATCTTGTGTAATTAAACCACGGAAGACAAGACTTGGTTGGTTTTCGTTGATGCCATGTTGGCGAGAGAGACAGACAGACAGACAGACAGGAAGGCAGGCAGAGCAAAATACCAAGAAAGATTGCCCAAAGATTATTCAAAACAGTGTCAAGAAGGTGCCCAAACGTCTGAAAAGATACACACACTCAGATAAAAGAGGATGAGCTCACGAAACTCAAAAGTCTAAATTTATCCATCACACATGAGGAAACAGCCATCTAGATAAGCTTATCCCACAAGTAAGTACGTTGTCAGTGTCTCTCAGGATCTCAACGGCTGTCTATTATCGTAAACGTGACATGGATACAGACGCTAAAAATGGTTGTGAGATATGATCATATTCATTATTCCTTCCACTTACTACATATTGTTCTTTCCACTTTCCACTTGGCCCTCAAGTCATCTATTCTGGCAGGAGCAGACGCTGTTTCCTTCTTACAATACAAGAACGAAAGAAGAATTTGCAGGATAAGAGACCCAAAATATAATTTCTTTCTCACAGAGGGCCACAAACCTCTTAAATTTCTTCTAGAAAAAGAAGGCAGTCCCAGCTCTCTTCTTATGGCTTCTAGACCTCCAAATTTGGCAACGTCAAGACTTGTGGACTTCAACTCTCAGAGGCTGGCTGGGGAGTTCAAATCCACAAGTTTCCAAGTTTGGAGATCTCTGCTCTTAGAGCACGCAAAGGATAAATGCCTTTCCTTCTAAGAGGCTCCATTTATATCCAACATGCCTTTAGAGAACCTTTAGAGAAGTGCATTAAATTTCTGTTCCAAAAAAGAGATGAAGATTTTGGATTTACGCTTTGCTGCGAAAACATAGCTCGGTCGTTTTATTTTTAAACGACGTGGTCACCTTTGATTTATCCCTTCCTAATGTGTATCCTTCATATTTTTGCAGTTTCCTCTTATCTCACTCAAGTGACCGGCTATCAGAATTTGTTTTCCTTCTGAGGACTCTAGATTGGACATAAAAATGACATAGAAATCAACCATACGTGCAAAGCAGCAAATTTCATCAATGAAGCTCATAAAATTCATGCTTGTTTATAAAGCTTGTTTATAAAGATGAGTAATAGGTTGCGACACTGCCACTTAAGTTCCTGGTAATGTCAGGATTCTGAGGAATTTGGACTCTTTTCTTTCACATAAGATACCCCGTGACAAGAAAAGGAGATTTTGTTAGTGATGCTAGATTCTTAGAATAAAACATTTTTTCTGCAACAGAAGCAAATGGCTGCATTATCTAGACACAGTGAACGACCCTAAGAGTAGATATTATTCATTCAAACAACATTAGCTAATGCTTACGCAATCACCGGAGCTTAGGACAACTTCCCACGGCCAACTTGCCATGGCTAATTTGCTGTAGGACAATTCACCATGGAACAAGAATTACACTAATTCAACCAACTTCGTTGTATTTAAGTACGATGGCAATAAAGATTATACTTATAATGTTGAAGAAATGGTGGAATAGAATCATTAAAGAAAGGATACCAAGAGAGGGACAACATGAAATATGAATGACAAAAGGTTAAATTATTCTTTAAATTATTGAATTGTTGAATGGTCCCAAGTCAAGTGGTCCCATGGTGAGTTGGCCATGGCAATCCACAATCACTGTATCTCAACTTAGTCAACTTTCAGCTGTCTGGACTTCCCACCGTGGATGGCTGGAGAATTCTGGGAGTTGAAGTCCAGACAACTTCAGGTTGCCAAGGTTGAAAAACACTGATTTAGATGATGCGATGTCTACATTTGCACACTGCTTCACACAGTCGTGAACCCAATCAATTCAATACATCTTAGTCAAGCAATGACTTAACACAATGTATTAAGTCGGTCTGAGATAGAAATGTAGGGCATAAGTACCCTTTTGATTTATCAAAATCTGGGGTATTCGTCACTTTGGATTTATGGCTGTAAGAATTAGGCACCCAGGTTTGTTGTAGATGTCTATTCTGACATCTGCAGATCAGGAATGGTGAGATTCTTGAGTTCTAGCTGAGAAGGTAAGCCTTGGGTTCACATGTAAGAGATGGTAAATTGACAGCACATTTATTTATAGTATGTTCTCTGGGGTCTGGGCAAGCAACACAGCTACACACACACACACACACACACACATTGTGCTGTGGAAAAAAAGGGGGGTAGAGAGAAAATATATATCTATCATTGCAGACTTCTGCTTTTTCTAGATACCCAGAAAGTGAGAATTGATAAGCCTCTTTAGCAGCAAATTATGCCACGCGATTATGATGATACCATAATATGGTGATCTTTAAAACTGAAGGGTGGAAATCCCAAAGGTGCTTTCCTTCAAAAGACAAGTGGACTTTCTTGTTCTGCTTGAAGACGTTTTGCTTCTCATTCAAAAAGTTTCTTCAGTTCTGACTGAATGGTGGAGAGTGGAAGGATTGCTATTCCTTGCAGTCATCTGGTCGTTAGTGCGCTTTCTTCTGGAGCCGTTGAGGCCACTTGGAGGTTTATCCGTGCCAGGGGTCAGCAACCTGTGGCTCTGGAGCCGCATGTGGCTCTCTCATCCCTCTGCTGCGGCTCCCTGTCGCTGATCGATAAAAGGATAAAGGACGTTGCACTAGGAGGAGACTCTATGATGGAGGAACTGGACTTCTGGGCAGCAGACAAAAAAGTATGTAGCGCTAGGAGGAGACTCTATGGAGGGGGAACCAGATTTCCGGTCGGCTCCAGAATTTGAATGGGAGGTTTCCGGTTAGGACCTTTTTGGCTCTTTGAGTGTTTAAAGTTGCCAACTCCTGATATGTGCCCTCAAAGTCACCTAGTCTGCTCTTTTTTTCTTCCTGGAAATCTGTTTATACTGCACACTATTCAAAGAGTGTTCATCCCAAAGTGCTATGGGTTATCATGACCTGGATGACCGAGCATCTCCGTAGACAAGAAGGGTGGAAGAAGACAAGCAGCAGAAAAGCTTAATCTGTTGGAAATGCAACCAGACACCTGGATCGTATCATCATACGTGGCAGACATGTGTAGAAGCTAAAAAAATATTGGACAAAAATACATAGGTGGTTGGAGAAGAGGATACAACAACATAATGATTTGAAACTCAAAATATTTTTGGTGGGGATTTTACCAGAAACTTATAGGAAAGAAAATGTATATCTGATTATCCATGTAATAACAGCAGCTTGGATTGTATTTGCACAACACTAGAAAAGTGAAGAGATTCCTAGGGATGAGAATGGGATTAGGAAAATATTAAAATGTGCAGAAATGAATAAGTTAACACTTGCAATTAAAGAGAAGGAACAAACTGAATATTATATCATATGGGAACTATTCTACCGGTGGTTAGAGAACAAATATAAAAGTTAGAAATGAAAGTAGGTTAGTGAAATACAGAAAATATATTAATAGAATTAAATAAGTCCAGAAGAGGATTGTTATAGTATCAGATATCTTACGTATATCAGTATTAAGTCATGAGAAGATAAATAATGCATATGGTTGTAAATTCTAATTGTTATTGCACAAGATATTTGTATCCAGATGACACAGTGGAATAGAGGATGGATTGTTTGTATTAAAAATTTAAAAAACCTTAGTTCTTCCTTGAAATGTGGTTTTGTTTCGCTTTTAGATTGAAGTCATTTAAAAAAAAGCAACTTGCTTTTAACCAATGTGCTTTGCAACATATGCCCATGGACACACACAAAAGTTGTGGAAGCTTCCAAAGATGAAGCTCTGCCATCTGTCAGAATTGATGTAGGGTATCCTGCTCTTGGGGGGCGGGGGGGGGGGGAGAACTTCTGCCAGTTTAGAGGTAATTGAATGTGAGGCAACTGGCAGTTGGAACAGAGTTCTTTTCAGGTGGGGAGGGGGAGTAGAACTCCTTAGTATCAGAACATGTTAATTACTTTATAAGAAATAATGATTTGACGGTCGAAATGACGAGCATACATGCCAAATTTCACATTTGTAGGCTTTACTATATATATATATATATATATATATATATATATAGCATATAGCATATATATTTATCTTGCCTCTCTTAGTTCCGAAATGGTGCACTAATTGAAGAGGTGAGCAAACACACTCCAAACCGTGTTCAGACAGGAAACAAAAGGGCTTGGAGAGCTTGAAATGACAGTGAGCAAATAAGATTTGATGCAAATTTGTTTTGTTAGTTATCTTCCTCTTGGACTGAATGAATAGAAATAGTATGTTGGTTAAGTGCGAAGGGAAGTCATGTCGTCAATACCGTGGGAAAAAGCACCATGTGTCACAAATGGCTTAATTCTCTCAGGAGAAATAGGTATTTGTTAGCCTCCAACACCACTGAACTAGTCTTCTTGTTTCTGATAAATTTGATCTATTTTCCTTTCCGTTTCCGAAATGGTTGCAATGCTGAAGGAAGTTATGATGCGGAGCCTGATATCGTTGGTAGCTCAAGTTCTGATTAGGTAAGGTGCTTTAATCCTCAAACGCTGGACTCAGGACTTAACAGATACAGTACAATACAATACAATAGCAGAGTTGGAAGGGACCTTGTAGGTCTTCTAGTCCAACCCCCTGCGTGGGCAGGAACCTTATACCATTTCAGACAAATGGCTATCTAACATCTTTTTAAAGACTTCCAGATGTTCCACAGGCTGGTGGTTGGCAGGCTGGTTAAACTGATCTGACTATGCCAGCGATGGCAAACCATTTTAGGCTCGTGTGCCATAAGGGGGGGGGAGTGCAGGGAGGCCATACGCTGGCATGCCACACCCATAATGCAATGCCCGCCGCCCCCCCAGTGCGCATGCGTGCATGACAGATGCTCTCCCCCATTTTTACATGCTTTTTTTGCCCTCCCCAGGCTCCAGAGGCTTTATAGGAGCCTGGGGAGGGCGAAAACTGCCCCCCACCCCCGGAGGGTTACTCATAGCATTGGTTTTAGTCCTCCAGAGGCTTCAGGGAAGCTCCTGAAGCCTCCGGAGGGCCAGGGGGGGCTGTTTTCGCCCTCCCCAGGCTCCTATAAAGCCCGGGGAGGAGGAAAATGGCTTTAAAATGGCTGAATCAGCTGGCATGCACACTGGCCAGCTGACAGGGCGATGCCTCGCATGCCGTGCCATAGGTTCGCCATCACCGGACTATGCTATTTGTCAAAATTGTGGCTTTTTGAAATGCCTATGCAACTTAGCTTCATTTTAGTAGGTCAGAAATGCAAAGGGAGGTTCTCTTTCACCCATATTTAAATGCAACAAAACCTATCTGATTGTTTTTCAACCCTACTCCTTCCATTTGGTACCAAGGGAGTATCTTTTGAACATCCGCTAGCAAAGGAGAGGAAAAACCTGGGTTGATTTTTACAGGGGTCATTGTTGTTATTCAAAAGCTGCTCAAGTGTCTTCAGAAACGGAGTAGCATGTAAGTAATAAATCCATTCTGGAAAATTCCCTTTTCATTTTACTGATGCCCCTATGGCTAAATATGGTATCAATGCCTTGTTCTGGAGTCACAACTCAAATTGTGGCTGCTTCAACCTTTGTAGCTGACACAGCATCAAGGGTGATCCAGTTTCAAGATCCTTCCTACGAGCGATACTTTCGATGGCAACTCCAGCTGAGGTCTTCCAATGACTTCTTTTATTTTGGGCATTTTTGTGAGGGCAATTATTCATGTAAGTGATGGGCTTGGAATGGCAAAATGTGCAATCCCTGAACTATAGTTAGAATCAATAAAATCTTCTGGTGAAGTCCACAGGTTTGGATGGACGAAAGTTGTAAGAATTCTGGACCGTGAGCCTTTTTAAACTTCTCACATTTTTTGAGTCTCCGTGCTAAATCCAGCAACTAATTTTTCTGGTTTAAAATAATGCTGAGGTTACAAAACAGCAAATTATGACGCCATTATTGGAAGAATCCTTTTGCCCTTCAAGGAGTAGAGTGGAAATCTCTAAGGGAGACTTTGGAAACTGTTCTAATAGTGACGCTGATGCAGCTATATTCCAGCCCGTGTTTCTAATTCTTAAAACTCCAAGCAGCTGCCTTTTACAACAATTCTGTGCTAACAAAAGAAATTGCCCGGGTGATAACGTTTTGCAAAATAAGTGAATCAACCCCGCATCTGTGGAAAAGATATTTAATTGTAAATAGAAAAAGGTAGGCCAAAGACACAGTTTTAAGGGCAATTCTTCTGTATAGGCAATCTAGATGACTTATAAAGTTATACGTTTCATAAAAGCACTGAAAGATAAACACAGCAAAGCACAAATCAAAATACAAGGTATACGTGGAAATCAAAGGAGCTGCACAGTAGAGTCTGAACAAAGGATAAAGCGTTTGTAGCACTTGGTAAATCTTTTAAGGCAAGTATGGTCTGTGAATTCTCCGAAAGCCAACCAATGTCTGAATGTTCCTGGGTCTCTACAGGTCAATGCTTGCAGCAGGAAATACAATGATGTAGACCCAACTACATCAACTGTGACTGACAAGGAAATAAATGTTTTATAAGTATTTCCTTATGTTTGCCTGAGTGCAAGCACAAAACTCACACAAGACAAAGTTAGGGGGAAGGGAGAGCTGTCTCTTCTCTCTTTGCATTCAAATCCCATCTACAATTAGTTCTACCGTATTTTTTGGAGTATAAGACGCACCGAGGTTTTGAAGAGGCAAATTTAAAAAAAAAAGGTTTTGCCCTCTGCAAACCTCCCAAAAAATGGCCCATTTTTGCAAAAATGGGTCTGATTTTTTTTTCCAAAAAAAGGGGGCATGAATAGCCCTTAGGAGGCTTATAGAGTGTTCCGGGGGGGGGGGGGGGGGGCAAAAACAAGCAAAAAACGGGCCCGTTTTTTGTCAATAAAAAGGGCCTTAGAAAGCTTAGAGTGCTCCTGGGGGCTGAGGGGGGGGGGGAAAACTGAGCAAAAAACAGCCCATTTTTTGCTCATTTCTGCCCTCCCCAGCCTCTAGTTCTCTGGAAGCCTCCTAAAGGCTATGCACGGCCATTTTGGTGAAGGGACGGGGTTTCAGGAGGCAAAAAAAATTGCTGTATTCAGTGTATAAGACGCACCCAGATTTTCAGCCTCTTTTTTGAAGGAAAACGATGCGACTTATACTTCGAAAAATACGGTACTTTTTATTCCTTTCCATCTGCAGGATAGGACTCAGCTGTAAAACCTTTAGTAGAGTTCATAACATTTGTTCTGGGCTGAAGTCCAGTAGGGAACTAAGTGCTTACTTACCTATTTCTTGAGGATATATTACAAGTTTAAGGTCTAAAAGCATCCTTATTTCTTTTAACAGGGAATTTTTTTTCATGTGTAATGGGTATTTGGGGTTGCCCTTCTATACCTTGGTATATTATCCCCACAATACCTCGCAGGGCTAAATCACTCCTTTACCATTTAATATAGCTCAACCATGGCAGACTTCAAACACTACATCAATAACCATGGATCATACTGGTTAGCAAATGTGGGCACTGAGTACCAATAAACCTGGATGGTGTGGGAGGAGAGAGAAAAGACAGGTGTAAACTGAGAAATTTAAAACGCCATTCACCCGGAAATGCTAAGAATTGTCTCCCAATGGAGACCACGCAAATTAAAACATCACCAGAGCTGTCCAAAATAAGAGAAGGCAACCACTCAACCGGCCACACAAAGCTGCCCCTTAGAGGTCAGTCATGATTTTGGGCCACCTTAAAATTTTCTTGTGCGGAAAAAAAGGGTGAAAATTACGTGCACGTGTGTATTAGTGGTACTGTTACAATTGAGACGATGGGCACAAATGTGAACAAGGAGCACTTTTTTGTTGAGCATTGTTGGAAGAAGGGAGAGCAAAAAGTCACAGGGATGGTGGCAGAGCAGAGAGAATGTGGATTTTGCTTTAGGTGGCTCCTAGATAAAACGCATGCAAGGACTTTGGATTCAGTTCTGTGACCTCGGTTCGTTTTGCAGCCCAAGTGGGAACGTTGTGGAAAAGATGACCCCAGTAACTCTGCTGAACTTTCTAGTGTTTTAGGCTATCGGTATGGCACCAGCCACAATCATGAAAAGGAGGAGAGTAAGGAAGTCACTGGTTGCCCAACTTCCTCTCTCCAATCTCATGACCTTCAACAGTTGAGGGATGTCCCCTTGGAGAAGGGTGGGGAGATGCCTTACTATTCAAATTACTTCCTTCCATTCCCCCCCCCCCTTTTTTTATTTTGACAATCTCTAGCAGGTGATAAAAACTTTGTGGGACATGTGTTGTGAACTGTTTTAGGAGGTCTGGTCATCGGTACCTGCTGTCATTTGGTCAGTCAGATTAAAGGTATGGTGAAAGATGGACACACTTAACAGATGAACAGAGTTGGAAGGGACCTTGCAGGTCATCTAGTCCAAACCCCTGGCCAAGCAGGAGACCCTACATCTGCCTCTACCTAGGATCGAACTCACAACCTCCTGCTTGTGAGGCAAGAGCTCCACCTCTAGGCCACAGCAGCAGCAATGTCACTTGTGCGCCATTTACCAACAGATTTCTTGGCAGGACAGCCTGGATATCCAATTCCAGATATCAGCCTATTATCCTTACGGCATTTGCATTTGGGGGAGTGGAGGGGTGGGGAGATGGGTGACAAAGGGGCACTGTCATGTGAATTTTAACATCCTGTCCAGCAGGTGGCAGCATAGTAGGGGGAAGAGGTAAAGCTTAAAGAGTTTGGGGGGGGGGGGAGGAGGACTTGATATTTGTTGTCCATCTGCAGAATTATCCCATTACACCAGGGGTGTCCAAACTTGGGAACTTTAAGACTTGTGGACTTCAACTCCCAGAATTCCCTAGCCAGCCATGCTGGCTGGGGAATTCTGGGAGTTGAAGTCCACAAGTCTTAAAATTCCCAAGTTTGGACACCCCTGCATTACACCCTGAAAATATGATTGGCTGCGCTAAGGGTAATATTTTCATATAGCTAATATATTACATAAATACTGGTTTTTGTTTTCTTTTTCCTCTCCCAAGTTACATCCCTCTAAGAAATGGGGCTCCCAATATAAAAGGAAAAAAAAATCAACCCATAGTTATTCACCGGCTTCTTCATCTACCCCCTACCCCCATGACCTACAGCAGGGCTGGGCAACTCTACGACCTGTGGACTTCAACTCCCAGAATTCCTGAGCCTGGCTCAGGAATTCTGGGAGTTGAAGTTCACAGGTCGTCAAGTTGCCAGAGTTACCCGCTCTTAGACTAGAGGGTTTGTTTTTTTTTAATCATAATTTTTCATCCTCTTTCCTGAAAAATACTTATGGAAGATGTAGATAGAAATCATAAAAAAAAAACATGCAGCATATGTACAAACTGAAAATTTTTAAAAATATCAGCTTCATATACATGTCAATCTACTTGAATATATCAGGAATTAAATATAAAAAATTACACTTTTTCTTCCCTAAAAAAAGGGGGGGAGGCATTGTTCGGAGGCCTTGGCCAACTCCTTAAAGCTGTACAAAGGATAATAACAATAATCAGGAAATGAATTTTAGTCAGAGGTCTAATTCATAGCTTTCAAGCTCGGTTCTATCACATAATTCATTTAACACAGCGCAGTTTAAACCAACAGTTATCCTCCTTAAAACTGTTCTGTATCTCAGAAGATTCATAGTAAAATAAAAATTAAAAAAAAAGGTCACAAAAACATTGGCATTGCAGGTTTGTGGATCCCTTCCAAAAAGATTCAACAACTAATTTTGGAACTGTAAAAAAAAAAACTATTTACAGTATTTCTTTTTCTTTTTTAAATATTTTGCACAAAAATGTCTAAATTCTGAGGTTGGGTTTTTTTTGTTTATGATACAAGAAAATTCACCAGAGCTCATGGCTTAAGTCCAGTAGCCTCTTCTTTGACAAAGAATCTCAGTTCTGCACCTACAATATGCGTTATGCAGAGCCAGATTGTACTGCGGTTGTCTTATCCTGTACAGAATAGAATGCTCACTTCCATCCACTCAAACAGCTTCTTTGCTAGTCTGGAGGCGGGACATCGCCTCCAACTTCTGCCTGCAAGCTTCTGCTTCTTGCTCTTTCTTCAAAAGTTGCTGACGATACTTCTGGGCTTCTCGGTTAGCCTCATCCAGTTGTTTTTGTAACGTTTCTCTTTCCTAGGAAAGTTGGGGAAAAAACACCCATCATGTTTAAGGAAGTCCCCTCAAAGGGAAGGGACCGTTTTTATCGTTTTTAATTTCAAAGGTGCAAGGAATTTGGAACGGAGCTCATTGCACACCAGAACAACTAGAAACAAGGACAGTTCTTCCCCCCCCACCCCCAATGCCATCACTCTGCCAAACAACTAATTCACACAACACTGTCATATTACCTATGAAGTCTGTATTACTGTTACTCTCCTCTTCCTTCCTAGTATATCTCTTCCCATTTATGACTGTAACCATGTTGCTTGTATCTTTAAATTTTATATTGTTTTATTTGTTTCCAAGTATAATTTGATTGCTTATTAGTAATCTATGACTATCACTAAGTGTTGCATATTTCAAGGTCCTAACGACCATCTTTAAAGCGCTCCATGGCTCGGGGCCTAGTTATATGCGAGACCGCCTCCTGCCCCATACATCCCTTGGACCGATACGCTCCCACAGAGAGGGCCTCCTCAGGGTGTCGTCGGCCGGGCAATGCCGGCTGGCGACACCCAGGGGGAGAGCCTTCTCTGTGGCAGGACCAGCCCTTTGGAACAACTTGCCCCCTGAACTCCGTACCATTTCTGACCTCCGCCTCTTCCGCAAGTGTCTGAAGACACATCTATTCCAACTAGCCGGCCTTGCGCAGCCTCCAATACCGCCTCCAATACCGACTCTTAAATAGTTTTAAAATGGGGATTTTAATTCGGTTTTAGCACAGGCCCTTAGTGGAATAAGTTTTTAAAAAAGAAATAGTTTTATATGTTTTGTATGTTTTGATTTTCCTGTGCGCTGCCCTGAGTCCATTTGGAGAAGGGCGGGGTATAAATTCAATAAATAAATAAAATAAATAAATAAATGATTCTTGATGAATGCATTCTATTTTATTTTTCTTTATGTACACTGATAGCACATGCACCAAAGACAAATTCCTTGTGTGTCCAAACACACTTGGCCAATAAAGCATTCTATTCTATTCTATTCTATTCTATGCAGAGGCTCTTTGAGTTGTGACTTAGAAACAAAGTTTTTTTTAAAAATTGCTCTGTAGAAAAACAGCGTCTACATTGAAACCGGGTACCGCTTCATTGAAACGCATGAGTTTAAGTGGTTGAAAAGCAATTATATTCTGGGAAAGCATAATTACATATATTATTTTGAGCCTGACATATAGAATCTATCTGGAGAATTGCAAAGAAACATTCAGTTTTTAAGAAGTGGAGAGTGAAGTAAATGTTAAATTTCAAGCCTAAAAATGAATCATGCTTCTTGGAATACGATATATATATATATCAGTAAAATATCTGAGAAAAGAGAAATTACTCATAGACTATATCATGGTTGTGGGACCACATTGTTATTTTCAAAGGATGCTTCTGGAACTTGGATCTTTTAAAAAAAAATAGCAAAACCATCTAGTGTTTTTATTTGATGAAGCAGAACAACTTTGTAGTTAAAAAAAGAAAAACAAATTGAGTTCAAAGCAAGTTATTGGGGCTTGCTTTTCAGAGGGGGCTCTTCTGAACCATTTTAAATAGACTGATGTAAAAAGAAGCATACCTGCTTTATTAAAATAATTATCTCAGCAATCACTTTGTTCTGACCTTTACACAGCAAAAGCCTTTTTAAAAAAAACCAAACCCTCCGTGCTTTCACTAACCAATGAATGTCAGTCCTTCCATTGTAATCACCAGGTAGTACTAAAAGAATTGCCCATGGCTTTACTGCAATGAAATAGGGAGCCAAAAACTCAATCTCTCTCCCTTCCCCTTCTCTCTAAGCTAAAGGTAAAGGTTCCCCTCATACATATGTGCTAGTTGTTCCTGACTCTAGGGGGTGGTGCTCATCCCCGTTTCAAAGCCGAAGAGCCAGCGCTGTCTGAAGACGTCTCCGTGGTCATGTGGCCAGCATGACTAAATGCCGAAGGCACACGGAACGCTATTACCTTCCCACCAAAGGTGGTCCCTATTTTTCTACTTGCATTTTTTTATGTGCTTTCGAACGGCTAGGTTGGCAGAAGCTGGGACAAGTAAGGGGAGCTCACTCCATTATGCGGCGCTAGGGATTCGAACCGCTGAACTGCCAACCTTTGTGATCGACAAGCTCAGCTTCTTAGCCACCACGTCCCTCAAAAAGAAATGTAAGATGTAGTAACTATCAAGCAAGACAAGAAGAAAAATTTGGTTTAGAAAATCAGAATAAAACATCTCAGCTCACAGATTCCTTACTTCGATTTCTGCAGATTCCACCCGATTTTCAATGAACTCAATACATGCTCTTTTCATTGGAGGCTCTTCGCTGATTACTGTTTCCTCTGCAATGTCTGTGGCTGGTACTGTAAGTACTGGAATGGAAATAAATTTGGATCAAAACCTATATTAGTTAACAATGGTTGCATTTGGATGCTGGAATAGAAGGGGATAGGTAATTACAGATTATTTATTGAATGCATGAGTTGGAGAGAGCTTGTCAACTAGCCTAACTCTCTTGCTAAAGACAACTCCCAGCATTCTTTATCATTTTAAGTGTTGCGTTAACAGCACACCTGGCTTTGTAATAAGTCAGTTCATTAAAGCAGCCACATCTTTTTTTTTCAGGCTCCAAGTGGGTGATCTGGGGCCAGTCACTCTCTCTCAGGAGGAGGAAGGAGCATTAGATATATTCTCCACCTGGAGTTATTTTAAAAAAAAAATAACAATAAAGGTAGAACAAAACCATTAAAAGACCTGGCTGCTTTAATAAATAACAGAGAGGGGATATGGTTCAGGAAACCCTGAAGCAACTCTTCGGAATAACATTTAAGCTAGTTACAACTAGTTTTATTATGTCATGAATCCATGGACAGAAATGAGATTGTAAAATGTGGAGCTCTTTCCCCCCCATTCTGGAAATCGAGTCTACGATGTAGGCATGTCTTCCACGGTGCTTTAACATTCCACCCAAACCTATTCTTCATCATCTGTTTTCGCTAAAGGGCTTTCATGAATATTAAGTTTAACTTAACCAACAAAACAGAAGGAGGAAGGAATATTAGATACCTTTGCCACCTTGAGTTGTCTATAAATATAATAAAAGCAGGATATAAAATAATTACATTTCAATGTATGTTTTTTGGGGGGAGGGGGGGGAAGGACTTAAAAAGTTGTATTCCTGGTTTCTACTTACCCTGTTGCCCATCTGGCATGGTCACTATAATGGGTTGACCCATTCCACTGGTGGGAATGGAATGAAGATTTCCCAGCTGTATCCCGTCTGTTACTATGGTGATAACCTGCTGACCTCCAGAACTAACTACTTGTTGAATTGCACCATCCACAGATTCGGCGGTCACCACTTCTTCTGTAGCCACAACTTTCAAACAAACGAATAAATGAAACATACATAAGCAAGCATTAGGACCTCATGAAAATGGGGCAGTATGGACTGCTTGTTCACTATTCCAAGGGAGTCAGCATGGGTATCTTTTATAACATACTCCATTCTATTCCATTTCCCCCCATCTGCACATAGAAAGCCAGTCCATCTTCTATGCGACCGAGCCTATTCAACCCCACTACCGTGTTTCTCCGAAAATAAGACAGGGTCTTATTTTCTTTTGACCCCCCCCCCCAATAAGCGCTTGGCCTTTATTTTTGGGGAGGTCTTATTAGGAGGCAGCGAGCGTGGTTGCCTCATGACTGCTGCTGTGTTGCAAGATTTTCGGGGGAGGGTTTATTTTAGCGCATGCGCTCAAAAGCCCAATTGGGCTAATTATCTAGGGAGGTCTTATTTTTGGGGGAATGTGGTACGTTTTGGGGAAGATCTCTTCCCCGCCTTTTCTATGCTAAATTATTTTGTACTTCTGCAAAATGTTGAGAGTTTCTTTGTAAAACTAGCCCAAGCAATCATACCATCCTCATTTCAATCTTATATCTAAGTGTTTCCTCTTTGATTACTTATGCAACATTCCTCACCCCAAATATTGGAAATGGGGTACCTAGAATTTCCAGGAATTAAATTCCTTTAATCCAACAATTTTTTTACAAGTAAAATACAAGGTGCACAAATTCATAAAGAGTTTTAACAGGAAAAAAAAATGACGTTATTTGACTTTCAGAAACCATGTTAACAATCATTATTAATTTCCCCCTAGGCTCTGGGAATTTATATTCTAATTTGTTCAGTTCATTTTTGCTGCTTCTCTTAGGTTTCGACGCAAGGAACCTAAAATATAAAGTATATCACTACCAGTATCCGTTTCAAGAGCTACATCTACATGCATGCAATATTATATTAAGAGCAAGCCTTTGATGTTGATTAACAATCAGAGGGACAATAAAAAAAAGCTTTCTTTCAAAAGCTATGACATATGATTTATGACAGAAATGTCAGACATCACATAAAATGTGGGCGCTTTCATCTTTGTCATGATTGCTTCCTTATTTACAGTGGTGTTATTATTCAATCGTGGTCTGCAATTCTTGCTTGCGGTATATTTCTGCCATTATTGAAAGAATAATGGTAAAACTCGGGATTTTATGAAAAACAAAGTTATGCCATAACAGAGAGCAATGTGCTCCCAGAGCCTCTGAGATCATCTTTACTTCTTTTATGTTAACACCACCAACAGAGCCAATTAGTCCCTTCTACGAAAATCTAGAAAGTAAATGCTCATAGACGTATTCCCAGTTGCACCATGATTTACTAGAGGGAATTATGGGTTTGCAGGATTGTTCATTAGCTCTGTCTGCCTTCTCCCTTGCTCAACAGTCACCTGGCAGCAGTTTCTCCATCAGGGTGCAAAAAAGGGACATGCAGGAAACACAACAGGCTGTCTTGAAGAATCAGTTCTTTTACCTCCCTGGAGTATTTCCATTCTAGCCCATCGTTCTGTATACAGGTTTGTTTTTCTCATCTTTCTAAGGCTGCAGGCAGGGACTGTCCTGTATTTATTGACCTTATGTCAGTCACTCAGGAGCAGGCAATACAAAAGCTTTCAATAAATTAAAGACAGGAATATTTTCAGGAGGAAAATCTGATCTTTACACAAATGATACAATCCTCCATAAATCAATATGTCGCAAAAATTGGCAGGCAAAACATGATTCAGATTTTCTCCTTTTAAAACCCAAGGGGTCAAACTCAAATGATAGATCTTCTTTTCAAAACAAAAACAAAAAAAAACATTTGGTACTAAATATTTACTGTCAATGCTTTGCCCCTCTCCCAAAGCTTCCAGAGAAAGAGAGTACAGTCAATTGATACATTTCTTTATTTCTTTATAGCAAATTAGTTGATAACCTGGCGTTGTCCAGATATTTTTTAAGAGGGGGAAAATGTCTGGACCAAACGTAATTTCTAATGTTGGATTTTCCTCTTTACCAGACGGAACCCCCTTTTGGAGTACTGTGAAGCCGTTACCATGGCAATTCCACTGCACTGCACAGTAGAAGCCATTTTACAGCAATACACTAGAAGCAATTTTAAGGCACAACAGGCTGCATCTTAAGAGAACACAAACCCCGAGGGGCTTTAGGGGTGTCTTACCCCCCCCCCTCCCAGTATTTGTTTCCAGAGGGTAAGTCATCTGTGTACCAAGTTTGGTTGAAATTGCTCGAGACGTTCCAGAGTTACGCTGGAACATACACACAAACAGTCGTTTTTATATATATATAGAAGTAAGATAGAAGATAGGGATCCAAGCCAAGGCAGTTGGCTTTCCTGCTCTGCATAGAAGTCTGATCTCCCTTCTACGGATTAGACTGCAGAAGGCGGCAACCCTGGCTAAGGAAGCAAATTCAGAAGTCACAAGGCTTATTTGTCTTACAATTAATTTGACTCATAATCCACTGATTTCTTTTTCCACAGAAATTTAAAAAAAAGCCTTCTTTTCCATTTAATTTTATTCTTTTTGTTCTTGGGTTAAAGAAATTTGATTACTTACGGTAAGTCTGTTTTTATTGTCAGTATGCCACAAGAGAAAACACACTCACATACACACACTGAGCTTAAAAAACAAATATACCATGAAATATGGTATTACAGCAATGCTGAAAACTAAACCTGTTTTTTTTAAAAACTATGGATCCTATTTTTGGAACAATGTTATTTTTCCTTACCTGGTGTTTCTGATGAGTTGGACAGTGGAGCCGAGGCTTCTGCTAAGGCAGCCAGCGTTGCCAGAACTGAAGTTGAGGAATTGCCAAACTGGACAGCAGACATTCCACTCTCGTCTATAAACATACAATCCATAAAATCACGTCACATAATTCTACTCGTCCATTTCATTTGAAATCATTCCCCCCCCCCCACCTCAGAATGATATAAGCCTTGAACTCTCAATCAAACAGACCCCATTCAGCTCAGTAGCAAGCACAGATTTACTGCTCTTCCGAAGGCAAAAGTAGACTGAAGTGAAATTAACGGAGTGGCACCAGCAGAATTCCACACAAACAAATAGAGAGTGCTTTGACATCGAACTGTGGGCTCAAAGCCAAACTTTAGACAATGTTAACATCATCCCATGCTGCTTGAGCTGACGTGAACAATCCAGGAGATGACAACAGCAGCAAAAGAAGGAACATATCTGATACGGTTTTAGCACAATCTAGGAGCACAACAAGGAGCTACCAGGCAACTGGACACAATCATATGAAGTGTGCCACCATATCTGTGGCTTGAATGGAAATTGCTAAATAAGACTGCATATTAGAGTAGGAAGATATATTTAAGAAAATGGGGATTCCCTATAAAAGATAACTGTGTGAACGTGGAGAAGAACAATCCATCTCACATATGGGAAGGTGCGTGTGATGTCCTTCAACATGTACGAAGGAAGACTTCACGCTGGTGAGAAGAAAATGCTATTGATGTGGCCCGAGGCTGGGCGAATGTCATTTAAATTTAATCCTATGTATTTTATATACTTTGTATGCATGATGAGCTATTTTACAGCTATTTTACTTCCTCAGTATTGAATGATGTATGTCTGTAACTTGAAAGTGCTTTTGATGTGAAGAAAGAAAGCACGACTTTATTCCCAATTTAATAAGTGAGCAAGCAATTTGCAATCCTCAGTGACAGTGAATATCTGCCATACACGAGACCAGCTGCAGAGAATACTCCACCTGTTAGGTTCACAACTCCACCAGGTCCAATGATGAACTGTGGCGTTGCTGCATGAATCGTCACTGTATCAGGGCTTTCTGGATTCGTGTTGATTTGGTTCTGCATTGCGATCTGTGATGAAAAAAACCAAGTGTTTTGTTTTTACACTTATTGAGGGGGCAAGGAAGGGGAATGAATTTTAAGATGAATATAGTACATAGCAGATGTTCATAAATTACACATTAAATCTCAGACAGAATAGCCGTCAACAGCTTAATGTAACCTGTAGCTCATGCATAGTGTATTGTTATTCACTAATATATATTCAACATGGAAAAATATCTTGCAGACCAATATTCAGAATAAATGCATCAGTTTCAAGGGGAAATATAGTATGACGATAAAGAAACAAGGATTGAGGGCCAGGGAGTTAATTGTATATATAACACAACAGCCTAGAGCAGGGGTCTCCAACCCGTGGGGGTTGCAATTGGGCCGTGGAAAAAGCCAGCAAGTGTGCACCACGCATACTCACTTGCACGAGCAGTGGTTGAGTACATGCACACATACTCCATTTGCATGAATGGTAGGCTTGCAGGCCACTCACCCAAATGGAGCTGCAGCTGCACTTGTCAGTCGCTTGCACGAACCATAACATCACCCCCACCTTGCATTCCACAAAGCCGGAAACATTGGGAAACTCTGGGCCTAGAGAGTAAGCTACAAGATTCTGGAAAAGCCTAACAAATAGCGAGTTTTGAGTTACCTGTAGAATTTCTGCCAAGTCTTCAAATCCATTGTCTATGGCAATGTCTAGCGCAGTCTTGCAAAATTTACTTTGGGTATGGACATCTGCTCCGTACTTTATTAAGAGTTCCACTACTTCCTGATGACTATGCTCCGTGGCCCAATGCAAAGCAGTCATTTTCAGCATGTCCTTTGCATTTACATCTGCACCATGCTACAAAACACATTCAATTAAATTTCTTTCAAAACAGAAAGAGGCAGTCAAAGTTAATTTTGGAGTCAGTATTACTTTGAATATATATTTTAAAGATGGTGTCCTTCCTATTAAACTTTGTTTATGCTGTCTGTTTACCCCTTCAGAGTTAATATACTGCAGAAAATTAATATAATTAATTCATTCATTGTTGCCTCGAATTGTTGGGCAGACACATTTTCAAAACGGCTAATTTTAGAAAGTAAAAGACAGAAGATAAAATCTGGTGTGCAATGACTTGTGTGCCTCTCAGCGTGGATTCAGTCATTTTTTCCCTTCAAAAATTAATCTCTTCATCTAAAAATAATGCTGATAAGACGTCATGTGCTATTATTAGTCTAATAACATAAAGGAAAGTCTATAATTTCCAGTGCAAGTAATTCTTTAAAAGAATTTTGGACTGCTGCTGTAGAATTTTCAGAGAGCGAAATAGAATATTAGTGGGCAATTTCGTGAAAAATTATTTTGGTTATAAAGGGCAATCGTAAAACCATAACTTAGGGAAATTTCTTAGATAATATTCTTTATCTTATTTTCCCCTGCTATGGAACAATTATTTGATCAAACTGCCAAATTTTAATGAACGTATCATCAATCATGGCTTTTAATGGTCTTACATTAAATAGGACAAACAGGATTTAAATCATATTGTTACAATGGCCTGATTTTAGGCGGCCTACCTACAAATGGTAACCATTTTGTACATGAACAAATTGGTGCTCCTACATATCCTTCATTTGTAGAGAAGGTCTGGAGCAAGTCCAGAAAATGTCAATGTGCATTGATTGTTTAAAAAAAATATCTTCCCATGTGCCTGGAAATGTGAATTTCTAGATACTGCAGAAAAAGAGTGTCTTCAGTTTATTGGCAATTACAGTGGTACCTTGGCACTCAATTTCTTTGAAACTCATCAAACTCGATACTCAACACATTTTGATATAAAAATGTTGCCCTGGTATTCAATGCCCAAATTAGAACCTGTCGGTGTCAGCTGCCTTGTGATTCACTACATTATGCCTCATGGGAAAAATTTGTTTGGTCCTCATTGTGCCCTTCAGAACTGATTAACAAATGAATATCGAGGTACCACTGTATGTCCTATTTCAACTCTGGTATAGGTAAAAAGAAATGGAGAGCGTCTTCTTTTTACCTTAAGCAAAACTTCTACAATGCTTGCATGGCCTTCTGAAGCTGCCATGTGAAGGGGCGTCCGATCCACTTTGGTCCTCGCATCTCGACTTACTCCTGCTCGTAGTAACACTTCCGTAGTTGAATAGTGGCCATACTGTGCTGCTAGATGGAGTGGAGACGTTCCCAGCTGCAGCGGGAGATGTGAAATAGGATATTGGCACATTATTATCCTCTCATTTAACAACACTGAAAATATCACATTCGTTTTAGGGTACCATTATTATTATTATTTTAAAAAATGGAAATTCTGGCATATTGGGCTGTTTTTAATCTTTATTATTTTCCTAACTTTTTTTGCTTTGAAGTCACTAATCTTTGCTCTACATAATCCTATAATCCTTTCCTATAATCTTTCCCTTCATCCTAAATTAGAAAGGAGCCGCTAACTCTTCTTTACAATAGTGTTTTGCCCAATCTCACAAATATCCAGTTCTAAAGGAAAGTTGCATTTTCTTTTAATTAAACACAGTATTGCAGCCATCAGGCAAGCAATACAATCATCATGATTTCAGGGTTAAAATCTCAGCAGTTTTTTCATGCTTATCAAAACCAGAAGACAACATTTTGAAAAATCATAATGAGCTGCTGCATGCTATATATTGTTCTTTTTTTTTGAAGGGGGGGGGGGTTCCTATTGGATTTGATCCCCCAAAATGGAAAGAGAAGTAGAAAAAGTATATTGAGTACTTATGAATAGTTATCCCCACTCCCAAAAGGCTGGACACTGAAATCTCAGTTCTAAGCCAAGGTTTGAAGTTTGGAAAGAATATGCCAGAAGTTCCTACTTTATACTAAGGTTTTTCTTAGCAAAAACTAAATAATGAGGGCAATTGGCTAGTATGTTCCAGCACCTTTGTTCATGAACAGTAAATCTGCCTTCTTATCACAGTGCATGACCAATATTTCCATACATGACCAATCCTAGATCAAAAAACGATCAACTGAAAAGTGGAATGTCATCAATTTTTTAACACTGAATAAACCTATTGGGCACCAACTTCATCTGGATGAACAATTAATGAAAGCAAGCAGCACTTATTTGACCCAAGATAATCGGGCTGCATTTTGTATCTCCATGCTCATGTTATTCAAAAAGATGAAAATTCCCTTGAATCATACATGCCTCCGAAGGACAACATGCTTACTTCATGCTTACTTCTGTGTAGTTCCTTGGCAGCAATATGAAAAGCTCCAACAAAATAAACACGGCAAACACAAACCACCAAACTTGTGATTTTGTTTTTTGTTTTTTAATGGTGTTTTTACCCAATCTGTAGTAAAAGGTGCTCCATTGGCCATCAAAATGCGAACTTCATCATCTTGGCCGGCTCGAGCAGCTTCTAAAAGCTTCTTTCCCAAATCTACCAAGGACATCTAAAAAATATTTGACATGTAAAACAATTGTTAAATGTAGATAATTTATGAAAGAAGCAAATACTACCATCCTTCTAGAACATACCATAGTCAAAGTGTGCAGCAATCTTGCCTTGAGAGGTCCTATAAAACAAATAACTTGGTAACATTTTGTCTAGTTTTGCTTGTTTTAAAACTTTACATGCCGACTCCCTAACTTATATTGACCTGACAATTTACTGCAATGTCCAGCTCTTGCTAGGAGACACATAAGTGGATAGTTTTGTGCTGCAACAACACAACACTAGTGAAGACCAGCACCTTAATCACAGTACCTACAGCACCTTCACTATTGGAAAACTTTTGCACTAAAGGAGAATGGTTGCTGACTGTTTTTGTTCAGTTTTTAGGCGTCTAACTTCATAGTCAACAATTGAATCAAACCAGCTCTCTATTTAATTATTAAATCTCTTGATTTTGAGAAATGTTATCTTTGTGACATTTATGCATGTAATCCTTCATCATATGTGATTATACAAAAGATTGAATCCATTTGAATCGAAATTGCATTATTTGTAGAGCTTTCTTTCTGTTCTTGTCGCCTCTTTGCCCAGCTTAGATTTGTAGCCAGGACAAAAGTTCTGCATGACCAATGGAACGTTGAGTTGCCGTCTACTTAATGAGGAATTGACTTTCTGAGAGCAAAATCACTTAAACTGAGTGTTCCATGTGTGCACTTCCAGCAACAAGTACCATTTACAAAAACACCTGGAGAAAATGCAAGACTTGCTTACTTGATAGGATGCCAATGTAAACGTATTTAAGCCACACTAAACTTAGGCTTCAGCTACCTAAGTGCTGTGCAAGCAATTTGTTAAATGTTTGCATTCCTAAGTCTAAAATACTATAGTGAACACAGAAAAGCGCCACACTTCAATATCAAAACATTACTACTAAATTCTGCTAAACACCTACAGTTCACTTGCAATACTCAAATCTCATTTTTTTTTCACACAGTTCCAAATTCTCAAAGCTTTTATCAAGCTACGGTGAAGCTCTGAATGAAAATTTTAGTGGCCTAAGCATTTAGAAGTTCCAATTGTTTCTGCTCAGATTCAGGGCTCTAGAATGCTCTTGAATACTGTGGTTGTTGTTCTTAGCACACATATACCTCTATCTTCAGAGGCCTTCTGCTCTAGTTCAAATCCAGCAACCACTGTGTTTCATTCTGCAAATGCATGACTACATATCATATCTAGAAAGGAGCAACATGTAACTGTCATTCCATTGATTGGATTGCTTATTAGTAACCTATGACTATCACAGTTGTATCTTATGATTCTTGGTGAATGTATTCTATTCCATTTTATTTTTCTTTATGAACACTGAGAGCACATGCATCAGACAAATTCTTGTATGTCCAATCATACTTGCCAATAAACTATTCTATTCTATTCCATCCCATCCCATCCCACCCTATCCTATTCATATTGCCCTTGACAGCTTTCAAGAATCCAAAATATTTTTATTTGCGCTGGTTTGTAATACGTCAAGTACCAGTTGTAAAATTTTGGGAATACCGGCATGTTTATTTATGTGAAGAAATTCCCAAATGTTTATTAGGGCCATTTGAATATTCATCTCTCTTCCTCCAAAAGAATGCCAAATTCCAAAGAGCAAGTAGAAAATAAAATATTTAATACGCTTCAAAATCCTCTTTGGCCCTAGATCCTAAAGTGATTAATAGCTAATTTTCTCGTTTATTAAAATTAGAAGTTTTCTTGAAGGCTATAAAAAGTAACGGGAGAGGACATTTAGCGGAGTTACTTTGCCAAATTGTTACAGCAATGCAGTATTAACACCATAGCAACCAATTATAAAGATTTTTTTTCTGGTGATAGTTGCTTGATTTAGAATGTATTTATATATCTTTTGTTTATTTATTAACCCTTTTTTATTTTGTAGCCCTTTCTGGTGTCTGAGAGAATCTTGGAAGAATATGAACGGAAATGGGAACTTCAACAAATATTCACCAACTAGTTGGTGGTTATTGTCCATGGCAGATGTCAAACAAGGATCATACCTGTATCTCTTTATCTCAATACTGGAATTCGTGAAACCATTCATTCTTGATACTGTACTTGGAAGATGTCAGAAATCAGTATAGAACAGGTGCGCTGTTTATTGTTTTGGCTCTCAGCAGTGCACCTTAAATTTAAGTTAGTAACTTTTTAAAATGGCAGATACTGAGCCAACAATGAACTACTTACTATCCAAATATTAAAAATGTGCAAGTCTACTTTTCTACTCGGGGATCATAAAGGAAGAGTTTTGGTTTTTTGTTAAATCCAAATTGGCTGCTTCTTCCAAATCAAGGCTCATAATCAAGCATTATTTGAAAGTAACTTCGTAAGTGGCTGTAGATCTAACGTTAATTCACTAGTGTTCATGAATTATGGCTTGCTCAGATCTGTATGGTTTTGAAAGAGTTACGTGGGAATGAAGTCAATATTGACAATGGATTTGTCAATGTAATTTTTAAACATAATTGCTGAGCAATTTTGTAATATTAGTTTCTCTGAAACATCAACCAATATTATATTCTTTTTTTTCACACACTGGAGAAAGTGGGGAGCAATGCAATTCCAACTGCAGGAATATGTAAAATGGTGGTACAGGTGTATTACTGCATCTTCAATATTTGAAGAGATATGTTAGGATTCCTTCCTCTTAAACTACCTTATAATTGCAAAGAGTTTTTCCCATCCCATATTATATTGTTTGGAATACAACTTTATATAACACCCTCAGCTTTTTGCCTGGAGGCATTCAAATTAAAGTGCTCAAAGCGGGAAGTTTTCCATGTGGAAGGACTACGGACCACATTATATTTCAAATGTCTATCTTGTTTGGGCCTTGGACTTCTAATAAAATGCCAAGTACTGTAGATTCTGTAAGTATACCCTCCACTGATGCCTGCACATCCCCATGGCATATTCTGGGTATTCTGGCAGACTTCACAAACGAAGCCAATTGACTTCAGAGATGAATTGGCTCAACTCCCGTTTCAGGGGTGTGGGGGGGAATGCTGCAATTCTGCAGCATTTCCTCTGGAGCTGCAGAGCAGGAAGTTTTCCTTTGGTTGGACTCATCCCTTCTCCTGTCTCCTATGGTCACCCTGCACCTTTTGAAATGAAGGGTGCCTGGCTGTCCTTTCCTGTTTTCTGGCTAGGAGAGAGGGAGAGGGAGAGGGAGAGGGAGAGGGAGAGAGAGAGAGAGGGAGAGGGAGAGAGAGAGAGAGAGAGAGAGAGAGAGAGAGAGAGAGAGAGAGAGAGAGAGAGAGAGAGAGAGAGAGGAAGGAAAGGGCAGGATGCCAGTTAAGGACCATCTCAAAAAAAGTTTATGACCAGCTGGAGGAAGTATTGGCCAGGTCAGAGAAGGGAAATCAACCAGACTAGCCAACCACAACCCAGTGGCATACAGTGGCGCTCCCAAGTGGAAAGATGTGGGAGAATGGCATTTTAGTAAATCAATACACACACTAAATGGATGGACAAGAATATATCACCACAAAATTGGTAGCTTATGGAAAAAATTCTCATCAGAGCATTTCCAAATTTTACTTACTGATATTAATTACTATTAAGCACTCTTAATAATATTATATTTTTGCAGTACTGTTAATCAATCCAGAGCTGTTTGCATGTTTACTTGTTAATGTTTGTTCAATATGTTTGCATTCATATTAAGGAGCCAACTTCACTAATTTCAACTGGGCTTACTTTGAATAAATATGGGCTAAATTTCAGTGTTTTAACAGCCTCTTGAAAGTGAATACAACTATGAGTGAATCATGAATTAAGGGGGAAGGTCTGAAGAAAGGTAATTGTATATATGCAGGTTCTTAGAAACAATTCAAAAAGCCAATCTCTATACTTCAAAATTAAAATGTCTCTTAAATTCAATTTGCTGACGGCTGAAAAACTAGTCTCAAATTTTTATCAGAGGAATAGCTTTATTAAAAACAATGAAATGTCTACAGGAAATGTCTAAGCAAGGAACTCATCAAAGGTCTCAGCTGAATACACAAGCCAATTTGATGCAATAATAATAAACTTAAATGGGACTTGCACAACCCTGAGTATCACATACCATACAAATTTAGGAACTCCAGAAATGACGGTCTCTATGCTGAATATGTAAAATAAATGGGACTGGCACTCTAATTCAAAAACACACCATGGGGTGCATTTACCATTAAGTATGGGTTCCAAAAATAGATAGATCAGACATTTTGACTTTTAAATTATTTTCCTGGGGCTCTGAGCAGATCTAAAAGAAATCCAAAGTTAAGTAAAAGGCAAATGTGCTTAGCTGTGCAACATGATCCATAAACCAAGAAGCCAGGGTTTGATTCAACAGGCAAGTAAAATCCCCTTTTAGGAAAGAAAGAGAACAGATCTCTTAATTACAGGGGGAGAAGAGATCCTGGATAAGGAAACTCTGAGTTAGAGGAAGGATTGTATTTACAGAGCAGTCAAAAAAAGTATCTGATGGGAATCCGTTCCTTGAGCTTACTGGAATGGGAGGATTACAAAGACAGCCCAAGAGACCAGAGGTTCTTGCAGCTCGCACTAATAACCAAGTTTGGAAGCAGCCAGCATTCCTCCCTTCCTCCCTCCTTCCCTAAGAGGGAAGAGGCAAGCAGAGGCCATCAAGACGTTGCTCAACCCCCATCACAGGAGACCCAATTCCAGGCTTATTCCTGGCAAAGCAGCCCCATTCCACACAAACCCCCTTCCTTCCACATTTCACACACACACACCCGAATGTCATCCCAAAGGACAGTTTTTCCTCCCAACATCATCACTCTGCTTAGCAATTAATTCCCACAACACTGACAAATAATTTACTAAGACTGTCTTACTATTATTATTCTCTTCCTTTCTAGTACCTATTTCTTGCAACTTATGACTATAACCATGTTGCTTGTATCTTTCAATTTATATTGTTTTAAATTGTTTCCGAATACCATTTGATAGCTGATTTGTAATCTTGACTATGACTAACTGCTGTATTTTATTCTTGATGAGTGTATTTTATTCTCCTTATGTACACTGAGAGCACATGCACCAAAGACAAGTTCCTTGTGTGTCCAATCACACTTGGCCAATAAAAAATTCTATTCTATTCTATGCTATGCTATGCTATGTTCATTCTATTCTATGCTATTCTTTCACGCTATGCTCTTCTATGCTATTTTTATTCTATGCTATGCTTTCAAGCTATGCTATTGCTATTGCCAAGTTTGGAAGCAGCCAGCATTCCTTCCTCCCTCCCAAAAAAGGAAGAGGCAAGCAGAGGCCATCAAGACGTTGCTCAACCCCCATCACAGGAGACCCAATCCCGGGCTTGTTCCTGGCAAAGGCGGCGGCGGCAGCAGCCCCATCCCACCCAACCCCCTTCCTCGTACCCTCCCCCCCATCGCTTAAACCCACCCTCCCACGATTTTAAAACCCAACTTTGGAAGAGACGATCCACCCCCTCCCCGCCACCCAATTTAGGGGGGTGGGAGATGGTAGAAAAGGGGCGCCCGGGAGCGCAGGGTTGGCGGGAGCCTCGTGCAGAAGGGGGAGGGGAGGGGGGAAAGAGACACGGGCCCGACCCGCGTCGGAGGGAGGGCACGTGTGAACGCCTGTGGGGGGGGGGGGAAACCAGGACGAGGGGGGGGGGTTCGCCAGCCCCTCCCCCACTCCTCCTCGACACCCCTCCCCCCTCCCTCAGCTCCTTCCCGCCCGGAGAAGCGGCCTGCCCGGCCTGGCGCCCCCCCCGCTCTCCCTCACGCTCCCGCCTGCGCTTCCCCAAGCGGCGGCCCCCGAGCGCCCGATCCCCGGAAGGCCTCTTCCCGTCCCCGCTTTTTTTTCCGCCCCCCCGACAGGAAATCCTGGCTGGGAAAGAGCGGAGGGAGCCGCGGTAAGCGCCGGGTTCCGGGGGAAGTGGAATTATTTTTTACCAGCGAAGAAGCGACCAACTTCCACATCCGGTAACACGGGCCCCCTCTAGACAAAAAAGGCGCAGACTGACCTGGAAAAGCTTGGCCGGGCCGGCCATCGGAGGTGAGGCTGAGGGGGGGAAGGGAAAGGGGGTTGAAGGCGCGCGCGCGGAGCCCAAGGGAGAAAGGGAAGAGGGATGGGGGCCTCCCCTTACCGTGTCGCCCACGCCCGGCCGCCGCCCGACCGAACGACGAGCAAGGCCGCCCGGAGCCCGCCGCCGCTTCTCATAGGGCGCCCGAAAAGCCCCGCGAAAAAGTCCCCCGCTCGCGCGCGGCGGAGGGACACGGGCGGCCGCGCTCGCGAGCGCTGAGGCGAGGAAGGAAGGGAGGAGGAGAGGCCCGCAGGGGAAGAAGAGCGGCAGTGAGGGGAGGAGGAGGAGGAGCAGCGGCAACGGCAGCGACGAGCCACCGCTCCGCCGCCTTCCTCTCGGGGCGCTGCTCCCCTCATGGGGACTCGCGGGGGGAGTTTATGGGATCGGGGCCCTCTTTCCTTCAACGGGCGCTGACAGGAAAAAACAAACAAACACGGGGTTGTCGGGGGGGGGGGAGGAGGAAGAAGATTCGGCGGAGGGATACGGCTACCTGAGAGTCCGACTGCGCAGGCGCGGAGCCCGGGAGAAAGGGGAGAGCCGAGGCGAAAGAGGGAGACGCCATGTTCTGCCGACGCTTTTTTTTTCCCCCTCTCTCTTCCCGCTCGAAAGGTGGAGGGGGGCGCGCCTGCGCGTTGCGGGGCGCGCGAGAGTCTGAAGTGGTTTCTGTGAAGGCGCTGCTGCTTCCTCACTCGGGAGTGCAAAGAAGCGTGGCACACGCCCCCCCCCCCCCCCCACACACACACACCCCTCCACCGTCCACTGGGGGGGAGGAAGGAATGAAGGGGTGAAATGCAGGATTTAAATCTTGCAACGGCCCTTCAAACTCCTGAATGCAATCCACCCACACACACACCATGTCCGAATTAGCCTTGCCTTTGCCATTTATTTATCTTTAATTTCCAGGCCGCAAAAAAGAAAATGCCCCAAACCTGACTTAAATTGTCCTTAATAATTAATTAATTAATTAATTAATAAACAAGTCCTTTAAATTGCAGGAGCTTTTTTGCTTTCCGTGATATCTGTCCATTATTTTGGCCTGGGATCTGGTGCTGCCAAATGAGCTTAATGCAATCTTGATTGTGCAGAAAAGGCAGAGGTTGGAGCTAGGAAAGTGCATAGGCGGGTAGTCCTCGACTTATGACCAGATTTGTAACAGTGTACTGTATTAGATATGTTAGGCATATCAGTATTCAGTCATGAGCAGATAAATAATATGGCTGTAAATTTGAATGGTTGTTGCGCAAGACGTTCGTACCCATTTGACACACTGTTTAATGGAAGAGGGATTGTTTGCAATTAAAATAAAATTAAAAAACAAACAAACTTACGACCAGAATTGAGCCCAAAATTAATGTTGTTGAGTTGAGAAATTGATTAAGTGACTTTCACCCCATTTTATTATTTTTCTTGCCGAAGTTATTTAAGTGATCGCTGCAGTGGTTAAATCAATAGTAACACGGTTGTTAAGTGAATCTGGCTGCCCCTGTCGACTTTGCTTCTCAGAAGGTCGCAAAAAAGGGGATCACGTCACCCCAGTATCTTGCAACCGTCATAAATGTGAATCAGTTGTCAATCATCACATGACCATGGGGATGGTCATAAGTGTGAAAAATGGTCATCAGTCACGTTCAGTGCTGTTGTAATTTTGAAGGGTCACTAAGTGAACTGTTGTAAGTCGAGGACTGCCTATACAGAGGTGTTCAGTCTTCTGGAGCTCTGCTTTATGTCCCCAATGATATCCCTGGTATTATGATCCATTGCATAGCTGCCCAGGTGTTTAGACTAGATTTGATTATATTTTGTCCACATCGACTCTTTCCAAAGAATCCAGATGTGTAATGTTAAACATTGCAGGATGTAAACTATTCCAAGTAAAGCTGCCTTTTGCAATTGACCAATGGTGATTTTGTCAATGCAGTTGGTGTTCAAGTGGTTTTGAAATTGCAACCAAGGCTCCTATTACTCTTGGTACTATCTCCCTTTGCTGTGTTTATTTTACTTCTATTTGCAGGCCTTTATATTTACTGATTTTCTCCAGTTCTTTCTTTTCGGCTATATTGCAATATCCACTGTCCAGAGTTTTTTTTTGGTTGTGTGGCAGATATTTCTCTGCTTGAACTCCAAAGCCTCAGCAGTTTAGCTATCATTTTCTAGTCTCCAGGAGCCAATGCTGACTTGAAAGCACACAATTATTACCACTATTATAACTATATCATAAGGTGCATTGTTATATATAAGCTGGGAGATTGTTCCATGTTTATCAGATGCTATGCTAACCAGTCTTTGTTTTTGTTTCAGGCAACTTACTACTTGAGACAAATCTGAAACAATTTGAAGATGAAAAGGTGTTCATCTCTTTACATAAGAGGATCCTGTATTTACTAATGGATCATTTTGGATAAATTCCAAAGGCCATCCAATTAGACGACAGAACAATAACTAATTTACCATGAAGATCCTCAAGTAAGAAAACATATCCCATTACTTGATGTAGGAAAACAACCTAGAGTTGACATATTGGATTATATACAGACTTTCTGGGATTTGCAATGTAACCTGAACTTCATTTAAGTCCTATAAGTAGATAAAGAGATTCTGGTTAAACAACATACGAAACAGTATACTGTGTTGTCTCTTTATAAAACACAATATTCAGTCTTTATTGGCAGAGGTACACTATATTGCCAAAAGTATTCGCTCACCCATCTAAATATTCAGAATCAGGTGTTCCAATCACTTCCATGGCCACAGCTGTATAAAATCAAGTACCTAGGCATGCAGACTATTTTTACAAATATTTGTGAAAGAATGGGCCGCTCTCAGGAGCTCAGTGAATTCCAGCGTGGAACTGTGATAGGATGCCACCTGTGCAACAAATCCAGTCGTGAAATTTCCTCGCTCCTAAATATTCCACAGACAACTGTCAGCTGTATTATAAGAAAGTGGAAGTGTTTGGGAACGACAGCAACTCAGCCACGAAGTGGTAGGCCACGTAAACTGACGGAGAGGGGTCAGTGGATGCTGAGGCGCCTAGTGCGGAGAGATTGCCAACGTTCTGCAGAGTCAATCGCCACAGATCTCCAAACTTCATGTGGCCTTCAGATTAGCTCAAGAACAGTGCACAGAGAGCTTCAGGGAATGGGTTCCCATGGCCGAGCAGCGGCATCCAAGCCATGCATCACCAAGTGCAATGCAAAGCATCGGATGCAGTGGTGTAAAGCACGCCGCCACTGGACCCTAGAGCAGTGGAGACGCGTTCTCTGGAGTGACACGTCGTGCTTCTCCATCTGGCAATCTGATGGAGGAGTCTGGGTTTGGCGGTTGCCAGGAGAACGGTACTTGTCTGAGTGTGTTGTGCCAAGTGTAAAGTTTGGCGGAGGGGGGATTATGGTGTGGGGTTGTTTTTCAGGAGCTGGGCTTGGCCCCTTAGTTCCAGTGAAAGGAACTCTGAATGCTTCAGTCTACCAAGATATCTTGGACAATTCCATGCTCCCTACTTTGTGGGAACAGTTTGGAGCTGGCCCCTTCCTCTTTCAACATGACTGTGCACCAGTGCACAAAGCAAAGTCCATAAAGACATGGATGACAGAGTCTGTTGTGGATGAACTTGACTGGCCTGCAGAGAGTCCTGACCTCAACCCGATAGAGCACCTTTGGGATGAATTAGAGCGGAGGCTGAGAGCCAGGCCTTCTCGTCCCACATCAGTGTGTGACCTCACAAATGCGCTTTTGGAAGAATGGTCAAAAATTCCCATCAACACACTCCTAAACCTTGTGGACAGCCTTCCCAGAAGAGTGGAAGCTGTTATAGCTGCAAAGGGTGGACCGATATCATATTCAACTCTATGGATTAGGAATGAGATGTCACTTAAGTTCATATGCGAGTAAAGGCAGGTGAGCGAATACTTTTGGCAATATAGTATATGAAGCACGAGTAAGCTAAATTACGTGTTGTAATCATGCTTCTTCACAACTCACTGATAGTTTTTATACTGTACTGCATGAATTGTTTGGTTCAAGTCATGCCATATTTGGGATGGGTTAAAATCAAGTAATACCTCAGCCATTCAAAAATTGATATTTCTTTTTCTGGTTTAATCTATCTATTGTAAATTTAGGAATTTTGTGCTACGTGACCCATGTTCATTTTAATATTCACTGTCCAGACAGATATCCTGAAATTCAGTAAAAGTTCCTAATATGTCCCAGAATCCATTGTGAATATAGCACAGTATATTGTTTTGTGTGTTATTTGTGTAACCAAAATATTTTTGATATCGGAGGTAAAAGAAGGGAGAAATGAAACTTATGAATGCATTTACATTTTCAGTGATGAGAAAATCTGAAACGCAAGCAAAAGCTGTACAGATGAGAATTACCAAAACTAATGCTAATGTGTTTAAAAAAAAGAGAGAATTCAATTTCCATTTGGGACATTGTTGTGTCCCATTAGTGGCTATCCTTCTATAATAAATTTACAAGTTTTATCAGAAAAAAAGGTGAGATAAATGATAAAAACTTTCAAGAAGACATTTTTATAGGAAGTTTGAAATTATTACATCTGATTTCTGAAAAGTTGGTTGTTAGGCTGGTGCATTTGGATGGAACATAGTGTGCGTAAATGTTGCAATATCAAAAAGTCATTTGGACTCAAAACAGTTACATTAGCAAGCTGAAAGTCAGAATTCTGGGACTGATTTTGCAGCTACTGTTATTTTGAGCTCCCAGGGAAAAGATGAAATACAAAGGGCTACCAATAATTATAATAAATATGATCTACACAGTGAATGCCACTGCAGAATAACCTTGAATAATAAGCCTTTCCCGCCTTAGAATCTACTCTCCATTATTCATTATTTCTGTCTTTAATAAAACCATATTCTCAAATATTTACAGATCTGAATGAAATTGATTTTTAAGTCACTTGCCTTCTCTAAATTATTACATTCCACTTATTTATTTGTATAGAATACACGCAAGACATTTTTTTTCCCCAATTTGTGATGCAGTAAAATCTAGTTTTGCCCCCTCATTCTGTGTTACGCAGCAGGGGGTCAGTTATATTAGTAGCATTGAATAGATTCACATAGCAAAAATACGATGGGCTGGTTTATGATTTAATATATTGCCTAAATCCAGGCATTTAGATTCATTCAGAAAAACTAATTCAATAAGTCATGGATAGCATGTCTAAATATAGTAATATTTTATTGGGGATTTTATGTCATTTGAGAATAATTGCTTATAGCAAGCAAGATTAGTTACATTCTGTAGTAAAGAATTACAGAATTCTTGTAAGGAGTACTATACCTCACAAACTATAGAAAAATAACAGTCAAGATTAGGGGATATTTATTTCTTAAATTAAAATACTAATACTAATATTAAGAACAAAATAACGACCACTGATTTACTAAAATTTAGAGTAATCGTAAAGTCCTTCTCTCTTCCAGAACCCAATTTCTAATATTGCCCTATTGTGTTTATCGGGAGTTAGATTTATAGTTTTTACTTACATGGCCTTGTATTGAAGAAACAAAAAAGTTGAGAAGGGTGTCCAGTCTTCAATACAATACAATAGCAGAGTTGGAAGGGGCCTTGGAGGTCTTTTAGTCCAACCCTACACCACTTAATTTAATTAATTTAATTTATTAAATTTCTATACCGCCCTTCTCCCTTCCAGGACTCAGGGCGGTGTACAGGCAGCAATAAAATCAGTGATACAAAATATAAAAAATACATGAATTATATATTTAAAAATATATTAAATAAAACGCCTGTTCTAAAACCATTAATAAAACCTACTAAAACCATTTAAAAAATTACGCCATGCCGGCCGCATGAAATAGATAGGTCTTCAAAGCCCGACGGAAGAGGCGCCGGTCCGTGGTCGTGCATAGGTCAGTGGGTAGGTCATTCCAGAGGGCAGGAGCCGCCACAGAGAAATAGCTATCCACATCTTCTTAAAAACTTCCAGCATTGGGGCATTCGCAACTTCCGGAGGCAAGTTGTTCCACTGATCAATTGTTCTAACTGTCAGGAAATTTCTCCTCAGTTTTAAGTTGCTTCTCTCCTTCCATTGTATTGCTCTTCATACGATAAGCAAAATAGACGAATATCCAGTTTAAATTCCATTGCACTCACTAAGTGATCTAGTCTTCTAAGTGCCCTCATTGATTTTGCAATTGAAGGCTATTGTGTATGTGTACAATCAATTTGACATTCCAAAGAGTCCTTTGATATGTATAATGACCAGTATATTCATATTTGGCACTTTGAGATCGCTCGTTTCATTATTTACGTGCTATTTTTAAACTGCCCTTCCAAGGTGGAAAGTAATTATTTTGGCCAACAGGTAAACTGTGGTTTTAAACACAGAATTGATTAACCCTTCCCTTATCCATTGGAGTTTACAGAAAAGTCTAAGAGCCCCACCTTAGACTTACATTCTCTAGCACAGCAGTCACCAAATGGTGGTCCATGAACCACTGGTGGTCTGCAGAAAAGTTATGTGCATTTTTTATATTGCACTAAATTGGGTTCTCAAACTGGACTGGATACATGTGATGGACGTTTGCGTTGCTGCAGGGTCTCCCCATTCAGGGTCTTTTTGTGTTGAGTTGGAGGGGTTTGCTTCAGCCGCCTGGTGTGGGGCTTTGGGCGAAGGCTGGAGAGAAGTGTCGCTGATGACAAAGAGCCAGAGGGCCTTGTTCCAGTGGGACTGTATCATGGCCTGGAAATAGCTGACCATCTCAGCCCACTGAGCTTCCAGATGCTTGTACCTGGCCTTGCATCCCCACAGGTCTTCCTTCTGTGCCTAGGGCTCAGTGAGGTGCTTTTGCTGAGCCCCCTTCTCGGTTAGATCAATTTGAACTGAGCCAGATGTTTTTGCCAACTCTTTCTCTCCTGGTGGCTGCTTAGCTCCAGCAATTGCTCCCTGTTGGGGCCCTAAGGAGCTCAGGTAGGCAGACGATGAGTGGCTGGGAGGGGAGGGGCGACTAAAGGCCAGTGGGGCGCCCCTCAACATGAGCAACATCAATTTGGCCACACCCACCCAGTCACATGACCACCTAGCCACGCCCACCCAGTTGTTAGGTAGATCATATTAGTGGTCCGTGGGATTTAAAATTATGAATTCAGTGGTCCCTGAGGTCCGAAAGGTTGGGGACCCCTGCTCTAGCAAACCCCCAGGTGGAGATAAGCAGAATGGCTTAAGTTGCGGCAACCAAAAAACCTTCGATAAAAAAATAACACTGAACTAATAAAAGTGAGCTGCAGAAAACAGCAAATGAGAACCTGCAATAAAATGCAAAGTATTATTCTTTTGGAATAAATCATTCGAAAGCTGGCTTACACCCAGTTGGGTTATACATATTTGCTGACCGAGGAATGTCGTGGTCTAGAGATCTCATTGCCTCCTACTACATAATGATGCAAGTTCCAACTTTGGCATAAAACAAAGACACTTAAGCCTCCACTTAACTAATCCTGTATCTAACAGGATAATTGTCCATCAACATTCTCAAACATCCAGGTTGTCCCAAAGGTGCTCCCCACCCCCCACCCCCCCAAAAGTGAACTGGATGTTCTCGTTTCCTTTTTTTCCTAAGGACGGACTGACTGCAAGGAATATAATTCTTTCCATTCCCCACCCGTTAGTTCAAAAACATGTAAAAAATGCAAATAGGAAAATAGGAACCACCTTTGGTGGGAAGGTCACAGTGCCACTGCGTTTTAGTCATGCAGGCCGCGTGACAAACAGAGCCGTCTTCGGACAGCGGTGGCTCTTCGGCTTTGAAACCGAAAGGAGCACTGCCCCCTAGACTAGCACATATGTGCAAGGGGAACCTTTACCTAAGAAGCTTCTTGGTTGAAAAGGGAAACATTTTCAAAGTAAAACAAATAAACAAGACAGCCCATTGGCCTTTTGGTGGGGATGGGGGGGAAGCACCTTTGGGATACAGCTGGATGACTTGGATCTGGTCCTTCCTTCTTACCTTCCCCCATAAGTAGTTGCGAGGCCCCTCGGGGCTGCCTTGAGTTTCTAAAACCAAGCCCTAGAAACCAAAACACCCATGATTGCTAGTCGCCTCCCCCCCCTTCCCAAAAAAACCGCCTGGCACTTGCCAACCTCAGCAGCTGCACCCCAAGGCAACATCTGGAGGCGACAGGAAAGCAGGACGCCCCAAGCAAGCGGCTGCCAAAAAACAACAACCAGGAAGAAGGCGATGCCAAGCAAGAGGCCTGGAGGGGGGGGGGTCTCCCAGGAGTAAAGGAGGGGGGTAGGAGTGAAGGAGGGGGGTCTCCCAGGAGTAAAGGAGGGAGGGAGGAGTGAAGGAGGGGGGTCTCCCAGGAGTAAAGGAGGGAGGGAGGAGTGAAGGAGGGGGGTCTAGTAGGAGTAAAGGAGGGAGGGAGGAGTGAAGGAGGGGGGTCTAGTAGGAGTAAAGGAGGGGGGTCTCCCAGGAGTAAAGGAGGGAGGGAGGAGTGAAGGAGGGGGGTCTAGTAGGAGTAAAGGAGGGGGGTCTCCCAGGAGTAAAGGAGGGAGGGAGGAGTGAAGGAGGGGGGTCTCCCAGGAGTAAAGGAGGGAGGGAGGAGTAAAGGAGGGGGGTCTAGTAGGAGTAAAGGAGGGGGGTCTCCCAGGAGTAAAGGAGGGAGGGAGGAGTGAAGGAGGGGGGTCTAGTAGGAGTAAAGGAGGGGGGTCTCCCAGGAGTAAAGGAGGGAGGGAGGAGTGAAGGAGGGGGGTCTCCCAGGAGTAAAGGAGGGAGGGAGGAGTAAAGGAGGGGGGTCTAGTAGGAGTAAAGGAGGGGGGTCTCCCAGGAGTAAAGGAGGGAGGGAGGAGTGAAGGAGGGGGGTCTAGTAGGAGTAAAGGAGGGGGGTCTCCCAGGAGTAAAGGAGGGAGGGAGGAGTGAAGGAGGGGGGTCTCCCAGGAGTAAAGGAGGGAGGGAGGAGTGAAGGAGGGGGGTCTCCCAGGAGTAAAGGAGGGAGGGAGGAGTGAAGGAGGGGGGTCTAGTAGGAGTAAAGGAGGGGGGTCTCCCAGGAGTAAAGGAGGGAGGTAGGAGTGAAGGAGGGGGGTCTCCCAGGAGTAAAGGAGGGAGGTAGGAGTGAAGGAGGGGGGTCTCCCAGGAGTAAAGGAGGGAGGTAGGAGTGAAGGAGGGGGGTCTCCCAGGAGTAAAGGAGGGAGGTAGGAGTGAAGGAGGGGGGTCTCCCAGGAGTAAAGGAGGGGGGTCTCCCAGGAGTAAAGGAGGGAGGGAGGAGTGAAGGAGGGGGGTCTCCCAGGAGTAAAGGAGGGAGGGAGGAGTAAAGGAGGGGGGTCTCCCAGGAGTAAAGGAGGGAGGTAGGAGTGAAGGAGGGGGGTCTCCCAGGAGTAAAGGAGGGAGGTAGGAGTGAAGGAGGGGGGTCTCCCAGGAGTAAAGGAGGGAGGGAGGAGTGAAGGAGGGGGGTCTCCCAGGAGTAAAGGAGGGAGGGAGGAGTGAAGGAGGGGGGTCTAGTAGGAGTAAAGGAGGGAGGTCTCCCAGGAGTAAAGGAGGGAGGGAGGAGTGAAGGAGGGGGGTCTAGTAGGAGTAAAGGAGGGGGGTCTCCCAGGAGTAAAGGAGGGAGGGAGGAGTAAAGGAGGGGGGTCTCCCAGGAGTAAAGGAGGGAGGGAGGAGTGAAGGAGGGGGGTCTAGTAGGAGTAAAGGAGGGGGGTCTCCCAGGAGTAAAGGAGGGAGGTCTCCCAGGAGTAAAGGAGGGAGGTAGGAGTGAAGGAGGGGGGTCTAGTAGGAGTAAAGGAGGGAGGGAGGAGTGAAGGAGGGGTGTCTAGTAGGAGTAAAGGAGGGAGGTCTCCCAGGAGTAAAGGAGGGAGGGAGGAGTGAAGGAGGGGGGTCTAGTAGGAGTAAAGGAGGGGGGTCTCCCAGGAGTAAAGGAGGGAGGTAGGAGTAAAGGAGGGGGGTCTCCCAGGAGTAAAGGAGGGAGGGAGGAGTGAAGGAGGGGGGTCTAGTAGGAGTAAAGGAGGGGGGTCTCCCAGGAGTAAAGGAGGGAGGTAGGAGTAAAGGAGGGGGGTCTCCCAGGAGTAAAGGAGGGAGGGAGGAGTGAAGGAGGGGGGTCTAGTAGGAGTAAAGGAGGGGGGTCTCCCAGGAGTAAAGGAGGGAGGGAGGAGTAAAGGAGGGGGGTCTCCCAGGAGTAAAGGAGGGAGGTAGGAGTGAAGGAGGGGGGTCTAGTAGGAGTAAAGGAGGGAGGGAGGAGTGAAGGAGGGGGGTCTAGTAGGAGTAAAGGAGGGGGGTCTCCCAGGAGTAAAGGAGGGAGGGAGGAGTAAAGGAGGGGGGTCTCCCAGGAGTAAAGGAGGGAGGTAGGAGTGAAGGAGGGGGGTCTAGTAGGAGTAAAGGAGGGAGGTAGGAGTAAAGGAGGGGGGTCTCCCAGGAGTAAAGGAGGGAGGGAGGAGTGAAGGAGGGGGGTCTAGTAGGAGTAAAGGAGGGGGGTCTCCCAGGAGTAAAGGAGGGAGGTAGGAGTAAAGGAGGGGGGTCTCCCAGGAGTAAAGGAGGGAGGGAGGAGTGAAGGAGGGGGGTCTAGTAGGAGTAAAGGAGGGGGGTCTCCCAGGAGTAAAGGAGGGAGGTAGGAGTAAAGGAGGGGGGTCTCCCAGGAGTAAAGGAGGGAGGTAGGAGTGAAGGAGGGGGGTCTAGTAGGAGTAAAGGAGGGAGGGAGGAGTGAAGGAGGGGGGTCTAGTAGGAGTAAAGGAGGGGGGTCTCCCAGGAGTAAAGGAGGGAGGGAGGAGTAAAGGAGGGGGGTCTCCCAGGAGTAAAGGAGGGAGGTAGGAGTGAAGGAGGGGGGTCTAGTAGGAGTAAAGGAGGGAGGTAGGAGTAAAGGAGGGGGGTCTAGTAGGAGTAAAGGAGGGGGGTCTCCCAGGAGTAAAGGAGGGAGGGAGGAGTAAAGGAGGGGGGTCTCCCAGGAGTAAAGGAGGGAGGTAGGAGTGAAGGAGGGGGGTCTAGTAGGAGTAAAGGAGGGAGGGAGGAGTGAAGGAGGGGGGTCTAGTAGGAGTAAAGGAGGGGGGTCTCCCAGGAGTAAAGGAGGGAGGTAGGAGTAAAGGAGGGGGGTCTCCCAAGGGCAGCCGACCCCCCTACCCGAAAGAGGCCGCCTTCTCCCCACCGCCGAGCCTCTCCAGATGCGTCCTGGCGCAGCAGCCAAGCAGGGCGCCCTTCTCCCTTGAAAACAACCCCGAGGAGGGCGGCGTTGGGGCGGGAAGGAAGCGCCCGGCAGGCATCCTCTCGCCCGGCCCGGCCCCTTTCCCGAACGGCGCAGGGGAGGCGATTATCTCCGCCCCGGGCCGCCTCCTCTCCGCCTCGGCTCAGTTCCGCCTTCCCGGCTATGGCTGCCTAGCGCGTCGGCTGCCCGGCGCTGGGACATGGGCCAGGCCCGGCTGGGAAGGCGAAGGAGGAGGAGGTGGCGACGGCGGCTGCGGAGCGGTGAGCGGCGGGGGCCATCGGGGCTCAGCGCAGGGCCCGGCTTGGGGGAAGGCGGACGCCGAGGGGTCTCCGGGGCCGGAGAGAGGCGGCTCAGGCCGAAAGGGGCGGCGGCGGCGGGTCTGTCCTTCTCCTCCGCCTCCACGGGTGACCTTGATGAGTCACGGGGGGGGGGCGCATTCACACGTTACGGAACTAGGAGTGTTCACGAGTGGGGAGGGGGAGTCACCCTCCGGCCCTTGACAGCCCTACGTTTGAAGCTCCCGCCGGGCGGTTGTTTCCCCCACCCCACCCCGGTCTGTATGGGGAGGAGGGTCTCTGCGGCTGTACGCGTGTATAGAGTGGCGAGGGGCTGGGTTCACACGATGGGTTTGACCCGGGGGGGTGGTGAAATCGAAGGGCTGTGCGCGCAGGAGAGACTCGTCTCGCCATCCTTTTTCAGGACTTCGGGGGTTGTGTGAATGTCGCCCACGTGGTTAGGTCGCCCTGGGTCGCGTTGGACCTTAGTTTGCACAAAACCCAAAAGTGGCTGGTTTTGTTTTGGTTTAGCTTTTGGTAACAACAACAACAACAACAACAACAACAACAACAACAAATGAAGCTACTCTGTAAACAGTGAGCAATTTGTCCCAGAATTGTCCCCAAGTCCAGCTGTTTAAACATTAACATTTATGCTTTATTTATTAATGTGCGACCTCCTTTGATGGCCATGGTGGGTGGGGGAGACTTGTGGTTCTCCATCGTGGCTTGTCGGTGGCTGAGCCTGCTTGGAAATGATAGTTTAGCAACATCTGGCTGAGCTGGCAGGTTTCCTGCTGCTGCCAGGGGTTGCGATCATGTGCAACATATCTGTATTGTAAGGGGCAATTATGACTTCCCGTGGTGTGTATTCGCTGGGCTATGCACGCACATTCTTCCTTTGTGACTTCCTTTGTGCAGGGGAATGGTGGAGTCTTGTGGACGTTGGCTGGGGAGAAAGCAGAAAAGATGCTTGCTCACGCATTTAAATTATGCACTTCTTACAGTTTTGTGAGGCCCTTTTGTAAGCACAGTTGTGCCTGAATTTTAGATGTGTGTAACCCGACACCAGTCTCCTGGGGACTCTTTGCTTTCTATAGAAGTAGGAAGATGTGAGGTTGCGTTTTTTTTTAATTTCAGAGAAGATCCGTAGTGGGCGAAGTTATGGCGAAATCCTGAATTAAAATAGTCAGCGGAAACGCCAGCGTTGTCTCAGTTCACTGAATTTGCTCATTTTCTAGGTTCTCACAGGACGCTAAATCATATTCTAACCCACTTGGCTGAGGTTGTGTAGGCCAAGGGTCGGCAACCTTAAACACTCAAAGAGCCACAAAGGTCCTAACCGGAAGGCCCCTCTTCAATTCTAGAGCCAACCGGAAGTCCGGTTTCCCCACCATAGAGTCTCCTCCTAGCGCTGCGTCCCTTTTTGTCTGCCGACTAGCAGTTTGGTTCCCCTATCATAGAGTCTCCTCCTAGCACAGCATCCTTCCCCCCCCCTACCTCTCCTAACTGAAAGCTCCAATTGTGGAGCCGATCAGTGGCAGAGAGCTGCAGCAGAGGGATGAAAGAGCCACATGCGGCTCCAGAGCCACAGGTGGCTGACTCCTGGTATAAGCAAAGGCGATGGTGAGTTCTAGTCCCACTTTAGGCATGAAAGCCTAAAAGTCTTTCAAAGTTAGGAAAGACTTTGGGCCAAGTCACTCTCTCTCAGCCCAACCCACTAATAATAATAATAATAATAATAATAATAATAATAATAATAATAATAATAATAATAATAATAATAATAATAATAATAATAATAATAATAATAATAATAATAATAATTAATTTTGTATACCGCGTCCTCTCCCCAAGGGGACTCGGAGCGGTGCACAGGGAAATTAAAACATATAAAAATGTTATGGAGGAAGTGGGGGGGGGAATAGGTATTAGGTACATATTTATTCTTATAAATATGACTTATTTATAAGAACTAATAAAGGTGGGATATAATAAACAATTATACACACATCGTTGCATTCCTTTTAGGTTGACTGGTTTAAGCATGTGCGAATGCAGTCACTGTGTGTTCATTACAATGGGTAGACATCTATAATGGATAAATAAGCTGGTATTTCCCAATTTATCCCTTTTTTGGCAATGCTTTGGGGCAAATGTAGTTTTAGAGTACCTAAAGGTAAAGCATTAAACATATATGCTAGTCATTCTCGACTCTAGGGGACGGTGCTCATCTCCGTTTCAAAGCCAAAGAGCCAGGGCTGTCTGAAGACGTCTCCGTGGTCGTGGCCGGCATGACTAAACGCCGAAGGCACACGGAACACTGTTCCCTTCCCACCAAAGGTGGTCCCTATTTTTCTACCTACCCTATTTTTTATTTTTTTTATTGAAAAAGTTTTATACAAACAAATTTCCCCCTTTTTACCCCCCCCCCCAACATATAATATAAATCACATACAAATACTGTACCCTCTCCCCTCCCCCCGTCTTAAAATAAATTTCTCACAAAATGCACCCCCTCACCCCCCAACAGTCATAATATAAATTTCTCTCAAAGTAACAATATCCCATTAACCCCATCTTCTAAATTAATTGAACATATATAAATCATGATATAAATTTCTCTTAAAGTAACCGCATCCCATTAATCCCGTCTCTAAATTAGTTATACATATATAATTCCCCACCCTCCACCCTAACCCTCCCCCACCTCCCATTCCAACCCACCCCCCTGACGTCCGCTATACACCACACTAATAATTCCAAACATCCCATATAGTATTTACTCTGTACACCTGTCAATCTAAACATTCTTGCCTAAAGGCTACAAACCCATCATAAACACCCACACCTTCAACATTTTGGTTAAACATTAGAATACATACATAATAAATTCTTAGGATCTAAATACCTTCTGTAAAACATTTTATAAAAATTCTCTCTTCCCACAGTTTGGTTGAACATTAAGATACATACAAGATAATTTCTTAGGCTCTAAATACCATCTATAAAACATTTTCCTACCCTATTTTTTTACGTGCTTTCGAACTCGGTTGGCAGAAGCTGGGAAAAGTCATGAGAGCTCACTCAGTTACATAGCACTAGGGATTCGAACTGCCAACCTTTCTGATTAACAAGCTCAGCGTCTTAGCCTCTGAACCACCATGTCCCATCTTAGGATACCTGGAAGGTGTCAAATAGGACAGGCTATGGAAAATAGCAATAATGTTACACTCCTGCATAGTATTTTAAACCCCATTTCTCTACCTGTACAGGTAGTCGTCGGCTTGCAATGACAGTTGGCACCAGAATTTCCATTGCTAATAAGCAAGGCAGTCCTTAAGTGAGTCACACCTGATTTTACAGCTTTTTCCTCCCCATAGTTTTTAAGTGAAGCCAGCTTCTCCTATTGCCGTAGTTGTCGTGTAGGAAGATTGCAATGGGGGATTACCTGGCCTCAGGTAGCTGCAACTATTGCAAATACACACCGGTTGCCAAGTGCCTAAATTTTGTGATGTGGCCACGGGAATGCTGTGATAGCCATAAGTGCAAGGACCAGTCGGAAGACATTTTTTTTCAGCGTTATCGTAACTGCAAACAGTCACTAAAGTTGCAAGTCCCGAGTCCCTTCGGGGAGAGGGGGCGGTTCATAAATATAGTAAATTATTATTAAATTATTATTATTATTAAGTCAAGATTTAGTGGCTCTCCTTCCCAATATAGCATAGTAAATCACAAGGTATTTGTGACAATCACATGTAGCTGTCTGTTAAAGCTCAATCACATGTAATTGTCTGCTAAATGAAAAAATCTATCAAGGTATACATGCGTTGCTTGTGAAGGTATATAAAGTATAGGCCATAGAAATAAAAATGTGTGTTTAAAATATGTGAAGTTATTGGGGCAGTTTTCAGGCCAATGTTTTATGATTATATGCAGTACATATATTTTGGACGGTTTGCATTACAGAGATTTTAAAAGCTATTAACAAATACAGTAAATAAGCTTTACATTAAAGTAGCTACCTGTATATCTAAGGTGAAGAAGTCAATACTATATTATGTTAAGAGCCATCACAAAATCTTTATTGATTTGGGATCCGGCTACATTTTTGTCTTTTTTTAAAAAAAAAATTGTCGTGTATCCTGAGTACATCCCTGCGGCCGATTCGCTCCCACAGAGAGGGACTTCTCCGGGTGCCGTCCACTAGGCAGTGCCAGCGGGCGACGCCCAGGGGAAGGGCCTTCTCTGTGATGGGCCTGACCCTCTGGAACGACCTACCCCCCTCAACTGAGAACAACCACGGACCTCCGCTCCTTCCGCCAAAAGCTAAAAACTTACTTTTTTCATCTGGCCAGCCTGGCCTAATCTATCCTTCCTAGGCTGTAATATAAATTTAAATTGTTTTAATAGGGATTGCTGGGAATTAGTGTAAAGGGTTTTTAAGGTTTTAGGATATTAAACTTTTAGCGCAGGTAAATTATTTAATTCTATTTTAAATATTGTATTGTTGTATTTATATATATGTTTTTAAAGTCCTGTGCACCGCCCCGAGTCCCTTCGGGGAGAGGGTGCGGTCTACAAATCAAATGAATTGAATTGAATTAAATTGAGTACATTTGATTTATCCTGAATTGTGTGTGAAAAAGTCCGATTTAAAAAAAACCCAACCAACCCACCATTTTTACCCCCATAACAACAACGGCTTATTCATAGACTCTTTGAGGAAAATACTCTTTTGGAAAGAAAAATAAGATTATTCTAACCCAGACGCTATGGCTGCTGTTTTAATGCATTGATAGAAAAGCTTCTGTAAACTGAAATTAGTCTGGGCAAACAATATATAATAAGTTATTGCTTTTCTTTGAAATTGTCACCTGCCTGTTCAGGGGTTGGTGTTTGTTTCTTTATAACTTTATCTCAAGTAACCACTTAGGTTATTTGCGCCTCTGAAGTCTGTAACAAGAATGTTTGTGCAGGCGTAAGTACTTTAACTAGGAAAAAAAATAAGTGACTGGAGCAAAGGAAGAAACAGAAATGAAATGTTAACTATTTCTCTGCTGATTAAAAGCGTCAATGTACTCTACAGTTAGTCTTCCACTTACGACACAACCGAGTCCAGGGAGAAATTGGTTAAGCGCGCTTTGCCCCATTTTACGACTAACTTACCAACTGCAGCAATTCACTTAACAACGGTGGCAAGAAAGTCCGTGAAATGGGGTGAAAATCACTCAAGAAATATTTCACTTAGCAACAGAAATGTTGGGCTCAGGTGTCATCGTACGTTCAAGATTACCTGTAGTCAACCCGGAATGTCACCTTTGGATCTTCATGCTCACCTGATGCACGGGTACTGCAGTAATGTTAGTCGTAAGAAGATAAAAATAAGCATTACTTAACGCTTTGGTAAACCTGGAAGATACAGTTAACAAAGGCTTAAGGTTTCTAGGATACAGAGTCCTTTCATTCGTAATCCACGTTAGGAGCTGGAAAACTCCAAAGAAATGTCTTGTCTCTAAACAAATGAAACAAGGAATTGAATTAAACAGGTTTCTGCCTCTGTGTGTGTTAGCAGAGGAGATAATAAGTCTGAAAGAGAGAGTTGTAGAAAAATTTCACTGATAGTTTTGGAAATAGAGCCTTTTCAACCTAAAATGCTCATTATTGCAACCTATAGATTATGCGGGTGGCTTAGTGGCTAAGACACTTGTCGATCAGAAAGGTCGAGAGTTTGGCGGTTCGAATCCCTAGCGCCACGTAATGGAGTGAGCTCCCGTGACTTGTCCCAGCTTCTGCCAACCTAGCAGTTCGAAAGGACATAACAAATGCAAGTAGAAAAATAGGAATCACCTTTGGTGGGAAGGGAACAGCGTTCCGTGCGCCTTCGGCGTTTACATGCCAGCCACATGACCACGGAGACATCTTTGGACCGTGCTGGCTCTTTGGTTTTGAAACAGAGATGAGCACGGCCCCCTAGAGTCTAGAACGATTAGCACACATGTGTGAGGAGAACCTGTACCTTTATAGATTATGCGTACCTACAAACTGAACTATACAACCTCCTAAGATGCCTCCCGTATTGTGCTTTTATAAAGATGCGAGCCTATCCGGTCAGCTCTTTATTTGAACAAAAACATGGTAGTTGAAAACAGCCTGTGTGGATCTGGATATCATTTTGCATTTTCTTTGCGTTACTTCCTCTTCTTTATATTTTATATTTTGCATTCTTATATGGCCTAATGCAGGGGAGTCAAACTCAAGGCCCATGGGCCAGATCTGACTGGCCTACAGGGTGTTTAGATCTGGCCCATGGGGGCCTCCCTGGAAGCAAGGACTAGCCCGTGGGGCCTCTGTGGAAATTCGGGAGGGCGGCACGCAGCCCCTGAGCTCCGCTTTCACTGGCAGAGGGTTGCAAGAGGCCGTCCCAGCTGAAAAAGGAGCTCACAAGCCCGTTTTCACTAGCAGAGCATTCACGCTGCAGATGCCTCAGACATGAGTGACGTCAAGCTGGCCACGCCCGCCCTGGCCACACCCATCCTGAGGCCAAACACCACCCTGATGCAGCCCTCAATGAAATCGAGTTTGACACCCCTGGCCTAATGTCTGACTCTAATCGATAAGGTATTGCTGTCTGTACACCTGATCAGAGGTTGGGGCAGGGGTGAAATGCTACCGGTTCGCACCGGTTCGCCCAAACCTGTAGCAAAAAATGCTACCGGTTTGCCCGAAGCCGTAGTCCCAACTATCAGCTGCGCAACAATCAGCCACACGATTTATATTCTCTAGAACAGGGGTCTCCAACCTTTGCAACTTTAAGTCTGAAGGACTTCAGCTCCCGAAGTCCTTCAGATTTAAAGTTGCAAAGGTTGGAGACCCCTGCTCTAGAAAGCAGGAAAGCAGAATTCAGAGCATTTCCCCCCTGGCTTGGGGCTTTAGTGAGTGAGATTTATTTGGGATCTTTTTTTCTCTCCAGAAAACAGCCACTGAACGTCAAGCGTCCTTTTGAGGAGACCCTGTAGTACATTAACATGCCTACCTTGGCTTCTGCACCTAAAGAACTCTATCTCTGCACTTCGTTGAAAGACCTGAATAAAAAGACCGAAGTAAAACCGGAGAAAACGAGCACGAAAAAGTATGGATGCTTTATACCCAACGAGTATATTTATTGTTCCCAACGTTCGCTTGATGGTAGGGATTGGTAGGGGCTGTGTACTTCTTTGTGGATCATTTGACTTATTCTCGCTGTTTAGAAGGCTTTTGCCCCTGAAGTTTTGCGCTCAACAAGCTTTATTTATTTATTTTCATTTATAAAATTGATTCGGCGTATTCTCAATGACTCCCAGCCAAAATCCCAGCAACTCTCAGTGGTTTCTGGATCATTTACATACTGTAAATCAGGGGTGGGCTTCAAAAATTTTAGCAAGGGGTTCTCTGCCCGGTTGCTGGATGGCCGTGGGCATGGCCTACTCGGTCTCCTGCATCATGGCAGGGGGACGTTTTTGCCCTCCCTGTGCTCCAAAGGTTTTCTTGCGCCTCTGGGCAGGTGAAAACAACCTCCTCAGGCTCTGGAGGTCAGAAACGGGCCCATTTCCAGCCTCCCCGAACGTCTGGTAAGTCCATTTTTCGCCCTCCCTGAACCTCTGTGTGCGCCCTGCACTTGCCTGCATCCAAAATGGGCCGCATGGGGACTCCTGGGAGTGAAGGCGAGGGATGGGCGGGGCCCGCCAGGAGTGGGATGGGGGTTCTCCGAACTGCACAGAATCTTAGCTAGACTATCTCCCAAATCCCCTGATAACCCCCACCAGCCCACCCCTTGCAATACCATTTCTGGGTCTTTTGCATAGCGTTGCTGAGAATTGTTAGACTATCTTAAGATGGGCATCCCTTCCCGTACGAAATCAAGATTCCTTCCCTGACTGAAGCTTGATTCATTTTTCCAAAAGCTGCTTCCATTCTTCCTTGCAATCCGGCACACGCTGTGTCACTTCTAATGTAATCATTTTACTCTTCATTCCTATGCGGTCCTCCTTAGGAAAAAGCCATACGTTTTACCAAGGAGGCGAAGGCGATGGAATTCGCCCAGGTTTAAACTTGCAGTGGAATTGTGTTATAAATGATTAATGGCCTGTATTTAAAGCATCAGCATAGAGCCGAGCGGTTTTGGCAGCCGTGACAGAAGAGAATTGAACAAAAGCAGAGCAGAAGAGCCAAATGGGTGGCTTTCATTAGAGGATCATTTTTAATCTTGTTCGGGCTTCTTGTTTTCTTACTTGTTTCTATAGGCAAGAGTTTGTTCTGACCTAGGCTTCCTGAGAAAATCACAATCTTGGTCCCCTCTTTTATTTATACAGCTGTGAGTTATGGTCATTCACAGCCCGCAAGGCTTCACAAACAGTCTGTGAAGATTCCAACAGATGTCTGCTCGAGTTGCCACGGTCTTTCAGGGGAATGTTGATAAGCACCCACTAATTATCTCCCTGGGAATGCTGCCAGAGGCCTAATTGCCAAATTAATTTTGCAAGGCCAAACTTCTCAAAACTTGAACCGACCAGAGGAACTAATTGCTTCCTGCAAAAGTTCACATCCGGTTCACTCCTCCTTTATGTCTTATGGGAAGGGCCAGTCATCTCCAAGCCTTACTCCCAAGTCGACCCTGTTTTCTTAATTGTTCTTGCCTTCTGGAAGCTCTGTGCATGCGCACAGTGGGGACAGGCTCCTACTGTTCTTCTGCTCCGCTGATGTCTGACTGAAGGCAGCTGATAACTGGCATATGGCTCTGGCCCCCTCTCTGCCTCTGACGCAGAGCCCTCATCCGAGCCTTCCCCAGACAGACTCCAGGACTGGCCCATGTTCCACCCCAACCTCCTCACTGTCCAGCTCCACAGGCCACCAGCGGATCACAACAGGGTTGTTGCTATTGTTTCGCAGTGTATATTTGCAGAAGGTGATGCTAGATTATGTGACTTCCATTCTTTGCTTCAATTTCAAGTTATGTCCAGAGTGCCGTTAAGATCTTCAAGGCAGCGGAAGAATGCCGGCTGGATAGAGACGAAGAGAAGGCCTATGTACTTTACATGAAATATGTAACTGTGTATAATCTTATTAAAAAGAGGCCAGACTTCAGACAGCAGCAAGTATGTATTCAGTTACAAATGCCTTTATACATTTCGAGAGATCTTTAAGTGTTGTGTCAAAGTTTTAAATGAACTGAAGGAAGGATATCAAAACACATGATGCATCTTGCTTAAGAAGTCTTTTAAAGGTGCAATCACAAATATATAGGTATCGATACAGATATAGATCTAGAGAGAGAGAGAGGGAGGGAGTCAGTCTATATATGATGGTCTCATTTGTTCATAATTGTAGTGTTTGTCTTGATCCATAAAACGCTTTTATTTCGGAGATCTTCATAGGTTAAGGTTAGAATACAAGAATTCCAACAAGCGCCTTGATTTCAAAGAAGCATAGAAAACGAATGGCCAAAAAAGACTCCGTGGTCCAGCAAGTCTCCCCCTTTGAGTTTTTGTTTACTTTTGCTTTCTTTTTAATTCATTTATTCGTATCATTTTGCTATTTTTATTTCTGTCGGATGATAGAAACAGGTTTAACTCAAGCAGGTTTCAACCCAGTTATTGATATTCCAAATATATGCGTATACATATACTGTATATATATCGGTAGTTCGGATCCCCAGCGCCTCGTAACAGAGTGAGCTCCCGTGACTTGCCCCGGCTTCTGCAGTCCGAAAGCACGTAAAAAAATGCAAGTAGGAAAATAGGAAACCACCTTTGGTGGGAAGGGAACAGCGTTCCATGCACCTTTGGCGTTTAGCCATGCCAGCCACATGACCACGGAGATGTCTTTGGACAGCGCTGGCTCTTCAGCTTTGAAACGGAGATGAGCACAACCCTCTAGGTTCTGGAACAATTAGCACATATGTGCGAGCCTTTACTTTCTCACACACACACACACACACACACACACACACACACACACACACAGAGGTTAGAGCAAAACCCTGGTTATTTTCAATGCAAAGGAGAGGACGCACCTGAAGGCAGGGCAGTATGGATCTCTTGATAGTTTTGGTCACAGCAGGACTAGCTGTATATATTGGATTGTGGTGTCAGAGACGAAATAGTGATTGACGCCTCTTCTAATTTCAGGACTACTTTCATTCACTACTTGGACTAACCAATATCAAAAAGGCTATTGAAGAAGCCGAACAACTTTCAGAGAGCCTGAAGCTCAGGTAGGCCTTTAAGAGCATTAAGGGTTGATTAGTGTACTCTCCAAGTTTAGTCCGTGTATTTTATCTGTTAGTCAGCGTGGGGGTATTTTTTCCTAGAGCCTCGTGTTTCCATTTATCAAGAACTTGGAGACTTTTCAGAACATCAGGGCCATGCCTGGGGGAGTGTCAGCTCTGGGTCATTGAAGGAGGCCTCTGACTGTATAGAACAAAGGGGTTTTAATTCACATGCCAGATTGCAAAGGAGTTTAGCAACCTTTTGGTGTTCCTCTAAAAATTGCTTTCTTTCGGGGTGGGGTGGGGGGATCTTGGTGTTCTCTGAGACTGATAGTTTTATGGTAGCCTTGGTGCTCTCTGAGCTTGGTTGTTTCCTTGCAGACATTTTGCTACCCAACTAGGTAACATCATCAGTGGTAGAAGGGAGTGTGGTTTGATAGATAGATAGATAGATAGATAGATAGATAGATAGATAGATAGATAGATAGATAGATAGATAGACAGACAGACAGACAGACAGACAGACAGACAGACGTGTGTGTGTGTGTGTGTGTGTGTGTGTGTGCACTGTCAATATTTTGAGCATTATGGTGGCACAGTGGTTAGAGTGCAGTACTGCAGGCTACTTCTGCTGACTGACTGCAATTTGGCAGTTTGAATCTCACCAAGCTCAAGAGATTGACTCAGCCTTCCATCCTTCCAAGGTGGGTAAAAGGAGGACCCAGATTGTTGGGGGCAAGAGGCTGACTTCAAGGTGCTTGTTACCATCTTCAAATCGCTCCATGGCTCGGGGCCTAGTTACTTGCGGGACCGTCTCCTGCCACATACCTCCCTGCGTCCGATACGCTCCCACAGAGAGGGCCTACTGAGGGTACCAACCGCCGGTCAATGCCGGCTAGCAGTGCCCAGGGGTAGGGCTTTCTCTGTGGCAGGGCCGGCCCTCTGGAACGACCTACCCCCCGAACTTCGTACTATCACGGACCTTCCCCTCTTTCGCCGTTCACTTAAAACATACTTTTTTCAGCAAGTTGGTCTTGCCTAATCGTTCAGACTTTTTTGTTATATAGCTTCAGCCAAATACGTAAATGGACGTTGGGTTTTTAGTGGGAATTTTAGCGCAGGTTCTTATTTAATTCTTTTTTATCTATTTATTGTATTGTTTTATCATTTGTTGTTTTAATCTCCTGTGCACCGCCCTGAGTCCATTTCGATGGAGAAGGTGCGGTATATAAATCGAATAAAAGTAAAGTAAGACTCTGTAAACCGCTTAGAGAGGGCTGTAAGAGCACTGTGAAGCGGTATACAAGTCTTCTATTGCTATTACGATAAAAAAGATAACACAAAAGGCTTAATTTGGCCAACTGCCCACCCTCTTTAATTCAATTTCCATTCGAGCTGCTGCTGCTGCTATTTGTTTTACCTAGTCTTCTTCACATGTTTATTACTTTTGAAATCCATTTGCCTTCATGCGAAGATATCATTTAAGAAAGGGAATCAATCCTAAACAGCCTGTGTTTAAAAAGTCACACTTGCCACGCTGCATAATGCTTGGAGTGGGTGGGGAAATGTCTCCTTTAATTAGATATGAAGAAGCAGAAGTGCGAAAAAAACTGGAGGAGAAAGAAAGACAAGAGGAACAACAGCAGAAAAAACAAGAATTAAAAGACGATGCTAAAACCGCTTCGGAAATATCAACGGACCCCAACGGGAAAAACCAGCTGGTAATTCAGCCACTATTTATCCCTCTCGTATATTTCTGCTCTACGCCATTTAAAAAAAAAAAAACTCCTTGTAGAAAAGGAAGGTGTTTGTTTTTTAAAAAAACAACACGTCTAGTCGGATTGATTGCAATGACAAATACGACTTGCAAGGTTGAGAGGGAAATCTGATATTTAGGTTAAATTTGGCATTCCTAAATTATGGAAACTGAACACCAAACCAACATATGTGCTTGTCCGTGCGCTGGAGCACCGGAAACCCAAAGACCAGCTGGCTCATGCGCGCATGCTTGTTTTTTGGCCATTTTCAGGCTGTTTTTTGGCTGTTTTTCAGGCCATTTCCCAGCTGTTTTGCAGGCCCCAAAAACAGCCTGCAAAAGCCCCCAAAACAGCCTGCAAAAGCCCCCAAAACAGCCTGCAAAAGCCCCCAAAACAGCCTGGAAAATGGCCATTTTGGGGGCCGTTTTCAAGCCGTGAAGCCCAGCTGGCCAGCGCGCATGAAGAGCAGCTGGCAAAAGCGTGCATGCCCACAGAGAGGGCTCTGCGTGCCACCTCTGGCACACATGCCATAGGTTCGCTATCATGGATATAGACCCAGCTAATGGAGACTCTGATCAGGATGTATTCAGAACAATTAAGTCCAGGGGGGTGGGATGGACCACCCCTTCGGGTGCCTTTTTTTCTGACATACTAAACTTGTTTTTTATTGCCGAAATAATTGCAGGTCAACGGAGACAAGAAAAATGTGGCAGACAAGAAGGATTCTTCTGAAAAGGGTAAGCATCGTTTCTTCACCAATCCTTAAGAAGTAGGGACCACAAGTGAAAGATGTTCGAGAGGCATATTTCGGAGAAACATCTCAGATCTCTGATAGCCCCTAAAAGTTGGTGGCTTCCCTTGGGGAAGGAAATACCCACCCCTTCGGGATTTAGACTGAGATCGCTTTCACAAGATCAACCTCAGAGAGCTATTTTCCTATACAGCTGTGATTTCGATTTCCATACGGCCATGGAAAGCAGGAGAAACACATGCATTCCATCATGGGCTCTCAAAATGTGTGTTTTAGGCAGGGGTCAGCAACCTTCAAACACTGAAAGAGCCACAAAGGTCCTAACCGGAAGCCCTCCGTTCAATTCTGGAGCCAACCATAGAGTTTCCTCTTAGCGCTGCATCCTTTTTCATCTGCTCACCAAAAGTCCGGTCCCCCCCACCATAGAATCTCCTCCTAGCATGGCGTCTTTTTTCCTTTTACCGACAGGGAGCCGCAGCAGAGGGATGAAAGAGCCACATGTGGCTCCAGAGCTGCGGGTTGCTGACCCCTGGCTTAAGAGATTTCTTCTGCCATTCATAATGGCTTCCTTGGGTAGATGGTCAGGACCGACCGCCGCCTTTGATTAGTTTTGGTAAATGGTTTCTTTTCTGCCTCTTAAAGGAACGATCACCGCCGAGAAGCTGTTTACAATGATGATGGATAGAAGCATGAAGGTTATGATCATGGATGCCCGGTGCTTAAAAGATTACCAGGAATCCTGCATTATAAATTCCGTTTGTGTTCCAGAAGAAGCTATCAATCCTGGGTAGGGAACAAACTTTTCCGATAGATCCTAAGGCTGCAGAATGCTAATTGGATTACCAGGGATCAAGCAGAGGATAAAGGAAATGTAAACAGGGATCATTTATTTGCTGGGCCATTTTAAAAGTTTTAAAGCACAAATAGTAGTTCTAAAGGTTTTCTTCTTAAAAGCACGCTCCATTAACCTAACTTTTAACCATGCAATGTGATGGTCAACCAGTAGTAAATGCATCTATTTAGAACGCCAAAGAAACTCTTCATATAGATCCGTGGTGGCAAACTAATGGCACGGGTGCCAGAGGTGGCACGCAGAGCCCTCTGTGGGCCCGCACGCCAGCACCGGAAAACGGCGTGAAAACATCCAAAAACACCCCCGAAACAGGCCATTTCTGGGCCATTTTCAGGCAGTTTTGGGGCATTTTGGAGGCTGCTTTTAGACTGTTTTTAGTCCGTTTTTGGCCGTCTGGCAGAAAAACAAAAATTGGCTTGAAAATAGACCAAAAAACAGCTCCAAAAACAGCAAAAAACAGGCCTGTGCATGCCAGCCATCTGGTCTTTGGGTTTCCGTTTTGGGCACTCGGTGTTGAAAAGGTTCGCCATCAACTGATATAGATAGTGGTACCAGTAGTTCTCGACTTACAACTGCAATGGAGCCGCCTTAGTATGGTTGTAAGTCATAGCGGTCATAAAGCAGGTCACCCATGCAAGCGACCAGATTTCCCGACCTTTATTTGTGGCGGTTGTGAAAGAGAACCACTGCGGTCATGAAGCGAATCCCCCCAGTCGTTAAGCAAACCCGTTCTTTCTTGATTCAGAAAGTCAGGAATGTTCTTGACCTCCTGCCTTCGTGGCCCTGTGTCCGATGACGGGCCAACGGTGCCTTCAACAATAATCACATCTTCTTGTTTTCTAATTTTGTGGACGGCATCCAACTCCAGAGTCACCGCTAACAGGATTGAAGCTAAGCTGCCAGACCCTTCGAAGGAGCCGTGGAAAGAGAGGGTCCATGTGGATTATGTTGTCTTGCTGGACTGGTTCAGTTCAGTGAAGGACCTTCAATTAGGCACAACTTTGCGGAGCCTCAAAGACGCCCTTTTCAAGGTGGGCAAGTCCAGATTTACAGTCGGATACTTAGCTTGATATATGAGGAACCTGCTTGTGATTATATATCCGAGAATGGAAATGTTGGAGAACAGCTGTCTCTGCTGGGAGGAGGGGTCAAGCAGGGAATTAGCCTGGACTCATTACGTAAACACAAGAGGCCAAGCCCCCCCCCCCCTCTCACACACACACACACACTCACACACAATGTCTTTCAAGCTTATTTGGTCTTTCCTAGGCAAAAGCTGCTAGGCTGGGGAGATTCCTGAAAAATAGGCATACAACAATGAAGGTGTTCTGACCCAGGCTTCCCAGGAGCCTGAAGCAAACTCCTTGTCCCGACAAAAAACCCTTTTATTAATTGACTCTGAATTCTTCTCATTCACATCCAGCAATTCTTTCAAGGGACGATTTACGGTCACAGACCTTATCTGGCTTGGAGAGCTGCCAGGCTGAGATCTGCAAAACTTGGCCAGGAGTCTCGGAGAGACATGAACCAATGAAGCGAACTAATGGTCTCCTGCAAACTCCACTCCCCTTTCGCTCCTCTTTTATTTCCTTTGGGAGGCGCCATTCATCGTCCACCTGTGGCCTTCCTCCCAAGTCGACCCCTGTTCTTTAGCTGTTCCCTTTGTCTGGCAACTCTGTGCATGCGCACACTGGGATCAGGCTTTATTTATTTATTGAATTTATTGAACAGCTCCAGCTGTTCCTCTGCCTCACTGATGTCTTACTGAAGGCAGCTGATAATTGGCATATGGCTCTGGCCCCCTCTCTGCCTCCGACACAGAGCCCTCCTTAGAGCCTTCCTCAAACTCCAGGACTGGCCCATGTCCCTCCCTAACCTCACTGTCCGAATCTGCTGCCAGCTCTGCTGGCCACTGGCAGACCAAAACCGAAGTAGCTACTTTGAACATTACGCATGAAAAAATCATGGCCCTTAGCTTTCCGCTATACATAGGCAAGCCTTTAAGTAGATTATATAAATGAATGAGAGAAGAAGCTCTGTTTTGTTACTTTGATACCAGAGAAAGAACAATTAAAACACAGCCCAAAAAAATATTATCTTATGCTGCTCTCTCTCCCTTTATAAATTTACAGCAAGATTGTTGCAAGGCTGAACGGATATTTTCATGTTCTAAACAGTGCGCATTTATTCCAAGCGTTCCCTAAGGATGTCAGAGCCACTGCAATTTTGCATTGCCCGTCAACTTTCATATCAACAAATATCTGTTGCGAGAAATTGAACTGGGGAAAAGTTTCCCACCGCCTTATCCTCTCTCATTCGGCCCAGTGCCTGAGCAACCTCTTGCTTTGGGTCAAGGATTTATTTGCCTTTTTGTTTCCAGTGGGAAAGTAAAGCTGTGCTACGAAATGAGCCTTTGGTCCTAGACGGAGGTTACGAGAACTGGCTGCTTTGCTATCCTCAGTATACAACCAACGCCAAAGTGACTCTGCCCCACCGAAGCCAAGATGAGAACATTTCTGTCTCTTGTAAGTAGACAAGGCTGGCTTTCCTTTTTTTAATCTGGGAGGTTTTGAATCGGTTCTGCAAGTCCAAGAACCATGGCAAGGGACCTGGTTACCTGCAAGACCGCCTCTTGCTTCCAAATACCTCCCACCGTCCAGTTCGCTCCCACAGAGAGGGCCTCCTCAGGGTGCTGTCGGCTAAACAATGCCGGCTGGCGACCCCCAGGGGGAGACCCTTCTCTGTGGCAGCTCCCGCCCTCTGGAATGACCTACCCCAGGGGTCTGCTAAGTTGGCTCTTTTAAGACTGGTGGACTTCAACTCCCAGAATACTCCCAGGACTTCAACTCTGGGAGTTGAAGTCCACCAGTCTTAAAAGAGCCGACTTTGCAGACCCCTGACCTACCCCCTGGACTAAGGACAATCTCGGACCTACATCTCTTCCGTCGGGCCCCTGGAAGGGATCTTGGAGGTCTTCTAGTCCAACCCACTGCTTAGGTAACAAACCCTACACAACTTCAGACAAATGGTTATCTATTTTGCACTGCCGGGCTATCATAATTTTAAAGGGATTTTTAATAGTGATTTTAGTTTGGGATTTTTAAATATTGGCCAATTATTTAATATTTCTTTTTAATACTGTTTTTAAACTCTGTATCATCATTTTTATTCTGGCTGTACACCGCCCTGAGTCCCGAAAGGGAGAAGGGCGGTATAGAAATCAAATAAAAGTAAAGTAATTACAGATAGCCCTCAAGTTACAGGAAACGTAATTCAGCCGCACTGGGTTTCGTTATGTTGTGGGATTTCGGCTACCGAAATTGGGAAGCTGCGATTTAGAGTTCCGGAGTGTGGTGTGAACCTCTTTGGCCTATGCCACGAACGATGCTTAAACTGAAATGCAGCTTAGCACAATATGTAGGCCTTGCCTTTTAAATATTGGCCAGGTTCATGCGGATAACACCTGTGGGGAGCACTGTGGCATGCATTGCTTGGTGTGTGTGTTTATTGGGGTGTGTTTTTGACTTAAAGGGGCTATTCTCCAGCGGTTTTGTCAGTAAGATTTCAAAAGTGGTTGGACTTCCGTGGAAAAGCTTGCCTCCAGAAGTTGTGAATGCTCCCAACACTGGGAGTTTTTGAGAAGAAATTAGATAACCATTTGTCTGAAGTGGTGTAGGGTTTGCTACCTAAGCAGTGGGTTGGACTAGAAGACCTCCAAGGTCCCTTCCAACTCTGTTATTCTAAACTCACCTGGTTTCTGGCCCAGTGCTTTAACCAGTACGCTAAAATTTCCCTATATATAGCACCAAAGAAGCACATCTTTATTTTTATTTATTATTTATTATATTTATACCCCGCCCTTCTCCAAGCGGACCCAGGGCGGCGCACAGGGATGTTAAAATACATACAAAACATAATAAAATTTTAAAAAACGTATTCTAATAAAATCCTGTGCTAAAACCGAATTAAAAATCCCAAATTTAAAACTATCTAGGAGTCAGTAATGGAGGTTACGCTAGGCCGGCTAGATGGAATAGATGTGTCTTCAGACACTTGTGGAAGAGGCGGAGGTCGGAGATGGTGCGGAGTTCAGGGGGTAAGTCGTTCCAAAGGGCTGGTCCCGCCACAGAGAAGGCTCTTCCCCTGGGTGTCGCCAGTCGGCATTGTCCAGCCGACGGCACCCTGAGGAGGCCCTCTCTGTGGGAGCGTATCGGTCTGAGGGATGTATGGGGCAGGAGGCGGTCTCGCATGTAACTAGGCCCCGAGCCATGGAGCGCTTTGAAGATGGTCGTTAAAACCTTGAAGCGCACCCGAAAGACCACAGGGAGCCAGTGCAGCTCGCGCAGGATTGGTGTTATGTGGGAGTGTCTAGGCGCTCCCGTAATCACCCGCGCGGCTGCGTTCTGGACTAGCTGCAGCTTTCGGGTGCACCTCAAGGGAAGCCCCATGTAGAGAGCCCACATCGTATATATTATAGCATGTGCCTCTTAGCAAATCTTCCATTTGCATATTTGTTTCAGTGGACTTTACTTACCCATCATTGGAAGAGCCAGCTCCAACTCCCCCACCTGTTCTCTATGTCAAACCCTCCGTGGTAGAAGCACCTGAAAAATCGGGCATTGCAAGCGAGCAGGAGAAGAAAACGGATGTACTCCGATCGCTAATTCCTAGCGGAACGATTGCTGCTGCTCCGACTGGCATTCTCAGCCAGCCCATCTCGGCCATGAAGGTTATTCCTCAGGTGAGCGATCTCTTTTCTGTAAGCAACAACCCCACCTGTTTAGACTGCATCGTTATAGCACTAGAAGGAATCTTCTGGTTCCCATAAAAAAACGGGCGGTCCGTTTTTTGCAAAACGGGGGGAATTTTTGCCTTCTCCCAGCCCTGCTGAAGCCTGGAGAGTGCTTATGAGGGCTGGAGGAAGGCAAAAAGAGCTCAGCTTTTGCAAAAACGGTCCATTTTTTCCCCTTTTTCACAAAAATGGGGTGCAGGGGCAGGACTTCAGGAGGCCAAAAATGGCTGTATTCGGTGAATAAAACGCACCAACATTTCCACGCTCTTTTAGGAGGGGGGGAAGGTGCGTCTTATACTCCAAAAATACGGTATATTGTATTTTGAGTTTGGCTTTTTTCTTTTTCTTTTTCTAACTCTGGCCAAACTCTGTTTTTCAAAATCTATGAAGCCAAAGGGAGAGAAGCTAGAAAGCAAAACCGCTCCTTTTATTTCTTTTTTTTTTTCTTGGGGTCCAGGTCGATCGTAGCAAAAAACCCTCGGCCAAAACGCCAGACGACCAAAAGGCAAAGGCCGAAAGCCCAGCGATTGTCAAGCCGCTCCATTACAACGGGAAACTGGTACCGGATCGTTCCACAAAGCCATCGCTGGAGACGAAGCCCAGCCTCGCGGACGAAGAGAGGAGCCCCGGGCACGGCAAGAAAGCTACGGCGGTAGAAAAAAACGAAGGCGACAAAGAAGAAGCGGAAGAGCAGAGAGAGGTCCACGGGGCAGAAAAGAGAGCCAGGGAGGAACAGGGAGACTGGGAAGGCCGAGAAAACCTCCCGAGGTATAAAGAAGACCAAGAGAAGAGAGAGAAAGACCAGCCCGCCAAAGGGGTCGATCGAAAACAAGATCTGGAAAGAGTCCCCAGTGACTCGGCCGAGGGGAAAAAGAAAAACGTCCCCAAGAGCGAAAGCCCTGAAATGAGGAAAGCCGACCTTGACCAAAATACAGCCGGCGAAAAGGAGAAAATTGCCTGGACGCCCGAAACACAGAGGCGCAGATTTGCAGAGGAATCCCAAGGGCCTTTGAGGGGGGACTCCGGCTTGAACAAGGTGAGCTTCCCAGCTGGGCCCAGACAGTGGCAGAGTAGCCTGTCAGCCTCCGAGGCCCGGCTTGGAAGGCTGTAGAAAGATAAAACCCCACTCTAAGGTAATAGGTAAAAGTTCCCCTCGCACATATGTGCTAGTCGTTCCCGACTCTAGGGGGCGACGCTCATCTCCATTTCAAAGCCGATGAGCCAGCGCTGTCCGAAGATGTCTCCGTGGTCATGTGGCCGGCATGAATTAAACACCAAAGACGCACGGAACGCTGTTCCCTTCCCACCAAAGGTGGTCCCTATTTTTCTACTTGCATTTTTTTACACACTTTCGAACTGCTCGGTTGGCAGAAGCTGGGACAAGTCACGGGAGCTCACTCTGGTACGTGGCGCTAGGATTTGAGCCGCCGAACTGCCGACCTTTCTGATCGACAAGCTCAGCGTCTTAGCCACTGAGCCACCGCATTCCTAAACGTCCCTTAACACCACTATAAAACCCACCCTGATGACAACAGTCAGACCAGCCACTTGACGGGGTCCATATCAGTCTGGGTCCTTAGGCCCCACGGCAGAACCAGGCCTTGCAAAAGAGTATTTCTGACATTATCCAGATTATTAGCTGGAAAGGGCTGGTTTCCGATTCTCGTGGATCAGTGCTTTGTATAATTCTGAATATCCAGGTGTTCAGCATTTGAAAGACCAGGTGGTAGAGTCAGAGCTGCGTCTCCTTGGATTATTGCCATGAAAAGGCATTCTTGCATTTCTTAGATACACACAGTAAGTCCCCAAACAGATTTTTGAAATCAATGGAGATAAGATCTATGAGGCAGGTCAAGTTGGTCAGCAAATCCAGCTTCCTATTTCGTTGTATTCCCATTGATAAATCAGATTCCATGTTCTTGCCTTTTTCACAGAAATAATTTCTTACTGCAGATCGAAAAAAGCAGAGGAAAGCTCCCCACCTAGAGAACCGTTCTTCTCCCAAACCAGGGGTCGGCAACCTTAAACACTCAAAGAGCCACAAAGGTCCTAACCGGAAGGCACCCATTCAATTCTGGAGCTGACCGGAAGTCCGGTTCTCCCACCATAGAGTCTCCTCCTAGCATGGCATCCTTTTTCCTCCCACCATAGATTATCCTCCTAGTGCGGCATCTTGTCCTAACCGAAAGCCCTACCAATTGTGGAGCCGACCGGCGACAGGGAGCCACAGCAGAGGGATAAAAGAGCCACATGCGGCTCCAGAGCCCCGGGTTGCCAACCCCTGTCCCAAACAAACATTCCTTGCAACCCAATGGCTGAAACGTAGTTTGTATGTGAGAGAGCATTTAGTATGTTAAGGTTATACCAGAGGAGTGATGCAGTATGTTATCTTGCCAGGGTTTAATCTCATTTTTTGTGGGGGGGCTGTATTTTATTTTTAGTCCCAACGAGAGCCATTAACCAGAGCCCGGAGTGAGGAGATGGGCAGGATCATCCCAGGATTGCCTCATGGCTGGGCCAAGGTCAGTGCCACTTCTAAGTTCAAGTAGAACTTCCAAGTAGCCCACGTAGATTGGGTCATAAATCAAGGAAGGACCACCTCTACATCTGGCTTAACTTTCTCCCCCTTTTTATTTTTGTGCTGTTATCTTCTGGGCCTGCCCTCCGAAGTTTCTGGATACAGTCACCGGGACTTTCCGGTACTACCATTCGCCCACCAATTCGGTCCACATGTACCCGCCGGAAATGACTCCCTCGGTTACTCCTCCCACGACTCCCCCAACTCATAAGCCAAAGCCTCCGTCTACCGATCTGCGGGAGAGGGAACACTCCAAACTGAAGCGGTCGTACTCGTCCCCAGACATCACTCAGGCTCTGCAAGAGGAAGAGAAGAAGATAGTCCCCACTCCGACCGTGAATCGCGAGAACAAGTACGTTGCTCACCCATTTCCTCAAGGGGTTTCGCAGGGTACACCTCCTTGATTCCCCAGTGGTGTGGTGGGATTTAAAAAAAGGAATAAAGGCTTTTTTTCCCCCTACCTGAACCTGTCGAGTATGTAGGAACGAGTCTCCTGCGTGATTTTCTAAACTTTAAGACCTGTGGACTTCCAATTCCCAGAATCCCCCAGCCAGGTATGCTATGCTGGCTGGGGAATTCTGGGAGTGGAAGTTCACACGTTTGGTGGGATTCAAATCATTTAACAACCGGTTCTCCGCCCTAATGACCAGCTGGGTAGGCGTGGCTCGGGGTCATGTGACTGGGTGGGTGTGGCCAACTCAATGTCACTCACGTTGATGGACGCTTCGCCTTAGCTGTTACAACGGAATAAGGCTTAACCTAGTGGTAGTCACCCTGGTCCCTATTGCCCACTAGTGGCCGTTCCAGCTTTCATGATGGGCGGTAGGGGTTTTGTCCGGTACTGAAGCACTTTCCGTTTTTTTAATTTAATTGACTTCCCTACTTTATAAATCACCATTACTGTGGAACCGGTGGGGGCAGTTAGAGAATTTTACTACTAACAGAGATGCAAAAGTGGGCGGTAGGTATAAAAAGGTTGACTACCCCTGGCTTAATCGGAGAAGCAATTTCCGTAAGCAGGGCAATCAAGATGAGGCTAGAAACAACACCAGAATGTTGCCTTCCTTACAGGATTAGCCCTGTAAAGTGGGGAAAAGACAAAAGGAGATTTCTTCCAACAACCGGTTCTCCGAACTGCTTAGAAAATTAACAACCGGTTCTCCCAAATAGGTGCGAACCGGTTGAATCCCACCACTGTCTTAAAGGTGCCAAGGTTGGATAACCTTCTTCTTAATGGAAACCCTAGTTTGACTTCCCAGCCTAATGCTGGGAAAGATGGAGAGCCAAGAATAATCAGGCATTTTAAACACCTTTATCCCTCATGTTCCTTATTTCTGATTTGATTTCATTTCATTTCATTTCTTTGCGACTGATCACCTACCTACTTGGCACCACCTGACAACAAGCAAAAAGTCTGTTTTTACAGAATGTTAATGGGAAAAGGCATCTGATTTAACTTTTTTTCCCCCCCTCCCTCTACAGGCCTGTGTGCTATCCCAAAACAGAAATTTCCAGGCTGTCAGCCATACAGATCCGCCATCTGAATCCTGTGTTTGGCGGGATGGGACCGGCTCTGACTGGCCTTCGTAATTTGGGGAACACTTGCTATATGAATTCAGTGCTCCAGTGTTTGTGCAATACCCCCCACCTGGCGGATTATTTCAACAGGAACTTCTATCACGAAGACATCAACCGGTAATTGTGGCTTCTCCTGAACTCCGCCCCCCATTTGAATGCAAGCATGGTTGCAGTGAATTCTTTCATGATTGCCCATAAGTATCCTGTTTCCCCGAAAATAAGACCTCCCCGGATAATAAGCCCAATGGGGCTTTTGAGCGCAATGCCCTAAAATAAACCCTCTGTCAGGTTTCCGAAAGATGCCCTAATTGATTCATCAGCCCCGATCCAAGTTTCAAAAGAAAACCAGTCATTTATAACCAGGAGCACCATTTCGGCAATACCCTACTGCAGTCAGATCTAAACCTAATTTGAATTATGGCTGAACTTTACCCCTGTTCCTTCCCTCCCCTCAGTCTGTGTCATAAATCACATTCTGCAACAAGGTGCTCCCCTCACAAGCCAGCTGTAGTCATCTGGGATCCGTTTCTAGCCGAAGGTATGCGAGGAATGTGCTCCCCCCCTTTCCTCACCATGGCAACTTTATGAGTTGACACCCTCCCCCAAAAACAAGCCCTTTCCCAAAATATTGCAAGACAGCATCATCCATAAGGTGGGAACGCTCGCCGTCTCCTGCACCTCAAAAATAATAAGACCGTCCCGGAAATAAGGCCAAGCTCTTAATTTGGGGGGGGGGGGGGGATAAGATCCTGTCTTATTTTCGGGGAAACACGTTCATTGTCTTAAAACTTGTAGATGACTCTTTGTAGATCCCTCTGCCCCTCTTTTCCCCAATACTCATTTTTGGAAATATCAATCGTTCCCTTTTGCAGGTCTAACTTTTTGGGGTACAAAGGAGAAGTAGCTGAGGAGTTTGGCATCATAATGAAAGCTCTCTGGACCGGGCAGTACCGATACATCAGCCCCAAAGACTTCAAAGTCACCATTGGGAAGATCAACGAGCAATTTGCTGGGTACAGTCAGCAGGATTCTCAAGAGTTACTCTTGTTCTTAATGGACGGCCTTCACGAAGACTTAAATAAAGTAGGTTTCCATTTTGAAATATTTCTCGTGGAAGTGCTGTGTAGCACATCTGTGCGAGGGGAACCTTTATCTGTGTGTGTTCTCGGTCTCCGTCTTTCCATGATAAATAAATGGTGAGGATTATAAATGGCAATGCATGACGAATGTTATTGCTTCCTACCTAAAACACACCTTGCAAAGGCTCCAAATGGCTATTGAGTTCCGTTTTCCTTTTCCAACGTTCTAGGCAGACAATCGAAAACGCCACAAAGAGGAGAACAATGACCACCTGGATGACTTGAAGGCGTCTGACCTTGCCTGGCACAAGCACAAGCAGCTGAACGAGTCGATTATCGTGGCCCTCTTCCAAGGCCAGTTCAAATCCACAGTGCAGTGCCTGACGTGTCACAAAAAGTCGCGGACGTTTGAGGCTTTCATGTATTTGTCGTTGCCGCTGGCCTCCACTAGCAAGTGCAGCCTGCAGGTGGGTTTCAACCGTTTGGAAGATTCTTAACCTCCCAGGTTGTCCTTTTTGCTAAGGCAGCCAGATGCTTCTCTCTAGCGCTGCTGTGTCTTGAAAGGAGGAACAAAACAGGCTTGACTATTTAGTTCAGGGGTAGTCCACCTTTTTTATACCTACCGCCCACTTTGGTATCTCTGTTAGTAGTAAAATTTTGTAACCGCCCACCGGTTCCACAGGAATGGTGATTGATAAAGTAGGGAATTAAAATTTTTTAAAAAGGAAAGTGCTTCAGTATCGGACAACACCCCTTCCGCCCACCATGAAAGCTGGCGACACCCAGGGGAAGAGCCTTCTCTGTGGCGGGCCCTGCCCTTTGGAACGACCTACCCCCTGAATTGCGTACCATCACGGACCTCCGCCTCTTCCGCCAGTGTCTAAAGACACATCTTTTTCAGCAAGCCGGCCTCCCGTTGAGACTATTTAGATAGTTTTAAATTGGGGATTTTAATTTGATTTTAGCATAGGTTTATAATTTAATTTAATATATTTTTAAATTTTGTATTTCTTGTATTGTTTTCTATGCTTTTAAATTCCTGTGCGCCGCCCTGGGTCCTTTTTGGAGAAGGGCAGGATACAAATATGAATTAAAAAAAAAAAAAGCTGGAACACCCACTAGCGGGCGGTAGGGACCAGGTTGACTACCACTGCAATAGAAGATAGATGATAGATAGATAGATAGATAGATAGATAGATAGATAGATAGATAGATAGATAGATAGATAGATAGATAGATAGATAGATAGATAGATGATAGATAGATAGATAGATAGATAGATAGATAGATAGATAGATAGATAGATAGATAGATAGATAGATAGATAGATAGATAGATCTATCTAGATGAGAGACAATAGAACAAGGATAGTCAACCTTTTTATACCTTGAGTTTGACACCCCTGCTCTACAGTTATCCATTGGGTTTCTGAGATTTCATGGCATGTACTAATCAAGTATATTATCCTAGTATTAAGGGCTGGGGCTTTAAGAATAAGAGAAAAAACATTGAGGGTGCTACATTGTTTTGACAAAAGTTTGTGTAGCATCTTGAACAATTGATCTGAATTTGAGTAGTAAAGGATTGCATCCATGAGTGACATCGGATGCAACTGACTGAGAAACGAGCGAGTTTGCCATTTTCCTCCCTGAAAAAAATTGTTTGCTGTTGAATTTTCACATTTGTCTTAGAGTCGAGAAAGTAGTTATTTTTTAAAAAAAATCTGTCTTCATGGAAGGTTGATGCTTCTGTCTGTTCCTTGAAACACTACCATCAATGGTATATTAAAGACACTAAGGAAAGATTTTATACATTACTAGCCGTTCCCAGCCACGCATTGCTGTGGCCCAGTCTGGTTAAATGGCCAACCAATCTGTGTGTAGATGTACACCTGCACACATAAACATGTACACACAACCACCGTATAACCCCCAACCTACCTACCTACTGTATTTCTCCCTCTCTCCCTCTACCTACCTACCTATCTACCTACTGCATTTCTCCCTCCCTCTCTCTATCCCTATAGCTGCCTACCTACCTACCTACTGTATTTCTCCTTGAATCTTATGGACAGAGTATTTTATGCCATAAAGGATGACATAATACCTGTGGCCCACTGCTCTCTCTGTATCCATCTACCTACCTTTTTTACATTTCCATTGTGTGTACCTGGCACAGGTGTGACATCTACACAATCTATATATATCATTGGTGCCGTACTTGAAAGGAACGTCGTGTGAAAATTTGGAAGCAATAGGTGCAGGACTTTTGGAGATTAGCGGTTTTGAACAAACTCTTGTTACATTTTTATTTATATAGATTATTATTATTATTGTTCTGCTCTTTGAATTCACCTGGGGTGTTGTTTGTTTGTTTTCCCTGCAGGAATGCCTTAGATTATTTTCCAAAGAAGAAAAACTGACAGATAACAATCGGTTTTATTGTAGCCATTGCAAAACGCGAAGAGATTCCATGAAAAAAATAGAAATATGGAAGCTGCCACCTGTCCTGTTAGTACATTTGAAAAGGTACGGCTGGATGTCTTATCTCTCTATCTGTTGTGTCTCCAATTATTATGGGTGTCCAGAGTCACCCTTGGTGAGACAGGTCGCTGTATAAATTTGATCCCTGAACAAATAAAATATTGATTACTTTTGGCGAACCCATCATTGCCTAACGCTTCTTCCCTGTTGCTCATGGTTAGGTTTTCCTACGATGGGCGGTGGAAACAGAAGCTTCAAACATCTGTTGATTTCCCTTTGGAGAATCTTGACCTCTCACAATACGTCATTGGCCCCAAGAGTACTTTGAAGAGATACAACTTGTTTTCAGTATCTGTAAGTTACAGCCTTTTGAAGTCACGGTTGGTGATGGGGGTGGCGCCATGGTGAGAACGCAGTATTGCAGGCAAACTCTGCCTACAGTCTGGAGTTCAATTCTGACGGGACTCAAGGTTGACTCAGCTCTCCCATGGACCACAGAACGCCAGGTCCCCATCCCTCACTGTCTCCTGGAGTTTGCCCAAACTCACGTCCTGTCAGCTTTGGAAGCCGTAGTAACACCAGAAGCTTCCAGGCTGCCACATTCTTGTGCCCGGGAAAGTCGGAGGGGTGGATTAAGTAGAGGGAGTGTAGTTAGGCATAATAGCATTCTTCTTTTCGGTCAAGGTCATTGCATTCCAGCACCTGGAATAGGAGTGATGTCTTGAGTTGGGACGGATGGGAATCGGACCATGTGATGGACTGATGGGTGCAGGGCTTAGGTTTGGGCTTTGGAGGGAAAACTCGAAACTCTCAGATTCCGATTTTCCCAGATGTGCCAGTATCGCTACTCTAATCAAAGGGAACTTTGAGAAAACGCCTGTCTTGGGAGTTTTTAATCGGAGTTGGGTTCTTCTGGAAGGCTGACATATTCATTGTCTTGATGTCACCTCCTAACCATCTCCTTTCCTTCTGTCCCCTTCTCCTTTCGCCTTCCATCTTTCCCAACCTCAGGGCCTTTTCCAATGGTTCCAATTGGTATTTTGAGCTTCAAGAACAGTCAGGGTTGATTTCCTTTAGGGTTGTCTGATTTGATCTCCTTGAAGTCCAAGGGACTCTCACACGTCTTCTCCAACACCACAATTTGAAAACGTCCATTCTTTGCTCAATCTTCCCTATGATCCAACTCTCACAGCCCTACATCATTCCTGCGAAAACCATAGCTTTGACTCTACCGACCTTTCTCGGAAAGAAGCTTTAGAATGCCATTGGCTAATTAGTGAATAAACAGACTCCCTTGTGTTCATATATATTTAACACACAATTTTGGCAGTGATTTGTTCTCCCAAGCTTGTTACAATTTAGTTCCTGAACGTTTCGTTACCACACTAGGTAACATCATCAGCAGGATTTTCTTGTCCTACCCACCTTCATTTATAAATGCCTTGAGAAGAAAATCCTGCTGATGATGTTACCTAGTGTGGTAACGAAACGTTCAGGAACTAAATTGTAACGTGCTTGGAGGACAAACCACTGCCGAAATGTAAAACCCGGGCTTACAAGTATTTTCTGTTATTTGAAATGTATCAATAATTTCTATTCCTAGACTCTTTCCCCACAGGTAGTTTCCCTGAAACTCAGTGGTGTATTAACCATTAAGCAGACTAAGCACTTGCTTAGGGCATCAGGCCCAAGGGGGCATCACAAAGTTGAGAAAGAAAAATAAACCAATGAAGATTTGAACAGTATGTACACAGGAGGGGCACAACTGGTCCAGAATGCGGCCACGCGGGTAATTATGGGGGCGACGCAACGCTCCCATGTAACACCCCTCCTGCACGAGCTACACTGGCTTCCGGTGGATTTCCGGGTGCAATTCAAGGTGTTGGTTACTATCTTTAAAGCGCTCCATGGCTTAGGACCTGGGTACTTACGAGATCGCCTTCTGCCACCAAGAGCCTCCCACCGGCCCGTACGCTCCCTTAGAGAGGGTCTCTTCATGGTGCCGTCGGCTAAACAATGTCGACTGGCGACAGCCAGGGGGAGAGCCTTCTCCGTGGGAACACCTGCCCTCTGGAACGAATTGCTCCCGGAATTAAGAACTATCCCTGACTTACGCACCTTCCGCCGGGGTCTCAAAACCTTTTTCTTCCAACAAACCGGGCTGGCATAAAAATGAATTTTAAATTACGAATTTTTATTAATGAATTTTATTAATTTTAATCGGGGTTTGTTTGGTTTTTTAATTTTAAGAGAGGCCAAATTGTTTAAGATGCTTTTAAAACTGTTTTTTTAACTTTTACAGTAACCTCGTTTTTCGCGGTTAATCGGGACCGGACCCTTCCGCGGAAACTGAAAAACCGCGAAGTAGGATTCTGTATATCTATACCGGAAACTTGAGTTGGTGGACATCGTTTAAAGCAAGCACTAGGGGGCGCTTGCCTCCTACCGATGCATTTTTTTGCTATTGAAAAACCCGCGAAGCACTGAAGCCGCGGAAAATGAAGCCGCGAAAAACGAGGGATTATTGTATATATATGAGCTCTTCGGGAGTAGGGCGGTATAAAAAACAAATAAACCTTAAAACCTTAAAGCAAGATTTGTCAGTGCTTAGGGCACCAGTGAGCCTTAATCCGCCACTGCTAAAACTCTTGATGCTAATTTTTGTTTCCTCCGCAGAACCATTACGGAGGGCTGGATGGTGGACACTACACAGCTTACTGCAAGAGTGCTACCAAGCAGCGATGGTATAAATTTGATGACCACGAAGTGTCTGACATCTCTGCATCCTCAGTGAAGTCCTCAGCTGCTTATATTCTCTTTTATACGTCTTACGAACAAAGGGCTGCAGATGTAGCCACATAAAGGAAGGACGGAAGGATGCACTAGCTCAGGGGTCTGCAAAGCCGGCTCTTTTAAGACTGGTGGACTTCAACTCCCAGAATTCCCCAGCCAGCTAGGGTTGGCTGGGGAATTCTGGGAGTTGAAGTCCACCAGTCTTAAAAGAGCCGACTTTGCAGACCCCTGCACTAGCTGGTTGATAAAGTACTGAGCTGAGACCAATGTAAAATTGCCCCAAAAGGGCTGCAGCAGTTCCTTATCCAAAAATGTATTTTAGTGCTATTGCTGAACATTAAATTATTAACTCTGCTGCTTTGTATGGAATAATATGTTTCAAACCGACTTATTTGTAGCTACGCTTGACAATTATAAATCTTTGCTTAGTCCTTTGAAAAGTGTTAAGAGTTGGATTCGAAATGTCCTAAAATTCAATGCGTATCTTTCTTTCCTCTTTCCCACGTCTATGGCCTTGTCACACTAACCTTAAAGCTTGATTCTACTGTGAATATCTTAGCCAGAGATAAAGATTGGAATGTACGTGTACATACCGATTGCAGAATTGCACATCCAACATGTATATAATAAAGAGATCCGATCCTTTGGCAAGAACGGCTAAGAGAGAGATGGTTATTTTGTCAAACTAGGTTTTCTGTATGTCTGATCTCCGCACTTTACAATGTACTCTGGAAGAACTGAAGCATTACATAATTTTTAATATGTGTCTTGAATCTGTGTCTTCTTTTTTTTTAAACAACAACAACAAAATCTTATGTGATTGTTTCAAAACGCATTGGCCTGATCGCTATTCCTTGCTTTGCAGTTTAATAAATGTAGATTATTTCAGGAAGGGTAGACTGGAAAATACGCTTGCTCCTCAGGGGGTTGGGGAGGAAAGCTATGGCAAATCTAGACAGCCTACTAAAAAGCAGACACATCCCCCTGCCAACGAAAGTACGTCTAGTCAAGGCGATGATTTTCCCAGTTGCAATGGATGGCTGTGAAAGTTGGACCATAAGGAAGGCTGAGCGCCAAAGAATGGAGGCCTTTGAACTCTGGTGCTGGAGAAGACTCCTGCGAGTCCCTTGGACTGCAAGGTGATCAAACCGGTCCATCCTAGGAGATCAACCCTGACTGCTCTTTAGAAGGCCAGATCCTGAAGAGGAAACTCAAATACTTTGGCCACCTAATGAGAAGGAAGGACTCCCTGGAGAAGAACCTCATGCTGGGAAAGATTGAGGGCAAAAGAAGAATGGGATGACAGAGGATGAGGTGGCTGGATGGAGTCACCAAAACAGTCGGCATGAAATTAAATGGACTCCAGAGGATGGTAGAGGACAGGAAGGCCTGGAGAAACGTCCATGGGGTCACGATAGGTCGTACACAACTTCGCAACTAACAACAACAAAACTAGATGAGAGCCGATGCAGAGCTCAAGATTGTTGGAATATTGCGTTTAAAGAAGCATTTATTTTGGGGGTACCCTTTCTTAACTAACGTTTACTCCGGGAATGCTTTTGAAAGGACGTGGTTGCAAGTTGTTAAAACACTACACCATTTCTTTATTCATTGGGAGACTGCCAAACTTTTATGAGCTTCCCTCGGCAATGTATAATCCGCTCAGAATGTATAATGAGGAGGCATCTAGTTCTCGGCGGATGCTGCGATAATAATGAACATTCAACCCTGGCTGTCCAAGAAGAGTTTATTTAACTGCAGGTGGTGTGTCGCGTTCTGCATTAAGACTTGCCGAGTAGCGTTCTTTTCACTGAAAGTGGCTTGGAAGGGCCAGCTTCTACGTCACTCCATCAGTACAATCCAAAGACACACACGGGGCGGGGAAGGGAATGCAGTTGTTCCTGCTGAACGGTAATCAAAGCACGGGCCAATTCAACGTGGCTCCCGGAACCTATTACTTGGGTCTCCTAGACATTTTGGTTCTTCACAGGCGCGGAGAAAGCTTGGCTGCTATAAAACAGAAGGTAGGCGGCGGAGGTTTGCACGGAGGATTCTGGGATCTCGTTGATCTGGGCATCGTCAAAGTTGTACCAGTTCTGGCTGAGTGTGTGTCTGCAGAAGGCAGTGTAGTGGCCACCGTCCAGATCTCCAAAATGGTTCTGCAAACAATAGGAACGCATTTCACGTTTACCAAGGAAGCACTTCATTCAAGCCACTCATGACAGCAATACAATACAATACAATAGCAGAGTTGGAAGGGACCTTGGAGGTCATCTAATCCAACTCCCTGCCTAGGCAGGAAACCCTATACCATTTCAGACAAATGGCTATCGAACATCTTGAAGACTTGCAGTGTTGGGGCATTCACAACTTCTGGAGGCAATTTCTGTTCCACTGATTCATTGTTCTAACTGTCAGGAAATTTCTCCTCAGTTCTAAGTTGCTTCTCTCCTTGATTAGTTTCCACCCATTGCTTCTTGTTCTGCCCTCAGGTGCCTTGGAGAATAGTTTGACTCCCTCTTCTTTATGGCAACCCCTGAGATATCGGAAGGCTGCTATCCTGTCTCCCCTAGTCCTTCTCTTCATTAAACTAGACATACTCAGTTCCTGCAGCCATTCTCTATATGTTTTAGTCTCCAGTCCCCTAATCATCTTGGTTGCTCTTCTCTGCACTCTTTCCAGAGTCTCCACATCTTTTCTACATCGTGGTGACCAAAACTGAATGCAGTATTCCAAGTGTAGCCTTACCAAGGCCTTATAAAGTGGTATTAACACTTCACGTGATCTTGATTCTATCCCTCTGTTTATGCAGCCTAGAACTGGGTTGGCTTTTTTGGCAGCTGCTGCACACGGCTGGCTCCTATTTAAATGATTGTCTACTAGGACTCCAAAATCCCTTTCACAGTTACTGCTTTTGAACAAGGTACACCTATACTGTACCTGTGCATTTTTGTTGCCTAAATTTAGAACCTTACTCTTTTCGCCATTGAATTTCATTTTATTAGATAGTGCCCAATGTTCAAGTTTGGGTCTCCGTTTAATCATCCCTGTAATTGTTGGAGGCAGGGGGCTCTGAGTAACAAAAGTGGAGCTTTGTTTCTGACTCCCCAGTACTAACCATGTCCATTCTTCAACACATACTGGTAGTTCTACACGACAGTTCATTTAATGGCCATTCAAGGAGACAATCATCGTCATTTAACAATCCCATAATCCCTTGGTGGGGTGGAGCCTGGGCAACTGAATGGAGCTAGCAGAGGGTTTTAATGGCCAGATGCCCTTCCTGTTGCCAAGGTGGAGTTTTGTTCAACAGATATATTCTCATTGTGCCCAGAGGGAGAAACATCTGCCTCTATCTAGGATCGAACTCACGGCCCCAGATGCTAATTTATCAACTGCAGTGATTCACTTAACTGTGGCAAGAAAGGCCGTAAAACTCACTTAACAAATGTCTCGCTTAACAACAGAAATTTGAGGGTCAATTGTGGTTGTAAATCGACCTGCATATATTAGTTGTGCAGTAAGATACACACAGCGTAATTCAGAACCAAATTTAAGATTAACTACGGTTCAGGGGTGGGATTGAGAAATTTTAGCAACCGGTTCTTTGCCTGGTTGCTGGGTGGGCGTGGCCATGGGGGTGTGGCCCACTCAGCCTCCTCTTGGGGGCAGGGGGTGTTTTCACCCTCCCCAGTCTCCAGAGGCTTTCCTCAAACCTCCCCTGGGCTCAAAAGGTTTCTGGATGCCGGAAACGACCCTGTTTCCAGACTTCCGGAATTTCTGTTTTCAGACTTCCGGAACTTCCGGTAGGCCTGTTTTCCGCCCTCCCAGAACCTCCACACAGGCCCTGTACTTACCTGGCCTGAGGAACAGGCCGCGTGGAGACTCCTGGGAGGGGAGGGGTGGGTGGAGCCAGCCGTTTTTTGCAACAACCGGTTCCGCGAACCGGATGCAAAATTAGCATCTGGTTCGCCCGAACCGGCTGAATCCCACCCCTGGTACACCTTGAACCATTATGGAGGACAAGCTTCATCCAGCTACTTGTAGAAGGGATGAACATGCAAAGGTTTTTCCTTTCTCGTCATACATTGGTCACGTTGGCTATGAATTCCGTCACATGTACAAAGAGGTGGAGATGGATTATTTTTGTTTACTGAGTTGTAAACATTGTTCAACCAGTACGGAAAACCCAAAAGTGACTTTTTAAAAGAACGTCTTTACTTCATTGCAAAGCATATCTGATAAAGCCATCCAGTACGATTGAACGGCTTGGAATATTGCTGTCCCCTCTAATAATAAGTCTGTAGCTCGGGAGTTCATGGCTTCCATGACGGCCATGGACCTGACCCAACTAATTCAAGGCCCCACTCACGAGGGTGGACATACACCGGATCTCATCTTCGTCTCAGGCCAATGGACGAGTGATCTGGGTATAGGGGACATAGTCATTACACCCTTGTCATGGACAGACCACTCACTTCTCCGGCTTGACTTTCCGACCGCTGCTCCCCTCCGCGGGGAGGCGGGACCTGAGTTACCAATCTGGTTCCGCCCCAGGCACCTGATGGACCCGGATGGGTTCCAAACGGCGCTTGGGCCAGTTCCTGTACCCCTGACCCGCGCCCCGATGGAGGACCTCGTGGCCGCATGGAATAGTGCGACCATGGGAGCCTTGGATCGGGTCGCGCCCTTGCGGCCTCTCTTGCGGCGGCGGAACACCCTGGCTCCTTGGTTTACCGAGGAGCTGGGGGTGATGAAACGCCGCAAGAGATGCCTAGAGAGTAGATGGAGGTCTTCTCGTTCTGAATCTGACCGGACACAGGTAAGAGCCCATTTACGGACTTACATTGTGGCGCTGAGAGTAGCCAAACGTCATCATTGCGCTACTCTCATAGCATCCGCAGAAAACCGCCCTGCCGCCCTGTTTAGGGTGACCCGCTCCCTCCTTCAACAGAGGGTGCGGGAAGCCCCGCTACAGGGTAGAGCAGAGGAATTTGTGACTTTTCTGCAGGAGAAAATCGCTCAGATACAGAACGAGTTACCCCCCATTCATGGCCCAGTGGGATGCCACGAGAGAGATCTTGTTTGGGAGGAATTTGACTCCGTCACTTCCGAGGATATGGACAGGTTACGTGGGCGACTGCGAGCCACCACATGTTTATTGGACCCGTGTCCCTCCTGGCTTGTACTGGCATCCTGGGAGGTGACACGAGGCTGGCTCCAGGAGGTGGCCAACGCTTCCTTGAGTGAGGGTGCCTTGCCTGCTCCCCTAAAAGAAGCGATGGTGAGGCCCCTCCTTAAGAAGCCCTCCTTGGATCCAGCTACTTTGAACAACTATCGTCCCGTCTCCAACCTTCCCTTTTTGGCGAAGGTTGTCGAGAGTGTGGTGGCACAACAGTTTCCCCGTCACCTGGAGGAAGTAGACTATCTAGATCCGCGCCAGTCCGGCTTCCGGCCCGGGCATAACACCGAGACGGTATTGGTCGCGTTGGTTGATGATCTCTGGAGGGCCAGAGATGGGGGTTGTTCCTCCATCCTGGTCCTATTAGACCTCTCGGCGGCTTTCGATACCATCGACCATGGTATCCTATTGCATCGGCTGGGGGGGTTGGGGGTGGGAGGCACGTTTTACGGTGGTTCTCCTCCTACCTCTCTGGCCGATCGCAATTTGTGTTGACAGGGGGGCAGAGGTCGACCGCGAGACCCCTCACATGTGGGGTGCCTCAGGGGTCGGTCCTCTCGCCCCTCCTGTTCAACACATACATGAAGCCGCTGGGTGAGATCATCCGTGGTTTTGGGGTAGAATACCATCTGTACGCTGACGACATCCAGCTGTACATTTCTACCCCAAACCACCCCAACGATGCCGTAGCAGTGATGTGCCAGTGCCTGGAAGCTGTACGGATCTGGATGGGAAGTAACGGACTCAAGCTCAACCCGACCAAGACCGAGTGGCTGTGGTTTCCGGCTGCCCGATTCAACCAGCTTACTCCATCGCTGGCCATAGGGGGCGAACATCTTGCCCCTGTGGATGGGGCGCGCAATTTGGGTGTCCTCCTGGATGCCCGGCTGTCCATGGAAGATCAAGTGACAGCCGTGGCCAGGAGGGCGTTTTACCAGGTTCGCCTGGTTCGCCAATTGCGCCCCCTATTGGATCGGGACGCCCTTCGCACAGTCACTCATGCTCTCGTGACATCCCGACTGGACTATTGTAACTCTCTCTACATGGGGCTGCCCCTGAGGTGCACCCGGAGGCTTCAGCTAGTCCAGAATGCAGCCGCGCAAGCAATTATGGGGACCGCAAGGTCTACCCATGTAACACCGCTCTTGCGCGAGCTGCACTGGCTGCCTGTCGTCTTCCGGGTGCGCTTCAAGGTGCTAATCATCATCTTTAAAGCGCTCCATGGCTCGGGACCTAGCTATCTGCAGGATCGGATCCTGCCTCATACATCCTCACGGCCGATTCGCTCCCACAGAGAGGGGCTTCTCCGGGTGCCGTCCACTAGACTGTGTCAGCGGGCGACACCCAGGGGAAGGGCGCTCTCTGTGGCGGGCCCGGCCCTCTGGAACGACCTTCCCCCCGACATCAGGACAACTACGGACCTCCGCTCCTTCCGTCTTAAATTAAAAACTTACTTTTTCCGTCTGGCCGGCCTGGGATAGCCTCCTTGCCTTGGGATTTTATAGAATAGGTTTTAGTTTAATTGGGATTTTAGCACAGGGTTTATTTAATTGGTTCTTAAATTTTGTTGGTATATTTATTGTTGTTTGTTATTTATTGCTTTTATGCTACCTGTGCACCGCCCCGAGTCCCCATGGGGAGAGGGGGGCGGTCTAGAAATAATAAATTTCATTTCAATTTCATTCTATTTGTTTTCTCCAGTAAGAGAGATATCCTGAACAAAAGCTGATTGTAAACATCTTGGAAAGTTTAGTTCAGCTGCACCCTACAGCTGTAGTTTGGAAAGCATAATAACGTTATTATCTTGTTTTTATAATATCTCCCAGATTTGTTCTTGGTTGCATCAATTGGCAAAGCTTGCTGAAAATCTAGCTCCTCATCCAGTAGCATCATACATTCATCCTTTCTAGTTACAACATAAAATTATTTTACTGGACTCCGTTTTCTTACTGTCTATTCATTCATTCTTATCCCATTTTTATTATTTTTTAGGGAGTGAACATTCTTGCATACAGAAAACTGAAATATTATCCCAGAAGAATGCTAGAATCATCTGTTGTCACTTACCACTACAGCAAATAAGTTGTATTTTGGGTTTTTCCGAAAAAGTGGATATATATAAGGAGACAAATCCAGATTATTTAAAGGATAGTAGATGTCGGTTTTAAGTTTCTTTTTGTAACTGCCTTGACAATCAAATCTGAAAAGGAAGTATGATCTTTATCAAAAGTACAAATAGAAATTGTTTTTGAGTCATCTTGGTATGTTGTTTAGAGTGGTATTTATAATGGAAGAAGTGGGTAGAAATAACCAGATTAGCATCTAGTTCTGTTTTAATAAATTTCATATCTGAGTGCAGAAAAGAAATTAAGGAGAAACATGAGAAGTTTGAATCATTTTCTTTGTCAGCTCCTAACTGCTCCAATAAAATACAGAGAAAGCGACATCAAAATGGATGCTCCTTCTCTGGAGGTTTTAAAGAATAGAATAGAATTCTTTATCTTTGGTGCATGTGCTCTCAGTTGTATACTGAGAGTTGTAAAGAAAAATAAAATAGAATGCATCAAGAATCATAAGAATAGGATGGGATGGGATGGGATGGGATTGAATTGAATTGAATTGAATTGAATAGGAGAAGGAGTAGAATAGAACAGAACAGAAAATGGAATAGGAGAAGGAAAAGAACAGAACAGAACAGAACAGAACAGAATAGAATAGAATAGAATAGAATAGAATAGAATTCTTTATTGGCTAAGGGTGGTTGGACACGCAAGGAATTTTTCTTTGGTGCATGTGCTCTCAGGGTACATAAAGAAGAATAGTATAGAGTAGAGTAGAGTAGAGTAGAGTAGAGTAGAGTAGAGTAGAGTAGAGTAGAGTAGAGTAGAGTAGAGTAGAGTAGAGTAGAGTAGAGTTCTTTATTGGCCAAATGTGATTGGACCCACAAGGAATTTGTCTTTGGTGCAGATGCTCTCAGTGTACATAAGGAGAATAAAATACATTCACCAAGAATAAAAAGATACAACACTTAGTGATAGTCAAGGTTACTAATAAGCTATCAAATTGTACTAGCAAACAAAAAAACACAATATAAATTGAAAGATATAAGCAACATGGTTATAGTCATAAATTGGGAGGGATAGATACTAGAACGGAAGGGAAGAAGAATAACAATAGAGTCTTAGTAAATTATTTGACAGTGTTGTGAGAATTAGTTGTTAAGCAGTGATGGCATTCAGGGGGAAAACTGTCCTTGTGTCTAGTTGTTCTGGTGTGCAGGGTCCAAGAAGAGATTGGTGTCCAAGAAAAAATGGTGTCCAAGAAGAGATTCGACAACCATTCATCTGAAATGGTATATTTGTCTGAAACCTATGGCTTGCACGGTGGTACGCAGAGCCCTCTCTGTGGCACGTGTGCCGTCGCCAGCTGCTTTTCTGGCTTCCAGCACTCTGGCGCATGCAAAGACCAGCTGGCTGGCACGCATGCGCGCACTGAAAGCCCAAAGACCAGGGGGGTGGCGTGCAAATGCACGCTGCCCAGCTAGTCTTCACGTATCCAGCGCTCCAGCGCACCCATGTTCCAGTTTGGGCACTCGGCGCTGAAAAGGTTCGCCGTCACTGATATAGGTTCTCCTACTTGAGCAGGGGGTTAGACTAGAAGACCCTCGAGGGTCTCCTCCAATCCTGTTATTCTGTTAAACACAGAAATCTTCCCTTAATCTGCTTTTTTTCCCCCCCGATTCGATGAGATTCAACTTCTGTTCTGTTCGATTGTCAGCAGCTCCCAGAGTTTAACTAGTTTAACTAGTCAAACTCCCAGAGTTTAACAGAGTTTAACTAGTTTAACTAGTCAAACTCTGCCACTGAAACGCGCCTTCCTTTCGGCATCTGTAAGCAATGGGCTCTAGCAGAACGGAAGTGGTGCAAGTTCAACCCGTCAAGAAAAATACGCCTGACCTCTTTAAGTGGAAGATGACCATCTTGGGCGACTTGGCTATGCTGGCCTTCACTGCCGCATCTGTTTTTATCCCACAGCAGGAGCAGTTGATCTGGTTGTTCCAGGTCAACACGTCCTGCTGAAAGAAGCAATCGAGGCATTCCTGAAGAAGAAGAAGAAAAGGTGGGGAAAGAGGTGTAATTAATTACAGGGATTACGTGCTTTTAAAAAAAAACAACAACGTGGTTTTCATTCCTGGTGTTCTGAGCTAGGCTTCCCCAAAAAGCATGAGGCAGAGTCGTGGTCCCCACAAAACCCCTTTTATTAAACGAATGTGAATCCCTCTCGTTCACCTTCAGCAAAGGCCTGGCAAACAGCCTTTCAAAGGAATATTTGTTACCACAGACCTTATCTAGAGAGCACAGAGTCCCTGAGAGTCACGGACAGATCTTCACATTCCTGAAACAAATCTAACAACCGAATGAATTGTTTCCTGCAAAAGCCCACTCCCCTTTCACTCCTCTTTTATTTCCTATGCGAGGGGTCGATCATCTTCTACCTGTGACTTTATTCCCAAGTCGACCCTGATTTCTGAGTTGTTCTTTTTCTCTGGCAGCTCTGCGCATGCGCACACTGGGAACAGGCTCCAGATGTTCCTCTGCCTCACTGCTGTCTAGCTCTGAAGGCACCTGATCACTGCCAGAGGGCCTCAGCCCCATCTCTGCCTCCAACGCAGAGCCCTCGTCTGAGCCTTCCCAGACTCCAGGACTGGCCCATGTTCCTCCCCAACCTCCTCACTGTCCGATTCTGTTGTCAGCTCTGCTGGCCGCTGGCGGGCCACAACACCTAGAGAAAAGCCGATACCTCGAGTGAGCATTCCGATTCATAAGGTATCGGTAGAGAGAGCACAGTGAAGATCTCCGTTTTGTAAGTAGTGGTTTGACATTCCAAACACATGATATCGTAGCTAAGATGTCCTTCAAAAAGTCGGGTGATAATGGAGCTTTCGCTAAGGCTCCTGGATTCCCAAGCGCTTGATGAGCTTCCCTGGTTTTTTTTCTTATTCGTCTACAGAAGAGGAAAAGGAGCCACGATGAGTCAGACCATTTCCACCAGGTGTGAAAAACCAGGTCAACCCGTGAAGGTTTCATTAAACCGATTTATTGCTCCTCATGCCCTATTCACAGGAATGTCTATGGAGTCTCTCAACTGTCCAGGTCATGGCTATCCCAAATGTGCCTTTTCGAGAGACAACTGGAGATCAATCCTTCCATTTCCCCACCATCCAGACAGAGCTGAAGAAGCTTCTTGGATGAGAAGCGAAACATCTTCAAAGAAAAACCAAACAGTCCAGTTGCCTGTCGAAAAAGTCCTTTTGGGATAGGCATAGAAATCTTCTCAACTAATGGTTAGCAACTGCTTGGAGCTAGATAAGGGCCAATAGAATTCTAGAGGGGTTGGACTTAGTTCGTTTGTGGCTATGTAGAGATTCTAGGCCCGTGATGGCGAACCTATGGCGCGGGTGCCAGAGGTGGCACGCGGAACCATTTCTTAGGGCACGCGAGGCGTTGCCCTGTCAGCTCCAGCGCGCATGTGTGTGCTGGCCAGCTGATTCAGGCCTTCTTTTGAGGCCGTTTTTCGCCTTCCGGAGGCTTCAAGGAAGCTCCTGAAGCCTCTGGAAGGTGGGAGGGGAGGCTGTTTTCACCCTCTCCAGGCTCCTAGAAAGCCTCTGGAGCCTGGGGAAGGCAAAAAAAGTGTGCCAAAAGCAGGGGGTCGTGCACGCAGCATTATGGGTGTGGCACGCCCAAGCACAACCCCCCTGCGCTCTCCCGGCTTTTGGCACGCGAGCCAAAAAAGATTCGCCATCCCAGTTCTAGGCTGAACCCTTTTTTAACTCCGCCCCCAGCTTCCGTTATTTCTCCTCTAATTTCTTACTTGCTACTGTGCCAATTCAAAGCCGAGCATTTTATGTTTTCGTCCCCAAATGCATATTTTTAAAAACTGTAATAATACATTTCAGATTCACTCTTATCATTTCACAATGACTTCAGCTAAAAGCCATGGACTAGGACAGAGATGGTATTCAGCCGGTTCTCTCCAGTACGGGCAAACTGATAGCAGCAGCTGCGGGAGGCTCCGCCTACCCGCCCCAACGTAATGGGCAACCTTCTGCGCATGTGCTCATATTTGCAAGCCGATAGGGAAGATAAGTGGATCCCACCGCTGGACGAGGAGTGGGGAAACCTGAGTTCTAAGCCTACGTTAGGCATGGATGTCAACTGAGCTAACTTCATAAATAATGAACACTCTTATACCTTTTTGAGAGCTTCGTGTAGTTCGTTCAAGACGTATATGAGAAACTCTTGAGCATCCTGCTGGGTTTTCTTGATGAAAGCAGGGTATCGCTCACCGATCACCAATCTAAAGACCTCGGGAGAGACGCAGTCAAAGTCCCCAAGCCACATATCATTCATCAGGTAGGCAAAGGCTGTTGCAATCTCTCCATTCTCCCTTAGAGAAGAGGTAGCACACAATGAGAACAGGAGAAGATGTTTTGCACCCTGCGGGGTCAAATCCTGGCTCATCTTCACCAGCAGTATAGAACAATGGAATGAATGAGCTGGAAGGGACCTTGGAGGTCTTCTTTTATTTATTTATTTATTTTCAAATTTATACCCCGCCCTTCTCCTGGCAAGGACCCAGGGCGGCGCACAGGCAGTCTTAAAAACCATACAAAAAATACAAAAATACATTATTAAAAACTAATTAAATGATATCCCGTGCTAAAAACCCTTATAAAACCTTACGAATTAAAATTTATCAAAATAAAAGTCAGAAACGGGGGGCTATGCTAGGCTGGCTTGCTGGAATAAATACGTCTTAAGACGTTGGCGGAAGAGGCGGAGGTCCGAGGTAGTGCGTAAATCGGGGGGTAGGTCGTTCCAGAGGGCTGGGCCCGCCACAGAGAAGGCCCTTCCCCTGGGTGTCACCAACCGGCGTTGCCCAGCCGACGGTACCCGGAGAAGGCCTTCTCTGTGGGAGCGGATCGGTCGAAGGGATGTATGGGGCAGGAGGCGGTCTCGTATGTAGCTAGGCCCTGAGCCATGGAGCGATTTAAAGATGGTAGTCAGCACCTTCTAGTCTAGCCCCCTGCTCAAGCAGGAGAACCTATAATATTTCAGATAAGTGACTGTCTAGACCAGGGGTGTCAAAGTCGATTTCATTGAGGGCTGCATCAGGGTTGTGTTTGGCCTCGGGGGGCCAGGGGGGGCATGGGCAGCTTGATGTTGCTCATGCCAGAGATGCTTGTGATCACCCAAGGGCTCTGCCAGCGAAAACAGGCGCCTGAGCTCCATTTTTGGGTGTGACAATCTCCATTCCTTCGCTGATTCCAGGATGGCCCCGTGGGCCAGATCTAAGAACTCTGTGGGCCGGATCCAGCCCTCGGGCCTTGATTGACAGAAGGGTGTAGGGTGACAGAAGATTACTTTCCTACACTGTTGAATTTTGAAATAGTATGGATTAACTTGGTCATGATGCTACCTGTACTCAGCATTAGCCCAGATTCCATGGGAAGGAAATGGATCCCTCTGTTTCTATTGAAACCATATGTGTTAAATATGTCGAGAACCAATGTGACAATTATGAAAACTGCTTCTTTCTATTACGTCCACATGTCAAAAGAAGCGCCTTACTTGGTTTTTAATTAAATTCCCACCGAAGTCTCCCTCTCTGCTTAGAACCACTTTCCTATATCCCTTCAAAGGAGAGGTTAGAAAATTCAGTCCAAAGCTTGCTTGACACAAATTCATGGTCCACACATTCATATCAAAGAGTGTGATTAAAACCTCTTAGTAAGGACAGCAATCTCAAACAGGTGACATAGGTCACCAGGAATCATTAAAAATAAAAACACAGAAAGGCCTAAACAAAAACCTGAGACTTGTGAATTACCATATTTGTTAGAGTATAAGATGCTCCAAAGTATAAGATGTACCTAGCTTTTGTGGAGGAAAACAAGGGGGGGGGGTGTGTGATCTGCCTCTGCCTCCCAGCAATTTGCCTCCTTGCAGCAAACAGCCAGTTTCAGTTTTAGTTTCAGCACAGCCTGATTAGCACAAGCAGCTGATTGTCATGCCTCCTGACCATCAGCGGTTTCAGGCTGCAGGGATTGCCATAGCCTAATGCCACCTCCCTGCGCTCCATTTTCGGCCTCCGCATTCCATTTCCAGCCTCTACACACGCCCGACTTTTCACCCGTTGTGGGTGACGGGGATCGGAACGGGTGGAAAACGGGGCAGACAGAGGCCAAAAAATGAGACGCGGAGGCCGAAAATGGGGCGTGGAGGCGGCAATTGGCAATTCCTGCAGCCTGAAACAGCTGATGGTCGGGAGGCCGATCCAAGCAGGCCGATCCTGCTTGTGCTAATCAGGCTGTGCTGAAGCTGAAACAAGACACACCCAAATTTTAAGCTACTTTTAGGGGGCGGGGGGAAGTGTGTCTTATACTCCAAAAAATACAGTAGTTCTTACGTAACTTTGTGGCTGGCGGGGGCGGGGGAAGAAATTATCTTTAGCCTAATATTAAAGAGCAATTTCCCAAAGAACATTCTTGCATAACATAGCAGTCCACTTACTTGTCTAACGAGGCTACGTATTTTCCAGAGAGGAAATATTCCACCAACGGAGATACACTGCATAGGCACTGGATTACAGCGTTCATATAACATGTGTTGCCTAAATTACGCAGGCCGGTAAGTCCTTGGTATTGTGGGCTTGTGTCATCTCTGGATACATCCATAGACTCCTCCGAAGTCTGCCAGGGAAAGGCACCCTTGCTGTATTTCCAAAGCCAAACAATCGTCAAAGGAGTTTTTGAGTCCCAGCGTGAACAAAATATATATATATATTTTTACAAGAGTTTCCTTTCCAATTTCTACAAATGAATGCGTTTCCTAGATAGCCAAACGATTGTCAAACAAGTATTGTTTTTGGCTCGAGTCCTAACAGGAATAAAATCTTCTATTTGCAAGAGTGCGTATAAATTAATCAGTCTCCCAGACAACAAGGGAGTTGAATACAGGACCAGGAAGTTGCTCGGTAGATGCAATAAGCACATGAGAATTAAATGAACCAGATGGAGATGAAGTCAAACATGTTCAAAGCTGCTCAAAATGAACTAGGATTATTATCACTTAGGGGTGGGGGACTTCCAGTTCTCAGCCACACAGGGAGAATAATTATAATATATATATATGTATTATATAAAGAACAGACTTTTCCTGGATCATATCAAGCCACAAACTATACAAGGTTCCCTTGCACATATGTGCTAGTTGTTCCTGACTCTAGGGGGTGGTGCTCATCTCCATTTCAAAGCTGAAGAGCCAGCGCTGTCTGAAGATGTCTCCGTGGTCATGTGGCCAGCATGACTCCGCACCGAAGGCGCACGGAACGCTGTTACCTTCCCACCAAAGGTGGTTTCCTATTTTTTTATTTACATTTTTAACATGTTTTTGAACTGCTAGGTTGTCAGAAGCTGGGACAAGTAACGGGAGCTCACTTCGTTACGCGGCGCTAGGAATTCAAACTGCCGAACTGCCGGCCTTTCTGATCGACAAGCTCAGTGTCTTAGCCGCTAAGTCACCACGTCTCTTAACTATAGAGTAGACATTGCTTAATAAGGCTAGCTTGCCTGCCTGTATTTTAATTTTCCTACCACACCAACTTGTGAAAACATTTTCAGTTCACCTTCATAATTTATGGGGAAGTGCAAAATCTGTCTGATTTATGTAATCTAGGAGTCAACAGTAGAATACAGAATTAACAGAGTTGGAAGGGACCTTGGAGGTCTTCTAGTACAACCCCCTGCTCAAACAGCAGCAGACCCTCTACCATTCTGGACAAATGGCTGTTAAATCTCTCCTTGAAAACCCCCAGTAACGGAGCATCCACAAGGTCTGGAAGGAAACCCTTCACTGATTAATTGTCTGGTCAGAAAATAGGATTTTCTCTGTGACCGCTCAAATATTGAAAGAGCACTAACATCTGACCCCTAGTCCATCACTTTGTTAGAGTAGACATACCCAATTCCTGCAATTGTTCATCTCCAGATCAACCGTCTAAAAAACCCCAAAGGTAAGAGTTCTCTATACCCTTCAGAGGTGGGTATTCAGCCGGTTCGGATCACTTCACCCAAACCAGTAGCGGAAATCATGTGTGGGCCACCCACCTGCCCTGGGTCTCTGCTGTCTTATTTAGGCACGTTTTTGAGACCGGGCGCATGCACGGAAGTCGTGCGTGTGATCAAAGCACATGGACAGAAGGCCGGGCACCTGCGCAGGCCGAGTGCCTGCACGGAAGGGGCGCCCGCACCTGTGTACCAGTGGTAACAAAATGTGAAACCCACCGCTGATACCCTTCCCTTCCCCTCCCAGCCACTAGGTAGTCCTTAACTAAAAACCAAACAAAAAACTCACAGAAGATAATATATATTGAATTCTTCTGGCATATTTGTTGACCTGGAAGCCATCAGCTGGCTTGCAAGGAGACAAAGCAATCCTTGAATTCAAGTTTCAGGGGAGCCAGGTTACCACCTCCTCTTCATGTTGATGCTTGGTTTCGGGGGCGTCTGGTGCAATCGGATGGTTTCATCTTACTCGCAATTCAGGAGGGCCTCCCCCAAATATAAGGGTCTGTCCCTTTGGCTGATTTGCACTTCTTCCTGGTGTTTCAATATGGATTCTTCTGGCATCATAAATATACTCTTACCTTGTTGCTAGGCAATGCCATTGGGATATTTCTAACAAAATACAACACTCAAGTGATTCCGGAATCCTAATTCACAATTCTAGTCAATTGCTTCCCAAGAGCTGGATTTCTCATGCGCGGCATACCTGAATCAGAGAGACATTGGTTCCATGGACCCCAAAAGTTTCATCGACACGGCTTTCTCCTTCCGGAAATGTCTTCTGAACAGTGTTCTCCTAAGGAGGCGTTTACTTTACTTTGCGCTTTGTAGCAAGGCAGAACTTCAGCAAACAACGGGGACGACTTTAAGCCACTCCTTGTTCCTCAATGAGTAGAAATGGTTTTATTGATTTATCAAGAAAACAGAACAAACTTTCTTGGTTGGCTTCTGGGACGAACGCCCTGTACCTTTGAGATCGTCTTCTACCCCATACATCCCTTCAACCGACTCATTCCCAGGGAGAGGGTCTTCTCCGGGTGCCGTCGACTGGACAATGCTGGTTGGCGGCTCCCAGGGGAAGGGCCTTCTCTGTGGTGGGCCCTACCCTCTGGAATGACCTACCTCCCGACTTCCGTTCCATCACAGACCTCCGCTTGTTTCGCCGGCACCTAAAAACTTATTATTTTCATCTGACCGGCCTAGCATGATCTACTCCACACCCATTATTTTATAACAAATCAAAATTGTAATTTGGGTTTTAAATTTAAACTTATTTTAAGCAGGGTATTGATTTAATTTAGTTATTATTTAATAATATTTTGTATTTATGTATAACTGATTTTAAATCTCTGTTCGCCGCCCCGAGTCCCTTTGTGGTGAGATGGATACGGGTTATAAATGTGAAAAAATAAAATAAATAAATAAATCTTGAAACTTTTAGCAGTTTTCACTAACCTGCCATGAATGCCCTTATGATATGTCATTATGGATTACCGTTTGAATCCCTAGCACCATGTAACGGGGTGAGCTCCCGTGACTTGCCCCAGTTTCTGCCAATTTAGCAGTTGGAAAGCACGTAAAAAATGCAAGTAGAAAAATAGGGACCACCTTTGGTGGGAAGGGAACAACATTCCGGACGCCTTCGGTGTTTAATCATGACCACAGAGACGTCTTCGGACAGTACTGGCTCTTTGGCTTTGGAACAGAGATGAGCACCTCCCCCTAGAGTCGGGAACGACTAACACATATGTGCGAGGGGGACCTTTACCTATGGATTACAGAGCCCAAACAATTTCCCAAATCAATAAAATTGATTTGCCATTCCCCTTTTTCAGGCCGTGCAAATAAGGAAAGAGGTCAGCAGTCTAAACAAGAATAAATTTATTTGAGATTGTTTAAAGATTTATTGATATATAAAATGTATACAGTTTAATAGCTTTAATACACTTTATTTCCTCCCCCAGCGACATGAACCACCATTTAAACAGCTATTGTGTTCGTGCCTTAATGTCTGTATCTATAAGATACACTACACATTTTTTAAAAAAAAGAATTGCTAAGCGTTATGATGCCTTTTAATTAAAAATTACAATTAGTACCTATTTAACAAAAACAAAAAAACCTTTGCAGCATGAAACTTTAATTGGACAAAGAGGTTCTTGTTGAATTTTCAACAGATTTGGACAGGTAAATTACATTTTATTGGCATAACGTTGCATTGCAATCTCCCGTACAATACATAATGTAAATTCAACCCTATTTTATCTCTTTCTCTCTCTCTTTTAAATAAGTCCCATAGATAAAACATAAACGATGCATTCTCACAGAGTTTTAAACACAACTGAAGGGCTCTTTTGGGATGTCACCTAGGTTGTGTGGGAACCAACAAACACACACACACACACACTCTCTCTCTCTCTCTTCCAATATATCAAAAGTTGCCAGGCACTGCTGGTTCTCACTTGCAAGACCTCAAAAGTGTCAGCTTGGTTCTCACTGGAAGCTGGGCCGACACGGACATAGCCAGAAGTCCCCACGAAGACTCTTGCCTGCATCGTCCGATATTTTGGATCTTTCCCAGCACGCTGCACCTGATAACATTGGGCAAAGTCCTACAATTCCATGTGTACATTCAGGTTCCATGTACAAGGCTGAGAAGATCTTTGGAAGGCAACGTGAACGAAGCAGCCAGTAGGTTTTTTTTCTAGAAGACCAGTGTTCCCTTCGCAAAGACAAACTTCTTATTCTCAAACCAGATCCTATGCTATCTTCTCTTCTGCCACTGTGATTAACCCCCACCCCCACCCCGTTTCCGAATCTCGCTTCTACTTTTTTTTTCCTACTCGTAGAACAGTGCCTTAATAAAGTTGAAATGTATATTGGTTTGATTTTTTTTTTTTTTAATGGGAGGAAGTGGGGGAGGAATTCATGACACGCAATCCATCCCAGGCGAACTGGCTCTCCACACTTCTGCGGGTGAATCCTGATGCAGGAGACAAGGCCATTGAACGTTGGGGCGGGGGGGGGGCATGGGGGGGGCAGGAGAGAAGGAACCAGAGGTTCACACCCCTTTGTAGCTCGAAGGTTCGTACCCCTTGTAGTTCCAAGCTTTACTGGCACAAAGATCGATATTCTACGGAGCATCCTGTCCCCCGCTCAGCCACATAAAAAACATACATGGCACGGTGTCCAGAGAGCATCTAGACGAGCCCTCGAGGCATGTGGAAGAACCCTTTGGCAATGGAGGAGGGGTTTGTGGGTGTGGGTGGCAGTTCTCTCTCTCTCCCGTTTCTCTGGCCGGATTGACAGAAACCAGCTGTCAATAACACCCAGAACACCTTCTGTCTTAGGGCCGCTGGAAGCCAAAATGTCATTTGGTCATGGACACATATTGCACTACAGCATGAAGGGGCCGAGAAGGGGGGGGGGGGGAAGGGAAGAGAGCGGGAGAGCCCCTCCGTAGACCATAATAAGGTAATAAAATGGGACAGTTGATTCCTTCCGCTAAAATGCTTCTTTTTTTAAATAAAAAAAAAAAAGCTACTTCATAAATACTTAATTCGGATTCCACCTTGGGGAAAAAAAGGAACTTGGAAGAATAAATCGACAGCTTGCCAGCTCCTCCTCCTGCAGAGGTACGCTCTGTATTTCACAAGAGCCCGTCCCCTAAACTCTACGGGTCACTTTCGAGGGACAGAGCCAGCGGAGGGAGGAAGCAGGGCACCGGGACCTGACCGACGGTTGCAAACAGTTTGGTAAAAAAAAAAAAAAGCCAGGGTGTCATGTTACAGCATCAAGTGTCTGGAACCAGTTGAGTTGGATTCTTTGGTGCAGCTCCCGGGCTGAATAGTCAGCTCTGGAGAATCTTCTTGAGGCAGCAGGATTTTATCAGGTGTGTAGTCGTTTCTTTTCAAATCTGCAAAAGAAGCTCAATTTTTAAAAATTACGCAGCGGTAGGGATTTGAACCGCCGAACTGCCGAACTTTCTGATCCACAAGCTCAGCGTCTTAGCCACTGGGGCCACCCTAGAAACCAGGAGACTGTGACGCAAAGGTGCTTTTGTTTCCCCCCAAAGAGGCAACTGAACTTTCTGAAAACATGATACCTTTGAGGCTCCACAATGGAGAAGACGGTGATGCCAAGGCAGGAGGCATCCTTGAGACTTTGGATGGAGTTTGGGGAGCTCCCTTTTTTTAATCTCAATGTTATGGATTACGCTACAGCAGGGGTCTCCAACCTTTGCAACTTTAAGTCTGAAGGACTTCAGCTCCCAGAATTCTCCAGCCAGCAAAGTCCTTCAGACTTAAAGTTGCAAAGGTTGGAGACCCCTGCGCTACAGGAAACCATGGTATAGCAATAGCACGTAGATTTATATACTGCTTCAAGGTGCTTTTACAGCCCTCTCTAAGCGGTTTGCAGAGTCAGTCTCTTGCCCCCAACAATCTGGGTCCTCATTTTACCCACCTCGGAAGGCTGGAAAGCTGAGTCAACCTTGAGCCTGCTGAGATTTGAACTGACAAGCTGCAGGCAGCTGGCAGGCAGCAGAAGTAAGGCCTGCAGTGCTGCACTCTCACCACTGCGCCACCGTGGCTCATAATGATGAAAATGAGCTCCATTCTACCCTACCCTCATTCAGAGGCTAGAAGCAACCCCGGAGGACTTTCATTTTTGTATATGAAAAAAGAAGCAACGAGAGAGACGTTCCTGTTTTTAAAACTAGAGTGTTTGGTTTACCTGGAAGCTTAAGTTTCCTACAGCAAGAGTTGCAGTGATGCTTAGCTCTGAAATTCTTAATAGCATCTTCTCCCAAGTTGGCAGGACCAAATACCATATCGCTTGACCTTGGAAACAAAGCAGGTTTTCTTTCAAAATTCTTTTCGGGCACACGAGGACCTCTGCCCCCTAGGAAGAACAATACTTACCTTTTTTCTTCAGCTTTTATTACAGAAGGGTCGGTCAGGTTTTCTCCAACACCTTCACAAGAAAGAGCAAAAGTGTCAGAATATTCATAAACTGGCAGAGACATGGTAACAAGGTCAGCCAATGAGGCTCACTGTATTTTTCAAACTATAAGACGCACAAAGAGGTAAGTAAGAAAAAAAATGTTTTTGTCCTCCTAGGCCCCCAGGAGCACTCTGCAGGTTTCAGCAGGGCTGGGGGAAGGCAAAAACGCATCTGTTTCGGCGATTTAGGGCCCCAATTAAGGGAGGAGACATACTGTTTCCTTTTCCGCCTTTCGGCTCATCACCAGAGACCAGCTAGACAGAAAGCCATGAGTTCCGTTGTGTGATTTTTTAAATATGTGTGTTAGTTTTAATGCCAGTAAGGGTATGGCTAGCTGATGAGAGCTAAAAAGCTCGAAATAGATCTATACTAGTCTCTCTGATTTATTTATTGATCAGCTCATAAAACTAACATATACATACATACATATATAAATAACAATAAAGAGGAAGAAATAAAGGAGAAAAGTTCTTCTGGAACATTTAATGGAATGAGAAGGAACTAAACTTAGCTGGGGGCTGTTGGAAGGGCACGGTTTTTCTGTACACAAAGCTACGGGGAACAAATCCCCACCTACCTTGAAGATCAAGGACCAACAGCTCTCCTCTGGTATATTCGTAAGTCCAATGGCTGAAAGCCAGCATGACCTCCTCTAGCATGTTGGTGGGAATGATTTCATCTCCATTATTGTTGTTGTACTTCCTGAATTCGCCAGTCATGCATTCTTCAACTGCAAACCACTGCCCGGCTGAATGGCAATACAAGAGGAACACTTCCAAGAACCTTTGGGGGGAGGGGGGAAACATTGTAAGGAGTTGAGATAGAAGCTCATTTCCCACACGCAAAGGTAAAGGTTCCCCTCGCACATATAATAATAATAATAATAATAACAACAACAACAACAACAACAACAACAACAACAACAACAACAACAACAATAATAATAATAAATAATTATTTAATTTGTAGACCGCTCCCTCTCCCCGAAGGGACTCGGGGCGGTGCACAGGGAAATTAAAAAACGTATAAACATAAATACACAATAAATATATAAAATCAGATTAAACAATTTATCCCTGCGCTAAAAAACCTAAAATCTTAAAAACTAGACCCCTTAAAAAGCCAATTAAAACGATTTATATATTCAGACTAAAAAGGCTGGAGGTAGGTTAGGCCAGGCCGGCCTGCTGAAAGAGATGGGTCTTGAGCTTTTGACGGAAGGCGCGGAGGTCCTGGGTTGTTCTAAGCTCGGGGGGTAGGTCGTTCCATAGAGCTGGGCCCGCCACAGAGAAGGCCCTTCCCCTGGACGTCGCCCACTGGCATTGCCTAGTGGACGGCACCCGGAGAAGTCCCTCTCTGTGGGAGCGAATCGGTCGAAGGGATGTATGGGGCAGGATGCGATCTCGCAGATAGCTAGGTCCCGTGCCATGGAGCGCTTTAAAGATGGTGATCAGCACCTTGACATATGTGCTAGTTGTTCCTGACTCTAGGGGGCAATGCTCATCTCCGTTTCAAAGCTGTTAAATGAATACAGCTAAAAAAAGGGGGTGCCACACATCCAGATCCTCCTAAATACATTATTTGTTTAATATCCAGGAATATTAAATTAGTTGTTTGGGTATATTTTTATAAGAATCTGCTCTGGTTTTTGTGTGTGTGTGTGTGTACACGCACACAAGCACACACACAACAGCTGGCGGCAGCAGTTATTGTAGATCAGTGTGGTCTACTGTTTTCTGCACCCCAAGTAAACAATTTTCTACATCTAGAAAGGAGGCATTAAATCCACAGCCTCTGTCACACAGGTTAAGGAAACCCACATACCACTTGGGTAATTTTGGTTTAGAAATGAAAACAGGAGGGCTTTTAACATTGAGAAGACATCGTAAGGTTTACCTCGGAGAGTATGGAATTGATTTGGGCTTCATCTGATTGAAGGCAAAAGTCAGCTTCTGTGCAGCCCGTTGCTGCTGAATTTCCTAGGCAGAATAAGAAATACATTTTTGTAAAAACTCCCAACTATATTTAAAACTTTAACAAGCACTTTCAGCCCCACCTATTCATGTAATGTGTATATAATATACACATCGGTGTGTGATGACCCAGTTTAGCTCTGCTTTCTAGGAGAAAGCAGCAACAAAAAGAAAATCGTGTACTGTATTTTTCGGAGTATAAGACGCACCTTTTTCCCTCAAAAAAGAGGCTGAAAATCTGGGTGCCTCTTCTACACTGAATACAGCATGTTTGCCTCCCGAAACCCCACCCCCTCCATCAAAATGGCCGTGCAGAGCCTTTAGGAGGCTCTCGGAGTGTTCTTGGGTGGCTGGGGAGAGCAGAAACGAGCAAAAAACAGCCTCAATACCCCCTCCCCAGGAGCACTCTATAAGCCTCTTAAAGGCTATGCTTTCCCTTTTTGGGGGGGGGGGGGAAATGGGCCCATTTTTGCAAAAAACGGGCCGTTTTTGGGAGGTCTGCAGAGTGCAAAAACTTTTTTTTTTAATTTGCCTCTTCAAAATCTTGGTGCGCCTTATACTCTGAAAACTACGGCAAGTATTTGCTTTTTGCCTCCGTGGTACTATAAGCATCTGCCCCTTTCTGAGCAAAAGCCCAACTTACTCTCAAGCAAAGGTGTAACACTGTGTCTTCTTTGTAAATGCTTGACCAGGTATTGACCACTTCGGGGAGAAACGATTTGATGATGTAAAGGTGACCTGATTTCAGAATGTCGTATTCGGACCAAGTGCAGGCCACCTTCAGGGCTCGCCGCAAACCTCCCCCCATCTCTTCCTTGCTTAAGAATTCGATTTTGGCACAGAGACCCAGCTGAGACCAGGAAGACATGCTGTTGTTCAAGATGTTGGGAGAGCTTTCCTCCAGACGATACACAGTGACTGGTTCTCCTAGGATGTCACCAGAACAAAGTTTTAAAAAATGCAGGCGTGGATTAGAGAATAGCACTTAGCACTAGCAGTTAGACTTATGTACCGTTTTAAAGTGCTTTGACAGCTCTCTCTAAGCAGTTTACAAAGTCAGCATATCATCCCCAACAATCTGGGTCCTTGTTTTACCGGCCTCGGAAGGATGGAAGACTCAATCTCGAGCCAGTCAGGAATCAAACTCCTGGCAATGTGAGCAGAGTTAGCCTGCAATACTGTATTGTAACCACTGGGAGGAGGGAGGGAGGGAGGGAGGGAGGGAGGGAAGGAAGGAAGGAAGGAAGGAAGGAAGGAAGGAAGGAAGGAAGGAAGGAAGGGGAGAGAAGGAAGGGGAGGGAAGGAAGGCACTTAGACTTATATACCGCTTCACACTGCTTTTACACATTGCTCTAAGCGGTTTTACAGATTCAGCCTATTTGCGCCCCCAACAATTTGGGTCCTCGTTTTAAGGATGGAAGGCTGAGTCAACCTTGAGCCTGGTGAGATTCGAACTGCCAAATTGCAGGCAGCTGGTGGGCAGCAGAAGTAGCCTGCAGTTAGTAATGGATATTAATAATTAATAATAAAGGATATTAATGTAATGTAATGACACTTTATATCAGTGACTGACCTATCCAAGATATGAGAGAAATTCTTAACCGAATGAGTTACTACCAAATATAAATTAATGAACTCAACACTATATTATAACATTTGCTTTGAGATCTTCCCTCTCCCATCACTTGAAACTCTAGTTACGAATCAGAAAGAGTGCAAAAAGGGAGGAATCTACCTTGTTCAAATTTCATAGTAAAATACAACAAACGAAGTGTTCTTTTTATCAGAAACTGATTATATAAAAGAGGGACAATTCTGGTTTTTAGAAAAATTCTAATCAATGTTTGAATCTTTTTGGTACCCAGTGAAGACCAATGTTACTTGCTCGAGCACTTTGAACATTTTAGTTTGCTTAATCCTTTAAACCAGGGATCCCCAACCTTTGCAACTTTAAGTCTGAAGGACTTAAAGGACTTTGCTGGCTGGAGAATTCTGGGAGCTGAAGTCCTTCAGACTTAAAGTTGCAAAGGTTGGGGAGCCCTGCTTTAAACTGCTGACATTCTATTTGCTCTTTTGTATGATTATCTGATTTTAGGGTCTTCTTTGTTTTCTTGTGTGTTAAATGGTATATTATATAAATTATTGTATGCCTACCAGGTCTGTTTTGACCCAATGAAAGGTCATCTAGAAAAACTTGAAATAAATACATGAAAATTCGTACCTCTTGGGGGCACCGGGGTAAATGGTATGCTTTGCGATAATCTCATCAAATTATTTCTCTCCACAGCTGCAGAGAAAGACAAGGCAATCTGCTGTAGATTAAGGATTATAGTGCTTTAATTTTTTTTTCATTTCATTTTTAGGTGGTTAGAGACTGACCTGAATAGTAGTAGGTGATATCCATAATGGGCTTGAAAGGGGAAGCTATACCTAAAATAAATAAATAAATTATTATTATTATTGGTTTTTTGCATACTATTATTGTTTTTTGCATACTTGCTTCATGATTAAATTAGTAAAATACGTTACATTTTTAGAAAAACAGTAATGCAAAAAATGAAGCTTTTCAAGTAAAGTTTCATCAAACTCTAACAAGTTATACCACTCAAATTCGTTGCATAAAAACCTGTGGTGTTCCAAACACTGAGAAGAATTAAAACCTCAACAATCTTGGATGAGAACAAAAAGTAAATTTCTTTTTGAAGAGCTAAGGTACTAAAATGTCCACCAGCATTTCTACCAAGACAGACGCTTTTGTCTGCAGTTAAAGCTGCATGATATATTGAATTTAAGAAAGCTAATTATAAAGATAAAACTACGGTACCCTGTAAGGAGTAACTTACCATTCAGTGCATCTTCCTCAGAAGACCTACAAGTAACAGAGACACCATTAAAACTTCCGTGATATTTGCATTTCTTGGATTTTAATGCTCTCATATTTATTACAAAGGAACAGGAAAATTCCACAGGAAGAATATCCTAGAACTGTAATAGGAGTACGGCCATGTAATGTAGGCCAGGGGTCTCCAACCTTTGCAACTTTAAGTCTGAAGGACTTCAGCTCCCAGAATTCTCCAGCCAGCAAAGCTGGCTGGAGAAGTCTGGGAGCTGAAGTCCTTCAGACTTAAAGTTGCAAAGGTTGGAGACCCCGGATGTAGGCTATAAACCCAACCAACCATTTAAATATATAGGGCCATGATGGTCGAACCTATGGAACGCGTGCCACCTCTCTGGGCACACAAGCTGTCGCCCAGGTCAGCTCTACTGTGCATGCGCCCGTGTCTTCCTCTGGCCAGATGATTTTCGGGTCTCTACCGCACATGGGTCACAGGTGTATGTGCAAGGGTGCAGGAGGAGCACAGAGGTGGAGCGCTCCCTCCACTCCATTTTTGGTGCCAGGAGACTCCAGGTTTTCGCCCTCCCAGGGGCTTGAGGAAAGCCTCCAGAGCCTGGGGAGGGCAAAAAACGAGACTCCCAGGAGTTCCGTAAGTCTGGAAATGGGCTTGTTTCCAGCCTCCCGAGGGCCTCCAGAGTCTGGGAGAGGCCTTTTTCGCCCTCCCGGAGGCACGAGAAAAACCTCCCCAGCTTGGGGAGAGGAAAAATGCCTCCCCCCCCCCCCCCACTGTGGTGCATGAGGCCAAGTAGGCCACGCAGGGGGTTTGTATACACACATGGGGGCGCATGCACAGGTTAGCCATGACTGCTATAAACCCAATCGACCAAATAAGAATATAGGGCCGCGATGGTGAACCTATGGCATGCATGCCAGAGGTGGCACAGAGCCCTCTCTGCTGGCACATGCGCTGTCACCCCAAACAATAAAAAATACAATAACAGAAATGGAAGGGACCTTGTAGGTCTTCTAGTCCAACCCCCTGCGTGGGCAGGAACCCTATACCATTTCAGACAAATGGCTATCTAACATCTTCTTAAAGACTTCCAGGGTTGGGGCATTCACAACTTCTGGAGGCAAGCTGTTCCAGAGGTTAATTGTTCTCACTGTCAGTTCAGATCTCCGTGGTGTTTCTTTTGTGAGCTTCTGTTTCCCTGCGAACGACGAAACAGAAGCTCACGAAAGAAAAAGATCTTACCTCTTGCCATGCTGGCAGTGTTGGGATGCCCCGCCTCCCGCCGGCCAGTTGGTCTTCGGGTCTCTGCTGCGCATGCGCGCATATGCACTTGTTAGCGCACGTGCACACACCCCTTTTAGTTTGGGTATGCGCGTACGCAGTTTGGGCCCTCGGCGTCTAAAAGGTTCGCCATCCCTGATACAGGGCTTCAAAGAAAATGCAATCTATGGTTATAGCTACCTTCGTGCCTCCTATTAATATAACCTCACAAATGAAATATTACAGTCAAAATTATATTTTCTCATGCTTCCTCATTTGCATTCTTTGCTGTAGGAATTCTTAGACATCAAATCAAGATAGCCTCAAGCAATGGCAGAGTTACTGATCTCTGGAGATAACCAAAGGCATAAAAGATAATGTTTTAATGCTCCGTACAGGATGGTTTAATGGTTTACTTACATTTCATTCCTGTAGGAAGTTCGACCTTGCAACCAATCCTGGAAAGGAAGGAAAACCAGAAGAGAGTCCATGAAACAGACGTTAATTGCTGGGTTTAATGTCAAACCATGATACAGTTATCATGTTCTTGTTGTGAGATCTGCTGTTTTAAGTTTTTTTTATGAAAAATGCACAACAATTTGCATTGTGTTTTTACTCACTGTGAGTAAGGCTGCCTTGGAGTCCACCTGGTGATTCTCCTCAGTAGATGCTCTTCTGCTCTTATTATGAGCTAAAATAAATGGACCTTGCAATTAGGATCTGAAGTCAACTGACCAATTTTTATGGATTGATCATCTACTACTGGCTGATAACATTTAGCTAAATATTCAATTGATCCAAGTACACAACTCAGTATGTAATCCTCGATGACGTTATCTATGGTTGGTTGGCTTCCTGGGGTGGTACAGTATTTGAGAAAACAATTCTTCAGATTTTTAATAGCAATAGCACTTATAGACCGCTTCACAGTGGTAAGTCTTCTTTAAGTGGTTTACAGAGTCAGCCTCTTGCCCCCAACAATCTGGGTCTTCATTTTACCGACCTTGGAAGGATGGTAAGCTGAGTCAACCTTGAGCCTGGTGTGATTTGAACTGCCAATTGCTGGCAGCGGGCAGTCAGCAGAAGTAGCCTGCAGTACTGCACTCTAACCACTGCGCCATCTTGGCTCTTTGGAGTTAAAGTATTAGTCTATATTTGCAGCCCTTTATAAAATGCACCGAATAAAAATGAAAAGCAAAGTAATACTTACTTTGCTCTGATCGTTCAGCTCTATAATAGTCACTGAAGCCTTCACATGAACTAACATGTCTTAGAGGACCTTCTGTATTACCGCTGACCTGCACATTAAAAAGAAAACAATGCTTGCCATCATCATTATTCTACTAATGGGGTGCACCTCTTGGTAGGTGACCAAGCTGGGGCCTGTTCCAGATGCTCGTATGCGCAGAGCAGTTAGGAGAGGTGAACAACGGAGGACAAGGAGTCGACTCGAGAAGCAAAGCACACGTGAATGCTGAATGGATTCTCCCAGACTGGGGAATAAATAGAAGGAAAGGGGAATGGTTGTCATAGGAGACAACAGTTCGTATTGCTGAACATTTTGCTCATTGTGTTTCGTACCAGAAAGACTGCTTGCCAGAACTTAATTTGCAGCCTTCCGGCTGGGAGCTCACAGCCTCGCAATTATTGCAAGGAACTGATAAGGTCTGTACTGCCATTAACTCCTTAAAGGACTATTGCATGGACTTTTGGGGTGGGTGAATGCCATTAATTCACAAGAGGTAAATAAAGAGGGGGTTTTTCATGACAAGGAGCCTGTTTCTTGCTTCTGCCAAGGCTGGGTCAGAACAAATGCCACCCAGACCTGAGGCAGAAATGAATAGCTGGAATATTTTACCTTATCTTTCGCTTTCTCCATGCCTTCCAGAATTGCTTTTTTGAAGTCTTCTTGTTGCTCCTATCAAAGGGAAGGAGGAAGGAGGATTTACACTTAGTTATCATGTGACTTTAGCCTTTGTTTTAGTTGTCTGTGCATTTAAAATCCAGGGATTAAAAATAACAACAACCAGAGCCAGTTTGGTGCGGTAGTTTCAAGCCGCAGACTACAAACCAGGAGGCTGGGAGTTCTAGTCCTGCTTTCCACACAAAAGCCTGCTGGGCAGCCACTCTTTCACAGACCCAGGAAGCAGGCAATGGCAAACACTTCTGAAAATCTTGCCAGGAGAAACTACAGGGATCTGTCCAGGTACTTACTAGGATCAAGAGTGACTTCAAAGCAAACACACACACACACACACAGGATTCTGTTTTCTGAAACTACAATTCAGTTTGGTGCTTCAAAGGTGGCACTGGCACATTCGATCCCTCCAGGATATGTCCTTCCTTGCATATAAATTCTACATTAAAAGTCTACCGCTAAATTCCTCCTCCCACTTACCTCTATTCTGTCACTTTTTTCTTTATTCATCATCGGTGTCTCCTTAAACTTCTGCAATTCCATGCTGTCCCTGTGACCTATAGCAGCCAGCATTACCATGCAAAAACAAGAATGGTTACAGATTTAGGTACAACTGTCATTATTCACATGCTGTTGGAATCTGAAAATACACCAGCATTTCTGTTTCAATTTATTTTTTTAAAAACCACTGATCTTCCCTGGGAAACGGTTCTCTTTTATGTGGTCTCTTTGATGTAGTGGTGAAGTTAGTGGCCTAGAAAGCAGGAGACTTAAGTTCTAAGGCCTTCTTTAGGTGTGAAAGCCAGCTAGGTGATTTTGCACCTTTCTCTCTCTCTGTGTCAACCCAATCCACCTGAGAGGGTTGTTGTTGTGGGGGTGAGGGGGGCGGGAAATAGGAGACAGGAGAATTAGGCATGTTTGCACCTTGATTTTATACATAAGAAAGTAGGATAAAACTACATCACCAGAACCACAATGTTACTGTCATCATAACGATGACCTAAAAAAAGCATTCGACCAGGAAAAAAATAACATTCCACTTTGCTGCATTCAAAAATAACTCCTCGTCTTGTTTTCTAGGAGTACATAGCATGGATGCTAACATTTTTACTAAGGGCTGCTCAGCAAAAAATGCAGAGTTGGATATAATCAAAATTTCAAAATATAAATCACCCTCAATAAAAACATTATTTGACCTGAAAGCGTGCTCTTCTTTCTCTCATGCTACATAGACACATGGCAGAATTTAGAAGTACTAACTCCTATCCTAACTCTTAAGTAAGGAACGATGATGGCTTGCTCTGTCCACATTATAGCAATAGACTTATACACTGCTTCGTAGTGCTTTTATAGCCCTCTCTAAGTGGTTTATAGAGTCAGCCTGTTGCCCCAAAACAAACTGGGTCCTCATTTTACCCACCTCGGAAGGATGGAAGGCTGAGTCAACCTTGAGCCTGGTGAGATTGGAACTGCCAAATTGCTGGCAGCAGGCAGTCAGCAGAAATAACCTGCAGTACTGCATTCTAACCACTGCGCCACCTTGGCTCTTAACAGTGGATTTCCCACAAGCCACATTTGAAACGAACAGATTGTGCCATTCAGGGTAAGACGTACAGATTGGCCTCTCTGCAAAGGTGGGAGTCATGGAAAAACGGGAACTACCAGGAGGAGCTTTTACTATGGGTACATGGGTATCAGCACAATATTTAAGTCATGGCTGTCCAACCTTTTGGCTAGCTTGAATGAAGAGTAATTGGGGCCTCATTTATAATATAATTTTATAATATAAAAATCACATAATAATGTTAAAAGTTTATAATCTTGTGGGGGTTCACTGCTAGCTGTTCAGGACTGCACGAAGGCCGCAGGTTGGATACACCTAATTGAAGTTAACCTCCCCCAGGTGATACTCTTACAATGAACAGTTTATGGGAATTGACATCCAGCACCTCTATCGATAAGTTTGCAGAAGGGCCCTTGGTTAATGACATTTTAAATTAAATGTGACTAGGTTATATTATCAGTTCTTTTTACAACACAAAATAAACCAGTCCAGCTACAACAAGCCACCAGAACAACTGACCAGGAAAACAAAATCTAGATTATCTAAACTCCGCACATTTTGTTAGTACACCTCATTCCCAATATCTAAACAAAGACCATCCTGCCACTGTTTTGTTTTTGATTTGATTTCTTTCAATTACAAAGTGGATGGAAGTAACACAATTTAAAGGGGTTTTTTAGATATTAAGAAGAAAAGACAGAATACTAAATTTTGATTTGCACAGGCAATTTGTTGTGGTAGCCAATTCCTCAAAGGTGAACAAAACAGTGGTAGGAGATAGACATAGTGACGAAAGTTAAAACAGAACCCCGTTACACAAGCAGAAATTTGCACAAGGAATGTTACAACTTTTTATGGAACAGACAATATTTTTGTATAGGTATCTTGATATTTTATATCAAGGTAGAAATTAGAACATTTGACAGAGCAGCACTCTTCTTAATTATAAGCTCTGATTGGTGGTTGACAGACACAACCACCATTATGCCAGAAATATATTGCCCACATCTCAAGATTATTATTATTTTTTTAAAGGGAGTTTACAATTTCACAAAGAAGGGAACCATTTGGGAGAACTTGAAGAAATCAAGGTATTAAAAACTAGAGTGCACCGAAAGTACCACAAAATCCATAAAGGCACCACACAATTCTTGATAAATCAAACCTTGCAGTTTAGATTTGATCCAGAGTTTCTGATGTTGCGCACTGACACCGGACCTTAAACTGGAGGCCTTGGCTGACATTTCTGGGAAGCTTCTGTTCCGGCTTTCAACTCCCCGTGTCTTTTTCAACCCACCGCAAGGAACGCTTCTGGTTTCCTCAGCAATGGTCCGCTGGGATTTACTTTGGACAGCAGTCTTTGCCAAACTAGGAGAGGCCTGGCCGTTCCCTTGGCCGGAAAGGTTTTCCGCAGCAGCGCCATCCTTGTCCTCCTCAATAAAACCCGACTTGACGTAACCGCCGCCATTTGGGGAGATGGAAGCGAGCCAAAAGAAGCCCAAAGATGGGACTTTGCAGCAACCCCCAGCCATAGCCGGATGCCCTCTTTTCAGCTGGTGATACTTACCCACAAACGCGCCAAATTCGATGGCGTTTTCTCCTTCGGCGGCTTTCGGAACCAGAGCGTCTTCTTCCTTTGAGGTGCTTCCCGGCTGGTTTTTACAAATGGGTTGAGAAGGAGTGCTGACAAAAAACTTAGCGGACAAAGACGTGAGATAGGGGAGGCTGTTTAAGGAACTGCCCCCCTTTTTAACTTTGTTACTGTATTTAGACACTTGTATACCCTGTACCCTTTGACGAAGTTCTGTGGGGGAAAGAGCTTTCGGAAGTAAGGCACCCCCGGAGGAACTCGCCTCGGGAAAATTGAACTCGTCCCCCTTGGTGAAAGCAGACGTCTTGTGTCCTGGGTCTTTTTCTTCTTGCATAGGTATGTTGCACAGCATCGCGTTATTAGCGTCAAGGCCTCCCTGGGGGGGAGAAGAGCCGAAGGCGTTGCCGATGCTGTGCTTCCTCCACATGGAAGACCTTAAGGGAACGTCGTCGATGAGGTTCTGGGCCAAATGTTTGGAAATGCTCAGTTCCCGGGTGATTTCATTGTGGACCTTGCTTGCTTCCGAGGCTTTCTGGGCGGTGAGGGTTTTCAAGGTGTCCACGGTGAGAGCCGAGAGGTCTTGCAAGTGGCCGATTTGCGTGTCCAGAGACTGCAAGGAGCGCTTGATGTAGTTGACTCGGTCGCCCACCTCCTTGATTTGGATGCACATCTGCTCAACGCTGGAGAGAAATAATCAGAGAGACAGAGAGAAGATCTCAGGCAGCGGTTCTCAACCTGTGGGTCGCCACAGGGGTCACCTAAAACCATCGGAAAACACATATTTTCGATGGTCTTAGGAAACGAGGCACCAATTTTATGGTTGGGGGGGGTCACCACAACCTGAGGAACTGTATTAAAGGGTGGCGGCATTGGGAAGGTTGAGAACCATTGATCTAAGGGATGCTGTTCTGACCCGGGTCCCCAAACACGACAGACCCTCTGAAATCAATCAACGATTCCTTTAATTAGGAGTGACGGCAGCCCCGGGAAAAAGGTTCTCTCTCACCGCAGGCTAACAAGTCCATCCGGTCGGAAGATGAATAGTTGTCTGACATATCTATTCATTTCCGCCCCCTGCCTTTTATCCCCAGAGCTAGGGTGGGGCTTTGCTAGGAACGGTGGCTCTTCCATCCCAAGGATTGGCCCATAGATTTCTACTGCTCTCCTCTCCTCTGCCACATGTACTCATCTCCGCCCCCTGCCTTTTATCCCCAGAGCTAGGGTGGGGCTTCGCTAGCAATGGTGGCTCTTCCGTCCCAAGGACCGGCCCACAGATTTCCACTGCTCTCCTCTCCTCTGCCACATCTATTCATCTCCGCCCCCTGCCTTTTATTCCCAGAGCTAGGGTGGGGCTTCGCTAGCAATGGTGGCTCTTCCGTCCCAAGGACCGGCCCACAGATTTCCACTGCTCTCCTCTCCTCTGCCTTCTGCACATCCGCGTGTCAGGCACTGGACCCAACTGTTCCTCCTCTTCCTCATCAGCCACCTCCAAACCTGGAGGCTGTTGACTCTCCACCTGAGGGCTGACGGACAGCGCAGGCCCTGCCTCTGCCTCCCTCCCTCCCCTCTTTCCCCTCGGAGCTCTCAGGTTGACCTGATGCTGTCCCTGACTCCCACGCCTCCTTCTCCTCTGATTCAGTTGTTGGAGGGACCGGCGGTCGACAGGCCACGACGCATGTTTTGATAAGAAGCTAGACATCTAACAAGTTGTAAACTAAAGGACTTTAATTCTGCCATAAAAGACCGGTGAGTGTAAAACTATTTTCCATGGAGATGTCACGGAACATTTCTACTTCAACCATTACTCTGGACTTATCTCCTTCTCAATTAATACCATCCAAAGAAGATTTTCCTATTGTACTGTGTACAAAAGGCCCAGAATATCAGATTTCCATGCTGTGGAAACTAAACTTAAGCACAGAATGTGTGGCTTTTAAAAAAAAAATGGAGAAAATTCATCTTAGGGTGAGTAATGCTTATACTTCTACTAAAAAAAAAGGAATTTTGCGGTTGAATTATTTGCCTACCGTTCAGAGGTGACTCTAATTCTTTCTTCGCTCCGACAATGGAATTTGTCATCTTTTTCACTGAAATACATCTCAACACACAACTCTTCAAAATCATGAAGCTTCTTCTGATCTTCTTCTGTTAGAAACAGTTCTAGGGAAAACAGGAAAAGGCAAGTCAATTATAGAAGTTCTACGAATAGTCTGTCACACACACACAAAAAAGACAAGAAAAATGGCAGAGATCAGGGCAAGAGAAATGATAACCTTCCTCTAGTGTAGGCCCTTAAAAGTCTACATTCTACAGATATGTACAGGTATGTATAAATCTATGTATATTCTATAGATTTCAAGATGAGATGAATCCAGCATTACACAGGAATATTTAAAAAGAAAAGGAGAAACCTCCTTGCACAATTTTTTGGGGGGTCTTTTAATGCAGGGGTCTCCAACCTTTGCAACTTTAAGTCTGAAGGACTTCAGCTCCCAGACTTCTCCAGCCAGCTGGCTGGAGAATTCTGGGAGCTGAAGTCCTTCAGACTTAAAGTTGCAAAGGTTGGAGACCCCTGTTTTAATGGCTCTGTAATCCCTTGCATCGTGGTGGAATCAGGACAACTGAATGGAGCTGAGTATTTACTGGCCTGATGCCCTTCCTGTCACCAATGCAGAGCTCGCAGCTGATATTTATTCATTGTGCCGCTACCTAGGATCCAACTCACAGCCTCCTGATTGTAAGGCAAGAGCTCCACCACTAGGCCACTGCACCAGTCCCTTCAAGCAACTTTTAAAGATACCCAGATGAGGAGGAGGAGGAGGAGGAGGAGGAGGAGGAGGAGGAGGAGGAGGAGGAGGAGGAGGAGGAGGAGGGAAGAAGAAGAGGAGGAGGAGGAAGACCGAGAAGGAGGAGGAGGAGGAGGAGGAGGAGGAGGAGGAGGAGGAGGAGGAGGAGGAGGAGGAGGAGGAGGAGGAGGAGGAGAAGAAAAGACATTATATATTTTGCCGGTGCTTACTTGGCCCATCTGAAGTTTTATCTTTCTTCCTTCGTTTGCAAATGCAGTAGCACAAAGAAGCCATATGGCTGAGAATAATAAGGGGGGGAGGCAGGATGGGTTTCTCATGATAGGTCATAACGAAATGATAACGCTGATACTTCCACACAAGGTTAGAGATAGCTTTGACTTGTAAATACACATTGCTGAGAAAAAAACAAGAAAGAATTAAAAAAAAAAACAGGCAAGCATTTCAGTACAAAAAATGTGCTACAAACCAGTTTTGCCCATATGATAGTGGAAAGAAATCCGTATTTACAAGAACTGTGCTAGGGTTTGTTACCAGAGATGGTAAAATTAACTGTTTTAATTTATCCAGTTTTGTTTCTATCTGGAAATTTCTTCTAGACTTTGCACTTGAGACAGAAAAGAAACGAAATGTTGACTTAGGGATTTGCGGATTAGATAGCTAGGATTTGTAACTATGCAAAAATAAAAAACCGAGACTGCAATTTTACTTTGCATTTTACTATGCTAAAAAAAGTTTGAAGTCAATGTTTTTTGGTTTTCTCCGCTATCCCACACTTCTCCTTGTTTCTTTTCCTTTCCCTTTTCCCTACTAGCTTTATTTCAATTTATATTATGATAAATTGCTTTTTTTTTAAAATGGCTTCTACTAGGGTTCTACAATTACCAAGGTGATTTCTAAAGCTCAGTTTAATAATCAAAGGGTCCTGTGGAGTTCATACTTACTTGAAAAAGGCAATGAGAAGGTTGACCATAATGATGTACTGCACAAAGAGGTATACAGACTGAAGAAACGGGGTTAGCCATGATCCTGTGACACAGCGATGCTTAGCTTCAGAATTATTTGCACACACTACGCACATTAAAAAGAACAAAAAACAAATATGGCAAATACAAAGGTGAGCCAACATCAATCTGGTTTTTAAACCCAACACCTCTGAAATATTTCACTTAAAAATACCCCTTGTTAATTAGGTAAAGGTTTGCAAAATCTCTTAAAACCTAACTATCAAAGGTCAGATCAATGCTCAGTGTTTTTTTGTTGTTGTTTTTGTATAAATTTTTATTTTCAACATAAAAAACAAGTAAAAACATTCAATCATTTTCAACTTTGTGTAACGTGCCGTTCGGTCATAAGTTGTTGTGCATCGGTCTTTACAATTACAAATGTAGTTATTAATTTTCCATCCAGTGTAGCCCAATATATCATCATTGTTAAGTTTAAATTTATAAATATGTGTGTATGGAATTAAGACTTTTCTTCATTTCATACCACCTTATCCTCTTAGATAATTAATTATCTGTATAGTAACAAGTAATATTTGTCAAAAATTAATCTTTTTCTATGGTTATTCAACAAGTAAAAAGAAAAAAAGAAAAGTTCTCCATAAATTCCTGTTTTATAACATTATTCTCAATTGTCTTTAGCAAATGCATTATGACTATGAGATATGTCACTTAATCAAACACCCATAATATTTTCTCTATATAAAACCAAAAGGTTATCCAAATTTTCCATTATCTATGTGCCTCATTAATAATCTAGTTAATATACAAAATATCTTTCTAAAATAACATAATCTCAGTTTATCAATGCTCAGTTTTTGTTATAAATCAGGGGTGTCAAACTCAAGGCCTTCAATCCAGATCTGGCTCACACGGTGTTTAAATCTGGCCCGCACTTTGCCGGCCGAAATGGGGCCCGGGGTGTGTGTGCGCTCACTGGGGTGCTGCCGAAGGCGTTCGTCCCGTTTCCCTCCCAGCCCATGGAAGAGGACTAAAATGCTGATCCTGCTCTTGAAGAAATCCACTTTGACACCCCTTATAAATGAACCAATGAAATCCTAATTACCTACCGTCAATTTCGTAAGCGTACACTTCCCCAAATATCATCCAGTAAGGCTGAAATACAATATCTTTGGCTAGGACCCAGGACGGTTCTTCGTTAGGGTAAAGTATTGCTTTCCTAGGGACTCCAAAACTGAGCAAGACCAGGGCCATGATCACTACAATATAAAACATGTTCGCCACCTGTTAAAACAGAGGAAGAGTCAAGGAAATGGAAAGTATGAGTAGAAGGTCACAGTGACCTTGTACAACATGAGAAACGTCCAAGATATGGATTTCAATCAGGTATAGGTAATCCTTGACTTGGAGTGGTGCGGTGGCCTAGGGGTGGAGCTCAGATATTTCTCTCTCTGGGCACAATGAGAATACATCAGCTGAACAAAACTCTGCATTGGCAACAGGAAGGCATCCGGCCATTAAAACACTCCGCTAGCTCCATTCAGTTGCCAAGACTCCATTATGGATTATGGGGTCGTTAAAAGATGATGATGGATAGTCCTTGACTTATAGCTCATACAGGTAAACGAAGCACCTGAATTTTGGATCACACGACCATGGGCATGCTGCATGTTTCCATTCCACATCATCATACAATCAAGCACATCTATATTTGTGTGTATCCAGTTATATCCAAGATCAGCGTAGAAGGGGACTGCAGCCAAGAAATTATAAGACGCTTGCTCCTGGGGAGGAAAGCTATGGCAAATCTAGACAGCAGACTAAAAAGCAGAGACATCCCCCTGCCAACAAAAGTGTGTATAGTCAAGGCTACGGTTTTCCCAGTTGCAATGGATGGCTGTGAAGGTTGGACCATAAGGAAGGCTGAGCGCCCCAAAGAATGGAGGCCTTTGAACTCTGGTGCTGGAGAAGACTCATGTGAGTCCCTTGGACTGCAAGGCGATCAAACTGGTCAGTCCTAGAGGAGATCAACCCTGACTGCTCTTTAGAAGGCCAGATCCTCAAGAGGAAACTCAAATATTTTGGCCACCTAATGAGAAGGAAGAACTCACTGGAGAAGACCCTCATGCTGGGAAAGATGGAGGGCAAAAGAAGAAGGGGACGACAGAAAATGAGGTGGCTGGGTGGAGTCACGAAGCAGTCAGCGTGAGCTTGAATGGACCCGAGGATGGTAGAGAACAGGAAGGCCTGGAGGAACATTGTCCATGGGGTCGCAATGGGTTGGACACAACTTCGCAACAACAGTTATATTCATAATACTCCTCCCATGCTGAGAATTAGCTGCTAAATAAGGTCTATCTATCTTAATTTATTGAAAGTAAAACAAAATGTATTTGCATTAAAAATTCAACCACGAGATTTTTTTTTAATCTTACCATTTTCCCAATCATCATGACGTAGGGTCCAGCATGTTGATTTACAGCCAGAAAATCCAACAGTCTCACATACCAAAATATTATATTCAGGCAGTAAATGAGTCTTCCAGCAACGAAAACATAATTTTCTCTGTAAGTATTTTCATCGAAGTTCCCTTTTGCTCCAAATCTTAGTACAAAACCAATGAAGAAAGTGATAATGGCTATTGTGTCACTGATGTTGAAGTAATCATTGAACCACACTTTAACCTTCTGGCTAATCTTTCCAGCTTCTGACATAAAGATCTGTATTAAAAATAACAAGAAAATCAAGTATGGTCAATTTTGGTTCACATCAAGGTCATTAACGGCCTGATTAGGTGGCTGTTAACGTGAACCCACAGCAATCTGTTGAATGTCAGAAACTAGGGGTTTCGTTGGGACCAGGAATCTGCCTCGTGCTTTTTGGGGAAGCCTGGATCAGAACACATTCATTCATTTATTTATTTATTTATTTATTTATTTCGATTTATATAACCGCCCTTCTCCATCGAAATGGACCCAGGGCGGTGCACAGGGAGTTAAAATCAATAAATAACAATAAATACAGTAATAATGTCTAAAATGAATTAAACTAAGGACCTGTGCTAAAACATCCCATTAAAATTCTAAAATACATTTACTCGTTGGCTAAGATTGAATTATATCAGAGCTCTAAGCTCTAAGCTAGACCGGCTTGATGGAAAAGATACGTCTTAAGTGAGCGGCGAAAGAGGGGAAGGTCTGTGATAGTCTGAAGTTCGGTCTTAGATAAAACCGTGCCAATAGCCAACAGGAAAAAACACAGAGGCGTGGTATTTAAAGAAAAGAAAGGTGACACCAGAAGTACAAGCATCTGTATTAGGGTCTGGATTGCACAAATATAGTTTTAAAGGGATCAGCTATGAATAAAAGATACATTATTTGCATCTTAAGATCTGGTCTGGCAAACCTTACAATATAAAAGGGGGGGGGGGGAGATTATGGTGGGAACTTCTGTATCCAAACTTGTGCATATAAACAATATGTCTCAATAAATCAATGTCTCAATAAATCACACAGGTGCTCTCCAATTTGTATGATGAGAACCTTGAAAAAAAGCAGCTTAAAAGCCATTAAGCTTTTTAGCTATATACACTTTACGCCAGTGTTTCTCAACCTTGGACTTCAACTCCCAGAATCCCCCAGCCAGCACAGCTGGCTGGGGAATTCTGGGAGTTGAAGTCCACAGAACCTAAAAGTCGCCAAGGTTGAGAAACCCTGCTCTATGCAAACATTATACACAGGGCCAGATTGACTGAACCATTTCGTGCTGGACTGGCAGAGTACAACTTGTGCATACCCTCTTTGTACAACAGATTCAGTCTGCTGTTATTGTGAGGTTTTTTGATGAAGCATTTGAAACCCTCTTCAGTGGAACAATGTTAAGGCCGACATACCTCGCGGATTTTCTCAACCGCCAGGGTGAAAATGTAAGCAATGACAATCCACTCCTGAACCGAAGGCAATTCTTCCATTTTCACCAGAACCACAAAGGTGTAAAGCATCAGGAATCCTATATAGGCCAACTAACAAAAGACAAGACAAGGGTTAGATATTCATCTGGATAGGTCAGGGGTCAGCAATCCTAAACAGACAAAGAGCCACAAAGGTCTTAACCGGAAGCCTCGCCATTCAATTCTGGAGATGACTAGAAGTCTGGTTCCCCAGACATCGAGTCTCCTCCTAGCACGGTGTCCTTTTTCCTCCGCTAACTGGAAGTCTGGTTTCCCCCCACCACCATAGAGTCTCCTCCTAGCACGGTGTCCGTTTTCCTCCGCTAACTGGAAGTCTGGTTCCCCCCACCATAGAGTCTCCTCCTAGCGTGGCATCCTTTTTCCTCTACCTGTCCTAACTGAAAGCCCTATCAATTGTGGAGCTGACCGGCGACAGGGAGCCGCAGCAGAGGGATGAAAGAGCCACATGCGGCTCCAGAGCCGCAGTTTGCTGACCTCTGGAATAGGTTAAAAAAAAAAAAAAAGATACCCGTGGGGGGAGGGAGTAATTCTTTCCCACAACTAAAACCAACTCACCGTGTTGAACCAGAATTTCACGATTGGCGCGTGATAAAAAGCATAAAACTTTCGTGTAATGGGAAGCCTCTTCGGCTTTATAATGCTCTCCATATCGTGCTTTCCATCAGAATGATCCAAGACCCTGACTTCTTTGAAGACTTCCTAAGATTAAAGCAATATGGTTAAATGACCTAATTTGGTAAGGGCTGCATTTTGGGGGGGGTTAAGAGTACCTGACAGGACCCAGACATAGTCAAAGTCAGTGATGGAGTGGCAATACCATTCTCTCCTGGAACAAAAGTCCCAATTCAGCTCTCGGGATTTATAAGCAGGACGGAAGAAACATCTACGGAAGCTCCTGAGAGCTGCCTTCTTCAGTGCCAGCAATACTAAGCTAAACAAACGAGTGATCGATCCTGGTCTATAGCAAGTTCCTAGGAGCATGGTGGCTTGAGTAGTTGGAATACTGGGCAGGGTGATAGCAAGCCGTATTCAAAACCCAAGGGCTGCAGTAGGACGGGGTTGAGCTATCATCCATCACTTTAGCTCCTATCATTTAAATATGAGCCAGCCTTGTGCTGCAGCTGCCAAAAAAGCCAATAGTTCTAGGCTACGTAAAAACAGAGGGATAGACTGAAGATCACGGGAAGTGTTAATACCACTTTATAAGGCCTTGGTAAGGCCACACTTGGAATCCTGCATTCAGTTTTGGTCGCCACGATGTAGAAAAGATGTGGAGATTCTCAGAAGAGTGCAGAGAAGAGCAACAAAAATGATTAGGGGACTGGAGGCTAAAACATATGAAGAACTGTTGCTGCAACTGGGCATGTCTAGTTTAATAGAAAGAAGGACTAGGAGGAGACATGATAGCAGTCTTCCAATATCTCAGGTGTTGCCACAAAGAAGAAGGAGTCAAGCTATTCTCCAAAGCCCCTGAGGGCAGGACAAGAAGCAATGGGTGGAAACTAATCAAGGAGAGGAGCAACTTAGAACTAAGGAGAAATTTCCTGACAGTGAGAACAATTAATCAGAACAACTTGCCTCCAGAGGTTGTGAATGCTCCAACACAGGGGGTTGGACTAGAAGACCTTCAAGGTCCCTTCCAACTCTGTTCTATTCTATTCTATTCCTGTAAGGAGCCCCCAACTGGGTCTCCCCAGTGACCTCTAACCCTTTCAAACCGGAAGGACCTTGGTGCTTCTGGCATGAGCGCAAAAATAGCAAGTGTTTAATTTGTTTCACTGACTTTAACAGGGGCAAGTATAACTGAGTCCTTGGAATGGATGTGAAGACTTACCATTGGTATTTCTTCTGCTATGTTCTGAAAATTGTTTTCACTGTCTTCCATCGTCATCTGATGTGCATCTTGGGACTGAGGAATGTGAGACATTTCGGCCTTGGTTTTGTATTCCAGCATTAATATAGTAGGGGGAAGAAGGATGCTCAGGATTACCTGGGAAATGTTAACATCGGACAATTGAAAGGATTGTTTCCACACAGGAGGACTTAGAAAACAAAACAAAAGAAAGTAAAAAACATAAAACCAAAAACATCACCCAGCACACAGATTCCTGCTTTCTCTCCCCACCCTTATTCCAGCAAAATCTGTCAGGTAGCAAGTAAAAGATGTAGAAGAATGCTTATATTGAGCGGCTTACAAATATTACCCAGACAATTTCACAAATACTCCTGAAGGGGGGGAAGAAAACACCTAACCGTGTATAAATGGTCACCCAACTAAATGGGTTTGTACAAATTTCCATCCTTCGTCGTATATTCCCTCTTTCCCCCCAATATTGTAATTTGATTTCCGCAGCCAAGTTTTAACTGACTCAATCTTTGCAAAGCTTCTTTTCTTTTCTGCATCTTTGAAGAAATGAAGCACGAGGCCACTTCGAATGGTTCTTTGTGGAGGACCAAAGCGAGCGAGGGGCCACCAATCAAACCCAAGATAAGATTACCAGATTTTTCGGAGTATAAGACGCACCTTAGTTTTGCGGGAGGAAAATAAGAAAAAAAAACCTGCCTCTGCCTACCAGGATCAATGGTATTCATCTGGCTAGCATCCTGTCAGTGTGTGAGAGAGTTGAGGGCTGTTTGGAAACAAACAGTGTTTGCTGTGTGAGCAACAAGGAAGGAGACAGCGAGGAGCCTGGGCGTGGCTTGTTCTGAACTAAAGCTGTGCATGCTGTGCCGATATCTGAAACTAAAACTGAAAGTCAAACTTCTCCGCTGAACTACCACGTTGGAAAACCTGCTTTTGGTATTGTATATTTACTTAAGTGTGTTATATGTAAAGAGAAGTTATTGAATCCTGCTGAATCAGCTACTTGTGTGTGCTTTCTGAATGGGATTGCTGCTGCAAACTCGTGACACGTCCTTGCAGCAAATAGCAAACAGCAGGTCAGCTTCAGCACATTATTGCAGCCTGGTTCATCAGGAGCAGTTGATTGGCGGGTGGATCGGCCTCCCGCAAGACCCCCAATCAGCTGTTCCAGCAGTGGTGGGTTTCAAATTTTTTAGAACCTACTCTGTAGGTGTGGCCTATTTTGTGGGCGTGGCTTGGCAGTCATGTGACAGGGTGGGAGTGGCCACCTTTTAAAATGTGGTGAAACTCATTTAACAACGCTCTTGCTTAGCAACCAAAATTTTGGACTCAATTGTGATGATAAATTCTTTCTTTCTTTCTTTCTCTTTCTCTTCTTCCTTCCTTCCTTCCTTCCTTTCCTTTCCTTTCCTTCCTGTTGGGTCACTGGCAGATTTACTTCCAGGTACGCAGGTGGAACCGCCTCTCACCAGTTCTCTAAATTTCACCAACCGGCTCTCGCGAGTAGGTGCGAACCTGCAGAAACCCACCACTGTGTTCCAGGCTGCAAGGATTGCCACAGACCACCGCCTCCTCCGTGCCTCACATGTTTGGCTACATTTGGTGTATGAGACGCACCCAAATTTTCACCCTCTTTTAGGGGAGCGGGGAAGGATGTCTTATACTCCGAAAAATACGGTAATCACGGACCCTGTTTTAAAAAGGAGATTTCAGGAGTTTTCTGTAAAAGCACTGAGAGGAGTTTTTTTTTTTTTTTAAATACAAGTGTCTTCTTTCATTCGAACACAGTGGGGTAAATTTCCAGCCTGGCTATCTGGAGAGAAATGGAGGCTCCTGGTGTTAATCTAGTCTATATGGTTTACTTGTCTTGTACCATTCTGAAAACTTACCCCATTCGTACCCTTCTGTCTGAATTGTGAGGAAGTTCTCACTTGTTCAGCTCACGCTACTAAAGTGAAGCATAAGCATGAAGACTTTCTACATCGCATTTTACTTTACTACCTGTTGGAAGCTGGATTACAGTTCAGTTTTACACGGGGGTTGAGTCTGTTAATGGGTCACCACTAAGTTTTTTTTTAGTAGTAGATTAGTTCTCATGATGAACTAGAGATCCATCTCTATTTAAGGGCTACTTGCCTGGATTCGGCCTTCTATAGGTCTGTACCTTTTTCAAAAAAGATAATACAGCGTCAAAAGAAAAATGACTGTGCATTCCAACACCACCTCCAGCTCTTGATTTTTTTACACATCCCTAAAAAAAGATGACACTGACAAAGACTATAGAACTATATGCTTGAAGTTATTCCCTGTTTTGGTTTAACACCATTGCAATAACAATCAAGGCATCCGCTGAAAGCAAACCCCGAAAGGAGCCTACCTTATACCACGAATTTTTCCTCATGTTTAGCCTTCCCATCCACATATCCGATAGTAACATCTGGGTGCAAGTGTGTGCTACAAAGGGACGGAGGCGTGAAGACACGGCTAGTTTAAGGCAGGTGGCATTACTCCAGTTTTTTAGCTCGTAGGTTAGTAGCTTCATCGCCATTGTTTCATCTTGCCGAAAGGACTGCTCTAACAACTCAACGGCCAGCTCTCCAAAATCACTGAAGGAGGGAGAGAAAACAAAAACAAAATAAAGCTGCATATGAACAGCAGATACACAAACAAGTTCACCAATGATACAATACAACACAATACAATAGCAGAGTTGGAAGGGACCTTGTAGGTCTTCTAGTCCAACCCCCTGCGTGGGCAGGAACCTTATACCATTTCAGACAAATGGCTATCTAACATCTTCTTCAAGACTTCCAGGGTTGGGGCATTCACAACTTCTGGAGGCAAGCTGTTCCAGAGGTTAATTGTTCTCACTGTCAGGAAATTTCTCCTTAGTTCTAAGTTGCTTCTCTCCTTGATTAGTTTCCACCCATTGCTTCTTGTCCTGCCCTCAGGTGCCTTGGAGAATAGTTTGACTCCCTCTTCTTTGTGGCACCCTCTGAGATATCGGAACACTGCTATCATGTCTCCCCTGGTCCTTCTCTTCATCAAACTAGACATACCCAGCTCCTGCAACCGTTCTTCATATGTTTTAGTCTCCAGTGCCCTAATCATCTTGGTTGCTCTTCTCTGCACTCTTTCCAGAGTCTCAACATCTTTTCTACATCGTGGCAACCAAAACTGTATGCAGTAGATGAACATGACTTGCCTAGCATGATGAACATGACTTGCCTAGACTGACAAGAACGCACCTCTTTTTAAAATTCTGTATGTTTAAGAGAGAGAAAGATACAAAATGAAAAAAAAAATCTAAGGAAAGTTTTGATTTTAACCCAGGTCCAACGATTTTTCTTCCTAAGGAGAACTGGTATCTGATTCCAGAAAATGCTTCATTTATTTACAATGTTCCTGGAACTGTTGCTGAATTTCAGGAAAACAGTATCTCACCAAATCAAATTAAGAGAAACTAACACGAATGATTGACTGGCTATTTTGAAGAAAATAAAAGGAAAGAGCCGTGGCCGTGCAGTGGTTAGAGTGCGATACTGCAGGCTACTTCTGCTGATTGCCGGCTGACAGCAATTTGGCAGTTCGAATCTCACCAGGCTCAAGGTTGACTCAGCCTTCCGTCCTTCCGAAGTGGGTGAAATGAGGACCCAGATTGTTGGGGGCAATTAGGCTGAGTCTGTAAATTGCTTAGAGGGGGTGTAAAGCCCTGTGAAGTGATATATAAGTAAGTGCTAATGTTAAGTGGGAAGGGAGGGAGGGAAAGGAAGGAGGGAGGGAGGGAGGGAGGGAGGGAGGGAGGGAGGGAGGAAGGAAGGAAGGAAGGAAGGAAGGAAGGAAGGAAGGAAGGAAGGAAGGAAGGAAGGAAGAGCCCTGGTGGCACAGTGGTTATTTTTTATTTTATTCATATTTATATCCCGCCCTTCTCCACAGAGGACCCAGGGCGGCATTGCAGCATTGCAAGCTAACTGCCAACTGCCAGCAGTTCAATCCTGAATGGCTCAAGGTTAATTCAACCTTCCATCCTTCCAAGGTGGGTAAAACAAGGACCCAGATTGTTGGGGGCAATAAGCTGTCTCTGTAAACAACTTACAGAGGGCTGTAAAAGCACTATGAAGTGGTATATAAGTCTAAGTGCTATTAGAATGAAACCGATAATTGATTCTAACTGCGGGACGAACTGTTGTCCTTTTACAAAGCATAATTTTGTCGAAGAACAGATCACGCGATACGCAAGAAGCTGAAGCGCTCACTTGGAGTATTCTTTTAGTTCTTCTGAGGTATCGTCGACCAGGTCGTTTTGTTTGGATTCGTAGGCCATGGAACGGTAAAGCTTGCAGGCCACTAAGGCTTTTGCCATGGACTCTTCGCCATGCTGCCAGAAAAAGAGCGCCATTTTCTGCCTCTTCATTAGCACCGCCCAAAGTAACAGCTCATTAAGAGGGTACGGAAAGCGCCGGGTTTCCGGATCATCAATATCAACAATGTCATCTTTGGTTTTTTTCTTTTTTCCTTCATCTGTGGCAGTATCAGCCTTGCAAAAGGGAGGAGAAAAAAAAGAATCTATAATTGAAGAACTTGTAAATTTATTTATTTATTTTAAAATGAAATAAAAATTGTTTGCATTCTAGGACAAAACCTTCAACAGCATCCAGCACAACGTTGAAGGAGGAAGAAAGGAGCAATACCGTACAATTAGCATTGGCTTTCTGGAATTATTTATTAAGAGCAGCTCGTATATAGATTATGGGATGGCCAGAAAACAGGGGAACACAAGGGAGGGGCAACATTCCCAATCATCTTTCCTGTCAAAGAATGCCGTGAGAAAAATTTGAGGGGATAATATGGCTATTTTTTTAACCTGATCTTCCTTTTGCTTACTCCCACGCATCTAAACAACGTACGTACATACCCACACACATACACACTGTATTTTTCAGAGTATAAAACGCACCCTTTCCCCCCCCAAAAAGAGAGTGAAAATCTGGATGCATCTTATACACTGTATACAGTATTTTTGGCCTTCTGAAACCCCATCCCCTTTGCAAAGATGGCCATGCATAGCTTTTAGGAGGCTTCCAGAGTGCTACTGGGGGCTGGGGAGGGCAAAAATGAACAAAAAACGGGTCTGTTTTTGTGAAAAACGGGCCGTTTTTGGGATGTCTGCAGAGTGCAAAAACTTTTTTTTTTTTTAAAATTGCCTCTTCAAAATCTTGGTGCATCTTACTACTCCGAAAAATACGTTATAACCCAAATCTGAAATTTACCACTATGAAATCTTATGGATTTCTTTAATATTGAAGTACAACACTCTTCCGGATCAAAGAAACAGAACTTCCACAGATTTACAACCTTGGATTAGAGATATTTTGTTCACATTCTGTTCACGAGCCTTTTCCCAACGTAGAGCAAGGGAAAAATGGGCGAATGATAATTTCTGTTATCAAGGTTTAATGATTTGTTTTTGTAAGTTTTCCTTGGTTCTCTTTTTTTATATATTGAAACAAAACAAAAAAATAGAACAGTTGACAAGAAGCGGAACATATTCTGCATGTAGCATTAATATTCATTAATTAATATTCTGTATGTAGCATTAATATTCATTAAGGGAACAGCTGCTTGTTGCTCACCTTTGGTTTGTAAGGCTGTGCAGTTTTGATGAAGTGATTGTGCCGCATTTTTTCTTTCTTATCCACCATGTTCCCAAAAGGTTCGTGGCTTTTACGCAACTGAGGAGTGCTGCCAGAAGCATTTCGCCCAGACCGCTACATATACACACACACACAGAGAGACATATATATATATTTAAAAGGTTAAGAACAGATGAAAAAGATGGTTATTCAAATATGTTTCCAAACTTGCATGAATAGAAACCCAAAATTATAAAACCCAGATGGGTTTTAAATACATGATCCAGCCTAATATAACCACAGAGGTGAGGGAATGGGGACATCACAGATTAATTGCAAGTCGGCTATGAATGCACTGGTGGGGGGTGTGTGGACACACCTCTCATCCAGCTTTTGTCTGAAAAACTGGGATATCTTAAAATATACTTGAATAGCCAAAACTCACCTATCTTAAAACTCTATTGAAATATTCAGTAGAAATAATGTTTCTGTTCCCTTAGAAAATGCTCTGGATCTAATCTAATTATCCAGAAGGAGGCTGCTTACCATGAACACTTCTGCCCTGAAAGCATTACATGGGCTGCTAGGTTTATACTGGGATGCTTGCAATGTCCTGCAGAGCCAAAACTCACCTATCTTAAAACTCCATTGAAATATTCAGTAGAAATAATTTTTCTGTTCCCTTCGAAAATGTTCTGGATCTAATCTAATTATCCAGAGGGAGGCTGCTTACCATGAACACTTCTGCCCTGAAAGCATTACATGGGCTGCTAGGTTTATACTGGGATGCTTGCAATGTCCTGCAGAGCCAAAACTCACCTATCTTAAAACTCCATTGAAATATTCAGTAGAAATAATTTTTCTGTTCCCTTCGAAAATGTTCTGGATCTAATCTAATTATCCAGAGGGAGGCTGCTTACCATGAATATATCACTTCTGCTCTGAAAGCATTGCATGGGCTGCTAGGTTTCTACTGGGATGCTTGCAATGTCCTGCAGAGCTTTATACGGGACCTAGCTATCTGCGAGATCGCATCCTACCCCATACATCCCTCCGACCGATTCGCTCCCACAGAGAGGGACTTCTCCGGGTGCCGTCCACTAGGCTATGCCAGCGGGCGACGCCCAGGGGAAGGGCCTTCTCTGTGGCGGGCCCAGCTCTATGGAACAACCTACCCCCCCCCCCCTCCGACCTCAGGACAACCATGGACCTCCGCGCCTTCCGACAAAAGCTCAAGACCTATCTATTCCAACTGGCCGGCCTGGCCTAACCTACCTTCCAGCCTCTCAGTCTGAACATTTAAATTGTTTTAATTGGGTTTTTAAGGGGTTTAGTTTTTTAGTATTTTGGGTTTTTAGCGCAGGGATAAATTGTTTAATCTGATTTTATATATATTTATGATGTATTTATGTTTGTATGTTTTTAATTCCCCTGTGCACCGCTCCGAGTCCCTTCGGGGAGAGGGAGCGGTCTACAAATTAAATTTATTATTATTATTATACAACTTAGCCTTGATTATCTGAAAGGGGGTGGCTTCTCCCTGATGTACCTGCACATCAACAAAGTTCTGCTGGAGATGGCCAACTGAGAGTGCCAGGTTGGCGTAGGATTAAAGGCTACAATTGGAGCACCTGCACAAGATCTGAGCGGACAGGCAGAGCCACAAAGCTGATTTGCAAGAAGCCAACTCGACGTACGTGTTGGGAAAAACGCATTTTCTTTTATTTTTTCCCCCACGAACAAAGAACCCATCCATCGCATACCCTGTTGCTGCCACTGAGGCTGTTGTAGATCACTCGGAAGCGTTTTCTTGTGTACGTGCACCGATAGGTTCCTCCCATTAAGTATTCGATCACAAGACCAACGTCAATCAGAGTGAGTTTGTACCCTGGAGGAAGGTTTCCCTAGAGGCGAAAAAGAGAAATTTAGGAACTGAGATTCAAAGATTTTTGGTGTTGTTTAAAAAATAAAAATAAAAGGATTGGCTAAATAAAATAGCCTCCCTACTCTTGATTAACCCCCTTCCAGGAGTGGGCTGCTGGGGGTTCGCACGGATTTTGGGCGATCCTCTAGCTAGGATTCGGCAAACCCCCGAATGCCACCCCTAGCTGGTTCTGCCCACCCCACCCCTCCCCTCCCCGGAGTCTCCAATTATACAAGGTAAGGGCAGGGCCTGTGTGGAGGCTTGGGTAGGGTGAAAAATGGGCCTACTGGAGGTTCCAGAAGTCTGGAAATGGGCCTTGTTTCTGGTCCCCAGAGCCCAGGGGAAGCAGTTTTCACCCTCCCGGAGGCTCGAGGAAAGCCTCCAGAGCTTAGGGAGGGCAAAAAAAAGCCCCACACCATGGCGCAGGAGGCTGACTAGGCCACGCCCACCATGGCCACGCCCACCCAGCAACACGGCAGCCAACCCGTTGCTGAAACCTTTGACGCCTACCCCTGCCTCCTGCCCCTCAGATAATTTGGAACTGCAACTCCCACAATCATGTCAGAAACAAAATTATACTAAACTGAGAGAAGGGAGGAGGTGAATCCGGTTTATGAGGTTCTAAGGAACGTGAAGTCATTTTAGCAACTGAAATCTTTACCTGTTTGACATCTCGAACGAGGTGAAACAATGCTGGATTTGTTGGGCCTTGTTTCTTGATGAAGAAAGTGGGGAGGGGGAGAAGACTTTTAGATAATTTCAGGCAAGCAACAAATCGGAAAAGGATAACTAAACGCCGATTACTTATTTTGGTTTAACTAGCAAAACAGCTATATTTTTGCAACATTTAAAACTAAAATTGAAACACTTTAGTCCATTATAAAATAGTTCTGCTCAAGCAAAGTTTTTTTTACTTAGCAGAAGGAAAAACGTACAAATTGATATTTAACTTCTATTGTGCTTTTCTATTGGATTCCATTCCAATAAACTATATCCAATTATTAGAAAACAATAAAATCCTCTATTAAAATTATCTTAGCAAATAATTATTGGGCAAAATTGTACTTTCCCTCAAACCCCTCAATTCATTTTGCTTGGTTTCTAGCTGAAATTGTAAACCGAGCTCCAGGACGGAGATTTTAAAAACAGAAGATGGAGATTTTGCAATGGATGGTCTTCAACTTACAGTGTTGTAAAGTTCCTCCAGTCTGGGAATTGTCAGAAATTTGTGCATGCTTATTCCATTTTCAATAAGAAGTTTCACAAAGGCAACTCTGTCCATCACAAGAGCATCCAGCATAGCCTGCTCTAAAGAGCCAACCTGAATGAAATTGTAAGATGATCGTGCTTAAATTGAACAATCGATAGAAATACAAAACTCGACACCATATTGCCCAAATAAAACAATAGCACTTAGACTTATATACTGCTTCACAATGCTTTGCAGCCCTCTCTAAGCGGGTTTACAACAATCTGGGTCCTCATTTTACCCATCTCGGAAGGATGGAAGGATGAGTCAACCTTGAGCTGGGCGAGACTCGAACTGCCAAACTGCAGCCAGCAGAAGTAGCCTGCAGTATTGCACTCTAACCACTGCACCACTACAGATTCCTTCCTTCCTTCCTTCCTTCCTTCCTTCCTTCCTTCCTTCCTTCCTTCCTTCCTTCCTTCCTTCCTTCCTTCCTTCCTTCCTTTCTAATAGCACTTAGACTTATATATCCTCATTTTACCAACCTCGGAAGGATGGAAGACTGAGTCAACCTTGAGCCTGGTGAGACTCGAACTTCCAAACTGCAGCCAGCAGTCAGCAGAAGTAGCCTGCAGTACTGCATTCTAACCACTGTGCCACTTCGGCTCGTATAAGAGTACTATGTAAACAAGAGTTTCTTTTAAATGACAATTCCTCTTTTGTAAACTGATAAATTAAGAATCTGCTTAATTGTAGGGATGAGGCAGCCCAGCATTACGTCTGCTCGATCTGGTTATCAGCAATCTTATTTATACTGTCCCTGTTCCAATTGCCCAGCTTGACTTACCAGCCACTGTTGTCCATAAACAAAAACATGATTTTTGGCAATGTCAACTCGATCCCAAGCAAGGGTAAGGATAAGCTGGTCAAATGCAGAAGCATTTGTCCCTAAAAGCAAATGTAAACAAACAAACAAAAAAGTTTTGAAATTTTACCTGCTTGCCACAAAAGTCTAATTCCAAAAGTATCCAGATCCAATACAACTGTACGTTAAAAACAAACTGATTTTAATGTTTTGCTTAAGGGAAATAGGTCCTGTGGATTGGAGTAAAGTCTTTGAAGCTAAGAAAGTCTACATTTAGTAGACTAAATGCAGTCTATTACAATGCATATATTAGATAACAGACAGACTAACAGAGTTGGAAGGGACTTTAACTTTTATTATTAAATTTCTATCCTGCCCTATCTCCCACAAAGGGACTCAGGGCGGTGGACCTTGCAGGTCATCTAGTCCAACCCCCTGCCCAAACAGGAGACCCTACATCTGCCTCTATCTAGGATTGAACTCATAACCTCCTGATTAGGAGGCGAGAGCTCCACCTCTAGGCCACAGCATGTTTATGCTCTTCTTCCAATCAGAAACAGGACAGGCAACGAAAGGAATAGATATTCATCCCTGGTCCTACCAAAAAGTATTAACTTCTAAGATAAACAATATCACTTTGGAAAGAAAAAAAATGTACCTTTTAGTAGAGCTGTAAGGATTGCGACATCAATATCCTGATGTTCATCAGACCCAATGTGGAACACTGTAATCTGTTTTGAAAATAAGACGAAGGAAGAAAGGAAGTTTTTTAGATGTGCACACCTCCTCTCCTGTACCGTGTTTCCCCGAAAATAAAACAGGGTCTTATTTTCTTTTGACCCCCCGAAATAAGCACTTGGCCTTATTTTTGGGGAGGTCTTGTTATTTTTGAGGTGCAGGAGGCGGTGAGCGTGGTCACCTCATGGCTGCTGCCGTGTTGCAATATTTTTGGGAAGGGCTTATTTTGGGGAGAGGGCTTATATTAGCGCAGGGGTAGTCAACCTTTTTATACCTACTGCCCACTTTTGTATCTCTGTTAGTAGTAAAATTTTCTAACCGCCCACCAGTTCCACAGTAATGGTGATTTATAAAGTAGGGAAGTCAATTAAACTAAAAAAAAGGAAAGTGCTTCAGTTTTGGACAAAACCCCTACCGCCCACCATGAAAGCTGGAACGCCCACTAGTGGGCGGTAGGGACCAGGTTGACTACCACTGTTTTAGTGCATGCGCTTAGAAACGCCCGATTGGGCTTATTATCCAGGGAGGTCTTATTTTCAGGGAAACAGGGTGCAAAGATTATATCATGTTAAATTGAAATGGGAATTCTAACTTCAGTAATATTGAAATGGGAATTCTAACTTCAGTAATATTCACAAAGGAGACAAATGATCTGGATTTATTAGACTATATTTTTCATTCTTCCCAGAGTGAAATGTTTATTAAGCAAATCCTTGTAGTGGTGCAGAGATTTACTTACCAGTTCCCTTTTTTTCATGCATTCCAGGAGTGTCTGGAATAAATGAACCGCTTCGCTCTGACCAAAATTAAATGTCTTTTTGATGGTTGAAATGATTTCTGGTTCAGTTCCATCAGGGATGCTTCTGAGGTTAAAGAAAGAAATCAGAATTTCTGCATAATTTATCGTATGCAAAGTAGGGGAGATGTTTTTTTTTAAGTTCAGAGCTACAGAAGGAGAAAATTGGGACCATTACAGAACTGAGTTCTAATCATCTGTTTCTCGGGGAACTGCACTTAGGTTAAAAACTCTGCACTTAGGTTGAAAACTCAAGGGCAGAAAAATTGCTCTCAGCGTAGGGAAGTGTTATATAGCTCAGTGGTTGGGCATACGTAGTAGTTTTGCACAAAGAAAGTCAGCCTGCACTTGAACACATCTATTCTGATCCCGCTCCGCAAACACGACAAACTCTCTGAACTCAAAGATTCCTTTAATTAGGTGTGTCAACAGCCCTTGCAAAAAGTTCTCACAGGGTAATAAGTCAGTCCATCCAGAAGATAAATAGTTGTCTGCCACACCTATTCATCGCCGCCCCCTGCCTTTTATCCCCAGTGGTAGGGTGGGGCTTCACTAGCAGCGGTGGCTCTTCTGTCCCAAGGACCGGGCCATAGATTTCCACTGCTCCTCTCTCCTCTGCCTTCTGCGCCTCCGTGCATCAGGCACTGAACCCAGCTGTTCCTCTTCTTCTTCACCTATCGCCTCCAGACCTGGGGGGTGTTGACTCTCCATCTGAAGGCTGATGGAGATTCTGCCTCTGCCTCTCGCTCTGACAGCTCCATTCCCCCTTCTCCCTCGGAGCTCCCAGGTTGCCCTGATTCTAACCCTGACTCCCACACCTTCTCCTCTGATTCGGCCATTGGAGGGGCCAGCAGCCAAAAGGCCACAACAACATCTCAGATAGCAAGGTTGAAACAGATTCTAGTCCACAAATATGGATGACATCTAGAAAAGATTGAGCAAGAGGGACAAACAACTCAACTTGATGGAGATCAGCTCCACCGTAGGTGGCCAATGCTTAAAAAGATTTACCCGCCCTCTTCTGTTTGCTTATAAACATAAGCCAGGATATCTGCAGCTCTGCCGGTCCCCTCGCAGACCACGACTGGCACAGGAGGGCTCTCCTGAAGATATTCCAGAACAGTAAGGACAACATTGGGACCACCTTCAAAGATAAGTGCCACCACAGGAACACCTTGGCCAATTCCTAGGTTAAGAGGTTTTAAAGGAAACATAAAAAGGCTTTGCTCACTCAAAACAGGTTTCTCTTTCTTTTCAATTAAATTTTAAAGCCCCAACTTTACAATATTAAAAAAACCTGAATGTGCATCCTCTACACCAGAGGTCTTCAAACTTGGCAACTTTTAAGGCTTGTGGACTTCAACTTGTGGAGTCCCTTCGGGGAGAGGGGGTGGTCTAGAAGTCCAATAAATAATAATAATAATAACTGCAGAATTCTCCAGTCAGTCCACAAGTCTTAAAGTTGCCAAGTTTGGGGAGGGTGGGGGGGCTGCTCTACACATTAAGCATGTTTTGTGGTTTCGTTAAATTGACTTCAGAGTTTCTATGGGTTGGCTAAGTTAATGTCACTGCTACTAATCAATGAGGGATGAGCACTATTACTTAACTGTATTGAGCAACTCTTCCTGAATAATCAATATTGGGTGGGGACAGCCAGGTGTGGGATTTGGGGGGTTCTCCGAACTGCAGAGAATCTTCGCTAGAGGTTCTCCGAACCCCTGAGAACTCCCAGCAGCCCCACCCCTGCAAGGTGAAATACACTTGCAATCCATATTATACTCAAACTCTTTTTCCTGTAATGTGTAATTGGGTGAAACAGTGCGCCAGAGGGCAAAACACCTTTTGACCCAAGGTATTTCAGACAGACTAAGTTGCAGACTGGTGCTTTTTCAGGAGACAACTGGACTTTCTTGTTTTTCTTTGGGACCGACCTGGATGACCTGGATCTATGAGACACTAATTTGCAGAACGTGTCCAAAATCTGGGACTCATGGCTCTCGTGGAATTGAAACATAGACTAGCCTCAACGTTTGTCTTTCATTGCACAAACAAGTCAAACGTTATCAGCACATATATTTAAATACAGGTAATCATGCACAAGGTCTAAAGTGTGGGTTTACCACAGTCAGCGAAGTCAGCATAAATGCAACTTAAACACTGTTAAACCCGCAATCATTTTTTCACAGCAATTTTTTATAATGGTTACAAAATATTGCGCTATCAAAGTTTTGCCATAATCTATTTGAAAAACTGAAATAGATACAATGCATATTTTACCAATAAACCTTGTTTTGAACTAAAACAAGACAAAAAATTTAAAAATTGGCCTACCAATTAAAATCTTTATCACCCATTGTCTAGTCTGAAAGTCATGTCATTTCATGTACACTAAAATAAATAGTTCAATTCTATAATTATAATCATATGCTGCACGTACTTGCATGAATTCGTTGCTGACTGATTGTTTTTTCCAGTTCTCGCCGCAATTTCACTTCTGCTCCGTATTTTCCCACTGTGCCATCATCCACCAGTATGAAATGGGAATGAAGATTATTCAGGACGTTTAATTTGCTTAAAGGATTTAGCAGAGTTTGATAGGGAGCAACAACCTAAACATAAAACAAAATCAATATGTTCCTGTGTAATAAATCAAGAGGGATGCGGTGGGTCAGTGGCTAGGGACGCTGAGCTTGTGGATCAGAAAGGTCGGCAGTCCAGCGGTTCGAATCCCCAGCGCTACGTAACGCTAGGTGAGTGAGCTCCAGTTACTTGCCTGTGTTATTCCGGGTGCGCTTCAAGGTGTTAGTTACCATCTTTAAAGCGCTCCATGGCACGGGTCCTGGTTACTTGAGAGACCGCCTCCTGCCACATACCTCCCTTCGACCTGTCCGCTCCCACAGAGTGGGTCTCCTCAGGGTGCCGACAGCCGGTCAATGCCGGCTGGCGACTCCCAGGGGAAGGGCCTTCTCTAGGCGGGCCCGGCCCTCTGGAACGACCTGCCCCCCGATATCCGTACCATCACGGACCTACGCCTCTTCCGTCGGATGTTAAAAGCCCATTTCTTTCATCTAGCCGGCCTGACATAGACCAAGGGTATAATTTTAAATTTTGATATTTACTGGTTTTAATCTTTTATATTATTTAAATTTTAGCACAGATTTAATAATTTAATTGTCTTTTATATTTTGTATGTGTTGTTGGGTTTTTATCTTTCTGTGCACCGCCCTGAGTGCGCCCCCCCAGGGAAAATAGGGCGGTATATAAATTGAAATAATAAATAAATAAATAAATAAATACTTGTCCCAACTTCTGCCAACCTGGCAGTTTGAAAGCATATAAAAATGCGAGTGGAAAAATAGGAATGTTTTTCACACGTACAATAGCTTTATGGACTTACATCTTTGCCAACAAGATCGTTTCTGTTTTCAATCACTCCCCAGGGAGCTATTCCAATAGTGCAAATCTTGCGAGATGATCGGGAGGCATGCTCTTTCAGGGCATCGCCAACGTGCTTGGCAACTCCTGCGCAAGGACAAACGTATACGTGCGTTGATAATAAATCTCCACAAAGCTCAGTAGTTTGATTCATAGCCTTCCGGGTGCGTTTCAAGGTTCTAGTGACCAACTTTAAAGCGCTCCATGGCAGTGGGCCTGGTTACTTGCAGGACCGCCTTCTACCACATACCTCCATTCGACCTGTCCGCTCCCACAGGGAGGGCCTCCTTAGGGTGCCGTCCGCTGGACAATGCCGGCTGGCGACGCCCAGGGGAAGAGCCTTCTCTGTGGCAGGCCCCGCCCTCTGGAATGAGCTCCCCCCAGACCTCTGGACTATCACCGACCTTCGCCTCTTCCGCCGGACTTTAAAAACCTATTTCTTCCATATGGCCGGCCTGGCATAGCTGCTACAACCATATTTATTAGAGCTGGGTTTTAAATTAATTGTTTTCTCTTTTTAGCACGGGTTAAACTGTTTAATTGTAGCTTTACATTTTGTAGATTTTTATTGTTTGTATTATTTGGATTTTAAGTTCCTGTGCGCCGCCCTGAGTCCCTTTGTGGGAGATAGGGCGGGATAGAAATTTAATAAAAGTAAAGTAAAAGTAAAGTAACAACCAATTAATGCTTGTCAATTAAAAAAGTAAGAGGTTACCCCCACCGGAAGCGTTTCACCTTCGCCCTATTATTAGTCTCTTTCATCCTCTCGCATATTCTAATTCATTAGTTTCACCATCTTCTAATCATGACAATGTATATATAGATAGTCCTCAATTAACAAACTTTCATTTTAGTGACTAAGCTTATAATGGCTCTGAAAAATGTGACTTAAGACAGTTTTTCAGTCTTGCGATCATTGCAGTGTTTCCATGGACATGTGATCAAATTACAGACACTTGGCAAATGACTCATATTTATGACAGTTGCAGTGTCCCAGGGGGGGTCATGCGATTCTCTTTTGCAACTTTCTGACAAGCAAAGTCAAGGGGGAAGCCAAGATTCACTTAATAACCATGTTACTTAACAATTGCAGCGATTTATTTAACAACGATGGCAAGAAAGGTCATGAAATGGGGTGAAACTCACTTAACAACTGTCTTGTTTTGCAACAGAAATCTTGGGCTCAAGGGTGGTCGTTAAGTCTAGAACTACCCATGTTATCTATGACGCTCAGGGTCATCCCAGGATTCCAAATATGCTACCTCTGTGGGACCTTTCAAACAAGTTCTAAGTCATTATGACGTCCAAACAATAACACAACTCAACAACAATTGTCTTGTAAATGTACATCCAATGTATATTTCAAGTCAAGGCATCACCTGTGTTCACCCCTCCAGTTATAATCCAGGCTCCTGTTGTTACTGCAGCTTTAATAAGGCCTTTACCAAGCAACTGTTTGATCCGTGGGTGAAGCTCAAATTTTTGCATCCCTCCGTGCACAGAAACGACAAGTTTTGGCAGTTCCAGCTGCCATTCTTTGAGCATCAGCTGTAGGATGGCTTCAGGCCTGGTGTCATAGGACAATCGTACATACTATCAAAAGAAGGAAAATGTTAATAATCTTTAAACAATGAAATAAGCAACATATCAAATAATTCCCGCCAGTGATACACAAATATCACAGCTGAAAGGCTTATTCAAAATTCCAGTGAAATTTTTTTAAGAGATTAAACCTGCCTCTATATTTGGATTCATAAAATGATTTGTTCGATTTGCCTTTAGCAATGTTCCACAAATACAGCCAAGTGGCTAAAACACTGAGCTTGTCGATCAGAAAGGTCGGCAGTTCGGCAGTTCGAATCCCTAGCTCCCATTACTTGTCCCAGCTTCTGCCAACCTAGCAGTTTGAAAGCATGTAAAAATGCAAGTAAAAAAAATAGGGACCACCTTTGGTGGGAAGGTAACAGTGCTCCATGCGCCTTTGGCATTTAGTCATGCTAGCCACATGACCACGGAGACATCTTCGGACAGCACTGGCTCTTCGGCTTTGAAATGGGGATGAGCACCGCCCCCTAGATTTGGGAACAACTAGCACATATATGCAAGGGGACCCTTTACCTTTACCTTACAAATATAGCCATTCTAATTTCTACCACTTGGTTCATAATTTAATCATGCAAATCTTGCCATAAAGGCTTAAGTTAACAAACCATGGTTAAACTAAAATACAGCTCAGCACCACACACAAATGTCTTTAAACCTTAAAGTAGAAGTATAACCTAAATTGCTCTTCATAATATCATTTTAAGAATACCAATTTTAACCAGAATTGCTCTGGTTTCCCTCAATGTATTTGGTGTGAATTCAAGGCATATGTGATGACTTCTCAACAGCTGGAATTCTTGCATCTGAGGAAGCACCACTGTCTGTATGTTGTAGGTGCAATGTAGAAAAACAGAGGAAGAAGGAAGTGTTTTCTTGGGTGATGACACACTGTTATCGAAAATTTCGGTTTATAGACACTTAGACTAACAGAGAAGTTTTCTTTTATCACAAAACAATAAAAAATATATGGCAAAACAAGCTTAGCGTGGGATTGTTTCTGCATTAATTGTTTAAATGTGTTTAAAATTCAAGAAGTTCAGCACAGTGACTAAGAAATACATGTCCACAACCCGATGACTAATTCAACTGTGTGCGGGGGCATATAAGGTGCATGTACTTCCTACTAGTAGTTTGAAGAATAAACAAATGGAATTGTGAAGTGCTTTAACTATGCCACCATTTTACTGCATTATCGGAATCAAGAAAAGGCAAAGAAAATTTGAAAGGCTGAATTAAATAAATGAATAATTTAACATCCACATTAATGGATAAATTAATAGCCATTGAGACGATATAAAATCCACTTCAAAAAGTGAAATACAATAGTTAGCACCATTCATGGAAGCTTATCACAAGTGTTTAGATAATAAACTCCATTGTATTATAAACTGAAGGGCAATTCAGTCACATGAGAACCTGACTCAAATCCCATCTATTTCCACCCTATCACTTCTGGGTTTGAAGACCAATGGGTAAAGGTAAAGGTTCCCCTCGCACTTATGTGCTAGTCGTTCCCGACTCTAGGGGGTGGTGCTCATCACCATTTCAAAGCCGAAGAGCCAGCGCTGTCCGAAAACGTCTCTGTGGTCATGTGGCCGGCATGACTAAATGCTGAAGGCGCAGAGAACGCTGTTACCTTCCCACCAAAGGTGGTCCCTATTTTTCTACTTGCATTTTTTTACATGCTTTCGAAGTGCTAGGTTGGTAGAAGCTGGGACAAGTAACAGGAACTCACTCCATTATGCAGTGCTAGGGATTCGAACTACTGAATTGCCAACCTTTTGATCGACAAGCTCAGCGTCTTAGCCACTGAGCTACCACGTCCCCTTGTATTGAATTGTGTTGAAGATCAGTAAAGCTATTTTAATCTTCGCTTTGGATATTGCATTTGAAGATGATTCCAGAAGCACTCATCAACTCCACCGTTAGAAGACAAATAGAAGTGTGGGTACAAACCTTCGCTCGGTAGGAATGAGAACCTCCTTGAAAATTAATGACACCATAAGCATCCGTTGAACACTGCTCTGTGTGTTTTTCTACAGACCATTCCTCAAGTTCCTGGTTAAAATTTTCACCCAGCTTCACATCGGAGTACTTCATGGCAAGGCTTGCGGTGAAGCAGGCATGTTGCCGTACCAAGCGGCCGCAACAGCACCTAAGGACGAAAACCATGGCTTCAGGAAATTGGACAGGCAACATTGCGATAGGTTCACTGCACTTTACAGTCTCTACCTGTTAAACTTCCACCAGATTTAAACCAGATGCAATCCCATGTTTTTCAGAAAGAAGCTCCCATTTCATTCAAGAAATGGGTATTTGCGAGACCGCCTCCTACCACATACCTCCCTCCGTCCTGTCCGCTCGCACAGGGAGGGCCTCCTCAGGGTACCGTCTGCCGGCCAATGCCAGCTGGCGGCCCCCAGGGGAAGGGCCTTCTCTGTGGCGAGGCCGGCTCTCTGGAATGACCTACCCCCCAACATTCATATCATCACGGACCTGCGCCTCTTCCGCCGGGAGCTTAAAACTCACTTTTTCCATGTGGCTGGCCTGGCTTAGATTTTAAATAAATTGTTAGGGATTTTAGTAGGGGATTTTAGATGGGTTTTAAAGATGCTTTTAGCACGGGTTTAAATTTAATATATTTTTATTGTATTTATATTGTATTTTTGTATTGTTTTTAATATTTACCTGTGCACCGCCCTGAGTCCCTTCGGGGAGATAGGGCGGTATACAAATCCAAGAATAAATACAAAATAAAATAAAAAAAATAAGAAATCAAACTGCAGCATAATGAAGATTCATAATGATATTAGAAAGAGAGATAATATCTAAGGGCCATGATAGCAGCCGAGGTCGTATTCTAATGGCTCCGACCGGTTCACTGGCTCTATGGAATCCCATTTAGGGACTTTGTTTTAGCCAAAGCGCATGCGTTGAAGCCTCAGTGCATGCGCGGACGGGGCGTGTGCAAGCGAAGTGAGTGCGCACATGCTCACATTTGTGAAGCAGTAGGGAGGGTAAGTGAATAACACCCCTTGATAGCAGGGATAATTATATTTACTGCTCACTTTAATACAGGCTTACATTCTCTCTACCTCCTTCATGTAAACACCTTTTTTCATTTAACCTTCTCAGCACTTCGACTTTTTCCTGCTTCCAAGAGACTTTTGAAACAGCCTATAGCGCTGGCAGATAACCTCCTTGTATTATTGAACCTAATTTTTTAAAAATATTTTATTTCATGCAAAACTGCTTACCTGACAAGTTGCTGACAAATCTGACATCCTGGAAGGCATCTAAGATTAAAAAGATAAAAACGGTCTAAAAACGGTCTAAAAACCGTCACAGTTTCAAAAAAAAATAACCCTACATTATAGGACTTTTCTTATTTTTTTAAAAAACTTATTTTTTTGTGCACGGGTTCACTATACGACAACAGGGGGGGGGGGGAAGTAACACAGCAAAGATGATAGAAGGGAAACAAAAACTTCTATTGTCTCCAGCTGTGGATCATATCCAATACAGCACAAATTAAGGGGGAAATCGTAATTCCTTCTTCTCACTTACATCCCAACCTCAGGGGGGAAAACCCTCTTACGTTCCTATTCCCTTCCAATTCTTTTTTTTTTCTAAAAGATTTTTTTATTTTTCCTTTCAAAATCATTCTTAGATATACATTCTTATAATTGTCATTTAACATGTCAATTCGTATCATTTTTCCACCTGTATATTTACATTTTGATATTTCCTTATTTCCCCTCTCCCTGTTTTAATCAAGTGTCGCCTGAGATATTTATTTCACCTTTTGCTCCTTTTTTCTTTCTATTTATATCTTTTTTCAAGCCACTCATAAAATCGCCCCCATGTCCTATAGCAGGGGTCTCCGACCTTTGCAACTTTAAGTTTGAAGGACTTCAGCTCCCAGACTTCTCCAGCCAGCAAAGCTGGCTGGAGAAGTCTGGGAGCTGAAGTCCTTCAGACTTAAAGTTGCAAAGGTTGGAGACCCCTGCATTAAAAGACCCCCCCAAAAAATTGTGCAAGGAGGTTTCTCCTTTTCTTTTTAAATATTCCTGTGTAATGCTGGATTCATCTCATCTTGAAATCTATAGAATATACATAGATTTATACATACCTATACATATCTGTAGAATGTAGACTTTTAAGGGCCTACACTAGAGGAATGTTATCATCATCGGCAAAGCTGGCTGGAGAATTCTGGGAGCTGAAGTCCTTCAGACTGAACGTTGCAAAGGTTGGAGACCCCTGTCCTGTAGTACAACTGATTCCTCTTTGTCCTTTATTCTCAATATTCCCTTCTGATTCTTAAAGCGCTCCCATTGCATATCACAGAATTTCCCCTTCCACTTTTTTTAAATCCAAAATTGCGACTGTAGAAACTAGATCCCTTTCTCAAGATTCCCCCAATTTGGAGGAGGATACGAAAAGGCTGCAATATTTCTGTATCTCTTTCAACTTACCGGTGAGGATCCTTTGAACTTGGTATTATGTAGACACATTCTCGTTTGGTGAAAGTATTTTCTATCCAAGATTTCTGGGACTGTAAAATAAAGTATTTTAAAAATCAGACCAAGGCAATAGTGGGTTTTCAGAGAGTTGTTTTTCATGAGATTAATCGCCCGTATTTCTGAGTAACTTAATATCTATGCCACTCTTCCGTCAGTGTTCAAACAGATATAATTCAGGCCGTTTGATAGCTCTACTGTTTGTGCCTTCTTCACTTGAAATAGATTAATCTTGCCAAATCAGTTATTGTGTAAAATATCTGATTAAACTTAAAGTAGAAACTGAGGATTGATTAACTGATTAATTTGTTATGAAGCACCACAAACTGAAGTTTTTAAAAATCCAGTTTATGGAGGTTTTCATGTGTTGTTCTCCTATAACGTTAAATTTGCAACAGATATTTTGAGACTTGTTTTAATAAGAATATTTAATTCTTATCAGAGATTAATTCGGAATCCTCGCCACCAGGATATTGTGGAAAACACAATTGCAGTTTTCCAATAAATGTATTTTGTAAACATCTTTGATATTATTCCATTTGCATTTCATCTGATATTTCAAATTAAACCTTTCACGGTATACTTATTAGACCAAGAGAAACAGAAGACATCTATTTGGTAAACAGCCCACAATTTCGCATAAACATTACTATTTTACCATTAACACAGTTATACTGAGCACAGAAGAAAAATCACTCTGCTTTCAAATTACATCCAAAATGCCTGATACATTATCTCTTTATCTCTGTAAGGCATTTAACCACCTCTTATCAACAGCTTATTTGTTGAAAAAGGCTGAAACAGGCTAAAATCTCACAAACAACCCATTATATCAAACAAAAATAGGATGTTTCAAGGCAGGATTGCAAGCAAGGAACCGATTGCTGGCCCGGCTCTCTAGAAATTGATTAACTAAAACTTAAATGTTTTACTCCAAGCATTCAAGTGAAAACATACCAACAAGTTTACATTTACTTAAGCTAATATATTGACTTGAGGAGAGAGAGACAAAAGTTGGTGCTAAGCAAATCAGTCTGCACCAACATTCACCAGTGTGCGGTTAAAACCTCTCATCTCTAAACATAAGAACAACATTTAAGAACCTATAAAACTCTGTTAATATCGTTATTATTCTAGGTATCTGTATAATATTAAAAGGAGACAGGTTAAATCATGAAACTAGCAAAAGTGATTTTTAAAGAAATACCTGCTCAAGATACAAGGTCCACCTTATTTTTTCTTTGCAGAAATCCATAGTCAACAAGTACTAACAGACTCCTTTGAGGATCAATCTTATACCACGAAAGTTTACTCTAATTTAAGGTTTTAGAGATGACAGGTTATAACAACACACCGCTGCCCAAAAATGCAGGATGAGATCAGACCTTAAAATAATTTAACATTACATTAGAGGGACCATTCTATTATTGCATTTAAATGGAGCGAATATTTGGAGGGGTTTTCTCTTCAAGAAGTACTCTATTATTTAACTATAACTCCAGAAATTAAGGTCTGTGGCATAAGAGGATGGATTGGTCAGAAAACATCAAAATGAATACGAATTTTCTGCCCTACTACATTAAAGTTGTGTTTTGATGACTTGTGTTTTAAGCTTTGTTATACAAAAACATTTTAAAATTCACCAATATTTAATCTTTGGTTAATTGATATAACTGAGCGCTGGCTGGCTTCTAAGAACTAAAACTAAAAAAATAAAGACATCAACAAATCTAGTATATGAGCTCACCAATACTGTAAGGCACCAAGGAATAAACTCTGAAATGTAACAGATGTTTGATCCAGAGTTCTGAGATTATTAGACTAAAGTACATGTTTATAATCCAACTATGTTCTATAACAATGAGTTCTATTTATATGGAACAGAAAGCAGGAATTCTCATTTATTCGTTTAGGAAGATGGTTGTGCATTGTTCACAAGATTCAGAAATGTTCCTAGTTTATATGATACAAGAAGCAGGTCATAAATGGAATTGTCCGAAGATTAGACACATTTGAACAGCAGGAGAAAATAGATTGGAAATTGGAAAAAGTTAGACTTATGGTTCTCAGCAAATCCAGGCAAGTATTGCTGTTCTCTCTCTCTCTCTCTCTCTCTCTCTCTCTCTCTCTCTCTCTCTCTCTCTCTTTCTTATATAAATCGAAATAAAATAAAATAAATAAAATCTGTCTGTCTTTCTTTCTATCTGTCAGGACTGACCTTATTCTAAAGACAAATCCTTCATGTGGCAATTAGTTCAGTTATATTAATTACTGCAGCATTTGACGCTATGTAAATTGTTTTATGAATAAGTAATAATAATAATAATAATAAATTTTAATTTCTTGACCGCTCCCTCTCCCCGTAGGGACTCGGAGCGGTGCACAGGGAGACTAAAAAACCATAAATATACTATCAATATACAACATCTTAAAAACAAATTAAACCATACCTGTGCTAAAATACCCATTTTAGACTAAAATTCCCCCTAAACAACTAAACAGATTGTTTTCTTGTATTGGGCAGTTATTCAAACCTACATTAAGGGTAATGGAGTATGTAATAGCAAGCACAGTTACAAGCACTACAAGATATTTATGACAAGCTGCCTCCATTCATCACTGGATTACTTTATCTAGCTAGAAAAGCAGAGGTCAGATCAGTAACAACGAACTCAAACCAAGAGGCAATGTTCGAATCAGGAGAAAGTGCAAAAGGCAACATTGGATAAAATATTCCCTCTGTCTGCATTAAATGGAGCTGTAGACATGTTTAGTCAGAAATGTCATAGTTTCTTAAAGCTTATCCTAAAAAAAAACATGTTTGTGTCTCTAACTCAGAGGTCTTCAAACTTGGCAACTTTAAGACTTGTGGCTGGAGAATTCTGGAAGTTGAGTCCACAAGTCTTAAAGTTGCCAAGTTTGGGGACTCCTGCTCTAACTTATTAATTGATGTGGTGCATTTCAAACAGAAAAAAAGTCACAGATAACAAATCACAATGTGATCTAAAATCCCTTTTTCTTTTCCAAAGAAAAAGAGCGAATTCACTAAGAGATCTACTTTGTAACACAAACTCCTCAAACACAATTAAGATTCAAGAACCCTTACAATCACACATACAATATTTTTCTGTTGCCACATCATTAGAACAATTAATCAATGGAACAACTTGCCTCCAGAAGTTGTGAGTGCTCCAACAATGGATGTTTTTAAGAAGATGTTGGCTATCCATTTGTCTGAAGTGGTGGAGGGTTTCCTGCCTAAGCAGGGGGTTGGACTAAAAGACCTCCAAGGTCTCTTCTAACTCTGTTGTTCTATTTTATTCTATTCCATTCTGCTTGTTTCAATAATTGTTTTTCCCTTTTTGTTTTACACCAGAGTTATACAACTGGGAGTGTCTTCAAATACTGTAAATAAATAAATATTTTTCCATATACATTCCCAGTCTGTTAAAAACTTGATTTAGGCACTTACGATATCCATACAAATTGTTTTGGGCAAAACTACTTTTGTTCAAACTTTAGGCCGGGGGGAAAAAAAGCATACATTTTAATTGCAAAATTCTTCAATGCAAGTGAGATAACCTGACATTAAACTTTCCAGTTAAGAAAACATATACGACAAACAACGGTTTATGTAAAAGCACGGCACAGAAGTTACCTTGGAAAGCGATCGCCCCAACTCAGACGGTAAACAAGGACACATTTATGAAACCACGAATTTCCCCAATTTTGCAAAAGGCCCAACTGAACAGAAACACTTGATTAACCAAACACATGGCGATCATGGGACAGAGCTGTGACCCGTAGCTAGTTGATTGTAACACCTCATTTTACAAGAGGCTCTCAGAGCAATAGCTGCAAGGCAAACATTCCAGACTTCTGTTTTCCCATCATCCTGAATCTCATTTACACACGGAGCACCTGGACTTTGCTGAAACACAATGAGTTCACACATATAAAGTAGCTGGTTAGCGGCATTTCTTCCTTGCTCAATAGTCCAAATAGAACAATTTAGCTGAGGTTACACATCATTTTAAAAGAATGTACACTTGGTATTTTGCAAGGCATTTCTTCCCAAGGATACCTGTGTCATATCCAGGGAGTTACATTTTATCCAGAAATGGCCCAGAAGTGTATTATGCTCTTAATAACAGATATTTTCCTTGCAATAAATATCTCGTTTCAAAAAGACACTTTCTCGGGAATACTCAAACGGTATACATTAGCAATGCAAAATTTTCAATATTTTTGTCCTTTAAGTAGTCTCACCCTGGCTTCACACACGTACAATCAACACTAGCTTAATTTAGTTTGTGAAAACACTAAATACTCATGGAAGTCTAGCCTTTTGCAATGTGCTAACTACCAGGCATGGTAGTCTGTAATACCCCATTGTACCCTCACCTAGCAATGGTATTTAGTTGAAAAGGTTTATGCTAAACTGCTGGTTTAGCATAACACACACAAAAAGTATAAAGATGACAGATGTCTATAGAGATTCTCAAGTCATCCAGGTCATGGTTGTCCCAAAGGTGTTTTTTCAAGAGGCAACTGGACTTTCTAGTTCCAAGAAAGTCCAGTTGCCTCTTGAAAAAACACCTTTGGGACAACCATGACCTGGATGACTTGAGAATCTCTATAGACATCTGTCATCTTTATACTTTTTGTGTGTGTTATGCTAAACCAGCGGTCGGCAACCTTAAACACTCAAAGAGCCACCGGAAGCTCTCCGTTCAATTCTGGAACCGACCGGAAATCTGGTTTTCCCACCATTGAGTCTCCTCCTAGTGCGGCATCCTAATCGAAAGCCCTACTAACTGTGGAGCCCACTGGTGACAGGGAGCCACAGCAGAGGGATGAAAGAGCCACATGCGGCTCCAGAGATGCGGGTTGCCGACCCCTGTGCTAAACTAACCATTTCTCGCTGGCTTAAAGTATGAATAGTAATATACCGAACGGAATCATCTAACTTTTGTAACACATCTCATCCTATAAGGTTTTGTGGACTCATTCAGAATAGCGTGGAGGGTTGTTGTTGTTGTTTTTTTGCTGCAAGGAAATATGCAGGAAGAGGAGGAAGTTACCCAAAGTCAGGTATTTATCCTTCATCCCGTCAAAGTGCTTTAGAAAACGTTTCAAGGCTGAAATGTCCTGACCCCAAAACATCTTGTTCCAATCTTATCAGAATGCTCACATGTTGGAACAGCCATGCCAGAAGCCATCTGGTGTAGAAATAGACCCTGCTAATTGCACAATGGGAATCAGAACGGCCCCTGTCCATCTCAGTTCAATTTTGGCAAGATAGGAAGATTTCTCAGGAGGCTGGAACAGCCCTTTCCATACCAGAATAGGACATCTGGAAGTCAAATGATGTTGTACACTTCTCCTTTCCGTTTGTAAAAACTTAAAAGATATTAATTGAATTAATATTAAATTGGGGTTTTTTTCCAAGATTTTTTTTTTATTTTTTTTTTTATTCTCTTACATACCACTTTCACATTCAATCAATTCAATATTTTAATTTGTAAACCGCACCCTCTCCCCGAAGGGACCCGGGGCGGTGCACAGGAAATTAAAAAGCATATAAACATAAACAATTATAAATATTTAAAATCCAATTAAATAAACTATAACCCTGCGCTAAAATCTTAAAATCCTTAAAACTATTCCCCTTAAAATCCCAATTAAAACAATTTATACATTCAGACTGAAGGATGGTGAGGTAGATTAGGCCAAGCCGGCCTGATGGAAGAAGTAGGTATTTCAATAATATCAATCAATATCAATAATTTAATTTATAACCCGCTCTCTCTCCCAGAAGGGACTAGAGGCGGGGCACAGGGAATTTAAAATACATATAGAATACAAACAATATACAATAATAAAAAGAAATTAAACTAACCCTGTGCTAAAATCCCATATTAAGACTAAAATCCCCAATCTAAAAAGAGACTACCCTAGGCCGGCCAAGCGAAACAGATGTGTCTTTAACTTTTGGCGGAAGGAGCGGAGGTCCGTAGTTGTTCTGAGTTCGGGGGGTAGGTCGTTCCAGAGAGTTGGGCCCGCCACAGAGAAGGCCCTTCCCCTAGGCGTCGCCCGCTGGCATTGCCTGGTGGTCGGCACCCGGAGAAGTCCCTCTCTGTGGGAGCGAATCGGTCGAAGGGATGTATGGGGCAGGATACGATCCCGCAGATAACTAGGTCCCGTGCCATGATTGTTATTCTTCTTTACATTTATCATTCTTATACATTTATTATTTCATTTAATAGGTTATAATATACAGCTTGGGTTGCTTTATTTACCATCCCTTCCTCCTTTTGTAACACCACCTTGTTTTCCCTTTCTTTTCTCCCTCCTTCCCTTCTCTACTTTCTTCCTTCCTCCTCTCCTTCCCCTTCCTTCTTCCCTTCCCTTTCTCCTACTCCTATTACATTGTTTATTGTGCTATTAGAATGCCTGAGTGGTAGCATTTAATGCTATCTTGCGATGAATGGGTTTTTTATTGTAAGAATTTAGCATCCAATGGTCCAAATGCAAAAGGACGTTAGTTTTGTGATGCAGAATCTTACTTTTCTGAGATCCCATTTTAATTAGGAAAACCTTTTTAGGGTGCTACCTCAAGGAACACTGCATGTAAAAAAATATCTTCGGTTGCTTTTGGAAATAATCTTAAGAATTTGGAAATAATCGAAAGAAAGCCTGATTTTATTTTTTTTAATGCCCTAACCTCTCAAACGTTTTAGAAAATATACAGATTCCAAATCACTTGTATTTTTTTAAAAAAATACACATATTCCAAAATCAGCTGTATTTTAAATATATACATCTTCTAAATCGGTTGAATTTTGAAAGCAATTTTGTTTTGTTTGGGACCACAGAAAATAGCAAAAGGATAAACACCAAGTTATGTATTTCCTATGGTTGTTTAAACATCTAGGCTCCAATAAACCCCAGCAGACGCCTTACTCCCTTGTTGTCATTGCAAATGTAAGGTTACCTATTCCTATAATTACTAAGTCTTAAGCAGGACGAAGAAGTACCAGCTAGCTAGCTCCTGTACCAAGCTATATTTAAAGCTATCTTCCAAACAGCAAGATCCAAGAAGTTACTAAAATATGAGTTGCACTGTCAGTTACACAATTTCAAGAGAAGCAATAGCACTAGCACTTAGACTTATATACCGCTTCACAGTGCTTTACATTCCCGTCTAAGCGGTTTACAGAGTCAGCATCATGCCCCCCCCCCAAAAAACTGGGTCATTTTACCGACCTCGGAAGGATGGAAAGATGAGTCTACCTTGAGCCAGTCAGGATCGAACTGCCGAACTGCCGGCAGTCAAGAGAAGTAGCCTGCATTACTGCATTCTAACCAATGCGCCACCACGGTTCTTAGTAAGAATTCATACTAATCATGAAATCTAAAGAAGAGAGAAGTTAGGAAATAAAAATGAGTTTATACCAAGCATAACCTGAAGCAACTGCTCTAGTCTGGCTCCTTTCAGAGATAAGAGTAATCAAATAATTTAGGAACTTTCATACTTTTTTTTTAGTGTTATATCGAAGTCAGGATTTTTGGTTTGTTCCTCTACAGGCAGCCCTCAACTTACATCAGTTTGTTGAGTGACCATTCAAAGTTACAACGGCACTGAAAAATGTGAGTTGTGACCATTTTGCACAGTTATGACCTTTGCAGCATCCCCATGGTCATGTGCTCAAAATCCAGACGCTTGGCAACTGCTTCACCTTTATGACGGCTGCTGTGATCCCCTTTTGCGACCTTCTGACATTCCAAGTCAATGGGGAAGCCACATTCACTTACCGTCACCAATGGGTTACTAACGTATCAATTGCAGTGATTCACTTAACAACGGTGGGGAGGAAAGTCATAAAATGGGGTAAAACTCACATAACAAATGTCTTGCTTAACAACAGAAATTTTGGGCTCGGTTGTAAGTTGAGGATTACCTGTATGATCAACTATAAAAAAAATGCACAAGCTTTGCAATGCAGAATTAATAGAAGGGAAACCAGTCGGGAATCTAACTTGGAAACCATCTCTTCCTTAGCTTGCTTAATCAGCAATGCCACCAGGAGCCAAACAAGAGCAATTGCTTATCTATGTCAAAACACTTGCTCATTCCAAAAAATTCAAGGTTGATGAAAGTGTCTGAAGTTGTCTATAACAGGGTCCACCAACCTTTCCGACCTCAGGGACCACTACATTCATAATTTTAAATCCCGCAGATCACTAATATGACCAGCTGGGTGGGCACGGCTAGGTGGTCATGTGACTGGGTAGGCGTGGTCAACTTGATGTCGGTGCGTGCCTCGCCATCCCCTCTCGCCTACCCACTTGGGCTCCTTAGGGCCCCCAACAGGAAGCAGTTGTTGGCGCTAAGCGCCATCACGAGAACGAAAGTTGGCAAAACAGCTCAGTCCCAGTTGGATCTGACCCAGAAGGAGGAGGCTCAGTAGAAGCACCTCACTGAGGACTACAAGCACAGGCTTTCCAAGCAGAGGGAAGACTTATTTATTTATTTATTTATTAAATTTATACCCCGCCCTTCTCCTTGTTAGGATCCAGGGCGGCGCACAGGCATTATTTAAAAACACAAAATACAATAAATATCTATTAAAATGTATTAATAGACTTGTAGGAGTGCAAGGCCAGGTAGAGGCACCTGGAGGCTCAGCGAGCTGAGATGGTCAGCCAGTTCCAGGCCATGATTGCTGTCCCAGTGGAACGAGGCCCTCCAGCTCTTCGCCACCAGCAGAGCTTCCCTCCAGCCTTCACCCAAAGCCCCCTCACCAGGAGGCTGAAGTAGACCCCTAGTCAGAATGTTTTCCCCACTCCAACAGGCACAAAAAGACCCCGAAGGGGGAGACTCTCTGCACCATCACAAGCATCCATTGTACGTATCTGGCCCAGGGGGCAGTAGGACCCCTGATTTAGTGCAATATAAAAAAATGCAAAAAAAATTTCTGTGGACCACCAAAATTTTCTCACGGACCACCATTGGTCCATGGACCATTGGTCCATAAGAACCGTACATTGATTTTCAGGTGCAAAATAAGGGATATAAACTAATCCACTTGTAGAGACTGCTGCGCCCTTGTTAGGACACTTGCTCAACCTGGAGACTTGCTAAACATCCATTTCCTTGGGGCCCAACATTGCATAGTCCTCAACTTACAACAGTTGGTTTAGTGACCGTTTCAAGTAACAACGGCACTGAAAAAAGCGACTTGTGACTGTTTTTCACACTTACGACAGTGGCAGCATCCCCATGGCCACGTGACTGAAAATTCAGACCCTTGGAACTGGCTCCTATTTATGACGGTTGCAGTGTCCCGGGTCATGGGATCGCCATTTGTGACCTTCTGACAAGTCAAGTCAATGGGGAAGCCAGATTCACTTGAACAACTGCATTATTATCTTAACACCTGCAGGGATTCACTTGACAAACTGTGACCAGAAAGGTCGTAAAATGGGACAAAACTCAATTAACAACCATCCGCTTAGTTAGCAACAGAAATGTTGGGCTCCGTTGTGGTCGTAAGTCAAGGACTACCTGCATTAAGCAAGGCCAGATAGCTTCCAGTCTAGAACATACATTTCTCCATGCTTTCCTTTGCTACAGGCCTTTAAGACTGCATCCAGTTTTGGTCGCCACGATGTAGAAAAGATGTGGAGACTCTAGAAAGAGTGCAGAGAAGAGCAACAAAGAGGTTTAGGGGACTGGAGACTAAAACATATGAAGAACGGTTGCAGGAACTGGGTATGTCCACTTTAATGAGAAGAAGGACTAAGGGGGACATGATAGCAGTCTTCCAGTATCTCAGGGGCTGCCCCAAAGAAGAGGAAGTCAAACTATTCTCCAAAGCACTCGAGGGCAGGACAAGAAGCAATGGGTGGAAACTAACCAAGGAGAGAAGCAACTTAGAGTGAGGGGAAATTTCCTGACAGTCAGAACAATTAATCAGTGGAACAACTTGCCTCCAGAAGTTGTGTATGCTATAACACTGCTTAAGAAGAGGTTGGATAATCATTTGTCTGAAACGGTATAGAGTTTCCCGCCTAGGCAGGGGGTTGGACTAGAAGACCTCCAAGGTCCCTTCCAACTCTGCTATTGTATAAGATGTGCAAGCAACCAAAATACCCACGTTTTCCAAACACAGAAAATGAAAAGGCTCACTTTTGAGGTGCCCAAGGTGTCCCTGCGTGCAAATCTCTATAATTCAAAACCTAAATAAGGAAGTGTTTAAAACCAGCCGCTCCTTAACATGCTTACCACTTAAGACAGAAAGCTATGTTTATTGCTCAGAAGCCATTATCTTTTATTATGATGATGCATTAAAAAGCACATGCATAAACACTGAAACATTTTTTTTTTTTAAAGAATTCAGTCTTGATGACAACGATGAAAGAGGGAAGTCTTTGCATTCGGCCATAAATCGCTATAAAGCAGGGGTGTCAAACTCGATTTCATGGAGGGCAGCATCAGCAGTGTGTTTGACCTGGGAGGAGGGAGGTGGGGGGCAGGGCTGGGGGGGGGGGAAGGTATGGCCAGCTCAATGTCACTCATGTCGGGGTCAACTGTGGTGGCTTGACAACTGAGTCATATTTATGACGGCTGCAGGGCCCTGAGGTCACGTGATCACCTTTTGCAACCTTCTGACAAGCAAAGTCAACGGGGGAAACCAGATTCGCTTAACAACGGTGTTACTCATTTAACAACTGCAGTGATTCAGTTAACAAACGGGACGAGAAAAGTCGTAAAACGGGGCAAAACTTGACACATTTCTCACTTGGCCACACAAATTTTGGGCTCAATTGTGGTCGTGGGTTGAGGACTACTATATGGAAATCCCTCTGCATTCTGGTTGTGATGAAAACTCTAGAAGCATCGGCTGCCTGTGCCAAAATAAAACGAACAGCAATGGAATCTTTCAATAGTTCCATCTCCAAATTATCACAGACATTACACCTAATCTCATCTTGGAAGAAACAACATTAGCAGAGATAAAATATATTCCTTTTCCATCTCCCTGGGTAGTTAAACTGTTGCATGCTAAACTCTCACCTACAAAAACAAATTAGACAGCATTACTAACTGAATGGAAGAATTACATTTTGTTACCCAAATATTTTAATATGCAATCACTCAGTTCAGTGAGTTGAAATAAAAAAATAAAAAGCATCCAGCGAACATCTAGTTTTATTGTCTCCTGGAATTCATCAGAGAAACAAGAATAACGATAGTTGATGTAACAGCCCCTATGCAGTAGTTATTAATTCTTATGGTACCATTTCTTGCTCATCATACCTACTACCCTCTCTTCTTAGGCTTAATGTGCCCGAGAGGAGCCAGCTGGCCTGTATATTGGTTGCAGTTGGCCAGTTGCAGCCAGATTGGTTGACGTTTCTGTCTTCCAACCACGATTGCCCCTTTTTTTTTCACCAATGCAAATGGTGATCTGTCTTTGGATGACTAACCGAATACTGTACGTATTTCCAAAATGTCCCTGTATCTTATTTGGAGGAAGGGCGTGTATTTCAATCATATTCAAAAGCTACGCAAGTCTCAAGATGCGCTGCCTTTCAGGAAACGCTCACAGGCAACAACAGAATATACAAATTTACGATTGAGGTAGTTTGGCTGGGAGAGTTTTTTGAATTCCCCAGATTTTAGACAAGGCAAAAGGTGGAACCGATAAGGAGAGATTATGGGTTGGCGACAAAATTCACACTTCTGACTGCCAAGGTTTTTTTAATTTTTATTTTTTTTCTCCCTTTATTATCTCGCCTGAACTATCAGATCAGAGAGCACAGCCAGCAAGCATATTTTGAACATGCATCTCGGATTACTTTCGTATCGTTCATTTGCCTCTGGGTATGCACGCCTAGAAACTGTTCCTTAGCTGCCCGATGGGAAAGACGTTTTAGTGATTCAATGCATCGGAAAGTTAGAGTGTGGAACTGGGCTGCTAGCATTGAATTTTGGATTGCGGGAAGTCCTTGCTTACCAGGGTACGTTTAGTGGCTGTTCAAAATTACAATACAAGATTTAGAAAATGAAGATTCATTGAAACTGATATAGGCAAATAATTCCTCCTAACTGGTTTGCCCCATAAATTCTTCCAGAATTCGCATCCATCCTAACAAAAATGTATTGTGCTTTAAAGAGACCAACAAATCTAAACCAACAAAAATTAAAAGGGTTACAACTTTAGTCCTTTAGTCAAAAAAAGGGGGAAATACAGCTGTAGTAATAAGGGACAAATTAAATTTTGTGGTTCTTAGTTGCGAAGTCGTGTCCGACCCATCACGACCCCCTGGACAACATTCCTCCAGGCCTTCCTGTCCTCTACCATCCCGTGGAGTCCACTTAAGCTCACGCCTACTGCTTCAGTGACTCCATCCAGCCGTCTCATTCTCTGTCGTCCCCTTCTTCTTTTGCCCTCCATTGTTCCCAGCATGAGGCTCTTCTCCAGGGAGTCTTTCCTTCTCCTTAGGTGGCCAAAGTACTTGAGTTTCCTCTTCAGGATCTGGCCTTCTAAAGAGCAGTCAATCTCCTCTAGGACTGACCGTAAATTAAATTTACAAGAAGGCAAATATAATCACCAATAAGAAAGACAAAGTGCTTATAAACATCAGGATTTTCACAAGTTAAGGCAAAGATGCAAGGTAAGTATATTTATAATTATTTCACAATAGCTTTGATTGGGGGGGGGGGGAAATTACTACAGTATTTCTGTTTAAATGTGAAAATACTGCAGGAGGAATCTAAGAGAGGTCTCTGAGGTATAATTTTACCTACAACGGGTGTGGTGCTGATCAGGTTACTAAAAATCTCTGACTATGATTGTAGTAACATCAGAGTAAACTTGGTAACCTTTGCTAGAGGGAAAGATCAATGGAACAACATTCAAAAACTTGGCCAACTGACTCGTATCTATGACAGTCACAGTATCATGTTAAACCCCTTCTGACAAGCAAAGTAAATGGGGAAGCCAGATTCATTTAGCAACCGTGCTACCAACTTTAACAGCGGCAGTGATTCACTTAACAACAGTGGCAGGAAAGGTCATAAAATGAGGCAGAACTCATTTAATAGCTCTCTCACTTAGCAACAGAAATGTTGGGTGCAATTGTGGTCATAAGTCAAAGATTGCCTGGGAAGGAAATCAGAAATTGGAAGAGGATGGTTTCATGATGAAAATTGTGCCAAAGCGAACTTTCCCCCCCCCCCCCCCCGGTAGTATAGATAAAGGTAAAGATAAAGGTTCCCCTCACACATATGTGCTAGTTGTTCCCGATTCTAGGGGATGGGGCTCATCACCGTTTCAAAGCCGAAGAGCCAGTGCTATCCGAAGACATCTCCATGGTCATGTGGCCAGCATGACTAAACGCCAAAGGCGCACGGAACGTTGTTACCTTCTCACCAAAGGTGGTCCCTATTTTTCTACTTGCAATTTTACATGCTTTCAAATTGCTAGGTTGGCAGAAGCTGGGACAAGTCACGGGAGCTCACTCCGTTATGCAGCACTAGGGATTCAAATCGCCAAACTGCCAACCTTTCTGATCGACAAGCTCAGCGTTTTAGCCATTGAGCCGTCGTGTCCCTTATAGTATAGATATGCAACACACAGAAAGAGCTTCTTTCCTTAATACTACATATTAGAGACTGCTAGCTAGTCTGAAAATTCTTAAAATTGTACTGCTTGGAGTGTGTTTTTTATAGTTTTGATCAAATGTTCCTCTTTGCTCAACTCTCTTGCAAAAGGAGTTTCTCAACAAGGATATTTGATCTGAAAGACAACAGCCAATTCTGGGAAATATGCAAAACCCAATTTCATTGCCAGCTTCCATTATTAAATCTTTGCATCTGACTAATAGATTAAAAATGTTATTATGAAAAAAAATGAAGTTCTTACTCAACAGCCAAAGTAATTAGAAATTACAAAATTACAACATATTCAGATTTGTTTGGTTTGGGAGATAGATAAATAGCAAACAAAACTGACAGAAATAAGTTCAAAGGGCTATAGGTAAAATTCTCAAAAAAAATGTTCTTATTCTGCTTGGATCTATTTGTCAAGTTTTGACACCTTTGGCTTGTCAAAAGTAACTATTTATAACTGCAAAATGTGACTTCAATTCTCTGTCACTTAAAGTCAATCCAATTAAACACTCATAACCACTTAAAGGAAGGCACACATTGTTTGGAAATGTTAAATAGCCTACTCTGAAGCTTATACAAAATAATAATCTCTCTCTATATATATATATATATAAAAGCGAAATACCACTCATGCATCATCACAAAATCCCCAGATCTGCAAAGCCTACAAGCTTGAAATTTGGCACGTATGCTCCTCTTGGCTTCTAGGTGTTTGCTAAGAAAACGTTTTTTGCAATGACCATCAGATCATTAGTATTTCTTATAGTATTATTAACACGCTCTGATGCTGTTAGACGTTCTACTCCCCCTCCCCACCTGAAAAGAACTCTGTTCCAACTGCCACTTGGGCATGGGCATGGCCAGTGTGTAACTCATCCGGCCTGCAAGCTGGGAGTTTAGACATTCAACTCCCCCCTCCCCACCTGATAGGGAGAGAAGGGGATAATATAGGAGAGGCTTTAGAAGCCTGAGGGAGAGAAAGGGATAGGAGAGGATCAATGGGGCCAGCGTGAGGGAAAGAAGGGGAATAGGAAAGGAGAAGCTTCCGTGGAGAAAGCCTGAGAGAGAGAAGGGGAGAAGAGAGGCTTCTGTGGGGCAATCCTGAGGGAGAGAAGGGGAGAGGAGAAGCAGATCTTAACTACTCACTAATGATCAAGCTTTAACTGTCAATTTATCAAGCCTGATCGCATAGTTTCATAGCAAAACACAGGTATCCAACGTGCTCTGTAGTCCCAAATAAAGGGAGTGGGGAGCACTTTTGAGTCATATTGCAGTTGGCAAATCTACTGACATATTTTAGTGGAAACATTTAGAAACCATTAACAATCACCAAAAGTTTAAGAACGTTACACTTCAAAATGTACCTAGTTAGACTGTATCTTTCTTTGGATGGTTGTTTGAAAAATCTACATACCTTGTAATTACTTTTTTCTACACCTAAAGGTTATTATGACTCACTCCTAAACAAAAGAAAAAAATGTAACTACCCCAGTGTAAACTGTTACGTCCTGAAGCTAAAGCAATTGGCTATTTGAAGCCCAGCAGCAACTATTCTACACAAAAGGGTAGTTACAAAAACAATGAAAAAAGATCTGCTGCTTGATATTTATAAAGCAACTTTCATGTTGCTCTGATCATCTACGCATCTGATGCATTAGTCATAGTTCTACCCATGCAGCAGCTTCATTTATGGAATAGCTGCAGTGATGTAATGAGATAATGGTTCTTAGGATGGAACTTACTAATATATGTAATTGTACTTGATTGGCAATCTCTGATTTTTCTTTACTAAGATTTAAGGATATATTCAAGACACCAGATTTCTATGCTTCTCTTTTAATTCTTTCATTATTCTAAATAATAAGAGGGGTAGCATTCCGCTTAACACAACCCTAATATCTGAATCTTTCTGAATCCCCAGATGTTAGCTCTAAGCATATTTTTTTTCAATTTGCAAAGCTTCTTACTGATGAATTACCAATTACCAAATGAGTAGATTAAAAATAGCATCTGGAAATTTGCTAATGCCTTAAACTGTTGCATAAAGATACTGAATATTTACATAGCCCAGAGGTAGATTTTATAACACAAAATTGTGTTGAACATATTCATAAACTCATCTTAACATCAGGGAAACAAATGGGCTTCAGGAGCAATTTGAATTAAGAAGGATAATAGCTGGAGGACTTGTTCACATATCTGATGAAGTGACAGCATTCGACCCACCATGCTTCCACTCAAAATCTAACTCTGGTTAACACTTGCGGGGGGGAAATCTCTAGGGAAACCGAAGAAAGAGAACTATAGTTAGCCAAAAGTGATTGTTTCCAAAATTATCTTTAAACTCAGCTTAAGCATTTTTGTTTTCCCTTGGAATATAAAGTGTCATATCTGCAGTCAACATAGTCTGTTGTTAAGCATGGTTATTTTAAAAACCTCCAGGGAAAAAAGAATAACGGTGTGCCAGTAAAATGTGTTCAGATCACATTAAGACAGTAAACTACCTGTTTACATTTCCACTTGCCTATTTCGCCCCATTTTGCAAACCAGGGATTGTTTAACAAGATTTACTGAACAAACCATTACTGGTTGGTTTTGCACCATCAACCTTAAACCACAGTTTATCAATCGCAACAGTTAAGCACAACAAAGAATGTTCTTTCTAGGCCAACTCAGAAAGCTCAAACTTCCCAAGCAGCTGCTGATACAATTCTACAGAGGAATGATTGAGTCTCTCATCTGCACCTCCATAACTGTCTGGTTTGGCTCTGCAACCCAACAAGACAGACAGAGATTTCAACGGATAGTTAGAGCTGCAGAAAAAACAATTACGACCAACCTGCTTTCCATTGAGGACCTGCATACTGTATGTCAAAAAGAGGGCCATGAAAATATTTACAGACCCTTCATATCCTGGACATAAATTGTTTCAACTTCTACCCTCAAAATGATGCTATTGGGCACTGCACACCAGAACTAGACACCATGACAGTTTTTCCCCAAATGCCATCACTCTGCTAAACAACTAATTCCCATAACACTGTCAAACTATTGACTAAGGCTGCATTACTATTACTATTAATCTTCTCATTAACCTTATCACCCATCTCCTCCCACTTATGACTGTAACTTTGGTGCTTGTAATCCTTATGATTTATATTGTTTCCTAATATGATCTGATTGCTTATTTGTACCCTATGATTATCATTAAGTGTTGTTCCTTATGAGTCATGACAAATGTATATTTTATTTTTATCTACAATGAAAGCATATGCACCAAAGACAAATTCCTTGTGTGTCCAATCACACTTGGCCAATAACCTCAAACAAAAATATTAAGGTACACAAAATTAAACCCCATTATGACTTAGCATGGCATGGAAGTCTAAATGACATGTGGAATTTTCACATATTTCTAAGAATAGAGTTCCTTAAGAGCTTTCAAAATTAAATGTTGTATACCTCTTTTAAAGGACTGCGGAGCTACTAGAGCTGAAATAAATATATCTCCACTATTGTGCTGTATGTCTTAAACTGTGTGAAGTAGGGGTGCAGTAATGGAAGATGATGTATTTTTTTCTCTATAGCACCTCTCTTGTGCAGAAATGTTTGAGGGAAATCTGAAGGTTTATTGGGATGCTACAAGGTCTCAAAGTTTTACAATTGTCCTTTTCTACAGGATTCTAAAATGACATTTGGAATGTACAACTTTGCAATGCTTACAGATCTCCCAAAGATCTCTTTTTGAGGTGAATTCTAGAATGGCGTACTTGCTGTTTAGAACTAGGAGGATCTAATGATTCCTATAATCTGTACTAGTTATTTATTTTGGAACTGGTATAGGCATATAGCAATTAAATCTGATTGCCATTCATTTCTTCCGGACGTAACATTCAAGGTATTCTGTAGGGATAAGAAATACTGCCAGAGTTGTTGTCTTTTTTTTTTTAATGAATCTCTCCACTATAAAGTCAATAGAACACACAGAAGCAAAGTTAACAGTTACTTCAAATCATCTTTCCTATCCCTTACGATAGATTATTTACTTAATGTGGGAAGGTTGGCTAATGAGAAGCTGGAGCTATCAAAATGGGCAAGATGTGGGTGTTGGCAGCTGTAACAATAGTTGAAAAATACACACAGCAAACAAATTCGACCAATCACATCCCACTCCCAGCCAGACTATAAGCCATGCCTTTGAAGCTCCCTTAAGCAGGAAGCTGAAAACGAGACAATTTTGAAAGCAGTGTCAGCTAGAAAATGACCTTAGCTTGAACACATTTGAAAGGGCAGGTCAGCTAACTGAGCCTACAATCCACCAGCGTAATCTGCTGATGTGAGAACATGGAGCAGGTCACCTGTCACCTGATGAAACTCATGCTTTCCAAAGCTGGACTGTTACTCAAAGACTTGGTAGCAGAAAAATCTATTTAGCATCTTTTCTGGGATGGAGCCTGTGATTCTTTAGCCTACTGGGAGAGGGAACACTGCTTGATGAAAAAGTACACTTTTATTTATGGGGATTGCAAGGATGACTACCTGCGCTCCTTTTTCTAACTTCCTAGGCACCGTAAATTATTACTTATATGCAAACAACTAAGTGAGAGAATTCTACCTCACCTGGCCCAAAGTGGGAAGATTTCAAGGCATCACCATAAGTTCTTTAAACAGGCCCACCACATAGTCAGATGGGGGGGGGGGGATTAAGTCTAGAAGGTGGATAAATATTTCACCCTCAACAGCAATATAAATTGTTCCATTTGAACTTAAGAGCGTGTGAATCCAGCCTATTGTAAGTTATTCCACAATTGGCAGGATAAGCAAACTTTCAGTGTGATCCAAACCAACGCTTCTGAACACGTGCTAAAACTCAGCTCTCAGCCTTGCCACATAAAAAGCTTTCTCTGTTTCAACGAAACCGTACAGAAATTTATCTCAATAAGGTCAAACGTCTGCCAAACCTGCCTTACAGAAAGAGGAAGACACTTCCAGGTTTATTTTAAGAGTCATTCCTTATCGGAAAATAAAACTTAAGCGTGGCCCAGGGCTCAGATGACACAAGGGGCAGGATTAGATCAAAGAAGTTGCGTTTTGCATTGGGAATGTTCTGTTTAAAAATTAACAATAAGGGGGTTTCTGAGTTGTCGACATCAGAAAAAACTGGATATACTACTAGACCATTAGATTATATTACATAATTATAACATATTAGATTATACCTAGATTAGGTCTACCTAATTTAACATGATGCCCAAAAGGTACCCAGAAGCTCCCCATCGGCCTCTCTGCCCATTTGTGATATATATTACAAATTAAGTATTATTTCTAATGCATTTTACAATGCATCAATATTTGCAAATACCCACCCTCAATGTAGATTAGTAACAGAGAAGGGGGGTTCAGAAAATGGAAGGGGTCCCCCCCAAAGGTATTTTGTTTATTGCCTTTAGCAATCTAGTTTCTTTCCAGATAACCGGAGTACCAGATGGTATCCAGGACTATTCACACCTCGAATTAAACCCTATTTTATGCAGGGAGCCCCATTTGCAAGGTTGGCACAGCCTGCCAAGCCCAATTCGAGCACATGGTCAGTTAAAGAAGGGGAAGGGGAGATGTTATGCCTTGGGAGGGGAAAAGGGGGCTGCTGACCACTTCCATATCTACATTTCCAAGGAGCAACCTTAATAGATTTGATATTTATCGGTGCCTTAGTTTTGGAAGAGATTCTTCTTCTTTTTTTTCCTAATTGGGGGTGCACTAAGTGTAGGGTCTCTTGCCTGAGGGGGGGGGAGTTGGACTAGATCAGGGGTCTGCAAAGTTGGCTCTTTTAAGACTGGTGGACTTCAACTCCCAGAATTCCCCAGCCAGCTATGCTGTGCTGGGGAAATCTGCTATGCTGGCTGGGGAATTCTGGGAGTTGAAGTCCACCAGTCTTAAAAGAGCCAACTTTGCAGACCCCTGGACTAGATGACCTCTAAGGTCCCTTCCAACTCCGTTGACCTGTTCTCTCATTCCCCCAGCGATTCCAACCCCTCCCTTCCTGGAGGGCTTGGGACCACAGTTCCCATGGGGCTGCTCAATCCACAGGGCAGGGCAGGAGGGGAGGCAAGCTAAGCGGTGTACACGCCAGGCGCCCTTCCCACGTTCTCCTCCCACCCCCACCCCAAACACGCGTCTCCGCAACTTCACCCCAACCCCGTGCCCGGTTGCTGCAGCTGCGGATCGAGGCCGGGCTGGAGGCCTCGGGCCAGGCCTCACCATCCTCCTCAGGGGCGGCGGGCGGCGGCGGCGGGGCTGTCTGGCGGCCGGCGGCTCTGGCTCTGCTGCTCACGCCGGGCGGCTCCGGCTCGGGGTTCGGCTCCGGCGGCTCCGGGGCCTGTCTCCATCTATGGGCGCCGAGCCCGGCGGCGGCGGCGCAAGGCCGAGGCGGCCGGGCGACGAAGCGGAGGCGGCCGGGCAAAGCGGCGGCGGCGGCGTCTCCCCGCCCGAAGGCCTCCGCCGTGGCGGGAGGCTGCGGAGTTGGCGGCCGCCGAGGCAGCGGGCACGGCTCGCGGCAGGCTCCGGCTGGGGCTCCAGAGCGGCGGCAGCGGCGGCAGCGGCGGCGAGGGCAGGAGCGGCCTGGTGGCTCCTTCTCATAATTGTGCGACTGGGCCGGCGGCGGCGGCAGCAACAGCGCCGCGGCCTGGCGCGTCAGCTCGCACCGCCCTCCGCCCGCCCCTCCGCCCGCTTGAAGGGAGCCCCGGCTGAGGCGCGTTTGTGCCCCTGTGGTGAAGCGGTGGTGGTGGTGGCGGCGGTGACGATGATGGTATTAAAACACCTTTGGCAGAGTTGGAAGGGATCTTGTAAGGTCATCTAGTCTAAACCCCCCCCCCCTCAAGCACCTACGCCCTTTCTGACAGAGGGCAGCCCAGTCTCTTCTGGAAAGCCTCCAGGGATGAAGCTCCCATCACTTCCGAAGGCAACTTCTGCTCCATTGAATATAGATGAACAATGTTGGAAGGGATCTTGGAGGTCATCTAGTCTAACCCCCCTCCCGCCCCCTCAAGCACCTACGCCCTTTCTGACAGAGGGCAGCCCAGTCTCTTCTGGAAAGCCTCCAGGGATGAAGCTCCCACCACTTCCGAAGGCAACTTCTGCTCCATTGAATATAGATGAACAATGTTGGAAGGGACCTTGGAGGTCATCTAGTCCAACCCACTGCCCAAGCAGGAGACCCTCCATCATTTCTGACAGAGAGCAGCCCAGTCTCTTCTGGAAAGCCTCCAGGGATGAAGCTCCCACCACTTCCGAAGGCAACATCCATCCATCTATCCATCCATCCATCCATCCATCCATCCATCCATCCATCCATCCATCCATCCATCCATCCATCCATCTATCTATCTATCTATCTATCTATCTATCTATCATTTCTCTGTCTCAGTCTATCTATCTATCTATCTATCTATCTATCTATCTATCTATCATTTCTGTCTCAGTCTATCTATCTATCCATCCATCCATCCATCCACACACACACACACACACACATAAACACACACACATTCACATATTGATCCATGCATATGCACCCCACCCATATAGCTAATCTAATATAGATGTATCTCATAGTGTATATATCTCATAGATGTATCTCATACAACCATCTATGCATAAATAGAATGGAAGATTTCTACGGGATTGGAGCAGTTTATCAATACTTTCGAGTTAAATATACAGCTGTTTTTATGACCTATATAGTTTTGCATACATTTGTCACACCCGTTTAGGGAGATGCATATAGCATGGGCATAACAGGTATATATATAAGATTTATATGCATCTCCTATATGTCTGTGAATCTCTCTGATTCTTATGAATAGACTCATATTTGCAATCCTGAGTGGATTTTGATTGTTTTGATATTTTTAAAATGTGTTTGCCAGTTTTGAAATGGCTTTGTTCCTTTCAATTTTCACATTTTGGAATTATTTTGTTTTGCCTTGTATGTGGTTGTTTTTCATTTGGGTCTTTTTCTGTTCTGTATCTTTTGTAGAAGTGCATTTTCAAAACATGGAAACATGGAAGCCAGACATAAACATGGATGAGTTACAAATTATCAAACCTTTCTCCCAGTCCCAATGACAGTGACGTGTGGTTGAAAAGAAAATAAGGTTTTTAGTGGAAAAGCAAGTTATAAATATTCAGATAAAAGCAAATAAGGATGTAGCAGTAGCTTTGTAGCTTCTCTGTTCCATCGATCCCACCCAATCCCCTCAAATGTTCAGCTGTCATTCACCAGTAAAGATGCCCAATTCTCTTTCAATCCTCATCCGCGCATGTTTTTATAATAAACAGATTACCATTTATTCAAACTAAAGTTGCTGGAGAGAATAAGAGGCTATCATCTTCACACGCTCTCTTGTTGAAGAATTTTTATTTGGCGTTACTTAACACTTGCCTTATAATCCAAATAATACCTTTGAGCATTATTGGAACAGAGCTTTGTTTTCAATGCTGGAAGTGTCTCTGTAGGACCTCTGTACTTGGCTTCTATAATAATATGTATTTATTTTATTTTTTTATAAATATTTTTATTGTATATTTTTCTTTATAATACATCAAACTTCCAGTTTAGCAGCAGCAGTCTATTGGCTGTATCTAGTCCTTTTTTAGTATAAAAATGTTTATACACTCTGATTATAACCAATATTCTCTTAATCATACATGTATAATTCATTAAAGACATAATGTTGTACGTCATAGTTATAGATATTACTTTCATAATTGTACCATAACATTCTATATATTTATCTCTCTCCTTTTCCCTCTCTACTTCCTTCTCCTCCCTTTTCCTCTTCTCCTTTCCCCTTATCTCTTCACTTCCCTCTTACCTACTCCTCTCCATTTCCTTTGCTCGTTTCCCCTTTCTACTTCTCTCTTCTTCCTTCCTTCCTTCCTTCTCCTCTTCCCTCGACTTTTCTCTCCTCCTCTCCTCTCCTCCACCCTGCTCTATTCTACTTCCCTCTTGCCCTTCATTTCATCTCATCATTGCCCTTCCCTTTCATCTTTCTCCTTATTATATATAAATTTCCATTTCCCTGTGAGGTACAATGTATTTTCCAAATATACTCCTAATTTTCTTGAAATTGCATTTAAGGAAAACTATAATATGTATTTATTGCGTTGTATATTCTGGAGTAGATATCTCTGAATATTGAATTGAGACAGGTAAAGCTGATGATAAGTATTGCCGAACGAGTGAAACCACTTGACAGAGAGAGTTTTTTTGTAATCTTTCTTCCTCTGCTCTTCATATACCTAGCAAGAAATGTCAGTGTGACCTCAAGATATAAGGCTACGGCTAACATTTTACTTATCCTCTCAACTGTTATAATTTCTATCAGTTTGGCATATCACTTTTGTAAATACGGTTATCATAAAACACCGCTGTCTTAATGTCACCTCTGCCTCTACTCCAGGTTAACAGTTGTAATACTAAACTACATATCCTTCATATTATAACCAACTTGTAGTTAATACAATACAATACAATACAATACAATACAATACAATACAATACAATACAATACAATACAATACAATAGCAGAGTTGGAAGGTACCTTGGAGGTCATCTAGTCCAACTCCCTGCCTAGGCAGGAAACCCTATACCGTTTCAGACAAATGGCTATCCAACATCTTCTTGAAGACTTGCAGTGTTGGGGCATTCACAACTTCTGGAGGCAACTTTTGTTCCACTGATTAATTGTTCTAACTGTCAGGAAATTTCTCCTCGGTTCTAAGTTCCTTCTCTCCTTGATTAGTTTCCACCCATTGCTTCTTGTTCTGCCCTCAGGTGCTTTGGAGAATAGTTTGACTCCCTCTTCTTTGGGGCAACCCCTGTTATAATAAGATGAATGGGGGCAAGCTGTCTATAGCATGCTGTCCTCTGCATAGCATTTTTTTTGCTTTTCAAAGTTTTATTATTTGACTAGCCAATAATCCGGCATTGCCTGGGTATTTATTTATAGGGGGGAAATGTCCAGACCAAACGTAATTTGTAATGTTGGATTTTCTTCCTTACCAAAGGGAGCCCCTTTGTGGAGTACTGTGAAGTGACAACTCCACTGCGCTGTACAGTAGAAGCCATTTTACGGCAGTGCAATAGAAGCCATTTTACAATACAATACAATAGCAGAGTTGGAAGGGACCTTGTAGGTCTTCTAGTCCAACCCCCTGCGTGGGCAGGAACCTTATACCATTTCAGACAAATGGCTATCTAGCATTTTAAAGCACAGCAGGCTGTATCTTAACAGAACACACACCCTGAGGGATTTTTGGGATGTCTTACCCCCACAATATTTTTTCCCAGAAACTAAGTTATCTGTGTACCAAGTTTGATTGAAATTGCTCGAGGCGTTCCAGTTATTCTGGAACATACACAGGCAGCGCCATTTATATAGATAGATAGATTTCTGTCCAAGTTGATCCTTAAGCTTGTAAACTAGCGATCCTATAAACTTGGAAATTGAGAGAATTTTGTGGTTTTCTGTGCAAAACACATTGGATTTGGTTGCTGTTTTAACAACAGTGCACAAACAAAGGTTAGGTATTGGCGGGAAAAAATCATGTCAATGTATACATATAATATTAATATATTCTTCAGAATTATCGCATAGCTTGGGATGGCCAATATTCTGGTAAATAAGGCCACTCCCTATGGTTGAAAACCCAAATATCCCAATAAATGAGAACATCAGAATTTTCAACATCAATGAAACAGAACTGATCAATGTTGAGAGGTGGAAGTATTTTTGAACATCAGGATTCCTCTTCCAAAGTTTCAATTCACCCATCCAATTTGGACTAGGTAAAGCAATCTATCACCCGGAATTATAAAACAAGCATTTTATTGATATTTTTTTTTAAATGCAAAAAATCTAAGGCGAAGATGTCTGCGAGAACAGCAAGGAAGTCTCTCATAAGGAAAAATTAATAGAGAAAGGACTCCTTGAAGCAGAGGATTTGAAAACAATGCACAGATTTGTGCACACTTGACTTAGGACCCGAACTGAGCCAAAATTCCTGTTGCTAAACATGATAGTTGTGAAGTGAGTTTTGCTCCATTTTACAACTTTCCTTACCACAGTTGTTTAGTGGATCATTACAGTTGTTGAGTTATTAACCCGGTTGTTAAGTGAATCTGGCTTCCCGATCGACTTTGCTTTGTCAGAAGTTTGCAAAACATGACCCTGAGACAATGCAACCGTCATAAATATAAAGCCGTCGCCAAGCATCTGAATTTTGATGACAAGGATGTCGCAATGGTCGTAAGTGTGGGGAAATGGTCATAACGTCACTTTTTTCCCCAGTGCCGTTGCTGCAAAAACCATACGGTAGAAAGGATCATTTGGGTCTCAGCCAAGCTGCCCTAAGGCTGACTGCCTCTTATCTTGTGGGCTTGATAGCTCAGCAAACCAGCCTGAACTTGTTCTTATAGCAATAAAATTACCACGAACGGCAAAGAGGCTTTCAAAGAAATGTAAATATGCTACAGGTACAAGGGGCAGTTTAGCCAGAAGCAGAAGGGATGTTTCCTATGGAACAAGGAACACTGAAAACTCAAGGCAGCTTCCAATCTAGATGATCAAAAAGGTACAATGGATTAAAATTATTAATTACTAAGTATATAAAAACCAAATCTTGAAGGGCAAATTCAAACAGACAAAAAAAAAAAAAAAGATTCTTCCACCCTCATCTAAAATCTGAAAAGACATTATTTTTTTAAAAAAGTTTTCTTCCCTGGAAAGCAAAGCGTATCATCCATATTGATGCCAAACAAGGCTATACTTTAAACCAGACAGGAAATAAAACAATGCTTAAATTATTGCTGAAAGTTTATTTGATACAAAATGTTTTTCCAAATTATAATAATCTTAGAAAACAAAAATGTACAATGTTTCAGAAATAAAGCAGCAAAGGAGGTGATTATCAGACTGGATTATTGCTCTAGCAGTACTATGATTAATGTTATACTTATTACTAAGGCTGTTAAAATGAAAATGGACAACTGAATTTTTAAGCACTTTTAAAAAATGACCAATGTGGCCCCTAGCATGCTTTTCAATAGGCAAAAGTTAAAGCACCCAATTTTAAAGAATATTGTTAAATAGTCCATACAGACACTGTTAATTTGACATTTCAAAACAAGACGTTTGGTACATTTGTCATAATTTGAATCATATTTATTCTACTCTCTACCTCAAAAAAGCAAATTCATGTTCAGTGGACAATTTTATATAATTTGTCAATTCTATTCCTTATAAATGTAATTCAGTTAACTTAAACAAGATTAAATTGGACATTTCTCTTACGAATTAAATTTATTGAACTTTTTAAAAAAATTCCAAAAGTAGCAAACAATATAATGTAAAAAAATAGACAAAATCAATTCCAAAAGTCTATTCATTTCTGGCCGTCTTTTACTCTCCCAAACTCAGCAAAATTAAAACTAAAACTAAACTTTTATCTACAATTTAAGCTTGCCTCTCGTCAAAAGACATTTTAAGAGAAAAGGATCTCTTTTCTGTCCCTCTTGCAAATATAAGATTTAGGTTCCCTTGATTTAGTACAACCGGTGTTAAAATGAGACATCTGTATTGAATTCATGTTGACTAAAGAATAGTTTAAAAGAATAAAGAAAAGATGGATTAGGGGACAGGATAAGAAACCTTAGTATTTATCGTTTCAAGTTTCTTAGGTCTGTAAACCTGATGGTCGGTCACCAATTGGATCCCTGCTCTGTAGCCTTGATTGTTTTCAATGTGTCTCATATGATCAGTAAGCCTTTTGACAGAAAGGACTCTGGTAATAATTCAATGAAGGTTCATCAATTACGATTGGAAAGAAAACAGGAAATATCCCAGCCGTCCCTTATAACAAAATGTATACAGAAGACCCCAATGGTGTATCAAAAAATGTAGGCCATTTTTTCATTTCTGTATTCTGGTCCACAATGAATGGAAATTCTTCCATCAAATGATCCAGGAAAGTCCTTGAGCCTATTAACTGATATACCTATTAAGGAATTGTAGCTACGGTACAATCTATTCTACACCTACACCTTAGGGCAGTGATGGCGAACCTTTTCGGCACCGAGTGCTGAAAAGGGGGTGTGCGCTCTGGTTTGGGCCGCGACCAAGAAGAGGGGGGCATGCGCGCACCGGAAAATGAACTTCCGGTTTCTGGCGCGCGCATGCACCATGATCAGCTGGCCAGCACGCATGCTCCCGCTGGAAAACGGAAGACATGGGGAGGTAGTTCTCATGAAGAGAGACTTCTTCATGGGTGTGTCAGCTCAAATCAAAAGCCCACACAAAATCAGTATTTTAAATTGCTAATAAGACAGTCTACAAATTTAGAGGAAATTCTTGCTTTAGGAATCTGCTTTCCCTTGTGAAGAGCACTACAAACATGCAACCAGTAAAGAAGAATAGCAAGTGCTTTTAAATTGCTTTTTAGACTTGTTCTCATTAGCTTAAATGAAGTTTCATTTAAATGAAGCCCATTTCTCCTGAGTGAAAACATCATAAAAAATAGTTATTTCAAAAGCTTCCGGGCTCTTCATTTTGATCTACAAAATCTATGTTACCTAATTATTCCAGCTTTTCCTAACTTGATGGCTTTTAAACACGTGTAGAATGCAATTCCCAGAATTCTTAACAATATTCTGTAGCCTCAGTCCTATGATATGTGGAAGACACCAAATGAGGAAGTTTCTGTTACACTGTTGTTGTTATATTACGTCTGAAATAAAGCATTGCCAAGTTTTTTCCCCCATTTTTTTTCTTTTACACATTCCTCCAAGTATCTTTGGTTTAAAACTATGTTGGTGCTCAAAGTTACTAAACTTCAGTTCATCAGCACTTCCAAGAGATGTTAAAAGTGGGAAATCTCTTTCAAATCAAAAGGCTAGAGCTGAATTTATTTTGTTATTATGACAACTGTTGTAGAAGCTTTGCACTAAGGCGTAGGCTGAAATAAAAATTCAAACGATGGATAGGTTACAGTGATGACAATAAAAGGTGAGTTAGGGAGAACTAAAAAAAGGAGCCTCTGATTTTGAAACTTAAGACTTTGATTAATTGTGCTTATGTTTAAAGAGGATAAATAAGCTGCTGGTTTCTGTATATTTCTTCCAATTTTTATCTTAAGGATTTAAAAAAATAATATTCATTATCTTACAATGGATTAAGTACAGGAACTCCTAATTATAACAATAATGAATGAATGGGCTCATCTCTGCTGATTCTTTGTATATCTTACTCATTTTATAATTTCACAACCTCTCTACATCAGAGGTTCCCAAACTTGGCAACTTTTAAGACTTGTGGACTTCAACTCCCAGAATTCTCCAGCCAGCTCTGCTGGGAGTTGAAGTCCACAAAGTCTTAAAGTTGCCAAGTTTGGGAACCTCTGCTCTTACATTATAACTTGTATTGTATATGCCAGAATCACTTTTTGAGGCCAAAGGTTGTATATCAAAAGATTTGTGACAGTGACAAAATGGAAAGGGCCAGGCTAAACATTTTAGGTTTTGGAGTTTTTTAGGGTTTGATGAGGTTTAAAAAAGAGGGAATGTCGAGGCCTCAATGCCTTTGTTTTTTTCTCTTTTGGGGGGCAATCATTGGATGCAATCAAATTTATATATATATTGCTACAGAATATTGGCATCAACCTGGACTTCTGGGAGCTGCACTCATGGGATCACATGCTTGCATGTAACTCTTAGTTGCCCATCATTACTTTCTCGTGTTTGCACAGTAAGCCGTGGTGTTTCCTGCTAGCTGGACCTCTGATAAGACACCTCTGGTCTGCATTATTCTGCTCCTAAATGCTTCAAATAAAGACTTAGGTGGAAAGCCTGAGATCCAGGAGCAAATTGGACCATTGATTAGCAATACGATCTATCTCATAGGCCACAAACTTGAATTGAATTGAAGCAAGGCACAGGTTTATTGAATATGGTTTGGTACCTCGAGAGATAACATGTTCTAACAACTCTGAGAATATCAATAGTAAACTTTTCACAAAAATATATGTGCAAGTGTAAAAAAAGGTGATTCTTTTCATAATAAAGTGTATGAAATATTCCAGTTTAAAAATTAAACCAGTCTCTTATTATTTTGAGTAGAAAAATCATAGTACATTATTTTTGGTGATGCGTTATTGTCCTTCATTGTGTTGGATGGCTTGGGTGGCATTTTCCTCATTAGAAGCAGAATTCATCACCTGGGTATAAGAGAAATGGTATGTTAGTAATCAAATCACTGGCTTTATATTTTTGTTAGGCACTTACAAGGATAGTAATGTAATAAAAGGATTCAGCCAGGACTGAAGATAAAGGCAGTTTATCTAAGTGAAAAATCAGAGCCTTCGTTCCCAAGCGACAAAACAAACGCTAAAGTTTTACTATTGGTTTACAAATTCATATATTTGTAAAGTGTGAGTAGAAAGACTCGCATGAGAAATTAAAAATGACTGTTTCTTCTCTTCAGGAAACCCTGGAAAATAAACCGAGCAAAAACATTAGATGTTCTCAACCCAGATACAATTTGCTGCACTTCATACACATAGCCTATTTATGCAAACAAAGTATAGGATGCTTAAGACAGCATTCAAAACTATCTCTACTATAGCAGAGAAGCTTTACTTAGCCAATGAGTAAATGTATTTTAGAATTTTAATTGGGATTTTTAGCCCAGGCTTTTAGTTTAATTTATTCTTAATTCTTCTGTATTTATTGTTATTTATCGATTTTAATTTCCTGTGCACCGCCCTGAGTCCATTTCGATGGAGAAGGGCGGTTCTATAAATCTAAATAAATTAAATTAAATTAAAATTAAAACTTTTGGGAGGCTCTCAAAACAAACTGATTTATGGGAAGAGGGGGGGAAAAACCCAATTTCTGCTTAAAGTCAGAAACAGACAAAAACAGAAGCATCCATTGGGTTATATCATCATAAAACACAATGGCTGGATTCAGATAACTGCAGGAGTAAAAAAAAAAGTGGTTTGACACAGCAAATTGTGTAAACTATGATTTAATCAATAATTCATGATTAAGCAAACGTGAAAATGTGGCACTGGTCTCGTTCACGGGCAGAAAGCTGGTGTCAAATCTCTTTCCATGTCAAGAATCAAACCAAGTGCAATGAGATACATATATAATGGAAAATTTGGATAACCTTTTGGTTTTATATAGAGAAAATATTATGGGTGTTTGATTAAGTGATATATTTTATAGTAGTAATGTATTTGCTAATGACAATTGAGAACAATGTTATAAAACAGGAAGTTATGGAGAACTTTTCTTTTTTTTTCTTTTTACCTGTTGAATAACTATAGAAAAAGATTATTTTTTGACAAATACTATTTGTTATTATACAGATAATTCATTATCTGGTATGAAATCAAGAAAAAAAAAGTTTAAATTCCATACATATATATGTATATATTTAAACTTAATAATGATGATATATTGGGTTACCCCGGATGGGAAATTAATAATTACATGTGTAACTGTAAAGACCGATTGCACAAAAACCTATGATCGAACGACGTCATACAAAGTTGAAAATGATTGAATGTTTTTACTTTCTAGATCACGTGAAGTGTTAATGCCAACACAGTTCTAGGCTGCATAAACAGAGGGATAGAATCTAGATCACGTGAAGTGTTAATGCCACTGTATAGTGCCTTGGTAAGGCCACACTTGGAATACTGCACACAGTTTTGGTCGCCACGATGTAGAAAAGATGTGGAGACTCTGGAAAGAGTGCAGAGAAGAGCAACAAAGATGATTAGGGGACTGGAGACTAAAACATATGAAGAACGGTTGCAGGAGCTGGGTATGTCTAGTTTGATGAAGAGAAGGACCAGGGGAGACATGATAGCAGTGTTCCGATATCTCAGAGGCTGCCACAAAGAAGAGGGAGTCAAACTATTCTCCAAGGCACCTGGGGGCAGGACAAGAAGCAATGGGTGGAAACTAATCAAGGACAGAAGCAACTTAGAACTAAGGAGAAATTTCCTGACAGTTAGAACAATTAACCTCTGGAACAGCTTGCCTCCAGAAGTTGTGAATGCCCCAACCCTGGAAGTCTTTAAGAAGATGTTGGATAGTCATTTGTCTGAAATGGTATAAGGTTCCTGCCCACGCAGGGGGTTGGACTAGAAGACCTCCAAGGTCCCTTCCAACTCTACTATTGTACTGTATTGTATTACTTGTTTTTTATGTTATGACTGAAAAATCAGGCTGCCAATTTGGGCTAAAAGTAAACACCGGGAAGTGGGAAGTGGATGAGGCAACTGTTAAACCTTCAAGCTGATTTTTATTTGCTAGCTTGCTCCATCCATGCCTCAAATACAGAGGCACCCTGTTGTGGAGAGGAGACGAGCGTTCTGGGTTCAGCAACCTCCGTGCTTTGCACCTGTGAATGCCGCGGGCTGCACCCAGTGCAGTTTGTGAATGGTAAAAATCAGCCTCCAAGAACCAGTTAAAAGTCCTTATGGCTGGCAGGCAAAGGTAGGTTTGGAAATACCTCGGAAATAATGGCTGACTTACCTTTTCCAACAGGCCCGCCTGGCCTAACCTACTGTACTTAGCCTTAGTTATTAGAGACATTTTTATATTGGGTTTTATGGTAATTTTAACGGGAAGATTTTAGCATAGGGTGTTAGTTTAATATAGTTTTAAATATTTATGTAATTTATTTCCCGCTCCCACAGAGAGGGACTTCTCCGGGTGCCGTCCACTAGGCTATGCCAGCGGGCGACGCCCAGGGGAAGGGCCTTCTCTGTGGCGGGCCCAGCCCTCTGGAACGACCTTCCCCCCGAAATTAGAACAACTACGGACCTCCGCTCCTTCCGTCAAAAATTGAAAACATACTTTTTCTGCTTGGCCGGCCTAGGTTAGTCTTCCGTTTTTAACTGGGTTTTTAGGGGGGTGTAGTTTAGTTTAGTATAGTGGGATTAGCGCAGGGACAATTTGTTTAATTCTTATTTTAGCTATTTATGTATTTTATATTTGCTTTTTTAACTTCCCTGTGCACCGCTCCGAGTCCCTTTGGGGAGAGGAGGCGGTCTATAAATAAAATTATTATTATTATTATTATTATTATTGTTGTTGTTGTTGTTGTTGTTGTTGTGTTTTTTATATTTCCTGTGCACCGCCCCGAGTCCCTTCGGGGAGAGGGGCGGTTAATAAGTCGAATTAAAGTAAAGTAAAGTAAAGTAAAGTGACTTTCCAAAGAGGCCAGAGCCGGGATGGCGAACCTATGATATAGGTACCACAGGTGGTACGCAGAGAGCTCTCTGTAGGCACATAAGCCATCACTCCAGCTCAACTCCACTGCCTATGTGTGTGGGCCTCTCACCAGCCAGCTGGTTTTTGGGTCTCTGCCGTGCATGCGTAGGGGGGTCACGCATGCATGCATGGAAGGTGGGGTGCACACAAGGTGTTGCATGCGCATGTGCAGGGTTGCACTCGCATTGCATTATGGGTGTATGTGCATGCGCTTTTGCCATGCGACAATAAAAAGGTTAATCATCCCTGGGCTAGAGGAAGCTAGCTAGGATTTCTTTTTCTATGACCTGCAGAAATAAAATAAAGGAAAAATATCCTTATTCCTTCCCATTTATCCCCTGCCTTTCTACCCCAGGTGTACTTAAGGCAGCGTGCAAGCATGAAAGCTGCACAATTTATTGCGATGCAGAGCTGGATGTAACTTTCTAGAGGGAGAGAAAAATACCTGGCATACCTACTTCCATTTAAACATCAAGCCCATAAAAATATGCAGATTATTTTTATAAAACATTTTCTGAGAATAAATTGTAGGGATTTTAGGAAGGGTTTTTAGATGGGTTTTAAAGATGTTTTTAGCACGGGTTTAAATTTAATATATTTTTACTGTAGTTATATTGTATTTTTGTATTGTTTTTAATACTTGCCTGTGCGCCGCCCTGAGTCCCTTCAGGGAGACAGGGCGGGATATAAATCCAATAAACTTGAACTTGAACTAAGCTATCACAAGGTTTCTTTGGCCGATTCTGCATTCATCATCCTCACTAACTTAAGACTAAAAGGGCCGGATGGAAAAACACAAGTAGGAAAAAAACAAAAACCCATGGTGATTATTAAGCTTTAACTGTCCAACGAGTTCCAAAGATCTAAAAGCAGATGGCAGGGAACCCCAGGAAAAAAAATCTATTTACATTTATCCACATGCCTAACTAGAAATGGGACCAAACAGCAAGCTCCAAATAGCATCACTCTTTGTGCCACTATAATTTATGGGCCATGAGAATGCAACAATGAAAAGGCAGGATTATATTGGCTCGCGGACCAAGATCTGTGCCGTTTCAAGTCTTCCCAAAATATGCATCCAATCACTGCTTAGCAAACACATGGGGTGTTTTTGCAAAAGAAAATCTGGTTGGGCGGGAAATTTGTTCACAAACTGCATCGCAAGATCGCTGGCGACGCTTTGAAGCTAAGGCTTGTTTGCGTCTCAAATACGACAAGAACAAAACAAGTGTATTTTCCCCAGGGAGCAATCCTTTCTAAAAGGCTCCTCCGGCAAACAAGCGGTAATTCGAGTTCAGGTAACTTGGAAGTGTAAAGGTAAAGGTTCCCCTCATACCTATGTGCTTGTTGTTCCTTTGAGGCAAAAGCAGAATAATTGCTTTTGCCCCCCCAAAAATAATAATGAATAGGATTCCCAGTCTGGAAACTCATAAAAAGATAAAGGTTTCCCTCGCACAGATGTGCTAGTTGTTCCCGACTCTAGGGGGCAGTGCTCATCTCCGTTTTAGAGCCGAACAGCCAAACACTGAAGGGCACGGAACGTTGTTCCCTTCCCACCAAAGGTGGTCCCTATTTTTCTACTTGCATTTTTTACATGCTTTCAAATGGCTAGGTTGTCAGAAGCTGGGCCAAGTAGCGGGAGCTCACTCTGTTATGCAGCACTAGGGATTCGAACCGTTGAACTATAATAATAATAATAATAATTTAATTTGTAGACCGCTCCCTCTCCCCATAGGGACTCGGAGCGGTGCACAGGAAGAATAAAAACAACAAGTATACAAACATATTTAAAAACAGATTAAACCTTATTCCTGTGCTAAAAATTCCCCATTAAAACTAAAACTAAACTAAACTAAAATTCCCAATAAATTAAGTATAATAAAACCCCATTGAAAGAGAGACTACCCTAGGCCGGCCAGGCAGAAAAGATGTGTTTTTAATTTTAGACGGAAGGAGCGGAGGTCTGTGGTCGTTCTAATGTCAGGGGGAAGGTCGTTCCAGAGGGCTGGGCCCGCCACAGAGAGAGCCCTTCCCCTGGGCGCCACCTGCTGGCACAGCCTAGTGGACGGCACCTGGAGAAGTCCCTCTCTGTGGGAGCGAATCGGCCGTGAGGATGTATGAGGCAGGATCCGATCCCGCAGATAGCTAGGTCCCGAGCCATGGAGCACTTTAAAGATGATGACTAACACCTTGAAGCGCACCCGGAAGACGACAGGCAGCCAGCGCAGCTCGCGTAAGAGCGGTGTTATGTGGGTAAACCTTGAGGTTCCCATAATTGCTCGCGCGGCTGCATTCTGGACCAGCTGAACTCTCCGGGTGCACCTCAAGGGGAGCCCCATGTAGAGAGAGTTACAATAGTCCAGTCGGGATGTCACGAGCGCATGAGTGACTGTGCGAAGGGCGTCCCGATCCAATAGGGGGCGCAATTGGCGAACCAGGCGACCTTTTTGATCGACAAGCCCAGCGTCTTAGCTATTGAGCCCTTTGAACTTGGAAGTGTAACTGCCTCTAAAATAGGACTTCAGGTTTCCCCACTCAGCAAATTTGGACATAATAGCTGACAGTTCATCAATTCCGGTGACTTTCCCCTCCTGTTCTTAACTTTAAAAGATTCCACCACTCGGGGCTGAATGTTAATAGCCTGAACTTGCAGGAAATAAAGCGTGTGGACTTTTGCTTTTAAAAAGGGCACATAGGAAAGGAGAACGAAAAAATTTCTTGCCGCTGAGAATTTACACGCTACTAGATTAAAGGTCTCGTTGAACTGGGCCTTGCTTGAACTGCCTTCACATTCTCATGCTGCGAGTTAGGATTTTCATTCCAGACTAAGTCGTGCTGATACAAAGATCCAAAGTTCAAAGCAATTGAAATCCTTGCTTGCCGAGGAAAGCATATGAAACTATTGCCATGGCAACGTTAAGTACTTCTAAATAATGAAACTTGCCATTTGAGATACGGGTACTCGGCTGTTAGTTTAGAAGTCGGACCGAAGTAGTAGAGCCATTAGGTAAATGTAAAGGTTTCCCTTGCACATATGTGCTAGTTGTTCCCAACCCTAGGGGGCGGTGCTAATCTCCATTTCAAAGCCGAAGAGCCAGCGCTGTCCGAAGACGTCTCCGTAGTCATGTGGCTGGCATGACTCAACGCCAAAGGCGCACAGAACGCTGTTCCCTTCCCACCAAAGGTGGTCCCTATTTTTCTACTTGCATTTTTTTACATGCTTTCAAACTGCTAGGTTGGCAGAAGCTGGGACAAGTAACGGGAGCTCACTCCGTTACGCTGCGCTAGGGATTCGAACCGCCAACCTTTCTGATCGACAAACTCAGCGTCTTAGCCACTGAGCCACCGTTATTCCCGTTAGAAATATGTTAATTCTGCATTACTTTGCATATATATTTTTTCCTGTTTATTTCCCAGGGTCAGGCTTTTAAACATGGCTCGGGAAGCTGATCCCGCGTGAGACTTGAAAAGAGGCGCAAAGTACATATCGAACTAAGCTACGCTGCTCTGGTTCCTACAGCAATGATTGCCTCCCCAATTGATACAAAGGTTCAGAATTTAATTTAATTTAATTTATTTCGATTTATAGAAGACCTCTGTGTAAACATCCAGCTGCACGATCCTCCATGACCTGCGGGCAGGCCTGTGAGTTTACTAGTTCACGGGAAAGAGGCTGAAAGGAAAGTAACGAAGGCTCTCGCTCTTGTTCATTTGGGGGATTTATTGGCTTTAGAACTAGTTCCCTTAGTGAAATTCTTGGGACTTCACCCTGCCCATTTCAATCCGTCTCCTTTTAAGGGGGCCAAAACTGTGCATAGAAAAGAATGGTTTGCCGTTTTAGGCAGAGGCCAAACTTTCTGATATCTATGGGAGTATCCGATTTCTGAGTTTTTCTTCTGGCAGCTTGCGCATGCGCACACGGGGAACAGGCTCCCGCTGTTCCTCTGCCTCACTGATGTCTGATTCTGAAGGCAGCTGATAACTGTCAGACGGCCCTGGCTCCCTCTCTGCCTCTGACCCAGAGCCCTCCTCAGAGCCTTCCCCAGGCTCCAGGACTGGCCCAGGTTCCTCCCCAACCTCCTCACTCTCCGAATCTGCTGCCAGCTCCATTGGCTGCTGGCGGGCCACAACAAGTACAGAGCCAGTGGCTTGACCTTGGGCCAGCCATTCTCTATCAACGCTAGGAAGTAGGCAATGGCAAACCACTTGCAAAAATCTTGCCAAGAACACTCCAAAGGCACCTGAACACTGCCGTCTCTGCCTCCGACACAGAGCCCTCGCCGAGCCTTTCCCAGCCTCCAGGACTGGCCCATGCTCCTCCCCAACCTCCTCACTGTCCGAATCTGCGGCCAGCTCCACTGGCGGGCCCCAACACAGATGCATAGGAACGCATGGCGAAAAATAAACTGGAAGAGGAGAAGGGAATACCGGAGGAAATAGATCTTGCAAGCGACCAAAGGAAGGGGACAAAAGGGCATTTCAAACTGGCTCTGACCCTCTCGGACCTACTTTTTCTGCCCTCCTGGTCTCCTTCATTCTCTTTCGGCAAAGTATTTGCTGAAAGGTTTACTTTATTTGCTCTCAAGATTACGGAGAGCTGGCTTGGGATAGCGGATTAAGGCACCAGGCTAAAAACAGGGAGACGGTGAACTTTAATCCTCCCTTAGGCACGAAACCAGCTGGACGACTTAAGAACCAGTCATTCTCTCTCGACCCCAGGAAGAAGGCAACAGCAAAACACTTCCCAAAATGTTTCCAACCCCCCCCGGGGGGGGGGCTTTTCCAGGCAGTCCCAAGGAGTCAAGGGTGATTTGAAGGCCCACACATTTTGGGACCGATTCTGAAAACACAGGTAGCATCCCTGCTTCCAAATATTATGTCTACGGTCACAACCAGGGGTGGGCTGCTGGGGCGTTTGCAGGGGTTTGGAAGAACCTCTAGCTAAGATTCTGTGCAGTTCGGAGAACCCCCAAATCCCACTCCTGGCTGGCCCCACCCACCCCACTCCATCCCTCCCAGGAGTCGCCACACTGCCCGTTTTGGATGCAGGCAAATTCAGGGCATGCACGGAGGCTTGGGGAGGGTGAAAAACAGGCCAACCGGAAGTTTGGGAAGGCCAGAAATGGGCCCGTTTCCAGCCTCCAGAGAGTCTCTGGAGGCGATTTTTGCCCTCCCGGAGGCTCGAGAAAAGCCTCCAGAGCCCGGGGAAGGCGAAAATGCCCTCCCTCCCCCACTGTGGTGCAAGAGGCCAAGTAAGCCACGCCCACCATGGCCACACCCACCCAGTAACCGAGTCAGAGAACTCCTTGCTAAACATTTTGAAGCCCACCCCGGTCGCAACAGTCTTGTGAGCTATACTGGACTAAGGGGCACCGAGTGGGTCAGCATCGGGCAGAGAATTATCACCATCTGGAGTGACTTTGTCCCTGAACTCGCTAATCCTAACCCAACAGCGATGGTCAATTTTGGATCCGAACAAGCCCTGCCCCCTGTAGGAAGAAGAACAAGCAGTATCTACGCGCAGGACCCCGAATAGTCTCTCCTCACCTGATAGCCGTTACCGTTCCAGAATTTTTTCATCTCCTTGCGGTACAAAGCGAGTAGGACACAAGGGATGAGTGTGCAAGGCACTAAATAGAGAAGAGCTGGCTGAGCCTTCCTCATAAATATTAGACAGATGAAGGTGACCACCATGCCGACACCATAAGCTGCAGAACAAGGTAAACGTTAAGAAAAATGTGTCACCAAATATCGCAGATTTTTCAGCTCCTTGGTTTAAGGCTAGGCATGGTCGCTTTTTTTTATTCATTAAATTTGTATGCTGCTCGATTCACCCTGTTAATTAAATTATGTCCTGTTAATTAAATTAACAATCAAATTAACAACACATAGAGCCGTGATGGCGAACCTATGACACATGTGCCAGAGGTAGCACGTAGAGCCCTCTCTGTGGGCACGCGCACCATCGCCAGCTGCTCTTCTGGTTTCCGGTGCGCACATGCGCACCAGCTACCTGGTCTTCACAGGTGACGGAGCACCGGAAAATGGCCCTGAAAATGGCCAAAACCCAGGCCATTTTCGGGCTGTTTTTCGGGCCATTTTCAGCCCGTTTTTCAAAAAAACCTCAGCCAAGCCAAAAACAGGCCAAAAAACAGCTGGAGAAATGGCCCGAAAAACAGTCTGGAAAACAGCCTGAAAATGGCCTGAAAAACATCCAAAAACCAGCCCGTTTTTCAAGCTGTTTTCAGGCCATTTTTCAAAAAAAAAAACCATGCCAAAACCAGCCCAAAAACCAGCTGGAAAATGGCCTGGAAAATGGCCAGAAAATGGCCTGAAAATGGCCCGGGAAAACGTCCCAAAAACCAGGCCATTTTTCAGGCTTTCACGCCGTTTTTCAAAAATGGCCCCCAAAATGGCCTAAAAATGGTCCAGAAAACAGCCAAAATATAGGCATGTGTGCACCCACCAGCTGGTCTTGGGGTTTCCGGAGCTCCGTCGCGCATACATGCCAGGCGTTCCGGTTTGGGAACTCGGTGCCTGAAAGGTTCGCCATCCCTGACATAGAGAGTCTAGGTCAGGTGTGTCCAAACTTGGAAACTTTAAGAGTTGTGGACTTCAATTCCCAGAATTCCCCAGCCAGCCATGCTGGCTGGGGAATTCTGGGAGTTGAAGTCCACAAGCCTTAAAATTCCCAAGTTTGGACACCCCTGGTCTAGGTGTATTCTGCGCTTCAGTCCTCCCAGCTGAGATGGTTGCTCTTCAACATCCTTAAAACTGACAAGGATAGCTAGGAAAGGAGCAACCTACAGTGGGGTGGAGGTGAAATAATCTCTTAATCCACTAATGCCTCCATCATCAGGACCCCAGGCCAAATGGCAGAGTCAGTTTTTAAGGCCTTCTCCTAAAAGGCCAATAGGCCGGGGCGGATCTCACCTCAAAAGGCAGAGGTAGAGCTTCTCGCCTCCCAATCAGGAGGTTGTGAGTTCAATCCTAGGTAGAGGGCAGATGTAGTAGGGTCTCCTGCTTAGGCAGGGGGTTGGACTAGATGACCTGCAAGGTCCCTTCCAACTCTGTTAATCGGTTATCCCAGGGGTCTGCAAAGTGGCTCTTTTAAGACGGGTGGACTTTAACTTCAACTGGAGTTGAAGTCCACCCGTCTTAAAAGAGCCAACTTTGCAGACCCCTGGGTTATCCCAATACCGTTTTTCAAAAGAACTATCGGGATAGATTACCTATGGTGCAGACAATGTAATACACGGAGGAAGAGCTGGTTTGCACATCAAATCTGTTGCAGTAGGCAACCAGGAGACCTTAAAAAAACAACACAAAAACACCCAAAATGAAAGACAGGTCAGAGAGATTTTTGTCAGGAACAAAATGACTTCATCAAAACAATGGGATCACACTCGTCAAATGAAGACCACAATTGAGCCCAAAACTGATGTTGTTAAATGAGAAATTTGTTAAGTGAGTTTTGTCCCATTTTACACCTTTTCTTCCCTGCCACATTTGTTAAGTGAATCCCGACGGTTTAGAAGAGCTGTAAGTTTCATTATCCACTCTCTCCCATAATTTTAACCTGGGGTCTAAGAGTTCTAATAAATAACTTTTTGGACTAAGCAATAACTCTGTATGTAGATTTGGGAGGGGGGAACTAGATAGCACTGGCCTCTATTTCTAATTTTTTCAGTTTTCCCCTGCTTTATTTGCCTTTTGTAAGAAAATAAATAAATGTTTCAACTTATACTTGGAGATCTGACTGCAAACTATTGTTCTGGCAGTGGGACCCATAGAATTCTATAGGCTACATTTAGCTATATTAGAATTTAATCTGCAGATGCTACATTACAATAATTTTTATATTTGATGAGGAAAAAACAGTGAAACCAGAAGAGTAAACTTGGCCTCACTTTTCCAGGCTATATATATGTATAGAGTGGGTTTGTGCAAACAAAATGGCTTCAAAACCAGGAAACTTGCTATAGATAAAGGTTTAGTACATATGTGCTAGTTGTTCCCGATTGTAGGGGGCAGTGCTCATCTCTGTTTCTAAGATGAAGAGCCAGTGCTGTCCGAAGATGTCTCCGTGGTCATGTGCGGAATAACTAAATGCCGAAGACACACAGAACGCTGTTACCTTCTCACCAAAGGTGTTTCCTATTTTTCTACTTGCATTTTTTACATGCTTTCGAACTGCTAGGTTGGCAGAAGCTGGGACAAGTAACGGGAGCTCACTCCATTATGCAGCACTAGGGATTCAAACCGTCGAACTGCAACCTTTCTGATCAACAAGCTCAGTGTCTTAGCCCCTGAGCTATCGTGTCGCCCACTAGTGGGCGTTCCAGCTTTCATGGCAGGCGGTAGGGGTTTTGTCCAATACTGAAGCACTTTCCTTTTTTTAATTTAATTGACTTCCCTACTTTATCAATCACCATGACTGTGGAACCAGTGGGCGGTTTGAAACTTTTACTACTAACAGAGATACAAAAGTGGGTGGTAGGTATAAAAAGGTTGACTACCCCTGCTATATATGGGCCTAAAATATCCCACACAGTCATTATATGAACAATTCTTTCCCTGTGTTGCCTAAAGCACCATGTTAGGTTAGCAATAGCACTAATATACCACTTCATAGTGCTTTTACAGCCCTCTCTAAGCGGTTTACAGAGCCAGCCTCTTGCCCCCAAAAATCTGGGTCCTCATTTTACCAACCTCGGAAGGATGGAAGGCTGAGTCAACCCACAGATGAAAGAGACACTTACCCGGAATAACAATATCGCCAAATCCGAGTAATGAAAACGGCCTCAAACACAACACTGATGGTGACAAGTCGAACCTGGGCACCTTGAAGACCACGGGCAACTGAAAAACAGTTGTTTAAAAAAAAGAAACCCTGTAAGACCAATCCAAAGGATGTTTCACGAAAAATAAGAATGTAATCAGAATCATCTCCTCTAGTTTACACAGAAAAAGGGTTAACATTCAGAAAACAGCAACCAAGAAGCAGAGTGCACAAAAAAAAGTATGATCAAACAGAAAAGCCACACAGCAAACTGTACTCAGCAGACAAGACACCACTGACAAATGATTGGATAAAATGAAGAACCCCAGGAAATGAAGAAAAAAAGATTTTTAGCCTGATCAGAATTGATTGGGCAACATTTAAGATCTGAATCCTGAAGAAAGTAATACGGAGAAGACAGAGAATCAGGGGTGTGTGTGTGTTTTTCCCCCCTGCCCCAAAAGAATATTGATTGATTTTAATTTTTAATTTTTTGGAAAGTAGGCCATTGATAATCCATGGAATGTATCTTGAAACACAATCCTTACTTTCTCATGAGGAGCTGACTGTTCAGCAGAGGCATCCATCAAGTTTCCATCACTCTAGGATCAAACCCAAGTCAACAAGCAATTTAATACTTGGAAGAAAAAAGATTTTAAAAATGGCTACATTTTGTAAGCAGTTTATATTGGACTATTCAGGGCAATAGCCCAGCACACTTTTTACACCGAGGAGGAAAAAGACTAGCCCTGCATTTGCTTTCCCTCTCCCCAAATTTTTCTCAACCTTGGCAACTTGGGAGGATGGGTGGACTTCAACTCCCAGAATTCCCCAGCCAGAAATTCTGGAAGTTGAAGTCGGCACATTTTCAGGTAGCGAAGGTTGAAAAACAACTGCTTTAAATGGTTTCTAAGAGGCATTTAGCATGTTTATGTAAAATAAGTGCCATATTTATAATGCAATTCAACTTGTGCAAACAGAAATTATAGTTGTTGTTGTTTTTTTCAAAAGATTTAATATGCCTACCTTTTCGCTGCTCTCCAGCGGTCCGACTGCCACTTCCACCATGATACTTTCTCCACTCTGAAAGTTTGAAAAAAGAAAAGAAAATATTGATGCTGAAGCAGTCGTTCTGGAAATGTTTAAAATGTCAGGCATTTAAAAGTCAATGCATTTTTTTTAAAGGACATGTTGGGCAAAGACACTCGCTGGCAAAAGTCTAATCAAAAGGTTGGTTCATAATCCAATAAAGATAAACATGATATGAGGACACTAAAAAAAAAAAGCAAAATCAGAACAAACTCGATAACCCAGTTGGTTGTGTGTGTGCAATACAATAGCAGAATTGGAAGGGACCTTGAAAGTCTTCTAGTCCAACCCCCTGCTTAGGCAGGAGCCCTATGCCATTCCAGACAAATGGCTATCCAACATCTTCTTAAAGACTTGCAGTGTTGGGGCATTCACAACTTCTGGAGGCAACTTCTGTTCCACTGGTTAATTGTTCTGACTGTCAGGAAATTTCTCCTCAGTTCTAAGTTGCTTCTCTCCTTGATTAGTTTCCAACCATTGCTTCTTGTTCTGCCCTCAGGTGCCTTGGTGAATAGTTTGACTCCCTCTTCTTTGTGGCACCCTCTGAGATATTGGAACATTGTTATCATGTCTCCCCTGGACCTTCTCTTCATCAAACTAGACATACCCAGCTCCTGCAACCGTTCTTCATATGTTTTAGCCTCCAGTCCCCTAATCATCTTTGTTGCTCTTCTCTGCACTCTTTCCAGAGTCTCAACATCTTTTTTACATCGTGGCGACCAAAACTGGATGCTGTATTCCAAGGGTGGCCTTGCTAAGGCATTATAAAGTAGTATTAACCCTTCACGTGATCTTGATTCCATCCTTCTGTTGATGCAGCCTAGAACTGGGTTGGCTTTTTTGGCAGCTGCTGCACACTGCTGGCTCCTATTTAAATGGTTGTCCACTAGGACTCCAAGATCCCTCTCACAGTTACTACTATGTGATTTACAGGAAATGCCAGCCACAAGTATATTTCACAACTTTATTAGAAACAGCAAGCCTCAAACCGGGCCGATTTCATGCCATTTCCATCAGGTCAGGTAAACTTAAAACACATTAAAAAAAAACACACTGAAAAGGACATGGAGCCTAAGCACATATTTCAAAATAAAATAAACAGAAGATTTAAAAAAAAAGAGTAGATATGCAAATTTTAATGTACTAAATTAAATAAATAATTGACTTTTAGTCTCTTATGTTTTGAGAACCGGACTACTGGTCCTGAAATAAACGGTTTGGAATATCTAAGTGTCCTGGAATTAAGAGTCTGGGATATTAGGTGGTTCACTTTAACTAGACCTTGTTCTAATTTAATGGCATCACAGTGCCACACAAAGGAAGCTGGTGGCATTGAACAAGAGCCAATCTTCTAGAGCTAGTCCTTGATTTAAGACCTCAATTGGGTCCAGGATTTCTGTTTCTGAGCACAGAGGTTGCTAAGCAAATCACGCACAATTTTGTGACCATTCCCCCCACCCCACCCCACGGTTGTTAAGCAAGTTACTGCACTTGTTCAGTGAATCATGTGATCATTAAGCAAATCCAGGTTTGCCCACTGACTTTTCTTGCCAGATCCCAACCGGTCATCCAAAGACCCTGAGATTCTGCAACCCTGATAAATACCGTATTTTTTGGAGTATAAGATGCACCTTAGATTTTGGGGAGGAAAATAAGGGGGGGGGGGCGGGGAATTCTGCCTAACAGGTATTCATCTGGCTAGTCCTTGGGCTGAAAACACAGCTTCAAAAGCACAGCTGATCCTTGGAGGGAGCTCCAGTGACTAAAGCAGGCAAAGCAGGGAAGGGGTAAGAGAAGACAGCGGCTGTTCCAGGTAGCCATTTTGGGCACCGAGTGTCGAGCATTTGGAGGCTGAAAACGCAACGCGGAGCCCAAAAACACAAGCCATTGTCAGTGGCAATCGCTGCAGTCAGGAAGAGGATGCGCGGAGGCTGGAGGTCAGCTTCAGCACATTAGTTTGCTCACTGGTTTTGAGATTTGAGAGCACAGCTGATCGTCGAAGGGAGCAGCAATAACGCAAGCAGGCAAAGCAGGGAAGATCGCTTAGCTCGTGTTTGGGCTGAAAACACAGCTTCAAAAGCACAGCTGATCCTCGGAGGAAGCAGCAATTAGACAAGCAGGCAAAGCAGGGAAGATCGCTTAGCTCGTGTTTGGGCTGAAAACACAGCTTCAAAAGCACAGCTGATCCTCGGAGAGAGCTCCGGTGACTAAAGCAGGCAAAGCAGGGAAGGGGTAAGAGAAGGCAGCGGCTCTTCCGGGCAGCCATTTTGGGCACCGAGTGTCGAGCATTTGGAGGCTGAAAACGCAACGCGGAGCCCAAAAACACAAGCCATTGTCAGTGGCAATCGCTGCAGTCAGGAAGAGCATGCGCGGAGGCTGGAGGGTAGGGGCCAGTGGGTAGGCAGGGCTACATTTGGAGTATAAGACGCACCCAAATTTTCAGCCTCTTTTAGGGGAGAAAAAAAGTGCGTCTTATACTCCACAAAATACGGTACATGCCAGTTGTCAAGTGCCCGAATTTCTGATCATGTGGTTGTGGAGATGTTGTGATGGTTATAAGTGAGAGGACCAGTTGTAAGTCAACTCCAAACAAATATTTTCAAGGGAAGGACTACCTGTACTGCTTCGGCTTCATACTCTACACCAGGTATGGATCAGATTAAATTAAAAAGTTGGGCTTGTACACTTGAAACTTTCACTGTTATTGGGGGCATATTTTTCATTAAAACACCGAAAATTGAACCCCCTCTGCATGAGGAAAAGAATTGTTATAAAACCTGCGTACTTACTTTTGTAATGTAAGGCGTGATGAAGACAAAAAACACATCGTATAAAAGAAGGAGACCTAGAAGAATCACACATGACTAGAGAACAAAGAACAGATGTTTATTTTTTTTAAACAAAACAAAACAAAATGTACACAAAACCCTTTCAAACTTAAAAAGACATTCATTCCACATTTGGGATGCTTTTCCTAATTCTCTGGCCTTTCTACATATGTATGTATGAATGTATATATAATTAATCTATTTTTTAAAAATCCCACCAAGCCCTACTATCACTTTCAAATGTATATTCAGATCTTCAAATCAACAGTAGAAATTTTGTTTTCACGCTTATAAATTCCCTTATAAGTGCTATATCATTTCACTATGACTCAACGATTGTCTGCCGCTCTCTGTTTGATATCTATTAACATTGGCTGAAAATACATTTCTTTCCTCAGCCTTACTGCCTCTGTTAGCACCTCTGTAACATATTTTGTCAAAGGAAGTTAACTGTAAGGGTGGGGGGGAATCTTTCCGAGCTGCTCTGAAGACAAAATTTAAGACTACAGCTGAATGGCAGATTAAAATACTCCCTTTCCTTCACTCTATAATTTACTGTCTCCGTATATCTGTATATGTTTAGCTAAATAAGTTACTGTACCTTGAAGTTAGGCATTCTGAGTGTTCTAATAAAGTTCACACAGAAAGAAATTCCAAGGATGTTTTGTAAAATCCAAGCCCATCTAAGATTAAAAATAAAAGATTATGTGTTAAGCACAGGAGCCAGAATGCTTCACATTTGAACTTTAGATATAATCCTCACCATCTACTGTGTGTATGTATATGTACTTGTTACGCAGATAACTTACTCTCTGGAAACAAATACTGTAGGGTTAAGACACCCCTAACGCCTATCTTAGAGTATTCTGCTAAGATACAGCTTGTTGTGCCTTAAAATGGCTTCTACCATACTGCCTTAAAATGGTTTCTACTGTACAGCGCTGTGGAGTTGCTATGGTAACAGCTTCACAGTATTCCACAAGGTGGCTCCCTCTGGTAAGGAGGGAAATCCAACATTAGAAATTGCGTCAATGTTCGTGGAACGAGGGTTGGGATAAATAAATACCCAGGCCATGTTGGGTTATCAGCTAGTAATGAATAAAAGATAATGTTCCTCTCAGCATAACGGCACAGGCTTCTGAATAAATAGACACACAGAAGGTTTGGGCAAGTGAAGAACTCATTTAAAACAGGGGTCCCCACCCCACAGTCCTTGCCCCGGTGGCACTGGGCCAGGCATGCCAGCAACCCTAACCCTGCTTTAAACCATTAGACCAAACTGGCTCTCATTCCTCACTTACCTATCGTCGTTCCGAAACACAGCCCAGGTAACGGACAGCCCTACGCAAAACAGAATGAGGAAAACAAGTCTCACTTCCAGAGCGCGATTCCAGCACGGGAACCTAAAGCAACACAGTGAAAAACAACTCATCAACTCGTTGCAAATACAGGATGCAGGGTACATTTTCCAGTTTAAGGAGGTTCTTTGTAGTTTTTATTGATGCCTGTTCACCGCCCTGAGTCCCGCAAGGGAGAAGGGCGGTATACAAATTGAATAAACTTTAACTTTACAATTTCAGTATCACACTCAGCAAATTTCAGGGGGGGGTTTCCCTCCCCACCCCCGCTTCCATCTAAGACAGAAGTTGAAACCAAGCAAAGACTATCAGTATGTACTCGCTTCAACTGGAAGATGGCGGACGTATCGATTTCGGGTGCGCTTCAAGGTTTTGATGACCATCTTTAAAGCGCTCCATGGCTCAGGACCTAGTTATATGCGAGACCGTCTCCTGCCCCATACATCCCTTCGTCCGATCTGCTCCCACAGAGAGGGCCTTCTCAGGGTGCCGTCGGCCGGGCAATGCCGGTTGGCGACACCCAGGGGAAGGGCCTTCTCTGTGGCGGGCCCGGCCCTCTGGAACAACTTACCCCCTGAACTACGGACCATCTCATACCTCCGCCTCTTCCGCCAGTGTCTTAAGACACACCTTTTCCATCAAGCCGGCCTAGCGTTACCTCCCGCTGTGACTGCTCCTAGATAGTTTTAATTCGGGGGATTTTAGTTGATTTTAGCACAGGGTAGGAATTTAATATGTTTTTAAATTTTGTATTTTGTAACATTTGTCATGTTTTAAATCTCCTGTGCGCCGCCCTGGGTCCTTTGAGGAGAAGGTGCGGGGTATAAATCTAAATTAAAAAAAAATATTAATACATGAAAATGAAGAGACTGGCTCTGCACTGTGAGATCACAGGGATCGTGTCACTATTTCCTTGTCATTGTGGATTTGGAGATTTCCCAGGCATCCATTTAGCATTCATACTGATTTTATTAGTAATGTTCAAAAAAAAAAACATTGGTTGTTCTCTCAGGTCTTGTGGTAGGGAAGTTACAGAGCCTTGAGTGAACTGCTTGTTGTTTTATTTGTCTGGACAATGTTCTTCATTGTTTCCTCGTGTTCAGGGTGAGCTGTCTAAATAAATTTGGGAGCCGTGTGGCTTCTATATCTACTAAACCAGGGGTAGTCAACCTTTTTATACCTACCGCCCACTTCTGTATCTCTGTTAGTAGTAAAAATTTTCTAACCGCCCCCACCGGTTCCACAGGAATGGTGTTTTATAAAGTAGGGAAGTCAATTAAATTAAAAAAAGGAAAGTGCTTCAGTATCGGACAAAACCCCTAACGCCTTCCATGAAAGCTGGAACGGTGGGCGGTAGGGACCAGGTTGACTACCCCTGTACTAAACCAACAAATAAATAAAAACCTGCCGACTCCTGTGATCCACAGGCTGCTTCTTGACTAATTCTGAGTCATTCTTTTCACATCTTTCTAGAAACCAGTACTTGATCCCATCTTTCTGTGCAAAATACATTCTTAACATTTATTTTATTTCCCCTCCCCCAGCTTTCTAGTTAGTTATAGTTATAGTTTATTAAATTTATATACCGCACCCTTTCCCCAAAGGGACTCGGGGCGGTGCACAGGCAATTTAAAAGCATATATAAATATAACAAAATACAAATATAAAACCAGATTAAATTAACCCTGTGCTAAAAAAATTTAAATATATTAAAACAATATCCCTAAAAACCAATTTAAAACAATTTAAGTGCAGACTATAGGCTGGGTGATTGATGTAAGTTAGGCCATCCCTTGCATCCTACTTGCATTCCTACTTGGGCTCGAACAGATTCACAACTAGTCTTTCTCGGTCAGGAGATGTTTTTCTCAATCTCTTGAAGTTCCTCCAGGAATTAAAGAGATCCTTGGTGCTCTCTGAGCTTGGTTGTTTTCTTGCAGACGTTTCATTACCCAACTAGGTAACATCATCAATGCGAGAAGGTTCACCTGCTTGGCAATGAAATGACTGCAAGGAAATAACCAATGCTCAGTGAGCATCAAGCACCCCATAACTCAACCCTGAGCTACGAATATTCTCTTCTATTGGCAAGTTAAGGAGAAAACCAGGATTAGCCACACAGGAGTTATTAGGTCCAAAGCCCAGATCACTGTTTGGCACTTGTTAAGCAGGCAATCAGTGGACCTGCCTACCAGATATTCCTTAATCAGGTTCCTTCTGGATCCATAAGATCCCTGAAATGTGCCGTTTTCCTTGGCCTACAAAGTTAATCTCTTGTGGACCTGGAAGTGATCTGAAAACCACAAGGTGCCAGCTGATACATTTTCCATATCCATGACTAAATAACTGCGGCATCCAAAGCCTGATCGATTGGAGGCCAAATTGAGATTTCACTGTGACTTAACTTTCATCTGCAAAAGGAAAATTATGTTTACCTCCTTCTAAAAAGCCATATATAATAGAGCACTTTACCTGCATTGTCCGTAAGGTATATTTTTCAGTAGGGCAGAGAGACAGGCGTACATGCTTGAAACAGATGCTATGCAGAATATGGTAATGACCACGTACACTAGACAAGAAGAGGGAACAAGGAGGAGGACATGGTTAGTGTTGTGGCCCGCCAGTGGCCAGCGGAGCTGGTAGCAGACTCAGACAGGTAGGAGGTTGGGGAGGAACATAGGCCAGTCCTGGAGTCTGGAGAAGGCTCCGACGAGGGCTCTGCATTGGAGGCAGAGAGGGGGCCGGGGCCGTCTGACAGTTATCAGCTGCCTTTGGGATCAGACATCAATGGGGCAGAAGAACAGCTGGAGCCTGTTCCCAGTGTGCGCATGGACAGAGCTGCCAGGAGAAGGGAACAGCTAAGGAACAAGGATTGACTCAGGAGTAAAGCTAAAGGTGGACGGTGAATGGCCTCTCCCATGGGGAATAAAGAGGAGCAAAAGGGGAGTGGAGTTTGCAGGAGACAACTAGTTCAATTCATGAGGGTGAAGATCTGTTCCTGACTTCTTGCCAAGTATTGTCTGCTACAGAGTGGCGTTTGGAAGATATCGGCCTGGCAGCTCTCCAAGCCTGATCAAGGTCTGTAGTTGTGAAATCTCTTGAAAGACTGTTGGCCGGGACTTTGCTGGAGAGGAATTCCCTTTGACCTAAATAAAAGGGGTTTTATCGGCACGAGGAGTCGGCTTCGTGCTTTTGGGAAGCCTGGATCCGAACAGTTACAAACAAACGGGCTAGAACCAAATGACTATCAATCTTTCAGTAACGGGGAAGAGAGATTCATATAAAAATGGATACAGGTAATCCTCATTTAGCAACCACCACTGGAACAACTCAAGTCATTAAGCGAAAAAGCACGCCTATTACTTCAGCTCTCCTTTTCTTTGCAGATCAGTGAAGATCATACATTTGAGGATTGTTCGCAAAGTTAATTTTTCATCACTGTTCGTTAACTGTGAACAGTTGTCCAAGGCAGTCACTAAATAAGGACTACCTCTGCAGAGGTATATATTCTTCTTCTTGCTTTTTATCCATTTTTCTTGAGGAAATGCCCTGTATCACATTCAGATACAACATTTAGGCAAACCACACATTTCTCTCTCCGTGGCTTATAGCCAGCCTACAATAGGGGAATCATAATAATTACCGCCACTCAAGGCTACAAGTGCCTAAAAAGTGCTTGTAAAATCACTTTGGGGGGGTCATGAAAAATCTGTCTAAATTGCAGCAGGAAGATTTGCTTTCTTGATTGTCCATAATATTTTTTGGCACGTCAAGCTGTCTCAGGAAGTAAGAGACCAAAACCCATTTCTGCAACACTTATTTTCAATTATCAAAGGCATTCCGATAATGCAGGGCCCCGTGGATAGAGATTGAGCAATCCAGCAACAAGTTTTCCCTTCTGATCCCGGGCTAAATAAATGCTCTTTTCTTTTCTTTTCTTTTTTACCGAGCCATTTGTAGAAGAAATACATCAAGACCAGCATAATGCAGCAGAAGGACACAAAGATGACCACGGACAGAGGGTTTAAAGTAAGAGTTTCTTCATCCGATAATGACTCATTGCTTCCGGGATTGGGGCCTCGTTTCAGTTTCTCACTGGATGGACAAAAAAAAGAAGCACTTAGGAAATTGCCACAGATGAGGACTTCTTTATCTGGGCAACTTTGCCCTGGTGCTCCAATAATTCTTGACAAAAAAAAATGCACCCTCCCAGTTCTTCAAAGACACATTTTTTGATATTTACTGTGTGCGAGCAGAGTGTGTATGCTGTAGAGATATTCAAGGGACGGTGGGTGTTGTCGCAATGCCTCTTCCAACCCCCAGAACTAGGGTGGGGTTTTGCTAAGAACGGTGGTTCTCCCGTCCCGAGGACCGGCCCCTTAGATTTCCACTGCTCTCCTCTCCTCTGCTACATCTATTCATCTCCGCCCCCTGCCTTTTATCCCCAGAACTAGGTGGGGTTTTGCTAACAATGGTGGCTCTTCTTTCCCAAGAACCAGCCCACGGATTTCCACTGCTCTCCTCTGCCACATCTATTCATCTCCGCTCCCTGCCTTTTATCCCCAGAACTAGGGTGGGGTTTTGCTAACAACGGTGGTTCTCCTGTCCCGAGGACCGGCCCACGGATTTCCACTGCTCTCCTCTCCTCTGCCTTCTGCGCATTCGCACGTCAGGCACTGAACTCAGCTGTTCCTCCTCTTCCTCATCAACCACCTCCAGACCTGGGGGCTCTTGACTCTCCATCCAAGGGCTGGCGGACAGCCCAGACTCCGCCTCTGTCTCTCTCTCTGACAGCTCCATTCCCTCTTCCCCCCTCAAAGCTCCCAGGTTGCCCTGATGCTGGCCCTGACTCCCACACCACCTCCTCCTCCTCTGATTTGGTTGCTGGGGGGCGGGGGGAGGGGGCGGCGGCCAACAGGCCTCAACACCACCTCCTATTGAAACCACTCTGGGCGATACCCATACTTCCATTTACTTAAAGAACTGAAGCAGCGTGCAAGGAATTTGCATGGTGAATGGAAGCCCAACAAATGCAACTCTACGCTAACCGTCAGCTTTAGATTTCGTATTACAGTAAAAAAAGTAAACTCACAGCTCTGCCCTGCCACTCCAGTAGCCTCCAACAGACACACAGAACATCGCGATGAAGAAAATGATCACAATGCTATAGTCGAAGAGCGGTTCAGGGGGTTTATACAATCCCACATTAACGTTTCTTCCAAGAGTCTAAAAATTAGAAACATATCAGTTAGACATGTGGGTTGCATCTTAAGATTCTAGGATTTTCTAGGATTTATTAAATTTTCAGACCGCCCTTCTCCCTGGCGGGACTCAGGGCGGTGTACAGGCAATAATAAGATCAATAATATAGAGCATAAAATACAATTAAAAATACAATTAAAAATATATTAAATAGATTGGCCTGATCTAAATCCTGATTTAAAAACCCTTAATAAAACAATTTAAAAACGAAAACAATTAAAAAAACTACGCCAGGCCGGCCGCACGAAACAGATAAGTCTTTAAGGCCCGACGGAACTGGCGCAGGTCCGTGGTTGTCCGTAGGTCAGGGGGTAGGTCATTCCAGAGGGCAGGAGCTGCCACAGAGAAGGCTCTCCCCCTGGGGGTCACCAGCCGACATTGCCTGGCCGACGGCACCCAGAGGAGGCCCTCTCTGTGGGAGCAGACTGGTTGGTGGGAGGTGTTTGGTAGCAGGAGGCAGTCTTGCAGATAGCCAGGTCCCTTGCCATGGAGCACTTTGAAGATGGTTACTAATACCTTGAAGCGCACCTGGAAAGCCATCTTAGACACTGCGCCCTCCCCCATTTGAATAGCCCATTCATAGCCACCTTGTCTTTGTTGAGCAACCAGTTTGAGTATAAGTATAATCTTTATTGTCATTGTACTTAAATACAATGACATTGGTTTATGGCCATTTAGAATCAGAGAATCCAATGGACAGGTGTGATTTTAAAAAATTAACTCTGCAAGCTTTACGAAGCAGTCGTACAAAAAGCAGTGGAAAGGAAAGGGCTAAATATAAGATGGTTCTCAGCCACAAATAAAATGTTGGCTCTTTAATAATAGACATAGAAAAGTGTGGAAGTAAAAGTTTCGAAGTTTATAAATGGGCCTTGCCACCAGCAAGACTGGCGAAGATGTTTAAAAGACAAATCAGCTAAATCGTACTATCATATGTGGCGGACTTGAGTAGAAGCAAAAAAATATTGGACTGAAATACATACGTAGCTGGAAAAGATGATACCGCAACATATTTACTTAAAACCTGAAATCTTTTTCTTGGGGATTTTACCAGAAAACTATAGTAAAGAAAATGTATATTTGATTATCCATGTTATAAAAGCAGCCAGGATTGTATTCGCACAAAATTGGAGAAGTGAAGAGACCCCTACAGAGGAGAATGTGATTAGGAAAAATACTAGAATATGCAGAAATGAATGGATTGACACTGGCTATCAAAGACAAAGGACACACTGTTATATAATTTGGGAATCATTTTACCCATGGTTAGAGACTAGGTATAAGAATTAGTAGTAAAAGAAATTGTGTAAAATATAGAAAGTGTATTAATAGTTCCTATAATTAATAGAGGTAAATAAATCATGAAGAGGATTGTTATAGTACTAGACATTTAAGGTATTGGAAATTAAGCTAAGAATAGATTAAATAAAGAATATGACTGTAAGTTTTAATTGTTGGCACAAAATATTTGTACCCAGATGACACACTGTTTAATGAGAAATGGATTGTTTATATTAAAATAAAATAAATATTTTTTAAAAGTTTAGAAGTAAATTCTCCTCTGTCAAAAGACTTCAAAGAAAACTAATCAGGATGTTCTTAGTGCCTGTTCTCAGCCATTCTGGATGCTGAAGTCCAAACATTTTAAAAATGCTAAAAGGATCCTGCAAATAGTAAGGGTTAAGTCTAGATGGCCTCTAAGGTCATCTCTATGATTCTGAGGAGGAATAACCGCCTAGAAGGGGAAGCAAAGAGAAAAAGGCCAAAAAGCAAATAAAAGAACCAGAGAATGTCATACAGGCAAATATTGCAAAAAAAAATCTCAGTTAAGTGATTTGTGTAATGCTTGTTTGAGGAAGGAAGGGTTATTAACCAATTTCATTGTAATTTTAGTACAATGACAATAAAGATTATTATTATTATTATTATTGTTATTGTTATTATTATTGCTATATTCAGTGCCGCCTTAAGGAACCCATTGAGGGGGTGAAAAATACTGCGCTTTCCATAAATCAGCAAAAGAAAGAATTTCTTGGCAAAGCCCATCCTCTCAAAACAAGGTTAATTCATCTTCAACCCGAGTTATTAATCGGAAACTCCATATAGTATGTATAATAGAAAGTAATGATGTATAATTATAAACTGATGGAAACCTCCTGCATGTTTGTATTGTAAAATTAATAGAATGAGAGAGGGGATTACATAAAGTTATATTGTTATTAAATGGACAATTAAGGATGTAAGGGAATAACTCCGGTTTAAAATGAAGGAACATTAACTGCAACTGAATATATGATGCGTAAGGATAGGGATGTATTTATGTTATATTGGATCGATATTTAGTGACTGTCGATGTAATTGAAATATTGAAGCACAAAATTTTTGCAACCGAACGACATGCTATACATAACTGATGAGGATGTTATAAGTGTACATGTTTTGTTTGTTTTTAAAAATTAAAAAAAACTTTTTTTTAATTTTTACACATACAAAAACAAAACATGTAGACTTAAAACATCCTCATCAGTTGCAAAATTAGTTTGATCTGATCCTCATCAGTTACATGTAGACTTATAACATCCTCATCAGTTACAAAATTAGTTTGATCTGATCCTCATCAGTTACATGTAGACTTATAACATCCTCATAAGTTACAAAATTAGTTTGATCTGATCCTCATCAGTTACATGTAGACTTATAACATCCTCATCAGTTACAAAATTAGTTTGATCTGATCCTCATCAGTTACATGTAGACTTATAACATCCTCATAAGTTACAAAATTAGTTTGATCTGATCCTCATCAGTTACATGTAGACTTATAACATCCTCATCAGTTACAAAATTAGTTTGATCTGATCCTCATCAGTTACATGTAGACTTATAACATCCTCATCAGTTACAAAATTTTTGTGCTCGATCCAATATTTATTTATTTTATTTTTATTTTATTTAGATTTATACCCCGCACCTTCTCCAAAAAGGACCCAGGGCGGCACACAGGAAATTTAAAACACAACAAATATTACAAAATACAAAATTTAAAAACATATTAAATTCCCACCCTGTGCTAAAATCAACTAAAATCCCCCAAATTAAAACTATCTAGGAGCAGTCACAACGGGAGATTACGCTAGGCCGGCTTGATGGAAAAGGTGTGTCTTAAGACACTGGCGGAAGAGGCGGAGGTCTGAGATAGTACGTAGTTCAGGGGGCAGGTCGTTCCAGAGGGTAGGGCCCGCCACAGAGAAGGCCCTTCCCCTGGGTGTCGCCAAGCGGCATTGCCCGGCCGATGGCACCCTGAGAAGGCCCTCTCTGTGGGAGCGGATCGGACGAAGGGATGTATATATAAATAAATACATCCTTATGCATCATATAATCAGTTACAGTTAATGTCCCTTCTTTTTCCAAAAAAAAGGAAACTCAAAACAACTGTAAAGGTAGCACCAGCAGGGTGTGTCAGTAAATATTAAAAGAGGGAAGCAGATCAAAGGGAAAAAGGCTCCGTGTGTACCAAAAAAATCTATTAATTTCCAACAGAAGCTGTTTGTTTTTCTCGTTCACCCTGCACAAAAAAGTCGCTGTGAGAAGGATGTTACCTGTTCCAAATCCTTTATGTCTGCATCTTTAACAAGCGCAATAGGAATGGTGAGGTTGTCGGTCTTGTTCCCTCCAGGAGAACTCTAGACAAATGGAAATAAGTTTGTGCCTGGTTACCTGAGCCAAGACTGGATTAAATCACAGACATTTCTCCAGAAAGGGGCTCTCAATTCCTCCCATCTGTCTTTCAACACAGACCACCCCCATTCCATGCTATTATGTAGATGTCAAACTCAAGGCCGGGGGGGGGGGGAGATGTGGCCCACGGGGTGCTTAGAGATCTGGCCCGCGGGATCGCCCTGGAAAATGAAGGACCAGCCTGCGGTGTGTCTCTGCCAGCAAAAACGAAGCTTGGGAGAGCCGCATGCAGCTCTCCCGAACATCGTTTTTGTTGGCGGAGGGTTGTAGGAGACCGTCGCAGCCAAAAACAGAGCTCGGGAGCCCGTTTTTTTCTGGCCACAGGCGCCCTCGATGCGAGTGATGTCAAGCTGGCCACGCCCACCCCAGCCCTCCAAGGTCACACACAACCCTGATGCGGCCCTCAATGAAATTGAGTTTGACACCCCTGTTGTAAACATTGCTGCTTTTCATATTTCTCCCTTCCGCATGCAGATTGGCCTTCATCCTTCGCTAGCTTTGGAAAAGACTTCACGAGGCTTGCGTTAACCTGGATAAACGGAAAACTAAACTCGGAAACAAAGGGATGAGGATTACCAGCAATTACTGGTTTTCAGTCTACAGCGATTCAAGGGATTCCTATTAAAACCCAGGAATGATCCTTTCATTTAATTAAAAAAAATTGTCTGGTTTGTTTAAATAATTTCTCTTGTTTGTTTAGACAATATACTGCTTAAAGGTTACAGAGGATACTACAGATTCAGGGGCCAGGCCCAACCTACTGGAACCGTGATGGGGAACCTACGGCACGCGTGCCAAAAGTGGCATGCAGACCATCTCTCCGGACACGCAAGGTATCACCCGTTGCTCTCCCGGGTTCCAGCACACCAGCCAGTTGGTCCTCACACATGCGGGAGCACCAGAAAACAGAAGAGCAGCTGCCCAGCGCACATGTGCGCGCCAGACGGCTACTCTTCTGGTTTCTGATGCGCGATGCTCACCAGCCACATGGTCTTTGTTTCTGGTGCGCATGCACATGCGAAGACCAACTGGCCTGTCTGCATGGAAACCGGAAGAGCAGCTGCTCAGCGCACACATGCACACCAAACAGCTGCTCTTCCGGTTTCCAGCACGCACATGTATGTGCTCACACTCCTGTTTCAGCACCCGGTGCCATAAACGTTCGCCAACCCTGTACTAGAATAATCTGAACACGCTGGTCCAAATCACGCAGGTTTGGTAAATAACATTTGAAAAATGGACAAATCGTACTCCATACATCCAAAGACCGACAGACATCAATCAATTGGTCAAAACCTGGACCTTACTATGGAGGTTTCGCTGGCCACCAGCAACAATTTAGCACCGAAATGCTGAGCAATCGCTGCCTTTTCTAGAAAAGTACAATTTCCCCTTTTCACTACGATGGCTTTGTCCTTGATGTCTTGGGTAACGTCGGATGGGCTGCAGAGCATCTTAGGGGTCAGAAACTCCAGCTTTGCATAGTCCTAAAGGGTCACAAAAACAAGTCATTTTTTAAAACAACAAACCCAAAAATTAAAGAGCAAACATGCAGGAGACTTCTGCAATGTAACTGAAACAGGTCCTGTTTGTCACTTCCTATTATTTTCAGGAACCAGAATGAAAATCCTCAACACAGAAGTAGAAAATGCCTTTTGTGAGAATGCAGGGAGCACATGCTATTTTGAAGGTCTCTAGTCTTTCTGTTAGAGGCCAACAGCGGTTCCTGAAGCCCAGTTTGCAATTCCTTAAAGAACACAAGGTCGCTTAAAGCTGCCTCTCATGCCTGCAGCTGTTTCTGGGGAGAGATGCAGCTGCTTTAAGGAATCTCCCATATTACATGGCTGGGGACCAGCCTAGGTGAAGGACAGCCTCTCCTCTATTACAGTCACCCAACTCACAAGGAGAGGCAGATAGGTCCCATCAATTAGGGATGTACCGTATCTTTCAGAGTATAAGACGCACCTTCCCCCCACACCCCAAAAGAGCATGGAAATGTTGGTGTGTCTTATACACCGAATGCAGTCATTTTTTGGCCTCCTGAAGCCACGCCCTGTGTCCCATGCTTGCGAAAAATGGGCAAAAAACGGACCGTTTTTTGTAAAAACTGAGCCGTTTTTGCCTTCCCTCAGCCCCCAGCAGCATTCTGCAGGCTTCAGTACGGCCGGAATAGTGCAAAAAAGCCCCCATTTTTGTGAAAAACAGCCCGTTTTTCACAAAAATGGGAGCATTTTAGCCTTACCCCAGCCCTGCTGAAGCCTGCAGAGTGCTGCTGGGGGGCTGAGGGAAGGCAGAAACTTTTTTTCTTACTTACCTCTTCGAAATCTTGGTGCGTCTTATACACCAGTGCGTCTTATAGTCTGAAAAATACGGTACTTCTGATACAACCAGAAAAAAGGGCCTTCTCAGCGGTGGCTCCTTCTTTATCCTTCTTTTATTGGATCTTACCCTGTTGTTTGATCTGAAAGGTCCTAAAAACGTGGTTTTATCAGGGACTACAAATACAGACAGTGATGATCAAATGCTGATTTGATTGTGTAGCTGCTGCCATGGAGGGTGGGAGGTATTTTTAAAATGTTTTTATTATATGGGAGATTTTTACAAATTTTATAAACTGCCCAGAATCGTCAATGTGTGAGATGGGGAGCTATATAAATTTGCTGAATAAAATAAACAAATAAATAATGTGGGAATCCCGCCATTGTGGCTTAGTATTATGCATTGACCCAATTGCAATGGGTGAAAGAAAAATGAAGATCGCTTAGCACAAGGTGTGAAACTTGTCAAAGGTCCCCAAACTGAAATTCATTCAGTTCTTTAACAACGTATAAATACTTACAATGTTAGATAAGCTATCAGGAAGGGAAGTCCAGATGGAATTGTAAAAGATGCAATAATTGTTTGTTAAATCGGGTTTGTCAATTTGAACTGCGTGCAGAATTCCTCCTTGGGCACTTATCTATTATTAGAAAAAGGAAAAAAAAACCAGATTATTTAAGAAGTACTGTTATTTTTTTTAAAATTATTAGGAACTAACAAGAATCACGAGGCCATATATACCGTACATCTGACCGAGTTTTAAAAATAGAATATTGTTTAAAGTCAAGCTCGAGCTAAGAAAGCTGACTTCAGTAAGACCATCCCAGTTTCAAAACTGATGTATGCAATGAACTCCATTATTCATTCGATTCCACTTTCTTTTTAAATCAAAGTTCCACAGAAATCGTTCTTTTTTAAGCCAACCAAAACTTTGCAACAAGTTTTAAGCTTTTGAGTTCCTCAAACCCTTTCATAGCCAAAATTAAAAACTGCCAAGAAAAAATATATATCTTTCAATCAGTCCTTCAAACATTTTCACTCTAAGAATTCAGCAAGACTGTAAGGTTGAACAGCTGGACATTTTCACATGATGTGCTTCCCCTAACTAATTTTCGATTTCACAAAAACATTTCGTAGGCGGTAAAGGGTTTCACTTCACTTTAAGCGGGATCATTCTTCACCAAGAAGAATTTAGAATGAACCGATTCGGACATTTTGTTTGCAGTTGGGTAAACATCACTGTTTACCAATACTGTCGTGCCTGTTTTGTTCATCTGTTGCTCTCGTTCACGGCCTTGGAAATATGTAATCAAAATCGTTCTTCAAGATGTTAGATGTTGATTGGCTGAATCATCAAGACGGCACAGAGTGACTCAGATTGTGGTTGGGGAGGGATTTAACCACATGCCCTTCTGGTTTTTTCCCCTTCTATCCACCCTTAAAACTGAGCTTGAGTTACGATGATCTCATGGGCACAGTGACAAAAGTTGGTTTGGGTCTGTTTTCTGGATTTCAAGGCTGTAGCTCTGATATATTACTCGTAACTTATTAACGCAAGCATTTTTAGTTTCTGAGTCCAGACTAGGTTAGCCTGAAGCTGTAACCTATTTAAGATGTGATTCTTATACATCAGGGGTAGTCAACTTTTTTATACCTATCGCCCACTTTTGTATCTCTGTTAGTAGTAAAATTTTCTAACTGCCCACCGGTTCCACAGTCATGGTGATTTATAAGGTAGGGAAGTCAATTAAATTTAAAAAAGGAAAGTGCTTCAGTATCGGACAAAACCCCTACCGTCCACCATGAAAGCTGGAACGCCCACTAGTGGGCGGTAGGGACCAGGTTGACTACCACTGATATACATGGTTTTAAACATGGTGGTAAGGGAAAAGAGATTCAAGCAAGTCACAAAAACTTAATGGCTTCCCTATGAAATGTCTTGTTTATGCAGTTTGCAACACTCTGTGTCCTAAGTCCCTTTTTTTTCTTGGCATCAAAGCTGCCTGATGAAACACTGTGTGTGAATTTTGTTGTTCCGTCCTGATTGTGTGTTGTTTAAGGACTAGACACTTACTCATGGCCACAGCATGGGGTAAGCAGCTATTAATCCGCTAGAAAAATGTTTCTGGCAATTTTTTTTAAACAGAAAAATGTGTGTGTCAACTTTTTAAAGCAAAAAAACAACATCAGGAACTGCGTTTGTGTTTGTGTTGTGAACAGCAACTGAAAACATGTAGATATGTGTGACAATTATTAAGTTTCATGCTACCCAAAAAAATATCACCAATCTATGCTAGCTGCAACTGCATTTGTTCTAAGACTAAGTCATGTATTTTTGTTATCGGCATCCCAGCTTTATTATTTTTACAAATAAGTCAAGGCGGCAAAATCATATCCAACACACTTTTCTCCTCCTATTTTCTCCATAACAACACCCCTGTGAAGTGAACTGTGGGCTGAGAGTGAGTGACTGGTCCAAAGTCACCCAGCTGGATTTTATGCTTAAGGTAGGAGTAGAATTCACGAACATGGGGGCATGGCCAGGGTGTGTGTGGCCAGCTCAATGTCATTCAGGCCGGGGGCATCTGTGGGGCCTTGAGTGGGGCCGGTCCTTCGCTGTTTGCAGGATGGCCCCGTAGGCCAGATCTAAGCAACCCGCAGGCTGGATGCAGCCCGTGGGCCTTGAGTTTGACACCCCCTGTACTAGATCAAACTGCTCCGTTGATGGAATTAAGCCAGGCATTCGGAAGACTAAAATACCCACCAACAAAACTAACGGATACATCAGCAGAGTCCGATCGGTTTCAAAGGCAGACCTTGAATAGACAGACCACAACGATAGAAACACCGCCAGTTGTCACCCAGAGCTCACAGCTCAAGTCACTCCAACAAAAGCGACAGCCCCACACTAGACAATCTGCGATACACTTTCTCAGGCACCCACAACTACATAGAGAAAATTCTTGAATCTGAAGCGGATTTTTTTTAGTTTCCTAGTATGACGTATGTGGTTTGCTTATTTAGTATCCTATGACTATCACTAAGGGTTGCATCTTGTCATTTATGATGAATGTATTTTTATGATGACTAGGATTGTGGTTTATCGTTTACAGCGTTCATGTACGCTGAGAGTTTATGCGCCGAAGGCAAATTCCTTGTGTGTCGGATCACACTTGGTCAGTAAACAATTCTATTCTATTGTATTCTGTTTTCATAAGCCACAAGGGAGTCACAGGCCCCAAACAATTCTGCACACCCAAGATTAGGGATGCCCGTCACGCGGTCTGCTTCTCAGGCAACACATAGTCCTCGGGTTACGACCGCAATTGAGCCCAAAAGGTATCTTGCGAAGTGAAACTTTTGTTAAGTGAGCTTGTCCAATTTTGCGACTTTTCTTGCCACCGTTAAGTGAATCACTGCAGTTGTGAAATTAATACACACTTAATTCACATTAAGTGAATCCCATTGACTTTGCTTGTCAGAGGGTCAGAAAAGGGGATCATGTGACCCCGGGGCATTGCAACCGCCGTAAAGGTGAACCAGTGGTCAAGATTCCGAATTTTAAATCACGTGACCCTGGAGATGCCACCAACCGTCGTAACTGTGAGAAATGGTCCTAAGTCACTTTTCAAAGTGTCGTTTTAACTTTGGTCACTAAAGGAGCCATTGTAAGTCAAGGGCTACCTGTGCTAGCCAGGACCCTGGGGTTAGTGTCTGTGTGGATGGCCAGGGCTATCCGGACCCAGTTTTCCAACATTCCAAAAAGGACAGAGGTGGCACAGTGATTAGAGTGCAGTCCTGCAGGCTACTTCTTGCTGACTGCCGGCTGACTGCAATTTGGCCGTTCGAATCTCACCAGGCTGAAGGTTGACTCAGCCTTCCGTCCTTCCGAGGTGGGTCAAATGAGGACCCAGATTGTTGGGGGGCAAGAGGCTGATTCTGTAAACTGCTTAGAGAGGGCTCTAAAGTGGTATATAAATTTAAGTGCCATTACTATTCCTTCCTTCCTTATTCCCTTTCTCATTCTCCTTCCTGGTGGCCTGATGCTTAGAATGCAGTATTGCAGGCGGACTGCCGGCTGACTGCAAATTGGCAGTTCGAATCTCACCAAGCTCAAGGTTGATTCCGCCTTCCATCCTTCCATGGTCGTTAAAAACGAGGACCCAGACTGTGTGTGTGTGGGGGGGGGGGTGGCAAGAGGCAGACTCTGTACAGCACTTAGAGAGGGCTGTAAAAGCACTGTGAAGCGGTATATAAGTCTAAGGCAGGGATGTCCAAACTTGGGAACTTTAAGACTTGTGGACTTCAACTCCCAGAATTCCCCAGCCAGCACAGCTGGCTGGGGAATTCTGGGAGTTGAAGTCCACAAGTCTTAAAGTTCCCAAGTTTGGACATCCCTGGTCTAAGGGCTATTGCCATTGCAGCACCTGGGAAGGTAAACAATGGCCTAGGCCAGCAGCACGTGAGAGAGGAGGCAGGCCCCAGTTTGCCCAAAGCCAGCAGGAGCAAAGTCAAAGTCCAGCAACTTCCGGGACCTGCCTGTCTCTCTCTCTCTCCTCGTCTATAAACTTTTAAAAAGCGCCGCTTGCTCCATTTCTCTCCAGCAAAGCCCCAGGGTCATGGCCGCGCATGCGCCAACAAAGAAACCGAGCAGCCCACCTGGCTGGGGGGGTTTCAACAGGGGGTTCAGACGGGACCCGTGAACTGGGATGCACGGGAATGCCCGTTCCCACGTTCTCCCTTAGAGAGGCACGGGAGGGAGGGAGGGAGGAGGTCCCTCTCTCTGCTCTGCTGCCCCTTGCCCTCTTCCTATGCTCAGAGGCCAGGGGCGTGGGAGTTCTAGGGGGGGGGGTAAAGCCCACCCAGGAAAGCCCGACTCGTGGCGCCCGCGGAGGTATCGCTTCCACCCGCTGGAAAGCCCCGAGAGCCTTGGCTGGGGCTGGGGGGGCGAGGCTGGGATTCCCCTCCCTCCCTGCCCGGCCAGGGGGGTCCCGCGATGTGTCCCCCTCCCCTTCCGAGCCCCCCACTTCCCCCCCCCCCAAGAGCCCCTTACCAGCGGCAGGAGAAGGGCCCAGAGCGCGGCCCGCAGCAGCCGGGCGGCCCCCATGTCCCGCGCCTGGCTTCCGCGCCGCCCCCGCGGAGGCTCGACGGCCAGCAGCCGGCCCGCAGCCAACCGTTCTTCCCCCCCCCCCCCCTCCGCTCCAGCCACCGGTTCCTATTACGCCGCCGCCGCCGCTGCCGCCGGCACCGAGCGCGTCTTCTTTCCGGGGCGGCTGCCGGCGCTCGGCACGGCCAGGACTTCGCCTCCTCTTCTGGGCGGGCTTTCCTCCGGGGCAGAGGCGGCACAGACGCCGGCGGAAAAAGCCGGCCCGGAGGAGGGGAGGAAGAGGAGGAGGAAGCTGCAGCAGCGGCGGAGGCGGCCAAGGGCGCTTCCTCCGGAGCAAACTGCCCGCACCGGTTCCAGGGGATTCCTATCCACCCCGTGAGATGGTCTTGATCACGAGTAGGGAGCCTCCAATCCATCCATCCATCCATCAACCAAATCTCTTGCAGGACAGGAAGACCCCCAATCCATCCATCCATCCAATCCTTTGCAGGACAGGAAGACCCTCAATCCATCCATCCAATCCTTTGCAGGACAGGAAGACTCTCCATCCATCCATCCAATCCTTTGCAGGACAGGAAGACCCCCAATCCATCCATCCATCCATCCATCTATCCAATCCTTTGCAGGACAGGAAGACCCCCAATCCATCCATCCATCCATCCATCCATCCAATCCTTTGCAGGACAGGAAGACCCTCAATCCATCCATCCATCCAATCCTTTGCAGGACAGGAAGACCCTCAATCCATCCATCCATCCAATCCTTTGCAGGACAGGAAGACCCTCAATCCATCCATCCATCCAATCCTTTGCAGGACAGGAAGACCCTCAATCCATCCATCCATCCAATCCTTTGCAGGACAGGAAGACCCTCAATCCATCCATCCATCCAATCCTTTGCAGGACAGGAAGACCCTCAATCCATCCATCCATCCAATCCTTTGCAGGACAGGAAGACCCTCCATCCATCCATCCATCCATCCAATCCTTTGCAGGACAGGAAGACCCCCAATCCATCCATCCATCCATCCATCCATCCAATCCTTTGCAGGACAGGAAGACCCTCCATCCATCCATCCATCCATCCAATCCTTTGCAGGACAGGAAGACCCCCCAATCCATCCATCCATCCATCCATCTATCCACCATTGAAATCTCTTGCAGGGCAGGAACGCTGCCAAGGATCCACCGCCAGGCTGACAAGGATCCCTTAGGCCAAATCTGGGGGAATCCCCAGGGATGCTACAGTACTGGTAGTTCTTGACTTAACAACCACAATTGAGCCCAAAATGTATGCTGCTAAGCAAGACAGTTGTTAAGTGAGTTTCACCCCATTTTACGACTTTCCTTGCCACAGTTGTTAAGTGAATCGCTGCCATTGTTAAATTAACAACACGGTTGGTTCAATGAATCTGGCTTCCAGGTGGACTTGGCTGGTCAGAAAGTCACAAAGAGGGATTGCGTGACCCCGGGGATGCTGCAACCGGTTGTCAACACTGGTGGGTTTCTAGTGGTGGCAGTGGGAGGCTCCGCCCACCCACCCACCCAGACACTTGCTCAGAAGCATTGCATGAGCATGAAATATAACTCATTTTGAGTGCCATTGTAACTTTGAACGGTCACTAAAGGAACTGTTGTAAGTCAAGGACTACCTATACAATGCTGTGTCGGGACACTTGGGCAAGATTTTCGTTTAACTCCCCAAAATTGTTACTAGGTCTATGTCAGGGATGTCCAAACTTGGGAACTTTAAGACTTGTGGACTTCAACTCCCAGAATTCTGGCTGGGGAATTCTGGGAGTTGAAGTCCACAAGTCTTAAAGTTCCCAGGTTTGGACATCCCTGGTCTATGTCATGTGAGAGACAGACACCCGAAAACCAGGTGGCCATTGGGAGGCACAACTGCATGCATGGCAGAGCTGAGCTGGGGTGATGACTTCACATGCCTGCAGAGAGAGCTCTGTGTGCCACCTGTGGCACGTGCGCCATAGGTTCACCATCACAGGTCTATAATATTAATTCTCCCTAGAGATGATTTTCATTTGCCTTTTCCCCAACTCTGCCAGCCATGGCAAAGCCGGCCCGTGGCTGCAATTAAAACCTCTTGCCTTCTGAACCGTGAAGGGCTGGCTTGGCTGCCAGCTATCTTGGCTTGTTGACACACTGGGAGGCTGTTAAATACACTGCCCGCTCTTAACAGGCAATTACAACAGCTCTCCTTTTGTGCAAGACCTGACTCGCTGCCCAACAACTCCCCCTCCCCTCCCCCTTACAGGGAGGATCCTCCAGCCGATTTATTTTTGGTAGGAGATAAATTGTCAGCTGTAGGAAGTGAGCACACATGACTAGCCTGGTCCTGAAATGTAGACTTAAATTATGACATTTAAGGCAGCCATTGAGATGTGTTAGGTAACATTCAGACACAAGTGGAATCAATGGGACTTGCGATAGCTGGAGAGCATTAACAAGTGCAGGTCAAATGATTAAGCCACCATGGAGCAACTTTTGAACCATTTTAACAGCTAGTGCTTAATTTATTGTTTGGGCAAAGTTTCTAAGAAAGTCACCAGCAGTTTTGGCATATTCTAATAAAACCTATGCTGTCCTTTTGTCCTATGCTCTCCCCTAAAGTTTCAGCCTTGTTTTGCAATTCAGTCAATAATAGTGAATCCTTTATAGCAGGGGTCTGCAAAGTTTGGCTCTTTGAAGACTGGTGGACTTCAACTCTGGCTGGAGAATTTTGGGAGTTGAAGTCCACCAGTCTTCAAAGAGCCAACTTTGCAGACCCCCTGCTTTATAGGAAACAATATTGAGACATTTGGTAAATAACAAAGGAACAGCACTTGTACTGTGGCTCACTTTAAAGCAGCCTTTCAAAATTCAAGGCCCAACTGAGCTTTCAAAAATGTTTAATTCATCTCTAGTACCTGATATATATTGTTTAATTCCTTTTGTATTACAATCTCTGCTGCAGCACCTTCCAATCTGTAATGCAAACCTTAGACTTTTGCACACAATAGTTTGAGATAATAGTCAAGGACACGGATGAACACAAGGCTTGTCAAATACTTGATCTGTTTTTGTAAGACGACAGGCGCCTTCTGCAGAAGAAATGCTATTCTGAATAATATTCCCACAAACTTTTTAGTAAGAGCGAGTTACTTAAAACTGTACACAGCCCGCACTTCTTAAAAATGCCTACCGGTATTTTAAAACTTGAAGCGCTCTACAGTAAAATCAAGGACCACCCTCTATTTAAAGCAAATTTATTTTCCAATAATAGAAGATGCATTCAATCTAGGACTTCAGCCTTCTGCTTTCACTTCATGCAGCTGAAATGGAGTTGATACAGCATATGTACACATTAGGGCACATCAGTAGAATGCTTCAATTCTCTTCTACAAATACCTTGTGTCTCGTGAACTAAAATTTGACCACTACAATTTAAATTATAGTTCACGGATACTAGACTACAGTTTCAGGCAAGAATTAAGAGTACAAGAAATTGATTGAATTTGATTCGGACAAATGTTTCTGGATTCATTTGGGTCAGAACTCAGTAAATTCAGAGAGTGCACCCATCCTCCAACAGTAGAAGAGAAAATATAGCTAAGCAACACTGTATATAAAAGAAGTCTTGAATTTTATAACAGAAGCAACCACTGTTAAAAGATTTTCATCACACCTTACATATTCTGTAGTTCCCAGTAGTAGCAAGAATCCTACTTCACAGTCCTACTTCAAAAGCCCACCAATAATATTGTCAATTTTTACATTCTTCTTTTTTACCGAATCCTTTTATCTGACAACACATTCACAAAGCTTTTCACGGCATCTAGTATGGCTGTGATGCAAAACCTGTTTCAGATATTCAGTTTTTGTCATAACAAAGTAGAGCTTAAGGCATGATATGGGCTTCCATTCATAGCCCAAGAAATTTATTAACTAAACAGAGCAAACCTTTTATTCTCAGCAAAAAGCTATTTAATCTTAAAAGTAAAAAAAAAGTTTTAAAGTATTGAAATGTTTTCTTCAGTATTTTTTCCCCCAGAAAAATTACGCCAGGTTAAATAATTCTTGCCTAAAATCAGACTGAATAGGTAGAAGATAGGTAGAATTCTCTTTAGATGTTAATTTTATAGATGTCAGAAGTGAACAGAATATTAGCTTTGCTCCGTCATCTTCACAGAATTTAAAACCCCAAGATTTGTAATTGGGAAAGAGCCATGAATTAAAACTGTAGTTACAGTACACGTAGTACTTTACACACTATATTTAGCACATATTTCAAACATGGTGCTGCCCATTAACATTAACACAGCTTTATAGTTTTGTAATCAGATCCTCAGTTTGTACAGACTGTTACAGAATAAAATGGTGTTATTTTAACCGTTTACAACCAGTGTACAAACAGTAAGGAATAAACTTAAGTATAAAGCTTTCTATCTGGAGAGATTAATTACTTGGACCCTTAATTTGAACATCTTCTAACTCTGTGTATTCTTAGAATTGTTGCTGTAGCCTCCTTTGGAATTCATCCGTTCCCGGATATGCCCAACCTGGAAAAAGCATAAGATTATGAAAGGCTGATTAGTGCTACTAACATTATATGATTTGTTTTGCACCTTAAAATAATTTCACCATGTTTTTTGTCATTAGTCTAGCCTGGGTCTAACATTAAGTTTCCCTTAGTTTTCTCTAACTCTAAAGTCTCAGATAGAAGTTTCATTACACATTTTAGTCATAAATAATGGTTTAGGACAACCATGCATTTCCTTTAATGCATGTTTATTAGAAAATTACAATTAGAAAATTATTAGCAGGAATGTATTCGAAGGGTAACTCTACAAAGAAACGTGCCAAGTGAGATTTTCCGAAACTTGGATGCCTCACACAAATATTTGGAGAGATTCGTGTAGGAAAAATGGTCTTTTTTCCATTCCCTCTAATATCACTTATTCTCATATATTCAGTGGTCTTTTAATGTGGCTGCCATCTTTTGGATTCAAGTAATATGCTGAAGCTGTGATAAAGTAATTTACATTTCATAGATTTACTATATTTTGATAGTCATCCCTAAACATTGATAAAGAAACCACATGTAACACATCGTTGCCTCTCACCCTGATGTACTTACTGGTGGGGGGTTGCTGGTCATCTCTTTTGTTCCAAAATGAGTGATGTGAACAAAGTTCATTGGTTCACCTATCATTTTTCGGTCCAGTCTCTTCTTTAGAGAACAGATAAACATAGAGTCAATTTTTGCTAGATCTTTTATAGTTTAAGACAGGGGTCCCCAACCTTTGCAACTTTAAGTCTGAAGGACTTCAGCTCCCAGACTTCTCCAGCCAGCTTTGCTGAATTCTGGGAGCTGAAGTCCTTCAGACTTAAAGTTGCAAAGGTTGGAGACCCCTGGTTTAAGACATCATTATTCTGTTACAATTAGCCACCCATAGTTACTTCAGCAAGACTTAAGTCACCATGGGCGAATAGGTGGTAATATAAATTTAATGATAAATAAAATAAAAAGTATGACTAGCTGGACAACGTATTTAATGCAATGTTTCCCTGCCCTTTCTTACAATTTTTTTCCTCATAACACAGGAAAACTGTAGGTTCCTCATAACAATGGCCACAAAAGCCAGTGATGTCTGACTAGAGAGGGAAAATATACCAGGTCTATGATTTTTATAGTAGAATTTTATTTCAGATTTCCTGTTCAATATTCCACCTCCCCCCTCTATAGCCAAGCTCTCTGTTGTAAAGTCTGCAATAAAATAGATCTTGAATTTAATACCAGTATAAAATGGCTGCAGCTTAGCTAGCCAGCCTTCTGGCTGTGTTTTAGGATATTTAAATTTTAAATTGCATTTTTATTGAAATCTGTATCCTATATGATGATTTGAGTATACTGACTTGGATTGCTCTCTATAAGACAGCATATACATTTCTAAGTGAAACTCACTGTTTGAGGCTGATCTCCAATGCAACAGTTAAAACAAACCAGGAACTCTGTCATTATAGCACACAGTAATTGTTTCTGGAATTAAAAAGTAAAGCAATTGCCATAGTTAGGGAACATGTTATTGCTATATATTTTTTGCAATGTTATTTTAACAGACCTTAGAATGGTTGAATCTTGTTACTTATCCCTCTGACTTATACAAAACACCCCATCATACTTAATTTTGCCTGAAATTTTAACTATGCCCTTTCTTTCATTCATTCATTCTTTCCTACCTCTGTGTGCCTGAACAAATGAAAGAAAAATGGCAAAGCCAGTCGGTGGCAGCAATTAAAACCTCAGCTGCAACAGCTACAGTATTTAACACAATGTTCATTTTACATGCCACATGTAAACAAAAAAAGGTAACTATAAATATCAGTATCAACCATATGCAGGATGTAGGATAAAACTTGTTTTCTGAAGACACAAAGCAAAACTTGAATATTTTTAAGTTTCATGATTATAATCTAATCAACATCTACTGAATTTAGCAAAAATAGTAGGTAATTTCTATGGATTCATACCAAATCTAGTGACTATACTAGTTTATGAAACTGTATTAATATAATATAGTTAGTGGCTTAGACTACTAACAAAGTCAACCTTTGTAGATAATCCATGAATTATGGTTAAGCAGCCTATTATAATTTATTCACTCAAACTATAGTCATGTTTCATAGTAACTTAGAATATTCTATTGTTAAACTACTTAATTATTCTTTGCATTGTTATTCAAAAAAGATGTTATCTTATGCTGACATTTGTATAGAAATATGTAGCTGTTAACATCCATCTTGGATAAGGTCCAAACCTGATTCTAGTAACAAATTATTTAAAAACAATACAAGTCTTTTCAACCAAGTTATACTATGCCACAGTTGTATTAGTTAAGCATAACATAAAAAACAAAGTTGTAACTTTTTTCTCAAAAGCTGTTTTGTACTATTAATCCCAAAGAAAGACACATCCACATTTTATAGCCTATTATTACCTCTCTTTTATATAATACAATAACATATACAGTATTACAACAGACACAATGGGAGATTAAGAACTCACAACACTTAAAAGTGTACCACTTCTCTCAACATTAGCTTTCTTAAAAAATGAAGGCCACCAAGCAATCCCTGCTCTTATACAAGCCCCCAAATTATCCAATTACCACGCTTACATCTTTCCTTTAACACAATTGCTCTCTGGGTGGAGCTATTTTTACATCTGGTTATTCCTAACCTTTGGACATCACTACTTCTGGTGAATCCTTCCTACCTCCTACCGAATATCATCACTTTTGAAAATACATAAACCCAGAAATATTTTCTACTCTTAAAGACTGATTGAGAAACACTATATGAGTTTCAGTTTGCTTTTAATAGCTAGCTGCATGTCAGAACTCAGCAAATTCAGGTGTTCTAATCACTGAAATCGTAGCCATCTATGCAGGCCTGATATACATTGCAGCCGGCTACCCTGTTTTATTACATCTATCTTTTTCTTGTTTCTTTCTTTCAGGTTATTTACGGCTGCTTCTTTGGTACCAGTATCATAACCATCATAACCTTGGTCAGAATATTCATTTAAAAGGTGCCTTTTGCATGAATCGATAAGTTCATCTAATATAAATCACAAAATAATTTGGATTGAGCTACTTTAATTTCCAAGTCTCTTGTTAATTTGCAGCAGGAAGAATACCAAAGACTGTTGTACTGTAAACTGACTTTAACAGATTCTAACAGAGTTGGAAAGGACCTTGCAGGTCATCTAGTCCAACCCCCTGCCCAAGCAGGAGACCCTACATCTGCCCTCTACCAAGGATTGAACTCTGATCCATGAAATAGACCGATAAATCCATTAATATCCAAGTTACTGCAGGTATCTTTTGGTTCATGTTTATTCAATCACATGTATAGTTTACAAAATAAATAGTTTTAATAAGTATGATAAAGTTCCAAAGAAGACACAGAACAAATCCAGGTACGAGAGAGGCCGGGCCAACAGCCAAACCGACCAATCGGAGCGAGCCTGCCCTCGTTTGCAGTCCTTCATTGGATGCCAATACTTAAAGAGGGCGGGGAAAGGAGGCGCGGGGGGGGGGGGGGGGAAGCCGGCGCTTTGAGGCCCGTCGATTGGCGGCACCCGCCGCCAATGAGCGAGTGCTGAAGCGCGACAGAAGGCGGGCGGTGGGCGGGGCAAAGGGTCCGCGCGGCGATTGCGGCGCCTCCTTTCGTCTGAGGACTTGGCGGGAGCGCGGTCGGCTTCCTTCCCTCGTCGCCGTTGTCTCCGCCGCTATGGCTCCTCTCGGCAGTTGACGCTCGTGGCTCTCTTTTTTCTCCCCCCTTCCCGGTTCTTCTCCTCCTCCTCCTCTTCCATCGCCGGGCTCTCCCGCGGGACCCTCTGTGAGGCCAGCGCGCTCGCGGCACCATGAAAGTCATCCTCGGCATCGGCGGGTGAGGAGAAGGACGAGGGGGAAAGGGGGGGGGGCTTGGGCGCGGGGTGCTCTCGCGCCTGCGCAGTGGGGAGGACGTCCACGTGCGGGGCTCCCATTCTGCGCTTTGCAGCTGTTGGTGTAGCCGCCGCAGCTGCTGCTTTTTCCTGGCAGGCGCCGTGATATTCCTGGGTGCCTTTGGTTGTCCTCTTCCCCCCGCCTCCAGTCTACACTTGCTTCTTTCTTTCTCTCTCGCTCTCTCTCTCTTTCCTTCCTTTCTTAATTTCTTTACTTCTTTTCTTTCCTTCCTTCACTCCTTCCTTGTTTACTTCCTTTAATTTCTTTCTTGCCTTCCTTCCTTCGTTTATTGCCTTCCTTTCTTAGTTTATTTCCTTCCTTTCTTTCCTCCCTTTCTTAATTTCTTTACTTCCTTTAATTTATCTCTTGCCTTCCTTTCTTAATTTCTTTCTTCCTTTCTTCCCCCTTTTAAGAAAAAAGAATGTATTAACTCTCAAGTGGAGCTTAAAAATGCATTCATTCTCAATGAAAGGGGTATTCCTGCTTCCCCTTCCCCCTTTTCCATGGATGATCTAATGCAATCCATAACCAGATGGTGCATGGGGGAGTGAGTTTCATTTTGAGGCGAATGGCTAGTGGGTTGGCTGTTTTAACCGAATAACCTAGTTGGAAGGGATCTGAGAGGTCTTCTAGACCAACCCCCTGCTTAAGCAGCAGCCCCCATACCAGAGGTCTTCAAACTTGGCACACTTTAGGAATGGTGGACTTCAACTCCTAGAATTCTCCAGCCAGCTATGCTTCTGGATAGTTGGATGCCAAGTTTGGGGATGCCTGCCCGATGCCATTCTAGACATTTGGAAAAAAGGAGGGTGCACAGCCAGTTATTCTTGGGCTTATTTTGATCTTCCTCCCCAAGGAAAAGGATTAGAGAGATGGTATGAGAGGGCCGAAGGCTGGGTGTGAATCAGGAGTGGGGAGATATGAATCTGATGTACCTTCAGTCCTGGAAACTGTTTTGAGGGGCCAATCCCTCTCATTTCCACCCATCTTCAAATTTCTTCATCCTAACTGGAGTTTTTGTAATCTACAAATGTTTTGATTCCCCGCGTTTGCTGATAATAACACATCATGTCTGAAATTCCCATTATAGGATCACGAATGGGGGCAAGACCACCTTGACCAACAAACTCATGCAATTGCTACCCAACTGCAGTGTGGTCCATCAAGATGACTTCTTTAAGGTGGGTTGGGAAAATTAGTTTGTCTGCTTTTCCTCCCCTTTAATTTTTGTCAGGCACCCCAAAGGCCATGATAGCATTTCCTCTTCCTGACTGGAATGTGTGGATAAAGGATATCTTTGGGAATGTGCTGATTGTTAGCGTGTCAACTTCTATTCTTTGTGACGGTCTCAGTACAATTAAAGTCTAACATTCTGCCCATGTAATCGATGGGGAACTGCTATGACATTTGCAACAGGCAGAGCTGAGCTTGGCTAACTCCTCGGGATAACTTAAGACGGAAGTGTTCCTGCCCCTTTTGCAGTATCTACTGAATAAACTGATATAGAGGCAATAAATTCAGTTTTTAACAGCAAGAGACTAAGGATTCTGATTGCTTGCTCATAACTCCTTTCAAATGCATACACTTAGCTTAGACAACAGAGAAAATGGCCAGAACTCCTTTCAAATGCATACACTTAGCTTAGACAACAGAGAAAATGGCCAGATGGCGCATTAAGAAATCCCCTTTTTGCTTACTTTGTACTAAACCCTCCTTGGATGTTAGAATGCTTTTTTAGATGCACAGTGAAGTATAATTTGCCTCCAACTGAACATCTTCAGACAAAGTTTTTGTCCATCTTTGCAGATTGTCTCAATCTTTTCATACTTTTCTCCAATCCTTTTTCATCCTATCAATACTCTGAATTCCACATGTTTGCAGAATCACGATTAATGGAACTCTGTCTCACATTTTACATCTTTTGTTTTTCCCATCTTATGAACTACATGGAGTTCTAGTGTTCTGCTAAATCTTAAGTATTGGCCCCCCTTTAATGTGTTTTTGTCATATATCAGTTCACTTCTGGAGGGTTGGGACATAAAGGTTTTCTGTAGTTACCGGATAAGATCCTAATATACAGTGGCCATGACTCTACTGTTTTGAAAGTAGGATAGGTGTGTATTGGTTAGTGATGAGATAAAGGGTTAAGTCACTTATTGCCTTGTGACCCTGTTTTATGTAAGTTATTGAAAGTCCAAGCTATCATCTATTAATATGAGTGTTGAATTACCAGGGAGTCAGTTTAAAAATGGTTTTATTCATTTCGCTCTTCTTGAAAGTAGCCTCGGGAAATCTGTGACTAGCTCTGCATACAGTTTTTGTTCTGTTTCAGCCCCAAGATGAGATACAGGTTGAAGATGGATTTAAACAGTACGATGGTAAGTTCTATTTATATCAATGTAGTAACTATTTAAAAAACCCTTTAGTTCTGTCACAGAACTAGTCCGTGAACAGAAGAAAAAATAAGAATGAAAGTTTGATCACCAGCTGAGATCAGGATATTTCATAGTTGTTTGTCTCTCCCTTCGGAGCTAACATTTCTGTTCTTTTGCCTTAAGTTATTACCGCTTTGGATATGGATGCAATGATGAATACCATCAGTGCCTGGAGGAAAAATCCAATCAAGTTTGAACGATCCCATGGCATTAATACACTTGATACCAGCACCATAGAGGAAAATGACGACACCATTCATATTCTGATTGTGGAAGGATTTTTACTTTACACTTACAGGTAACTGAAGTCAAGTCAACAGCTGCCAATAGTAAAATGTTCTAGAGGTCCTGGTATTTCTGTCACATTTTTGGTGGCAAATAAAAGTTTCAAATATCTTGAGGGCTGTCCCAGCTTTCTGTATCTAGTCAAGTACCTGCTAACACTTGTTTATTCTTAGCAAGTATTTGACAGATAATGCAACAGGCGTGGTGTGAACCGTTTTGATTGTACAATGAACACGAGAGCAGGTGGCGATTAGATAAATTTTACTTGTTCCAGTGCTCTCAGATTATATATAGAAAAAAGCATGAAGGAGGAGCACTTTCTTGAAGGAATGTCTGGTTTGGTTTCATTTAACCCATAGCTGATAACCAACGTATTACAGAGCATAAACTAGGAAGAAGAGGCTTAGGTAGGTAAGAAATCCCTAGAAGCTTATTTGTACTGAATGAAGAAGCCAAAAAACCCCAAAACCCACAAGCAAATGAAATGCATCTGAAATAATATAGGTGCAACGTAAAATATTCCAAGATTCTTTAGAGAGTAGATAGGGTACTGTTTCTCAAACTTAGCAACTTGTGTGGACTTCAATTCCCAGAATTCCCCAGCCAGAATGCAAAAACAACTAATGGTTTAACTTGGCATGTAAGTGCAGTTGTGATCGATACTGGACACTGGCTTAATATGGCTTTGGAAATAGCATTTAGTGATTTGTAAGAGAATGGATATGTAAATAGTTTGAGCTCTACCAGAGTCAATATGTCTCCTTTATGGGGAAGGCTTCATTTTCTGGTGGGAATTTTCCCAGAAGCTTACAGACATGGTTAAAAATATGATAATGTAGAAGATGGGACTTTGCTTAGCCTTGTGTTTTGGTGACAAAAACGTGAGAGAGATTTTCCTACTTTTCAGACCCCTGATCGATATTTTTGATGTCCGGTATTTTCTTTCTATTCCTTATGAAGAATGTAAGAGGAGGAGAAGGTAAGTCCATGACATGAAAAGCTGCGTTTAGAGGTGGATATCTGGAAGAATTGGATGGCTTTAAAAGATCTACATAACAACCCACATTCAAATGGATTTTTTCTTTCTCTAGTTCAAGGAATTACACCGTCCCAGATCCACCTGGATTATTTGATGGCCATGTCTGGCCCATGTACATCAAACATAAGAAGGTGATGGAAAAACTTAACATCGACGTTGGTAGGTTCATCTGGATTTAGGAAGCCCCTTTTGAATTTGATTTTCTTGCATCACTTAATAATAATAATAATAATAATAATTTAATTTATAACCCGCTCTCTCTCCCCAAAGGGACTCGAGGCGGGGCACAGGGAAATTAAAATGCATATAAAATCACAAAAATACAATATTAAAAAGAATTAAATTAAACCCTGTGCTAAAATCCCATTAAACTAAAACAAACCCCTAAAAACTCCTAGACACAGTTAACTTACGTTGGACAATTGTGTTTCAAAATGTAGGGCTCTCAATAACATTCCCAGAGTTGTTTGCAAATGTAACATGCTGCTACAAAAAAATAATAATTCCCCACTTAAACTGTAACAGTTCATAGTTTTGTTTATGGTTTACTTTGCAATTCTTCCCATAGACTGAAAATGGAAGGGATAAGGATTGCTTGGGTCGGGAAGTCAGAATAGTTTTGCTTAGTTGTCTGGATTCTGTTTCATTTAGTGAAAGTTAGTAGCTTTATTAATAGCCATGGTTTTAAAGAAAGTATAGTTTGAACAAGCTGTCATTTACTAAACTTGCAATAACAAGCTGCGATATATTAATTTTATTTCACCTAATGAAAAATAATACCGAGCTCAGCAAAATTGTTCTTACTCTCAAATGGTGCTGCATATATTCCAGTTCATTTGGATGGGACAAAATCAAGGGAGGAACTTTTTGACACCGTTTACAATCACATCCAGAACAATTTAGAAGAACTGATTCACATGCAGGTATGTATTTTACTTTAAAAGCTTGGGCGCAAATCACATGCAGATTATTACATACAACAAAATCCTAGCAACTTTTTTTTGGGGGGGGGAGCGTTGATTACAAAATCAGCCCTAAAAAATTAGCCCTTACTGTACTATTCAAAGGCTTGCTGATAAAGATGGAATTGTTTTGGACATAGATCAAAAAGTGGTTGGTCCCAAACAGTAGTTCGATACAAAATTTGGGGGGGGGGGGGGGGGAAGAAGGCCGTTAGTGACTGGGGAGGGAAGGGAAAGTGATCGGATTGTGGAACGGAATAGATTGCACTTGCTGCCTACTCATGAAACCGTTAAGTATACAATAAGTGAACTGATATTTTCAGAAGTTGCATCCTAGAAGATGGCACTGGGGAGCTGGTGGAATGGGCAACATTGGGACGTTGGTGGTGGGTTGGGAAACTTTAGCTTATGGGATCTGTTATGCTTGCAAACTGCTGGGGAGGAGAATTGTACAGAAGGTGACAGCAGTCTCCCTTGCTCATTCCTTAAAATCACTTTGGGATCCCTCTGCTTTTGTTTCATTTGAACCCCAGGGCACTTAAAATATTTTGTTTTTGTTTTACCAAGCTCATTTGAAATGGTTCCACAGAACTTCCAAAGTACAGTGTCTTGTTCGGATTTTGAGAATATATTTTCTGGTTTGCACTTACTCCCTTAAAAAGACATTATGAAAAAGTTATGATGAAGGTAGTCCTCGTTTACCAACTGGTCATTTAGGGACCATTTGAAGTTACACTTCAGATAAAATGTTCTCTTTACCATGAATTCCTAAACTTGACTGGAACACAGTGCTATTGACTTCAATTGGAACTTCTGGGTCTATGAGACTAGGATGATGGTTTTGCTGTATTTACAAAGATGTGCAACACTCATTCACCATACTCTTTTCCTCTCCTCCTGACAGCAATAAACAAATGACTAGGACACTCCTGAGAAGATATTTCTTCAGTAACCATGTTTTAACGTATGTGTATGCTGACTTAAAAGATGATTTTGTATAAATCCTGATTGTAAGGATCTAAAATCTGGCCTTGATTAAAACACAACTATTACTTTTTTATTGTATCTTTGTGGGAATTATGCTTTTTTTTTTTTTGCTTAATGCAGTCTTCAGAAAGCTGCATTATATCAAGAGAGGCATCCTCTTATCCATCTGGATAGGTCCCTTTGGCAGGGACATTTTATACCCAGTCAGGAAAAGAGGATTTTCGGAAGTCTCCAGCTACCTGACTTTCAAAGCTATTCTGTTGGATACTAAACCAGCAATCCCTTCTCTTTGCAAAGTTCTTATCTGGCCACCCAGCTGTGACACGTCACCATGGAGAAACTGCTACAAATTGAGCAGAGACGTAGTTGAAAAAGATCCTGCATAGGAAACCTTGACTAAAACAACATGAAAAGCTAATTTAGTAATGCAAATCCTTCTATTCACTCTCACAACAGGATAACCATTGTGGTATTCAATGGGACGGTCGGAGTGTGTCCATTTAGTAATGAAGAAACACGTGCCTTCTGTTTAAAACAAAGCAAGGGGCTCTTGATGTGTCAGTTAGCAACAGTTTGTACTTAAAACACTCGCTCAACAGATTATTTTTTTTAAACCATGCAGAGTTCATGAACAAGGCGAGATAAGTTAATTAAGGTCATTTTAGGTTACACATCCACAGCGGCAGATACTGAAGCTTGCAGAAGCTAATTCCGTCAACTTGGCGTTGCTAAAAATATAGCAGCTGGCTGTGTGTTTACTGGGCAATATTTGCTACTTGTAAGTGCAGAAATAAGGAAAAACTACCTGTGTTTTAAGGTGCAGAGGACTCTGAAGGTTGCATTCCTACAGAGAAGTTATTTTATTAATTTCTGTGGAGAATCTCTGAATGCTTTTTCATTATTATTAAAAGTGTTACATGGTTTGTAGCTGGCAGAAGATGATTTTAGCGATTACTTCAACCCAAGATGAAATATTTTCCTCAATGGACCTGGGCCACCCCAGTATCCCCTGTGAGAAAGGAAGAGAAAAAAAGATTTATACCTTCACAGGGAATATAGACTCTGAAATATTTCCTGAAATTAAAATGTAGCACTGTGTCGAGAGTAAACATTGCTGCTCGTTAACAATAGAATCAAAGGAAGCATGGGAATTAAACATTACAATATGATTTCCCATACCGAAATAAGGAAATGCTGCAAACTCTCTTGGTGGAAAGACGATAACTTCTGGAAATTCAGTTGATGTTTACATATGAAAATTGGGACACCTTGTTGTTTATTCTTGCAGCAAGTGGCCAAAGTTAAAATAGGCACAGGAAGAGATAGGACATTAACAGTTAAAGTTTGCACTGGATGGATAGACATATAAGCCTGACTGACTACGGTTCAATCTATCTCATAGCATTCATAGTTTCTTTACCATTATCCAAGTTTTTTTTAAATGAATGGCACGGCTCAAATTCAGCCTATCTATGCAATTAATACATGCAGAATTCACTGTACTTTTCTGGGAGCCTGTTCCTTTAACCCCTACGTAGTATGAATGTAGGATACTTACTTCAGAAGTCCATACCAATACAGATAGGGCATCATATTAGCCTTCATATGAAAACTTATCAGTCTCTCTTTGCTCTGGTCGAATGGAAATGTTTCTAAAGGCTGAGCATTGTAATCAAACTCCGCCAGGATTGCTCGGTTGTAGTTGGTTATCAGAGGACAGGAAGTATATCCATCATACTATAAAACATTTAAAAAATATGCCTTTTAGGACAGGAAAAACATTCAGGATATTACATATTATGCTTTAAGGAGCTTCATGCTCCATGAATTTGTCTAATTCCCTTTTAAAGTCATTCCAAACTGGTAACCCTTCTTAAATTGAAGGGATCGCAGAGTTTAATGTACTGTGTGAAGAAATTATTTTTCTCTTTAATCTCATAATTGATTCACTGTCATTGGGTGAACCCAGTTTCCAAAATTAGAAGCCACGGAAATAAATTCCGGTCATTATTTTGCTGTCAGCTTTACAATGCTGGTTGGAGAGGTATATAAAACTTCAGTTCTCGGAGCCACATAAATGAGTTAAAATTTTTAGAATGATGCATTGCAAATACGAATGTTTCCCCAACATAATAAAAAAACTATTGTCCCAATGAAAAGAAAATACATTGTTCCTCTTCAGGAAAAGTTACCTTCTTCGTGGGAGTTTTGCCTTTCATGATACATGAAATCGTTTTATCAAGTACACCACACTGGCCAGCTGTGGAAGAGATAAAATATTTTTGTCTCATTTTTCTGCTGAAAGAAGAGAGTTGTAATTTTTTAAGGTGGCTTAACTCTTTGAGGTTGGTGGCAGGTTTTTTGGATCATTTGGGGAATGTTCCCAAGAGCATCCAGATTGTGGCTAACCACTAATAATAACAGCCATTTATATGAGCTGCTGACATTGGTGGTCAGGCTTTGAGACCCTCTCTTTCCCCACTATTCCATAGAAAAATATCCCGTATTGAATCCTAATTGGGATCTCTACGATGACCATATCAATCAAGTACTTTCAGGCACAAGGGGATGCGATCCAACATTCAAAACTGGCTGTTGGCCTTGCAAGAAGGAGATCCAAATGTACAGTACCTAAAAGTTAATCTCACCTACAGCTGCAGCAGTCTTGGAGGTAGGGAGGTTGGTGCAGTCTCCAATCCCAAAAACATTTGGGTATTTCACATGCTGCAGTGTCTCCTTGTTTACATCCACCCATCCGCCGACGTCAGAAACTGGGCTGTTTAACAGGACGTCAGGGGGACCCATGGGTGGAGTGACGTGAAGCATTTCATACTGGAAGAACAGAGGGAAAAATATGAGATTCGGTTAGAAGACAATATTTGTAGCTCAGGGTTGAACTTGATGCTCTCCAAGGTTTTCGTGTAGACGTGCCTGATGATGTTACCTAGTTTGGTAATGAAACGTCTGCAAGAAAACCACCAAACTCAAGGAGCAATTAAGGAACTGTCACCAGTGAGCTTGAGCTGCAATCTCAGATCGGATGCAGCCAAATTTCCCAACTGAGATTCTTTAACTAACTTTCTTCTACAACAGCTTACAAGTACTTGTTGCTTAGCAGCTATTTGTTCAGCAATTATTTGAACTTAACAGCAGCGCTGAACGAATGGTGTTTATCATCGGATAGCAATGGCATTTAGACTTATATACTGCTTTACAGCCCTCTCGAAGCGGTTTACAGAGTTAGCACATTGCCTCCAACAAGCTGGGTCCTTGCCATTGGCTCCTTGAAGTCCTGGCCTTTAGATGATCGGTTATTATTTTATTTTTTATTTTTTTCGAATTTATACCCCGCCCTTCTCCTTGTTACGACCCAGGGCGGCGCACAGGCATTATTAAAAACCATTACAAAACAATACAAACTCTTAAAAACATATTAAATTAACCTAAAACCCGTGCTAAAACCCTTTAAAACCCTGAAAAATTAAAATTTATAAATAAATATAGTCAGAAACGGGGGGCTACGCTGGGCCAGCTTGTTGGAATAGGTACGTCTTAAGGTGTTGGCGGAAGAGGCGAGATAGTGTGAAGGTCGGGGGGTAAGTCGTTCCAGAGGGCCGGGCCCGCCACAGAGAAGGCCCTTCCCCTGGGTGTCGCCAACCGGCATTGCCCGGCCGACGGCACCCTGAGAAGGCCCTCTCTGTGGGAGCGGATCGGACGAAGGGATATATGTGGCAGAAGGCGGTCTCGTATATAGCTAGGCCCCGAGCCATGGAGCGATTTGAAGATGGTCGTCAACACCTTGAAGCGCACTCGAAAGGCCACAGGCAGCCAGTGCAGCTCGCGCAGGAGAGGTGTTATGTTGGCATGCCTTGGGGCACCCATAATCACCCGCGCGGCCGCGTTCTGAACTAGCTGTAGCTTTCGAGTGCACCTCAAGGGGAGCCCAATGTAGAGAGCGTTACAGTAATCCAGCCGAGAAGTCACAAGCGTTTGAGTGACTGTGCGAAGGTCCCCCCCGGTCCAGTAAGGGGCACAACTGGCGTATCAGGCGAACCTGATAAAACGCCCTCCTGGCCACGGCCGCCACATGGTCCTCCATGGACAGCCGGGAATCCAGGAGGATGCCCAAGTTGCACGCCCTCTCCACGGGGGCTAGTTGTTCGCCCCCAATGGCCAGTGTTGGACTTATCTGGCTGAACCGGGGAGCCGGAAACCACAGCCACTTGGTCTTGGACGGGTTGAGCTTGAGTTCATTACTACCCATCCAGATCCGTACAGCCTCCAAACACCGGGGCAGCACCTCGACGGCATCATTGGGGTGGTTTTGGGGTGGTTAGAGCTCTTGGCATCCGAACTGCAGAGAGAAGGCCATAAGCAGCCAGCAGCTGCCTTGTATAGGGCCAGGCCGAGCATGCGTGGTCAGCGATGGAAGAAAGAATAATGTCGAAGGTCAGTTGGGAGCAGCAAAGCAGCAGGTTGGGCAAAAATGAGGGGAAGACAGATGGGTGGTGGAAGTTAAAAGAGGCAAGAGTGGGATGGCAGGAGAATGTTGTCCTGAACTAACAGCTGCAAGGAGACCACAGAAACTGTTACTGCTGTGATGAACTTGTGTGATATTTGATCGAATAGCTGCCTTGAATTAAAATCCTTCACCAACAACTATCGGTAGTCTTCCTGCCACTTAACTTCTTTATCGCACACGGATGGATAGTGCTGCATGAGTCTGCTTTAAAAATGTTCATCCTATTCAGTGGTGGGTTTCAAATTTTTTTAGAACCTACTCTGTAGGTGTGGCCTATTTTGTGGGCATGGCTTGGCAGTCAGTGACAGGGTGGGAGTGGCCACCTTTAAAAATGTGAAACTCATTTAACAATGCTCTTGCTTAGCAACCAAAATTTTGGACTCAATTGTGATCTTTCTTTCTTTCTTTCTTTCTTTCTTTCTTTCTTTCTTTCTTTCTTTCTTTCTTTCTTTCTTTCTTTCTTTCTTTCTTTCTTTCTTTCTTTCTTTCTTTCTTTCTTTCTTTCTTTCTTTCTTTCTTTCTTTCTTTCTTTCTTTCTTTCTTTCTTTCTTTCTTTCTTTCTTTCTTTCTTTCTTCCTTCCTTCCTTCCTTCCTTTCGTTTTCTTTCATTTCCTTTCCTTCCCATTGGGTCACTGGCAGCGGCGGGCCAGATTTACTTCCAGGGACGCCGGTGGAACCCTCTCTCACCGGTTCTCTAAATTTCACCAACCGGCTCTCGCGAGTAGGTGCAAGCCTGCAGAAACCCACCACTGATCCTATTCCCCATTCACCTCCCCTCCCCCCCCCCCCCGCCAGTTCTAAGCAGACAAGCAACCTAAACCATGAACGGGAAATTAATAGTTGGGAAATTCGCTGAAAAATGCCACTTGCTCACCCGATAAACTTGTGTTTCCCCAGCTTTGTCCAAGTTCTCAAATACGGCTTCCTGCTTATCCGCTCGGACTTCCACGAGGTTCCATTTGTAGTTCACTGTAATGTCTCTTTCTTTGATAATCTTTAGCAGAGCATCAGCATACTTCTTAACACCAAATATCGCTCCAAGAGATGTATTGAATATGATCTTGGCTTTGGACCGTTTTCCAGTCTAGGGAAAATGAGAAGAAAAAGTGAAGTATTCTTGAAATACTTGGGAAAAAACACAATTTCTTTTTCTTGTCTGTAGTGTAATCATAGAATCACAGGGCTGGAAGGGACCAGCCTAGACCAGGGGTCTGCAAAGTTGGCTGGGGAATTCTGAGAGTTGAAGTCCACCAGTCTCAAAAGAGCCAACTTTGCAGACCCCTGGCCTAGACCAATCCGCTGCCCAAAGGAAGAATCCTTATCGTTGATTAACCATAACTGGGTTTATATAGCTTGCCCAAAAAGATTTAAGCTAACCGTTTTTGAAGAAACCACAGTAAATGATGGACTCAACTTTTTAGGTAATCAGCACCTAATAAAGCAGAGTTTACACTTGCAGTAATGGGATTCATGATACATACAGAACTGAACTGAATCCAAAGACTTAAATTTGATGTCTGTATCAATACATTGGATATGCTTAATGCTATAATTTTAATTCTATGTGCAAATTTATGCCAATGTAACGAGTTGGTCCTATTGATTTAACAAAATTGCTTGTATGTCTTCAATTGGAGGAGCACTCTAAAACTACCCATACTTTAAGCCAGTGGTAGTCAACCTGGTCCCTACCGCCCGCTAGTGGACGTTCCAGCTTTCATGGTGGGCGGTAGGGGTTTTGTCCGATACTGAAGCACTTTCCTTTTTTTAAATTTAATTGACTTCCCTACTTTATCAATCACCATTACTGTGGAACCGGTGGGCGGTTAGAAAATTTTACTACTAACAGAGATACAAAAGTGGGCGGTAGGTAAAAAAGGTTGACTTCCCCTGCTTTAAGCTTATATTCTAGCTGCAGTTTAAACTAGGATAAGTGCACTTTCAATAACTATTTTTTGTTACCTGATTAGGCAGCCACGCTAGTTGTGCAGTGGCTGACACATACCTTTCTCAAGTACGCCTCTGTCAGATACATGATCTTTTGTGGAGCCCCGGCACATTTCACCGGAGTGTTTGGGAAAGTGAAAATGGCATTTCCTTCCTGGAAATCCTGCAGAGCTTTCCATGTTTTCTCCACTGTGTGAATGGAATAATTGGAACCAATTTTAGGAAACTTAAAACCCTCAGGCAAGCCTTTGATCTGTAATAAGACAAAATTAGCAGGATAATATTTCACTGGATTAAACATGCAGGGGCTGTTTACATTCAGGAATCTATTTAATTCCAAGCATACCATCCTGGCCTCACTAATCATCTTAGCCAAAGTTCGTTTAGCAGCGCTTTGTTGAGTAAGCCACCTGTGGGTTCAGCTCACGCAACACGCACAACATCTACAAACCACAACAGCAGAGTTCATGCAACATACATGAGTAATTATGTAATTAAACTTACCCAGAGTAAACTTAAATTGAACTTTAGCATATTGTGATGTCACATGCTCAGACTCCCCTATAGCCAAGATCATATCCCACAGATACTCCATTCACATTTGAATTTGATTTTTGAATATTATCTTGATGTGTAAATATTTGCAAAATACTCAGATGAAATCATCACATCTCTACTAGATAATGGGTAAAACTGGCATTGGCTTACAATTAGTCTAAACCGTTGGCTGAATTAATAGGAGAGATGTATGGCTCAGAGAGATTAAGAAGTTCACATAGCTACCATGTATTCCAAATTAGAAGGAAGCATGATTTGGATAAATGCACAAATTTTAAAAAATGTTTGGCTATGGGTTTCATCGTCTTCATCCATCTTCTTTCTATCTTTTATATTTTAGTAGTTGAACCCAGAATAAAGATCGATAAACTCTTTTCTAGCGCTGAATTATAACCAAGCATCCTTAAAGAAGAAAAATAATCTTGATATCATGTTTCCCCAAAAATAAGACAGGGTCTTATTTTCTTTTCACCCCCGAAATAAGCGCTTGGCCTTATTTTCGGGGAGGTCTTATTTTTGAGGTGCAGGAGGCCCCTTAACCTCGGCCCACGGATCAGCTCATCCAGAGAGGGCCGGAAGCATTACTGGGCCTGCTGTTCTTTTTGCAGCTGCCACTAAGAGAAGGGGTGCGGTAGCTAGGGTTTGCAGGAGCGGCCTCCGCGAGGCCATTCTGCATGGATGACAGGTGCATGTGGGGTGCCTGGGGCATTTCCCCCCTTTCCCCCCAGGAAATGGCAGGGACCAGCTGTGCATGCATTTAAATATTTTAGGGGAGGGCTTATTTTAGCGCATGCACTCAAAAACCCAATTGGGCTTATTATCCGGGGAGGGCTTATTTTTGGGGAAATGGTTTTTTTTTTTATAGAAACACAGCCTCCCAAATTTGCCAAGTAGTGATTATATTTGGGTTTACTTTGTGTACCCACCATTAAAACAAGCTCATTTCACAACATGGTACGTGTCTCTGGATGCATTCAATTTCCTAATAAAGCACTAGAGGTCTCTAAAAGGTTTGTTCTACTGTTGCACAACCTCCGTTGCACAACTTTCACAGAGTGCTTCCTTGTGGGAAAGACGCAGTGCTATTTCTCACATTTGTGCTCAGAATTTGGGGCCTTTCACGCAAGAAAAATGCTTCCTATTGGTAGAGAAAACATCTTAAGAAAACGCTAACAGAGCTGTTCATGCAATCAGATCTTAAATAAAATACCTTTTCATAATTCAGCTGCAGCCCGAGAGCAACAATCAAATACTTGTAAGATACCTGTAAAAGAAAAAAGAAAAATATTATCTTAAAAGTTATCAACAGCCTCGGATATGCAGATGATACCACTCTAATGGCAGAAGGTGAAGAGGAACTGAAGAGCCTCCTGATGCAGGAGAAGGAGGAGAGTGCAAAAGTTGGCTTGAAACTCAACATTAACAAAACTAAGATCATGGCATCCAACCCTCTCAATTCCTGGTAAATAGATGGAGAAGAAATGGAGGTAGTGACAGATTTTATTTTCCTGGGCTCCAAGATCATCGCAGATGGGGACTGCAGCCAAGAAATTAAAAGAGGCTTGCTCCTGGGGAGGAAAGCTGTGCGAAATATAGACAGCATACTAAAAAGCAGAGACATCACCCTGCCAACAGAAGTGCGTCTAGTCAAGGCTATGGTTTTCCCAGTTGCAATGGATGGCTGTGAAAGTTGGACCATAAGGAAGGCCAAAGAATGGAGGCCTTTGAACTCTGGTGCTGGAGAAGACTCCTGCATTGAGTCCCTTGGACTGCAAGGTGATCCAACCGGTCAGTCCTAGAGGAGATCAACCCTGGCTGCTCTTTAGAAGGCCAGATGCTGAAGAGGAAACTCAAAGACTTTGGCCACCTAATGAGAAGGAAGAAGAGCCTCATGCTGGGAAAGACGGAGGGCAAAAGAAGAAAGGGACGACAGAGAATGAGGTGGCTGGATGGAGCCACCAAAGCAGTGTGGCCTGAGCTTCAATGGACTCCAGAGGATGGTAGAGGACAGGAAGGCCTGGAGAAATGTTGTCCATGGGGTCGCAATGGGTCGGACACAACTTCACAACTAACAACAATTATCTTAAACAGGATCCAAGGTTTATTCAAACAGACAGTTGGTCTCAAAATGCTGTCTCTATCAGTCTCTCCTATCCTCGTGGAATATTGCAGCCAAGAATAATGCCAAACTAAATAAATAGCATCATGAAGGGTTTTTTTTTAGAAGTTAAAAAAAAAACGTGAAGAGATGACAGAACTATTCTATTTATGTATTAAATATTTCTTATATAGATTAGCAATCCATTCGAACCAAAGACTAAATCTCATGGATTCAAGCTCTATCAATTGTTAATGCAAGTAAGATTTAATCAAGCAGATAAATCAGCAAGTTCCAATGGGCGACCTACCTTTTGATTGTTCCCCAAATAGACACAGTTGTTGTCTGGATCCAACTTTTCCACCTTGGACTGGATCCACTTTACCCCGGAAGGAATAACACTTGCTGTTGCACGTCCTGAAGTGGCCAACTGCTTCGCCCCAGCTCCAACTAAAGTCCAAATAGGTTGATAATAGTGTTTCTGAAAGAAATAGTTGGGGGGAATAAAAGCTGCCAGCAAAGCACAAGAAGAACAGAAATGAACATACAAAATCAGACAGCTGACACTTTTTTAGAGAGATTTGGCCAGTCAGGTTCAAGAACTTCCCTGGATTATATGAAATGAGATTTTTGAAAGACATACATTCAATATATCTGGATCATTTCTATGCTGGGAAAAGGCTGCCAAAGAACAGTGGTTCATAACCACTGTTATGTAATCCACAGACCCCTGACAACACGTACGAAGATTTGAGGGAACGTTATGATTTAGGGACGTGGAGGCGCAGTGGCTAAGCCGCTGAGCTTGTCGATCAGAAAGGTTGGCGGTACAAATCCCTAGAACCGCATAACGGAGTAAACTCCCGTGACTTGTCTCAGCTTCTTCCAATCTAGCAGTTCGAAAGCACATTAAAAATGCAAGTAGAAAAAATACATTAAAAATGCAAGTAGAAAAATAGGGACCACCTTTGGTGGGAAGGTAACAGCATTCCGTGCGCCTTTGGCGTTTAGTCATGCCAGCCACATGACCACGGAGATGTCTCCGGACAGTGCTGGCTCTTTGGCTTTGAAATGGAGATGAGCACCTCCCCCTAGAGTCTTGGAATTAAGCCTTGGAGGTGCGTGGCCATGGTCCGTGGCCACAAAAAATACTTAAAGGGGGTTCATGGTAAAGAAAAGATTGAGAATTTTTGTTTTAGAATATTGCCTAATTCCTTATATAACCGAGTGGCCTTCACCTGATTTTTCTAGCAATGGCTTTTACAAACAAATTCTGTGGTTTATTTTAGACCGCTTGGTTTTGCACAAGATATCAAACTGTTAAAAGTCTGTAGAGATTTTCAGTCATCCCGGTCATGGTTGTACCAAAGTTGTTTTTTTTTCAGGAAGCAACTGGACTTATTTGTTTTTTTCTTTTGAAGATGTTTCGCTTTTCATCCAAGAAGCTTCTTCAGCTCTGACAGGATAGCAGAGAATAAATAAAGTGTAAATCCTTCCTTCCACCACTATCCTCATTAGCATTCTGATCATCCGTGGTCAAAATTCTAGTCTACCTTTTTATGCAATCCTGAATGGAGAAGCTGCACGTATGCTCTAAAAGTACTTTGATATCTCCATATCATACTCACACCCATGTTTATTACTTTACATACTTCCAGCAGTATACTACATCCACTGGGTCATTACTCTTGTGCGTGAAAATAACAGGTCTCACAAACTGCTTTTTAGATGTCCCTTCCTTTTAAAAAAAAAGGTGTGTTTTATTGTTGATTGACAAATGAAGTTCTAAGTCCATTTTAGTTGCACAGATCTGGCAAAAGGTTTATCCATGGGTTACATGTACAGATATGGGGGAAAGTTTTCATTAATTAAATAATTTATCTCTTGTTAGCTGGTTTTATTTAAACAAAATTATATTTCACCTTTTAGGTTTAACGCATTAGAAAATAACTATTTTCCAGCGCTCAAAACAATATATAGTAAAAGATAAAGGTTCCCCTTGCACAAATGTGCTAGTCGTTCCCAACTCTAGGGGGCAATGCTCATCTCCATTTCAAAGCCAAAGAGCCAGCGCTGTCTGAAGAAGTCTCCATGGTCATGTGGCCGGCATGGCTCAACGCCGAAGGCGCACAGATGTTCCCACTAACGGTGGTTCCTATTTTTCTACTTGCATTTTTTAATGTGCTTTCAAACCGCTAGGTTGGCAGAAGCTGGGACAAGTAATGGGAGCTTACTCCAATACGCGGCGCTAGGGATTCGAACTGTTGAACTGCTGACCTTTCTGATCAACAAGTCAGAGTGTGTGTGTGTGTGTGTATGCGTAATTTGTAATTTGCAGCCGCATAATTAACCTGGCTAGAGTCCCACAAATGTTCAAATTATCTTTCTGCCTTGACTAGAAATTTGAAGAGTTGTAATTTCAGCACATCTGGAAGGCACAGATTAGAGGAAGCTGACCTAGAGGAAGAACAGATAGATTAAAATGCCACGCTACGATATAATGTGGCTCCTCAATTTAAGCTAAGCACAATGTGCAAACCAAGCTATACCTTATAAACTATGACAAATGTCTTAAGCATATTGCATGAACCACAAAAATATGAAGCCTCCAAAAACTGATAGATTGTGGAGCGGTGTTAAGTGCCATGAATATGTAACATTTCCCCCCCCTTGTGGGGAAGAGTTTGACACACACAGTTGTCAAGGAGGAAATGCAGAAAGCATCTTAAAATCTATCTGAAAGATGTTGCAAAGACAATGCAATCGAATTCTGGGAGTTGAAGGCCATGCGTGTTAAAATTGTTGAGGTTAGAGAACACTGTTCTAGATCATGGGTCCCCAACCCCTGGTCTGTAGCCCGGCACTGGTCCAGTGCACAAATAAGAGAAGCCCCATCCACGGGATGCGGGCAACTCACAAAACCACACCCACTCTGGTCCGCAGAAAAACCTTTGTCCACGGAATCATCCCTGCTACCCAAAAGATTGGGGGCCACTGTTCTAGACCTTACGACTCTTGCTTATTTTTATGATAAAGGGATCTCAGTGGAGTGGTTCTAGATTATAATGCACTTGGAAGGATGTCCATATTCCTTCTGAGATACAACCAACCACTATTTTTTTTTCTTGCTAACTGCTACATATAAATACATTACATCGTGTCATTCCATGAAGAAATGGTCTTTTCAGGTCTGGCCTTTCGTTTCCTCTTCATCTTTGGTAGTGGGAATTTCCCTCTAAATGTCCTTATTTGTTCTAGTAGTGCTTTACTCAAATCTGGATTCTTTTCCAGATCTTTTGAACTACAGATTAAGGTGAAAGAGGTATAATAGAACAGAACAAAGAATAATGTGGACCACTTCCACGTGTGGGAGAACAACTGTACAATCCCACTCTTTAACGTCAGTGCCTGTAGCTTTGATCCCAACTGTGACACGAGTCACACTTTGTACTTGCTCACTAATAAGTATGATTAATAATATAATACAATAGCAGAGTTGGAAGGAACCTTGGAGGTCTTCTAGTCCAACCCCCTGCCTAGGCAGGAACCTTATACCGTTTCAGACAAATGGCTATCCAACATCTTCTTAAAGACTTCCAGTGTTGGGTCTTTCACAACTTCTGGAGACAAGTTGTTCCACTGATTAATTGTTCTCCCTGTCAGGAAATTTCTCCTCAGTTCTTATGATTGTTTCCCTCTGTATCAGAACTCATTAGAGAACAGACACAAATTCATTGTTATTTTTTTGTATTTTTATGTGACGGGCCCAGTTCTATGGAACGACCTACCCCCCGAGCTCAGAACAACCCCGGACCTCCGCGCCTTCCGCCAAAAGCTTAAGACTCATCTCTTCCAGCAGGAAGAGGCCTAATCTACCTTCCAGCCTTTTAGTCTGAATATCTAAATTGTTTTAATCAGGTTTTTAAGGGGTTTAGTTTTTAGGATTTTAGGTTTTTTAGCGCAGGGATATAGTGTTTAATCTGATTTTATATATTTATGATGTATCTATGTTTGTACGTTTTTTAATTCCCCTGTGCACCGCCCCGAGTCCCTTCGGGGAGAGGAAGCGGTCTACAAATTAAATTTATTATTATTATTATTATTTAAATTGAGAGAAGGCCCTTCAAAAAGTCCAGATTTAAAGAGGATATCAGAAAAGGTACCCTTTCTTCCAGGACACATATGGGACACAGCCACAATACTCTACTTTATATATTTTGCATAATGCCTCCAAAATCCCAACATTCCAGAATTCCAGAATTTACCTCCTGGGGTTCCACCACAGCCACATTGTCAGCTCCTACTTTCCGTTTCATCCGGGCACTCATCGTGATCCCCCCGGAGCCGCCACCAAGCACCAGCACCTCGTAGTAATCTTTCGAAGCGGACGTGGCTGTCGTGTGTAACTGGGACGAGCATGTTTTGGGGATTCCCAACCTAAGTAAAGGTACCAGGGAACGGGCGCATGCGCAGGAGGACATCAACCCAACAGTGGCCATCTTCGGTGAGCATCAACTTGCAAAGTTCTAGAGAAAGAGGTAGAACATCGAAAAGGTGATTTTTCCCCCCCTCCAAATGCCATTTTCATTCTTTATCTTATTCTACTAAAAGAGCTGAATCAAGAAACTGAAAGAAAGTCTCCAAAGATATGGCTTAACGTTCAATATGTGACAGCAATACTTTGGTTTCAAACTGTGACTCAGTCATTGTTATTTTCTTTTCATCCTTCTTCCTCTGATAATTATAGCAGTTTAAATTTAGATGGAAAAGGCCGTTTTTATGTTGACAGGCAGCAATCAGAAATTTCACTGTGCTATTCCAATACCAGATATCTTAATTAAAAATGATTTAAAATTTATGTTTTGACACCCATTCTAAGAAATTACTTTTGTTCTATCTGCATTTCATTGCTCACAAACAGCATTAATCTGATTTGGGAAGGCTGCTTTTAATGTTTTGAGCAGCTGTAAAAGAATTTATTTATTTAAATTTATATCCCGCCCTTCTCCACAGAGGACCCAGGGCGGCGAATGTGGGGAATGTTTGCTGCTTTTGGCAAACTACAAAAGTTCTTACTTTAAAAAAAAAGGGGTAATAAGATTGTATCTCGGGACATTGTTTATGAAGCTCATGCAGATTCTGCAGTATGTCAAATTCAGCTGTTTTGTCTCATGAAAGATGCTTTAATTTTTTTTAACTCTACTCTCCAGCAATTGAGTTTTAACCTTCCCACTTTTTTTTCCTCCTTGAAACTTACGCTAATTTTAACTGACACAAATGGGTTTTTTTAAACATTGAGAAACTTCGGACATCAACTGATAACCGGACTTTCTATTAAAGAATCATCGATGTTCAAACTTTCCCACTTAAAATGTTTGCAGGATTGCATTATAAACGAAGTGCTCTTTAAAATGGACTCATCCATCCCCAAAATGTGACTGTGGGGGTGTGCAGAATGAATAATAATTAAAAAAAATCATATTATTTGTACTGGCATTTAAACAGCTGACAATGTTTTTAAAATGAATTGAAGATAAGCAGCAAGAAAAACATCACAAAGTACCGGGACTTGCAAATTGAAGTTGGGCGACTGTGGAAAAAGAAATTGTGTGTTGTCCCGATTGTAATTGGAGCTCTTGGAGCAATACCTAAAGGGCTACCTCGCTATTTGGAAATTCTAAATTTACCTGACTTGAACATTCTGATTCTACAAAAAAAACCACCCTACTTAGAACAGCTTATATCCTCTGACGTTACCTTAACAGTTCCTAGGTCCTTGGTTAGGACTTGAGCTGTTGAGCTACCAAACCAGCCCCAAAGGCTGTGAATCTCACCAAAAATTAACTAATAATGATGATGATGATGTATTGTCATTGTACATATATACACAGTATACCCATACAACAAAATTTACATAACACCCAGAGACCAGGCCCAACACACATGACAATCCCCAAACACACCCCCACCCACCAAAAATTCCCCACCCCTAAACCACCCAAGCATTCACATACAGACCAAGTAATGCTGTCCAATAGCTCACTGATGGTAGTAGCCATTCAGTTCATTGTTGAGGGCAATTATAGCTCTCGGATAACACTTTACACCTACAAAGCTGTAGCGGGAAGATTAAGCACAGGCAACACAATCCAGGAGAAAATCACCTCCTTGTTGGGGACAAGAATAATGAACGGACAAAGAGTAGAAGGAGGTTAATCCAGAGAGTTAGAGGCTAGAATTAGCAGATGTAGGACAATTTATAGGGAAGTCAAAAGTTCACGTCTTGGGAAGTCTTGGTGTCTGTTTTGTTTTATTCTGCTCAAGTTACTCTACAGCAGGGGTCCCCAACCTACAGGATTGTTGGTATGAAGTGAAATGGGACTCCCGTATAGAAAAGGTGGGATATAAATGTAAGTAAATCTAAATACAAATGTAATGTACACTTAAGGGATGCAGTGGCTCAATGGCTAAGATGCTGGGCTTGTTGATCAGAAAGGTCGGCAGTTTGGCGGTTCGAATCCCTAGCGCCGCGTAACGGAGTGAGCTCCCGTGACTTGTTCCAGCTTCTGCCAACTTAGCAGTTCGAACGCACGTAAAAAATGCAAGTAGAAAAATAGGAACCACCTTTGCTGGGAAGAGAACAGCATTCTGTGTGCCTTCAGCGTTTAGTCATTCCGGCCACATGACCACAGATACATCTTTGGACAGCGCTGGCTCTTCTGCTTTGACATGGAGATGAGTACTGCTCCCTAGAGTTGGGAACAACTAGCACATATGTGTGAGGGGAACCTTTACCTTTTTACCTTAATGTACATTTATTTTCATTCTTTATTAGATTTCTATCCCACCTTTATTACTTTATAAGTAACTCAAGGCAGTCCAATGTTCCTTGGACTGATGTTCTCTCTCTCTGTCTCTCTCTCTCTCTCTCTCTCTCTCTCTGTGTGTGTGTGTGTTTGTGCACAGATATATTTCATAATGCACAATTATGGATGTTCAAGGGACGCAAAGTGAACCATCTTCCACTCTTCACACGCTGCACGTGGCGAAGTACATTTTGACCTACTAATTCAGGGCAGAATAAATAAGTTTTCTTGCTGCGTCTTTCAACCCAGAAAGCAAACATTCACCTCCTTTATTTATAGTGGCCAAGGTCTGCGTCGTGCAGAGTAAACGAACAGCATCCAATGTTGCCCTCCTTACGACTCCCTAGGTTGCTTGAAGACCAAGGGTGGGTTTCATGCAACCTTGTCTTAATCTTAAAGACAATGAAGCAACCTGTTTGCCAACTGAACAATGGCCACTGATATCGGTACGCCAGCCCTGTTCACGCCAGATCACCACTACTACCTTGTAAACAGCATTTCCGTTATCAACATTGCGATGGAAACTATCACCTTCCCACTTGACGAAGGATTGTGGCTTAATGATTAGCCATTTCCTTCCAATGGAAAAAATAGTACCGAGCAAAGATTTGACTTCTACTCACAGTCTATGGTACACAATGGGTCAACAGAGTAAGGAATTTCAAGGTAGCCTGTCTTTCCATAGAAGCCCCAAATGGCAGCTCTGGTTTAACTTGGTCTCTAGGAGAAAAGGTGACTTCCTGATTTTAACCAATTTTGTGGTAAACAAGTACAATGACAATAAAGATTATGCTCATTCATCTGCAGACTGTCCCCATCAAAGTCAACTGCTTTTTCAGACTACAAACACCATCAGACAATCTGGATAGTACAGGAGCCTATTTTCTTCTGGGTCTCTCTGCAAGGACACTGAAATCTTGCAAGAGGTTTACTTATCTTAACCTCCATGCTGCTCCAATCTGTAACCAAGTGGCTTACTAAATCCGAATTCAGTAATTAAAATTAAAAACAGACAATAATTTCAGAAGAAGCCTCATTCCCATGACAGCGGATGCTCGGAAGAATAGTCAAACCTCTATTCCTTCACCATGGGCCCTCCTAAACAGGCAGGCATCCTCCAAAATATTAATACCAAAGGCATTGACAAAATCACTACCGTCAAATTGCAAAAGGCAACTTTACTCAGGACAGCTTACATCCTTTCAACATCCACATCTGTCTATCTCTGGCAAGGGATCAATAGATGAATAAGAATGGCAAATCCAGACTGGACAGCTGACTTAACTATGCAACGAACCATAATAATAATTATTACAAAGGTGAGATTATCATCTTAACTGGGGAGGAGGGGCATTCTCTAGGCATAAGGTTCCAGAGTAAATAACCATTTGGATCTCCTGGGTTTTGGCAGCTTCCTGAAACTTCAAACACGTCATTTTGCCTACAATTACATTTTAATTTGACTTATCTAACTATGCACATTATCTGCTTTTGCTGATCACAATTTTTCAGAGATTTATTTATTTACCCAGTTGGTGGCCCTACCTACCAGGTGAAGATTTTACCCTCCTGAAACTGGCATAAAAAAAAGTTAAGGCTGGCTCCTGAGGTTTGTGATGCAACCGGCCATAAATATAACTGTAAGAACAGACAGTTAATGTTGGCAAGCGAGTTATGAAATTTAGAAAATTCCGAGAGAGATTTCCTCTTCCGCCGTGGCTGTGATTTGTTTAGGTTAGAAAAATGATGCCAAACTTCAGCTAAACATGGTTTGGAAAGCAAATTAAACTCATCTTTGCAGCAAGGGTGTTTGCTCAAGGAATATTAAACGGCCCCAAAGCTTCGTTCGTCACAAAGGACTTTATCCGAACCAAAGTTAAGCAGCAAGATGACAAAAAAGCCAAAGCAGAAGGCGGCAGCTACCCCTTTCTCTCTGCTTGCATCTTTCTCCCACACAAACTCACGCATTCTAAATGCTAATTTCTTGCAGACAGCCTGTAATCCAGAACTCTGACCCAAGTGGCCCCTGGATTCAAATATTTGCCTGCTAAATTCAAATCAAAGAAGTGGACTTCAGCGCCTTCTCTTCTTTGCATGTTTTGGAGATAAGACCATTTCTCCTCTCCTTGTTCCATCCCCCCACCCTTTCCTGTGTAGATTGTACTTTCTGTTCTTCCTCAATCCTTTCCAATCGGGTATGAGATTTTAAAGTCTCCACTTAAAAATGAATCGAGTTAATAAAGGAGGGTTGCAGCATCCCAAGGTCACATGATCTACCATTTGCCATCTTCCATGCCGACTTCTAACGAGCAAAGTCAGTGAGGAAGCCGGATTCAATTAACAAGGATTTAACAACGAAGGCAAAAAGGGTCCTATGGAGATGACTCAATGAATGGCGACTTTGCTTAGAGATGGAAATTCCAGTCCCAACTGTGATCATAACTTGAGGATTGCCTGTATGTTTAGGGTGAAAGGTTTCAATAAGCAACATGTGATTTGCGTCCCTCGGATCCGTGAAGCCTTTATGCTCAGGAGCAGTCTACCATCAAATATCACAATTGGAAGGCGATCCGAGATGTACCCCAACTTCCTCACTCAACTCAAGGATCTTTTAGGAGCACCTGATAGTAACTAATTGCTGGATTTAAACTGAATCCAAAGAGTTTCTTATATCAATTACTCAAACCAATGTTACACTTCACAAAGGGGGTTGTGATGCAGTAATCAGAAAGGTGAAAGTTAGTCTCAGAAAAGATACAATCTCATCCCTCAAATAAACGTCCCACTGAACTACTTGTATTGTATAAAACAGTATCTTTGCCTTTCCATAATTTTTCTTAGGAAGTAATCCCAGATCCCTTAATGGCTGTAACTCACAAGCTTCAGGGGCAGGAAATGAAGCTTGCTACTGACAGCGGAAACCAAACTCGGATCCCTAGCTCAGATTCGAGTCTGGTAACAGTAGCAGAGTTGGAAGGGACCTTGGAGGTCATCTAGTCCAACCCCCTGCTCCCGCAGGAGACCTGTACGGGGGATTCGAACCTTTCTGATCGACAAGCTCAGTATCTTAGCCACTGAGCCACCTAGTCAGTGTTTGGAAATCTCTAATCGGCTTCCAATCGCCTTTTTCGTTTGCAATGAAGGCGGAACTCGCAGAAGTTTTGGCAGAGAGTTCCCGAGGCTGCGCCAGCTGCTTGGATCGCCTGCCCAGGATGATGGGAACCCAGTCTGGAGCAGTTCGGGGTGCGGGGAAGCACCTCTGCTCCTGAACCTCCTTCTCCTCTTCCTCCCCCTCAACCAAAGCCGCTCTCAACTCACCTGCCAGGAAGAGCCGCCCAGCGCCGCTCGCTTCTCCGAAACCGCTGCGCCCGCCTGTCGCTCTGCGCCCAAGCCCCGGCCCGTTGCGCAAGAACCCGCTACGCCCCCTCCGACCCGCCCGGGGAGAGGCCGCCGCTGGAGGCAAATAAAAGCCGCTCCTTTTAGCAGCTGCCTCCGGTCAGGGAGCAGCCGCGGAGCAGGAAGGGAGCGATCCGGGGGTCAGGCTCGGAGCGCGCAAGCCCGAGGGTTCCTGAGCGTGTGCAGAGGGCAGCTCTGTTTTGCAACGGTTTTTTTTTTGTTGCAAAGTTTTGCAATTGCATCACGCACCTGTCGCTGCCTTTAAATCTTTTTCTGGGGGGGGGGAATCAGCTGTTTGAACCCCCAGCACCTTTGTTTCTTACCTGTCTGACTCGGATCCGCGTTGCCCTGCAAAGCCGGCATGGCCGTGAGGTCAGGCGGCTTACTTTATTAAATCCAAAGTGCTTTTTTCAAGACGAAACTGGACTTTCTGGTTTTTGGTTTCTATGAAGACGTTTTCGCTTCTCATCCAAGAGCAAGAAGCAATGGGTGGAAACTAATCAAGGAGAGAAGCAGTTTAGAACTAAGGAGAAATTTCCTGACAGTGAGAACTATTAGTCAGTGGAACAACTTGCCTCTAGAAGTTGTGAATGCTCCAACGCTGGACATTTTTAAGAAGATGTTGGATAGCCATTTATTTATTTATTTTACTTTTAAATTTGTATCCCGCCCTTCTCCACAGAGGACCCAGGGCGGCGCACAGGAAATTTAAGACATACAAAATACAATAAATATAATTTAAAAGACTATTAAATAAACCTATCCTGCGCTAAAACCAAATTTTAAAAACCCAATTTAAAACTACCTAAAAGTCCCCATGGGAGGTTAGGCTAGGCCGGCTTGTTGAAACAAATATGTCTTGAGACATTGGTGGAAGAGGCGGAGGTCGGTGATGGTACGTAATTCAGGGGGTAGGTCGTTCCAAAGGGCTGGGCCCGCCACAGAGAAGGCTCTCCCCCTGGGTGTCGCCAGTCGGCATTGTCCGGCCGACGGCACCCTGAGAAGGCCCTCTCTGTGGGAGCGTATCGGTCTAAGGGATGTACACCATTTCCCTGAAGTGGTGTAGGGTTTCCTGCCTAAGCAGGAAGTTGGACTAGAAGACCTCCAAAGTCCCTTCCAACTCTGTTATGTTATTCTATTCCATTCTGTGAAGGTTCTTCAGCTTCTTGGATGAGAAGCGAAAACATCTTCAAAGAAACACCAGAAAGTCCAGTTGCCTGTTGAAAAAGCACTTTTGGGACAACTATGAACCTGGATGACTGAGAATCTCCATTGACATACCTGGTTAAGTTCTTTCGCCTTGCCAAGTTTTTCTCACCAAGGGCTATGCCGTAACCCAAGGTGGCTACCGACCATCTGGAGCGCTTGGGGTCTTTAGGAGTAGTGTGGGCCTGGGGGGCAGGGATTATAGTCCATCCAGAGGCTGGAGGAAAGGGAGTTTGGGAACATCTATCCCTGGTAGGGTCTTCTCTCCCCCCCCCCAATTCAGAGCCCTCCAGATGTGCTGGCCATCATCCACAGCCCTGGTCTGAGGGGTCCTTGGTGCTCTTTGAGCTTGTGTTCTTGCAGATGTTTCTTTAACCAGATAGTAATGTCATCAGTGCTTTATTGGTACAGCTCATTTGTTGGGGGGGGGGGGATTCTCTTTGACAATGGCAGCCTTGGTTTAGAATTTAAATTATTTGGGAGAGAGCTTGGTTTTGAGAAAAGTGACAAATCGAATTAAATAGGTAAGGGAGCCTAGCTTTGCTTAATTTGATGGAAGGAACTAAACGGTCCGTCTTAGGATCAAGAGGTCAATAAAAACAGTCAAGACTGCAGTTAAACCTCTGCCTTTTTGGAAGGGTGACGTTCCCAAAAAAAAATTGTGCAGTGTTTGGAGCACATCCTTGTGGCTGTCCTCATGTTTTTTTCTGATTACACTTTGCAAGGAAGAGATCTAAGAACTTGGATTTATGGAGAAATTCTGGCTGATTGCCGAGACAAAAAGGATATTGGTCTAACCTCACTCATCTCAGTGGGGTTTGCTTAGAGATGCATAATCTGCCTTTCCTCCAGGACACAGCGGTTTAACCTTGGCAGCTCTAAGATATGTGGATCTCAACTCCCAGAATTTCCTAGGCTGCCATGCTCCAGGAGCTCAAGAGGGTGTACATTAAGACTCTTCCTGCCCATTTTCTGCACAACAGCCATTCTTTCTTTGTGCTGAAAAAGTGACTCACTTAAAGTCACCCTAGGACCTTTCATGGTGGAAGGTGGACTTCAACCTGGGCTTCCTTTGTGCTGATCCAACATCTTCCCAACTACTGCACAATGGCAAACATTACCATGATGAAAACTATGGCACTCCACAACTCATCTTGGATTCCTGACAAGCTGCCTCAGAAACCCTTCAGATTTACTCAATGTTCTTGCTGGCAGGAGGAAGCCAGTTGTAAAATTTTCTCCTTACGGTATCTGCACCCAGCATCAAACGTAGTCGCTATTTGTAGGTCTGACTCCAAAAGTAGGTTTGTTGATTCCGGAGACACGGAGATAAGCTTGAGGAAACTCTTGAAGCTCATGGAAAGCAACTGTTGAGTGCATGTTACAGACTGATAATATATCACCCTTGAGCAGTAATGTCCTCAAAAGCGGGAAAGATATTTAAAAATATTTGTTGTGGCATTTGATAATGAGGAAAAGTAGGTTGTAATATAAACACATATAGCTGGAAGAGATCTGGCTGTGACCATAAATGCTTTTATACTCAAGAGCTGCTTGACACTAGAGTTTTACAAGTGTTCACACAATTATGAGCACACAATTACTTGGCAACATTTTTAGAATGGTGTTGCCAGGACCTTCTCAAATAGACCACCTCTCTTATTTCCAACTCAGTGACTGGTCTGAAGCCATCCAGCTGCCTTCTGTGCCCAGATGTGGCCGCCTTGTTCCTTTAACAATGTCGAACAGCCTAGCATTCTAAAGATGTTGATTCAGTTTTTCAACAACATGGTTGTGTGGAGGGAGTTCATCATTAAAATTGTGAGAAAGCAGGGGTAGACACATAGCTGAAACCAATAGGGAAGTTGAATTGAGTTTTGAGTCCATGGATTATGTTTTTTAACTCCAGGATCCCAACTGTGTAGGATGACGTAAAGCTCACATCGGCTTTTGTCGTATTATCCATTGCTGATTTTCTTCCATTTTAATCAATCCGTATAGCCTAATTTTATTTATAACTAGTTGGATACCCATGCTTCACTACGAAACCATGTGATGGGGCCAGCCCACAGGCCAGATGAGACATGCGCTGTCCACAGCCATATAAGGCCACTGTCAGTTGGAACAGAGTTCCTTTCGGGTGGGGAGGGGGAGTAGAATGTCTAACTCCTTAGCATCGATGCATGTTAATATAACACTGTATAAGGAATAGTTGATGGTCTGATGGTCATTTCGAAAAATCCTTTCTTAGTGAGCACCTAGAAGCCAAGAGGAGCATACTTTGCAATTCTGGGGATTTTGTGATTATGGCTGAGTGGTATTTCGCTTATATATATATATATATATGTAGATTATAAGATTTTAACGCTAGGTTTATTTACAATTTTTCTCTACACCTAGGTTTCTCAACTACAGTAACTTTAAGATGTATGGAAGTTAAAGTCCATACACCATAAAGTTGCTGAGGTTGAAACATCCATCAATCCATCTTCACACACCTCAGTTCTTTTTGCTGGCTGAGAATGATACAATCACAAATTACAGTAATTAAATCAGCCTGGATTTTAAACAGAGAAGTATTTGTGGGGATTGACTTAGGAGCAACAACTGCTGAGGACACAAGAGGGAGTCTGCGGTCTGCCACCAGCAATTCAACTGGGCAGTCCGTGTTGATGCCGTTCTTTCCTTGGGGCGCTTACCTGTGTGTTTTGATACCGAGGCTGTGCATGCAGAATTCTAAAGCTGCTTGTTACCAAATGTCTCCTTCAAAGCCGAATCGATCTGACGGGCGCAAGCTATAAAATCTTTCCCAACGTTTCGCAAGCATGTGTTCATTTCCTGAAAGTAGGTGTTGGGTCAAGACACGCCTGCATGTTGCACCAATATTTATCTTCTGTTGTCCCGTCAATTCTTAACCCAGCGAGATCCTGTAGAAGCAGTGAGATCCTGACAATTCTATTCTACCGGTCTGTCTTTGGAGAACCCGGACTCAGAAAAGTCATGCACAAGGGTTTCTGCCCACGCTTCCTGCAAGTTGCAAAGGGCCCTCCCTCAGCAAAGGGATATGAACAGATGGGTGATAACTACCCTGAAGTGTGGTGTAGAGTACATTTAATGAGGTAGAGTTAACCGTTAAGGAACATATCTGGGTTTGGGACACATGCACATGGCAATGGAGGCCTTGTAAGATGTTGGAATTAATGCCATAGAACAGGAGTTTCCGGCCGTGGCGACTTTAAGACTTGTGGATTTCAACTCCCAGGATTTCCCCAGCCAGCCATGTTCTCTGAAATCCACAGGTCTCAAAGTTGCCAAGGTTGGACACCCTACCATAGTGTGTTCTATTTCTTTAAAAAAAAAAATCTGTCCCAGCAATATTAGAGAAGCATTAATCAAAAAGTGATTAGGAGTAAGCTAATATGGTACACTTTCCGTTCCTGGCTCTTTGCTAACAGCAAGGTAGAAATATGAAGACTGGGCTAATACTTTCCTTGGCAAAATAGAACAGGAGAGTGCAAGGGGATCGTCGTATCCCCAGAAAAAGTCCAAAGGTTACTATTAATTAGCACAACAGGCCAAAACATGTTGGGCTTTCATGTCCTTTTTGCTGGTTTGGCAGTTAATTGTTTTTCTCTTTCCAGTTCCTTCTCCCGTTGCTGTTCTCGTTCCAGTTCTTCTTTCTGTCGCTTTTGCTGGAGTTTGAGCGCTCTTCTCTGAAAGGAGGAAGCGTCAGAAAAACCAAAGGATTATATTTGAGGGTGTCACAGCCTTGTTATCCTGCTATTATTTTTCCCAGTTCTCTTAGCTTTTATTTCCTCTTCGTGCACTATTTACACAGGATCCTGAGAAAAACCTTACGTTTCATTCTCTAAAGGCACCTCTGTTTCAGGGTTATACCCAGGGGAGGGCTGCTACGGGTTCGGGAGAATCTTAGCTGGGCCCGCCCACGCCTCCCCTCCCTGGAGTCACCATGTGGCCCCTTTTGGATGAGAGGTAAGTGCAGGGCCCACACGGAAGCTCAGGGAGGTGGAAAATCAGGCCTCCCAGAAGAGACTCCAAAGCCCGGGGGAGGCAGTTTTCGCCTTCCCAAAGGCTCGAGGAAAGCTTCTGGAGCCTGGAGAAGGTGAAACAACATCCCCACCCACCCACCCACCAAACATGGGGCAGGAGGCAGACTAGGCCACACCCACCTTGGCCACGCCCACCCAGCAACAGGGCAGAGAACCCGTTGCTGAAATTTTTGAAGCCCATTCCTGGTTATAGCAGTCCTCCCAAACAGATCATTGTATCCTTTCTCCCTGATCTTTAAAACACACGCTCGTTTTCTAATCGAGAAAACTCTTCATGGTTGAAAAGACTCAAATCCTTTTGCAAGCCTTCAAAGAAACATTCTTCTAGATCTCTTTTACATTTTGCATTTACACACACTTCTGAGTCCTGTGCGAAATTCCCTGTCATGAGGAGGAGAGCTGATTTCATCGAGAGAAAAATTCTATACAATGTCCACGAACCGCGATCCTAAATTCTAAACAGTCGGTTTTTAAAACTACAAATGAATCCTAATGCCTACAAAATTCCCGTGACATGGTTTTCTAGGTCAAATGACAGTCCAGTATTTCATTTTCATCTTTTCCCTAGAATGGTTTAGAATGCAGTATTGCAGGCTAACGCTGCCAACTGCCAAGAGTTCAATTCCTTTGTTAATAATAATAATAATAAATTTTATTTGTATACCGCTTCCTCTCCCCAAAGGGACTCGGAGCGGTGCACAGGGAATAAAAAAACCAATATAAAATACATAGAAAGATAAATAGTTAAAATACGAATTAAACAATTGTCCCTGCGCTAAAATCCCCTAAATTAAATTACACTAAAAAACCCTAAAACCCTATGCTTGTCGGGGGCAATATGCTGACTCTCTAAACTGCGTAGAGTGTGCTGCAAAGCACTGTAAAGCAGTATCGAAAAAGGCTTTTAAAAAAGTCTAAGAATTTATAAGAGTGAAATAAAACTCACTTTCAACTTCGACGTTTTCTCATGCAGTAACAGCATCTCTTTCCTAATGTTTACCAACTTATTGTGATAGTATTTCGCTTCTGAAAACTTAAAAAAGGGGAAAACATTTACTGGAGAGAGAAACTTATAGTGTGCTTAAAACAAATCTATGACTTTAAAAAAAACCAAGTGACTTGTTTCTTGAAGATACCAAAGTATGCATAAAAAAGCTATTCTAGGTAGAATTCCTTCAAGGAAGGCCCAACATCGCGGTAAGAGGTAGAATAGAATAGAATAGCAGAGTTTGAAGGGACCTTGAAGGTCTTCTAGTCCAACCCCCTGCTTAGGCAGGAAACCGTACACTACTTCAGACAAATGGTTATCCAACATCTACTTTAAAACGTCGAATGTTAGAGCATTCACAATTTCTGGAGGCAAATTGTTCCACTGATTAAATGTTCTAACTGTCAGGAAATGTCTCCTTAGTTCTAAGTTGCTTCTCTCCTTGATTAGTTTCCACCCATTTCTTCTTGTCCTGCCCTCAGGTGCTTTGGAGAATAGCTTGACTCCCTCTTCTTTGGGGCAGCCCCTGAGATATTGGAAGGCTGCTACCGTGTCTCCCCCTACTTCTTCTTTTAATCAGACTAGACATACCCAGTTCCTGCAACCGTTCTTCATATGTTTCAGCCTCCAGTCCCCTAATCATCGTTTCTCTTCTCTGCACTCTTTCAAGAATCTCCACATCTTTTTTACATTGTGGCAACTAAAACTGAATGCAGTCTTCCAAGTGTAGTCTTACCAAGGCATTATAGAGTGGTCTTAACACTTCAGGTGATCTTGATTCTGTCCCTCTTTTTATGCAGCCTAGAACTGTGTTGGCTTTTTTGGCAGCTGCTTCACACGGCTGGCTCCTATTTAAATGGTTGTCCACTAGGACTCCAAGATCCCTCTCACAGTTACTATCTGTAAACTGCTCAGAGTCACTTACATAGTGAGAGCTCCATAAAAAAAATACTAGTATTTAAAATCATTATAGCGGTGCTAGAGTTCACTAAAAATAAAATACAGAATCCTTTTATAAACTCTAAAAGGCTACAGAAGAGCAGTTCACATAACTGTCTTTTATTTTTCAACCATTTACTGAACTCAACTCCTGCCATGAATGATAATTTCCATCGTTAGAAGCAAAGTCTATTATCTCCTGAACCATATGCACAATCAGACTGCTGGCACATGCCTTAAATCAGTTCGTGATCGAACGGTTTCCGTTTTAGCACATGAAAACATACACACTCATTGTTGGACGAGGACACAATTAGTACAAGACACCATTGTATGTACCAAACATTTCATGTATTTCTGCAACAAAGGGGAAGTTCAACAGCAAAGATCTTCCAATGAAGACAAAACACACACTTACCAGCATGTTGATATCAAGAACTGAGTTACATTCTTTAAACTTTGAAATTTCTTGTTGTACAGTTTCTAATAGTACTTCTTGGTTCTGTCTGAAAGAAAAATAGAGCAATTTAAAATGCATTTTGAAATCAGTGCTACGAAAATAAAGTGATGTTCGTCCATCATATGCAAATAGGACCTTGACATCAGGGAGGCCAGGATTTGTGTGTGAATTGGATTAGAGCGAGGGAGAGGTGTGCAGAGTCAGCCTCACTCTCTCTTCCCAGGTTCCATCTTGCTCCATTAGCAGGATAAGAGTTGAGACAGTTGGAGATGGGCTGGGCGCAGTGGTTGACCAGGGCGTCTTCCGTGACTTGCTGCGCTCTTAGCGTACCGCAGAGACCGCCTTCATGACCGCCGTCCTATTCTAGTAGGTTTCATTCGCTCAATCCCCTGGAATCTGTCTTCACATGCACGGGATAGCCAATCCCCTATCTCACCGAAGGTCAACAACCCAATGGCTACTCTCAACCTGGTTTGGCCAGCCTATTGAAGCTGTTGCCCGAAGTGTGGCCGCTGTGCATTCTACAGCTCCTAGGAGCCACAGGTGAGAGCTGAGTGACAGGTGGGGACCAAAGATGGAGGCGCTGCCCCAAAAGCAGCCCTAAAACAAGCTTCCCTCAAAGGACACAACATGCCACGACACCAGAGCTCCTACACCCTCCCTGAACACCCCCATACACTGCTATGAAAAATTCCATTTTAGGAAATCTGATTGCTATCTGCCTCTCAAGATTCAGTAGCTTTCCCAAATGTATTATGGCGCCCATTTCGATAAAAGTTCAGCTCCCACATGGTAGACAGGGAAGCGCAAATGGTGATATATATCCCTGTAATAAATACAGAAATCATTTTGATCTTTCAACAGGAAATTCAGTTAAGAGGGAGCATTAATTCTAATACCAAGCTATCGGTCTGAGGTTTGTACTACACATATATAATTAAATGACCTTTTTTTTTAAAGTTACGTACGTGAGTTCTTTTAAGGCTAGTTTTGATCGTTGTAGGTCAGGTAGGTAGTGTGAGATCAGCCCTTCGGTCAGTTGTTCCACAGCTTTCTTATCTATGATAGGAAAATCATCTACCAGGGCTTCATCAGGGGAATTATCATTAAGATCTGAAAACAAAAAAGAGTTGATAAAAAAAACATAATGGAAAATTTTCGAACCAAGAATTCTCAGAATTATTGCATCATTTTTAATCTTCAGTTATCTATTAGTGCCTCTTAAAAATGTGATATCTTTAAATGGAAAACAATGAGTAAATAAACAGAAACTTGGAGAACTCTGTTGCAAAAAACTTTACTTCCTTTTAAAATGTTCCACAGATATAACCGAGACTACTAAGAAGAACTGAACTGATACCGTTTTTCTTGCCGTGGTGATAAAATTACTAAAAAAATGAAAGCTCTACAACTGCAAGGTGCCTAACGTTTGATTAACTGCCAATGTACAATTATTTATCCTGCATTATTATCTCAGAACTTATTAATAATAAATACTACACATACTAATGAAACTTTACTGAAGACACAAGTTGTCCTTTACTTAGAATCACAATTGGGATCAAAATTCCCATTGCTAAGCACGGCGCTTCTTAAGCAAATTACACCTGATTTACTTTTTTGTTGCCATGCTTTTTCAGTGAATTACTGCAGTTGTTATGTGAATCATGAGGTCATTAAGCATAGGAACCAACGGAAAGTGTATCACATTAACTACTCGTAACTGCTTGTATCCTTAAGATTTATATTGATTGTTTCTTCATATGATTTGATTTGCGTATTTGTACCCTATGACTATCATTAAGTGGTGCACTTTATGATTCATGACATATGCATTTTTTCTTCTTATTTACACTGAGAGCCTCTGCACCAAAGACAAATTCCTTGTGTGTCCAATCACACTTAGCCAATAAGGAATTCAATTCAGTTCAATTCAATTCTATGATGGGTGGCTAAATAAATAAGTGTATGGGTGTGACAGCGTCTGTGTGTCTCTATATACATATAGGGTGTTCGCACAGTTGTTTTTTAACCTGAGCACGTGTGTGTGTGTGTACACACACAGTACACTATGTATGAACTATGAAGATATATGTGCTTTCGCTATATGTGTGTGTGTATGTCTATATATACTGATATATACATATATGTATATATATGTATATATTTGCTTTCGTAGATTTTCACGGGTGTAGGTATGCTGGCATTGCTTGCTTCGGGTATTTTCCCGTGTATAAGGCCTTATAAACGGGAAAATACCCGAAGCAAGCAATGCCAGCATATGTATATATATATGTATGTATATATATATATATGGGACTTGAAATCCAAGGAGGTGTATGTGTGTGTTTGTTTGTATATATACATAAAACTTTCCCCCTTTACTACTTTCCTACTTTATATATATTAATTACATTATATAATATATAAAATAGGAAAGCAGAGGAGGAAGATTGTGTATGTGTACATACCATACATACATACATACATACGTATATACTGGTATATATATACTCCATATATATATACTGGTATACATGCATGCATGCATGCATACACACACACACACACACACACATACACACACAAATATATACCGGTATGTATGTATGTATGTATGTATGTATGTATGTATGTATGTATGTATGTATGTATGTAATGTACGTACGTACACACACACAATCTTCCTCCTCTGCTTTCCTATTTTATATATTATATAATATAATGTAATGTAAGATATATATAAAGTAGGAAAGTAGTAGAGGGGGAAAGTTTTATGTCTATATACAAACACACACACACACACACACACACACACACACACACACACACCTCCCTCCTTGGACTTCAAGTCCCATCACCCCCAGCGGGCTTCGGCCTCCCCCGCGCTCCCAAGTCCACCTACCTAAGGCGGGGTCGTTCAAGGCTCCGGGCGGCCATCCCGCCTCCACCTCCGGTGCCTCCGCCAAGCTCATCGCCCGCTCTCGAGGGCCGCGGCTGGGCAAGACCCCGCAGGAAAGTCTCCCGGCCTGAGCGAGGCGTAGCGAGCCCGGCCGAAGCTCTTCCAGGCGGCGGTGTCAAGGAAAGGCCCCGCGAGGCGGCTTCTCCGGACCCCCGGGATTCCCCTCCGAGGACGTGGGTGGGTGTAAAGTACGGGAGGGGCAGGCCTCAACCTGGCAGGACAGTTAGGCCTTCCGGAGAACCCGGGGGAAGGCAGAGCTACGAAATTGAAGACTAGCCACACGCCGCCCCATTCAGAGAGGAGACTTCCGGGTTCATTATGCAAATTGCAAATTGTATTCCTCCCCCAATAATTTCTAAATGATTTTTTTTTTAGTAAGTTGCTCTTAGGGAGACCAAAGGGATTCGGATTAGAGGAACGAGGGATCATATCGTGCCTTTAGATCATCTTTCTTAAAAAACAACAACCTGGGGGATTATTTGTCAGCCATTAAAGTCATTTGCCAAACTTTAAAACACTGTTGCTTTTCTCGTTATTTTTCCATTTCTTAGCAATATAGTTTTCCCATGAAAAATATATCAATATCTAACAGCTTTAACATTATTTTTACATATATATACATACATACATGCATGCATGCACACATACATAGAACAATGTTAAAGCTATTATATCTAATATATTGAAGGAGTAGATGTATCAAATAGGAATCAATATTGGCTTCTGCTTATATTATTGTATACTGTCTGAAATTAGTTCCTTTCTAGCATAGCAAACTGTAACCTTAACACTGGACTGCAAATGTTCTCTCACTGCTGCGTCTCGCTTCTATTCTTGGCTTCAGAGCTTTTGGAAGCTAGAAGAAGAAATTGTTACATGGGAATAGAAGGCCGCATAGATAAAGGAACCAAACTAGGGAGTTTTCCTGGCTCATACATTCTTAAAGCATTCTTGGCCAAGGGGGGCTGCCACCCCCTACACAAGGCTATAGGAATACTCCACAGATAAGGTAAGACAGAGACAGGAGCTTTAAAGATCACGTTGGTAACGAATCTTTGTCTCTGATTGGATAAACTTTGTTTCTATCTACCTAAAATGTATATAATACTCTGAGCCACTCTCGCAGGGGGTGGCTAGTCCTTAGATGCATTTGTTTGTATGCTTTGGATAGAGTTTTGTCACCCAGCTTTTGCTACATCCATAAATAAAAACTGAAACTTTTTGCAAGCCTCTTCTCGAGTCTCACACTTTGGCATTTCAGTGGCTCGGGGGAAAACTGCTGGAACCTTACAATATCAATAATAGTTTTAACATTGCTATTTTTACATACATACATACATACATGTATGTAATAGAGATAGCAATGTTAAAGGTATTACACACGTGTGCACACATAATCATCTGGAACAAATATTTGACATACACCTACATAATTGTATCCATTGGCTGTGCAACTATATAAACCTACTTCTGATTTCTGTGAGACACACACGCCCCAAAAAAGCACAATTAGGTTTTCCTGAGATGCTTTTATTTTTACCCCAAGATTTTTGCAGCTGGTTGCTCTATCCTTTTTTTGCCTCTTCCTATCTCTATCTCCAAATAGAACCTTAATGCTGGGGAGGGGGGAGTGCGCCAAGTACCTGGTTGCTAGGCAGAGTGGGTGGGTTGCCGTAGCAACGCCAGCTGTTCAGAGAAAGTCCTGGGCCCTTCCCAGGCCCTTGGGGGGGGGTCTCTTGTCAGTTCCAGGCCCTCTGTTAGTATCTGAAGGGCTGCTTATGCCCCCCTCTTAATTCTGGGTGCCCAGGGGGTGGTTAGCAGGTTTTTCAAAATAATTCCTAGGGCTGAGTTATGGTAGTTTGCTTGGAATTTGATTTTTTTAGAATTGCATGGCAGATAGAGGCGTCTGTTAGATTATCCTACGCAGTACACCTCCTTTTAGCTTTTGAAGGATGCTCATATATTGAGGTCAGCTAAAAGCAGCTAGCAGGAGCAAGATATAGTTGCCCATTTCCCCTCCGATATATAATTATGTATATAACTATTAAATTAGGCAGCACAGTACAGCAACTCTTTCTGGCACAGTTTGTGAATATCTAGGGGACATCAATATTTGAGTGTAGTAATGACTACGTTGCATTAGTGGTCTCTGTCCATTTTTGAGCACCATCAAAACATCAAGTTGTATGTTACAGCTTGATCAACCTTTGTGTGTTAATTTGCCTTTCGCCATCCTAAGAATTACAATGGAATATTACAACTCCCTGTTTTCTGGCAGTGGATAAATCTTGGCTCAGTTCAAAATCCTTTAAAAAAAAAAAAGGATTTTGTAGGGGACTTGGACTTCAAACACTTTGAAAATGCTCTATACCCCAGACCTGCAATTGTGTACTTGATCAAGGGCAAATATATCCAGGTATGTGATTATTTAACAAGCGAGGGAAAATAAAAACAGAAAAATAAAGTATATTTGCTGATAAGCAGGAGGATTAAAATCCTGACAAAGCCAGAAAATCTGCCTGTGCGTGATTGTAGATAATTGAGAAGTTTGCTTTAGCTACCAGAACAAAGCTTTATCCTTAATACAGGGACTACAAGCTTGAATGGAGCTGCTTAAAATAACAAGAGGGCCTTCAAAGTTTCTATATCCAGCTTTGTCCTCCAAGAACAACTGTTCCAGATACAGACCTCCCTGGTTCACATAGGCTGATTAACACAAGATGCAAAACCATACTGTGGTTTGCTTATGACTTAGCTACAGTGTAAAACCCAGCAACTGTGGTTAGTAAATCTTGGCTTGTGCATCAGCATGTTGTGTGAGCCTAGTTACTTGTGGCTTATTGAATAAAAACACAATTAAGCAAATCATGGCTTGCAGTCTTATATAAACAAAGCCACAGTTAGAATAGGGGTGCTTCTTTGTCAGTCTGGGGGAAAAAGAAACTGCAGTGGTAAAAGAACATATTCTAATTTGCAAAGGTGTTTCTTTTTAAAGCCACTAGCCGATAACACGGTGTTGCCAGGATATTTATTTATAGAGGGGATATGTCCGGACCAAACGTAATTTGTAATGTTGGATTTTACCTCTTGCCAGAGGAAGACCCCTTGTGGGGTACTGTGAATCCGTTACCATGGAAACTCCACTGCGCTGCATAGTAGAAGTCATTTTATGGCAGTACAGTAGAAGCCATTTAAAGGCACAACAGGCTGCATCTTATCAGAACAGATAGGGATTTTAGGGGTGTCTTATCCCCACCGTATTTGTTTCCAGAGAGTAAGTCATCTATGTACCAAGTTTGGTTGAAATTGCTCAAAGCATCCCAGAGTTATGCTGGAACATACACGCCCACAGCTGTTTTTAGATAGATAGATAGATAGATAGATAGATAGATAGATAGATAGATAGATAGATAGATAGATAGATAGATAGATAGATAGATAGATAGATAGATAGATAGATAATGACATCGTGCACAAATGACACAAATTATTACTGGCATAATTTGCATATAGATAGTTTTTGACGCACAACTGTAATTGGGACCAGAACTTCCATTGCTAATCAAGGCAGTTGTTAAATGAATCACACCTGATTTTGCAATCTTTTTAACAAATCACTGCATTTGTTAAGTGGATCTTGCAATCGTGTGATTTTGCTTATTGTAAGCCACCAGGTAAGGTCACAAATGGTTATCACACAACCCTACTGCCATTGTAAATACAGGTAGTCCTCAATTTACAACCATTCACTTAGTGACCATTTGAAGTTAGAACGGCACTGAATAAAGTGACATTTTTCACACATATGACCATTGCAGCATCCCCATGGTCACATGATTTACATTTGGATACATGGCACCTGGCTCATATTTATGACAGATTGCAGCGCCCTGGGGTCATGTGATTCCCTTTTGCGACCTTCTGACAAGCAAAATCAACAGGGAAACAAGATTCACTTAACAACCATATTACTAATTTAATAATTGGGGTGATTCGCTTAACAAGAAAAGTCGTACAATGGGGCAAAACTCACTTAACAAATGTTTCACTAAGCAACATAAATTTTGGGGTCATCTGTGGTCCTGACAGGTGAGGACTACCTGTACATACCACTGGCCAAGTGACTGAATGTTGATCACATAACTGTGGGGAAGTGCTAATACGGGTGGCCAATAATTTGAGAAATGGACATAACTGTGAGGACTGATTCATTAGTCACTTTTTAAAAAACATACCTCCGAAAATGAACATTTCCTTGCATGAGAAGATAAGACACAATTGTCCTTCTAAAAGGAGACCATCTATAGCGGCCAGTCTCAAGTTTGTCTGCAGGAAGTTGATCTACAACTTTTAAAATATATGATACGTGCCTCCGAATAGACTCGGTGGCTCAGTGACTCTGAGCTTGTTGATCAGAAAGGTCGGCAGTTCAGCGGTTTGAATCCCTAGCGCTGCACAACAGAGTGAGCTCCCGTTACTTGTCTCAGCTTCTGCCAACCTAGCAGTTCGAAAGCACGTAAAAATGCAAGTAGAAAAATAGGAATCACCTTTGGTGGGAAGGGAACAGTGTTCCATGCGCCTTCAGCATTTAGTCCTGCCAACCACATGACCACAGAGACGTCTTTGGACAGCGCTGGCTCTTCGGCTTTGAAACAGAGATGAGCACCGCCCCCTAAAGTTGGGAACGACTAGCACGTATGTGCGAGGGGCACCTTTACCTTTAGTATAGCAGCCAGTCCCATGTTTATCTGCAATAACTTGATCTACAACTTTTAAAATATATGATACATGCTCTGAATAGATTGCAGTGAACTATGGACTATTTCAGAAGGCTAAATAAAAAAAAAGGATCAGTGTTCTTTCATTCATTGATACAAGAAACCAAATGTTCAAAACCTTGAGGAGGAAGAGACATTACAATGTCCGTTCAGCCAAAATAAATATCCAGACGAAATAAACACGTCATCAAAAGTGGCAAACTTCGTTCAAACAAACAAAGCATTTTCAAAATATTTATAAACCGCAGGCAACTTATGGTATGGACAGTTATCTACTGGATTAGAAGGCCAATCTTATGCACGCTTATTCCAAAGTACATTCCTGTGCATTGAACAGAATTTAAGTAGCCTTATGATTCAGTAGGTTTGTGTGTTTCTAGTCTTCTTAGCTCAATAGCTTAGGTGGATAACTTGAATGTAAACATACATTTCGACTGCAAAAATGGACTCCGGATTGCAGCCTCCTGTAGAAAGGATCAAGGTTAAAAGAAAGATAGTGGTGGCTTTTAGTACAGGGTTAGACTGGGTTTGTAAAAGCTGTGGTTTCTTCTAACAGCGATTTATGGAATAAGCCACGTTGCTTCTCCTACTTTTCTCCTGACCCTTTTTTCCCCTCGGACAGAAGCTTGGATCAGGATCTAAAGATCCTCCTGGCAAGATGAAAGCAGAAATGCCAATGGCAGGTTGAAGATGCCAATCACTGCTCAAAGGAACCAGGAGTGGCACAGCAAACAGGTTTTTGCAGTTTTGATTAATATTGCCTATTGTTACGAAAGCCGAGATATTTAAAAGGCAGGGGAGGCAAGTTAAAAGGATCTTTCTCTTTCCCATAAGAGTGAGCAGCTGTAGTAACTGGGAAGCTCTTGATGTACTTAGCAGATAGCCAAGGGTTCTGAAGCCAATCATTGAAAAATACAGACTCTTATCGGCTAGGTGGGAGTGGAAATGTTGAAATGTATTTGAATGAATGTAAGTAGTTGGGCTATTAGTTAGGCTGAGCTCGGAGCCTGGCAATTTGGTTTGCAACCAAACTGCCAAGCTCAGGTCAACAGCCCACGATGAAATGTGCCCTACAATGTTTTACCCGCAATAAGGTTCTACATTTAGGCAAGAAAAACCAAAGCACACAGGTACAGTATATGTGGTACCTTGCTCAATAGTCGTTAACAGTGAGAGGGATCTTGGAGTCCTAGTGCAGGGGTCTCCAACCTTTGCAACTTTAAGTCTGAAGGACTTCAGCTCCCAGAATTCTCCAGCCAGCAAAGCTGGCTGGAGAATTCTGGCAGCTGAAGTCCTTCAGACTTAAAGTTGCAAAGGTTGGAGACCCCTGTCCTAGTGGACACTCGTCAAACTCTGCCTGCAACTCCTAACTATTGCACAACTCTCCCCCTCCCCACTTCTTAAGTTATGGTTACAGACCACAATTGCTCCATCCAGACAGCACATTAAATCAAACTCAGACCAATTACAGGTAGTCCTCAGATTGCAACCAAGATTGAGGCCAGCATTTTTCTGTTGCTAATCCAAGATGGTTAAGTGACTCACCCTTGATTTTACGAGGGTTTTTGGGGTTGTTGTGTTTTGCCAGGGTTCAGCAAACTGCTGCAGTTGTTAAGTGAATCAGCTGGTTGCTAAGCAAATCCAGCTCCCCCATTGACTTCACTTGTTGGGAGCCAACTGACAAGGTTGCAATGGGTGATCACATGGCCCTGGGATGCTGCTACTGTTGTAAATACAGACCAGTTGCCAAGAGCCCAAATTTGTTTCGCGTGTCTATGGGTGTGTGTGTGTGTGTGTGAGGATACTGCCTCTTTCAGAAGTGTGAAGACCACTAGTAATTCACTTTTTTTCCAGTGCTGTTGTAACTTCTACAGCCACTAAATGAAAGATTGTAAGCTGAGGACTACCCGATTAGCAGAGTTGAAAGGGCCCTTGTTAGGTCATCTAGTCCAACCTCACTTGCATGGCACAACCCGAGATCAGGTTACCACCAGCAAGATGCCATTCCGAATGATAAAATACGCAACGCATCAAACATTCAATGTAAGCAGATAACCCAGCCTCCCTTTTAGGGATTGTATGTATGTATGTATGTATCTATGTATGTATGTATGTATGTATCTATGTATGTATGTATGTATCTATGTATGTATGTATGTATGTATTGCATCACAACACCTGGTATGCCCAAATATGGGAGGGAGCAGAACAGCTTCCCTTTTGGCTCACCCTAGGAGCCATCCAGGCAGAAAGCTATTTCTTTATGTTGCCTTTGTTACCTTTGTGTTGCATTTCTGCTGATAAATAAATAACTAAAGGGAGACTAGTACAGATCTATTCCAAGCTATTTATCTTTCATCAGCTAGCCATACCCTGACTGGGATTTGAACCGGGGCTGCATTACATATTAGGCAGATGTGTTAGCCAAAAATATTTTGAAATATATATATCTAAAAAATTCCATTTTTGCATGGAAGCCACCCCTAACTCCCCACCCCCACCCCCACCCCTCGGGCTCCAGCTCCCACCCTGCACCGCTTCCACGCGCACGCTTAACCCTTTCGGCGCCCCTTGCCTTGCAGCTCCTTCCCCAGGGGGGCTGGCGCGATGTCAGAGGATCGGCGCACGTGGGGAGAGGCGGGGGAGGGAAGGGGCGGCCCTCCTCCTCCTCCCCCTTGAAAAAAAGAAAAAAACAACCGCCTGCCCGCCTGCCCGCCTGCCTCCTGGCCAGCTGGCCCCATCCCGGAGTCGGCGGGAGTGGGGGAACGGCCGGGCGGATCTTTTCGGGTGGGGAGGAAGGCGGCTTCGCCTTTGCAAAGGAACGGAGGCAAAGAGGCAGAGAGGAGGCATTGCAAAAAAAAAAAAAAAAAAAAAAAGAAGGCGAGGCTGCCAGGCTGGCATTAAAAGGAAGCAGCCAGAAGAAGCAGGATTTATTCCTTATTATTTTTTCCCCCTCCTCCTCCTCCTCTTCCACCCGGGCCTCGCCTGGTTGTGCCTCTCGGGGTGCGTGCGGGCGTGCATGCGTGTGTGCAACGATCCACGCGTGCTTGTGGGCGAGCAAGCCTGCCCGAAGCCCCTTGGGCGGTCTTTTGCCTTGCCTTGCACCCAGGGGCAGGCTTAGGATGGAGCGACCCGGCAGCCGGCTGGCCAAGGACCGCGTGAATGAATGACTGTTCAGGCATGCCTCTTCTCCGCCAGCAGCCCACACCCTCTCTGGCTAATCTCCGGGCAGCAGCCTGGCTCTGCCCCAGCGCCACTCGTCGCTTCTCGGCGCTGGAGGAAAGCGCAGGAATTCCTGGCCCTGCGCTTCCCGGCCGCCGGTTCCAGCAGCAGCAGGAGGAGGAGGAGGAGAAGGAGGAGGAGATGACGGCCCCGGAGGCACGGAGCTCTTCCCCGCGGCGGGCGCCTCCTTCTCCGCTGGCAGGTAGAGCAAGGTCGAGGGGCTTCTCCCCCCTCCCCACTTCCCGGCTCTTTCCAAACCCCGGGAGCTCGCCGAGGGGCTCCCACTCCCACCCGATTCTCCCCAAGCCCCGGGAGCCCATCGAGGGGCTCCCACTCCTACCCCCACCCGGTTCTTGCCAAGCCCCGGGAGCCCATCGAGGGGCTCCCACTTCCACTCCCACCCGATTCTCCCCAAGCCCCGGGAGCCCATCGAGGGGCTCCCACTTCCACTCCCACCCGGTTCTTGCCAAGCCCCGGGAGCCCATCGAGGGGCTCCCACTCCCACCCGATTCTCTCCAACAACCCCCCCCCCCAGCACATCCAGGGGCTCCCACTCCCACTTCCACTTGATTCTCTCCAAGCCCCGGGAGCCCGTGGAGGGGCGTTTTCTGGAGCTCCGCACCCGGATGAGTTATTCTTGGCCAGCTTGACGGTGGGAGTCGTCCAACCTGCCTGGTTAGGATGCCCGGAGTTGAAACATCAAGGCGTGATACCCGTCCAGGTTGCCCCACATCTACCGCTGCCTGCCTTCCCGCAGCAGCGGACAGACCGCTGGCCTTACCCCCTCCTCCCCAACTCCCCTGAGGGCACCATTTGGGTCAAACGCTGGGGCAAGTTCATTGCTGGGCGCCGCTCGAGCCTTCCATCCTTCCGAGGTCGGTAAAAGCGAGGAGCCAGGTCGTTGGGGGCGAAGGGCTGGCTTTGTGAAGGGCTTAGAGAGGGCGCTGGGAAGCGCTATATAAGTCTATTGCTGCCAGGCTAGGGCTGTTTAGAGGCCTCCGGAGGCTCCCTCTGCCAAGCTTCGCCTTGAGATGTAGAGAGGGAGCATAAGGAAATGCCAAAAAGCCTCCTTTGTTTGTTATTTCTTTCTTTGAAAAAATGTATTGGCTGCCCATCTTATCACGGGGTAACTCTGGGCAGCTTAGGATCTTCAAAAATAAAAATAAAGCACAACTATACAAAACCTAAAAAGGGTTTTAAATGAAATATTGTAAAGATCCAGTGAGTCCCCCATTAAAAGATGGGGTGGGGGACTGAGTGAGTGAGTGGATGAGCAGAAGGGGAAAGTGGGATCTGTTTTACGGTAATGGTCGGTAAAATAAGGGCGCGGATTGTTGGGGGAAAGAGGCTGACTCTGTAAACCGCTTAGAAAGAGCTGTAAAGCACTATGAATTGGTATATAAGTCTACGCGCTGTTGCTAAGGCAGTTTAACTGTGCCTACTGCCAGCAGTTCGATCCTGACTGGCTTAATGTTGACCCTGCCTTTTTTTCCTTCCGGGTTCAGTACAACGAGGACCCAGATTGTTGGGGGCCAGAGGCTGACTCTGTAAACCACTTAGAGAGGGCTGTAAAAGCCTTGTGAAGCGGTATATAAGTCTAAGTGCTAAGTGTTATTGCTATGGGATGCTAACTCTGCCCACTGCCAGCAGTTTGATCCTGACCTGCTCAAGGTTGACCCCGCCTTCCGTCCTTCTGAGTTCAGTAAAACAAGGACCCAGATTGTTGGGGGCAAGAGGCTGACTCTGTAAACCGCTTAGAGAGGGCTGAAAAGCACGGTAAAGCGTTATACAAGTCTAAGGGCTATTGCTAATCTATCACCCACATAGGGTGTTGACATACCTTTCTAGATTTGGTGATGTGTCGGATTGGGAAGGGACATCCTCACCTTGGCGTGGCTGGGGCTTGGATGGAGGGCCGAAACTTTCCATTGACTTCCTAACTTGCCTCTCTTTGCCTTTCCCAGTTTTAATTCCTCAATGAAACTGCCCTGGTTGGACGCTTCCGCCTAGAAGAGAAAAATGGTGGGCGAACACAGCCAAGGCATGCCAGAGATATAGCAGACGGCCCGTCCCTCGGTACCAGGGGCATCCAGCTGTGTTTCTAGAACTGACAGCCGGCAATGGCCGGCCCCAGCATCTGGAACAGCCTCAAGTCGGTCCTGAGGAAGAACAATGATTCCTTGTTTCTGAACGACTGCAATGCCTTTGATTTTTCGGACGAGATTGGGGAGGAAGACTTTCCCCGCTTCAAGAAACTTCAAGTGGTGGTTTCGGACGATGCAGCCGACACGTCTGCCAACGGGGCCTACGTGGGGCCTCACTCCGATGACGAGTCCTTGCTGGACAGGGACATAGCGTTGCGCAACGCTGCGGTTGGACCTCCGACGGACCCTTGCAACCGTTGTACCCAGCGAAGGGAACTGTTGAAGCAAAAGAAGGTCAAGAGGCGGCTGGCTTTAGCTGCCATTCTGTACCTTCTCTTTATGATGGGGGAGCTCGTAGGTAAGAGTGCCCTGCAGGGACTGGGTGCTGGGTAGGTAGGAGTGGGGTGGTGGGTGGAAGGAGATTATTATTATTATTATTATTTATTGGATTTCTAGACCGCCCCCTCTCCCCGAAGGGACTCGGAGCGGTGTACAGGTAAAAATTAAAATTAAGACAATCAACAATACATATACACTACAATCGAATTAAATAATCCCCTGTACAAATTTATAAAAATTAAAAACTTAACCTTAAAACCTAATATAATTTAAAATTACAAACTGAGGCGGGAAGCATGGAATTAGCCCAGGCCGGCTAGTTGAAACAAGTGGGTTTTGAGTTTCTGGCGGAAGGAGCGGAGGTCTGTGGTCGTTCTAATGTCAGGGGGAAGGTCATTCCAGAGGGTCGGACCCATCACAGAGAAGGCCCTTCCCCTGGGCGTCACCCGCTGGCACTGCCTAGTGGACGGCACCCGGAGAAGTCCCTCTCTGTGGGAGCAAATCGGCCGAAGGGATGTATGGGGCAGGATACGATCCCGCAAATAACTAGGTCCTGTGCCATGGAGCGTTTTAAAGATAATAAAGATAAGGTTGTTTTGTAAGGCAGAGATGCCGTGGAATAACTGTTTAAATATTTTCTCAGGCAGGAGGATAAGGATCCACTGTGAAATTGGCAAGCTGGCATTGCAACAGGACAGTAGATTTAGAGAATGTCTTAAGTAAGCAAAAACTGCCCTCAGCAAAAGAGAGGAGAGGCTGTGCCAGTTTTTTTGATCTGCCATTGTGCGGAGCAGTTCAGCTGAATAATGTGCTCTTTGACTACCCACGTTCACAGATCTATCCAGTATAGTCCCAGCCCGTAGCTTGGTCTTGACGGGTTTCCGAACTTAGATACCCCAAGGTTGCGTTCCTATCTTACGTTAACCCCTGATTGGTTTTTCATTTACTAACTAACCCCCAATCAGCCGGAGTTACACAATAGAAGCTCATAAAAAAACATTGAGCCAAGCAAGCCAACGTTTATGGTTTAGTTCAGTACAATAGAAAGGCAGTTTCTAATATTATATGGTCTAGAGGAGATAACCTAATCCTGGATCCAGGTTTCTAGCATCTGGCCTCTCAGTAGATGGAATTACAGCCCCAAAAGGGGAGGAATGTGGTGGTGCCTTTTATGATTAGCCCTTTAAAAAAAAAAAAAGCCTTAGAAAAAAGAGAAGCTTGTGGCTTTAATAAAACTTGTTGGTTGAAAAGGATGCTATGATTTTTGCTACCGTAAGCCAGGGGTTCCCAAACTTGGCAACTTGAAGACTTGTGGACTTTAACTCCCAGAATTCTCCAGCCAGCTCTGCTCTGCTGGCTGGAGAATTCTGGGAGTTGAAGTCCACAAGTCTTCAAGTTGCCAAATTTGGGAACCCCTGCCGTAAGCTAACAGCTTTGTTTTCCTAACAAAGGCCCAAAAGGGATGTGCGAGACCCAGATAGACCGGATTTGATTTCATTCCATCCATTTTTCAGAATTAGAAATCATTAATAAATAGACTTTCAGACAGATATTTTGTCAGCTTTCTCTTTGCTATTAAAAGTTGCTTCTGGCGGTGGCGTCCTGGTTTTTCGTCAGCAGTATTTTTTATTTTATTTTATTTTATTAAATTTATACCCTGCCCTTCTCCTAAAAAAGGACTCAAATAAGTATGTCCTTATTTGACCGTATCCCTCCAGTCAAGAAAGTTTAAGGTTAACTAAAATAGACTTAAGGGTTCTTGTATGTTTGGTGCAGTTAAAATGGTTCAATGCAAGGAATCAAGGATGGATTAACTTGATGAACTTTCTGAGAACTATTTCGGAGTTGCTCCATCTACACAACTCTGCCTCCCCTTGCTTCTCCACCCCCCCCCCCCAATCCCTGTATGTTTTGACCGAGGCTTCCCAAGAGCCTGAAGCAAACTCCTTGTCCTGACAAAATCTCCTTTTATTAATTGACTGTGAATTCTGCTCATTCACATCCAGCAAAGTCTTTCAAGGGAGGATTTACGGTCACAGACCTTATCTGGCTTGGAGAGCTGGCAGGCCGATCTCTGCAAAACTTGTCAAGGAGTCTCTGGAGAGTCACGAACCAATTAAGCGAACTAATTGTCTCCTGCAAACTCCACTCCCCTTTCGCTCCTCTTTTATTTCCTCTGGGAGGGGCCATTCACCGTCCACCTGTGGCCTTACTCCCAAGTCGACCCTGTTGTTTAGCTGTTCCCTTCGTCTGGCAACTCTGCGCATGCGCACACTGGGAACAGGCTCCAGCTGTTCGTCTGCCTCACTAATTTCTGACTCTGAAGGCAGCTGAGAACTGGCATACGGCTCTGTCCCCCTCTCTGCCTCCGACACAGAGCCCTCCTCAGAGCCTTCCCCAGACTCCAGGACTGGCCCATCTTCCTCCCCAACCTCCTCACTGTCCGAATCTGCTGCCAGCTCTGCTGGCGGGCCACAACATCACCCTTTGCCTCTCCAGAGATTCTTCTGAAGGTCTGCCTTTCCATGACGTGGACTCTTGTCCTTCATGGTTCATTGAAGGCAGCTATGAGGAATGAAACCCTTTATTGAGGGGAGGGGGGGGATGGGATGAGACAGACAGACGTTCACAAGCCTCTTCTGAGCTCTTTAAGAGTGGCAGCAGGGAGGCAGGCCTTTGTACAAACACAAACCTCAAGACTTGCCAGATGGTCCGAGATGTTGTTCTGAGAATCTGTACCGCTGGGGATCAGTGTGTTCCTCTTGTGCCCCAAGAATGCCAATGCCCAGTTAACCTCTGCTTCTCCTTTCCTGGGTTTCAGGCCTCCTTTAATCACCGAAAGAGGATATGCCTATTAAATAATCCTACACACCACATCATCTTCTTGCGTGGCTGGTGTGAGAGGTTGAGCTTGGAGGAAAATAAATCATTTAATTCAGTGGTAGTCAACCTGGTCCCTACCGCCCACTAGTGGGCGTTCCAGCTTTCGTGGTGGGCGGGAGGGGTTTTATCCGATACTGAAGCACTTTCCTTTTTTTAAATTTAATTGACTTTCCTACTTTATCAATCCCCATGACTGTGGAACCGGTGGGCGGTTAGAAAATTTTACTACTAACAGAGATACAAAAGTGGGCGGTAGGTATGAAAAGGTTGACTACTCCTGCTTTAATTTATCAAAGGCTCTCTGTTCCACCCTTCATGAATCAGGCTGGACTGCTTTGCTTATTTTAGAGCAATTCTTAAAATGTTAAGAGGCCCCGTCTCCTAACCCCATGTCTGCCAAGTTGAGGCGATGTCTTAAAAGTACTATTTAAAAAAAAAAATTTTTGTAAGTTGAAACAGAAAAAAAAAAGGGGGGGGGTAGGTTTCTTCTAAATCCTTTCTGCGAATGAAACGAGCCCAGGAATTAAAACCTGTAGCTAGAGCCATTTAATTACAGGATATAAATCTTCTGGAAATTGCTAGTTTAAAGACCAGTTCTGAATTCTCAATGTTTAAAGAATCGAGTCCTTTGAGGGACGTTGGTGCTTTTTCAGAAATAAGTTATGAAATATACTGAGTGTATGGTGGTTGCTACCTAGGGTGATTTCCTGCTGAGGATATTAAAACATGGTTTGTAACAGCCAAAAATATATTTCACTGGAGCTATTATGATCGTCGTCCATTCCTCACTCTCCAATGTGTATGTTATAATCTGTGGGTGAGGCAACAATTTGTTGCACAATCAATGTTTTGGAAGATTGGAATATGTGGAGAGACCTGGCTTATACAATTGCCCAGTGGTGAATACAACTGAATGGATAACACCATTGTTGTGGCCTGCCAGTGGCCCACAGAACTGGCAGAAGATTTGAATAGTGAGGAGGTTGGGGAGGAACATGGGCCAGTCCTGGAGTCTGGGGAAGGCTCTGATGAGAGCTGTGCATCGGAGGCAGAGAGGGGGCTAGAGCCATCTGACAGTTATCAGATGCCTTTGGAATCAGATATCAGTGAGGCAGAACAGCTGGAGCCTGTTCCCAGTGTGCGCATGCTCAGAGTTGCCAGTCGAAGGGAATAGCTAAAGAAGAGGGGTCGACTTGGGAGGAAGGCCACAGGTGGACGATGAATGCCCCCTCCCAGAGGAAATAAAAGAGGAGCAAAAGGGGAGTGGAGTTTGCAGGAGACCATGAGTTCGCTTCATTGGTTTGTGACTCTCCAGAGACTCCTTGCCAGGTTTTGCAGAGATCGGCCTGGCAGCTCTCCAAGCCAGATAAGGTCTGTGACTGCAAATCCTCCCTTGAAAGACTTTGCTGGATGTGAATGAGCAGAATTCACAGTAAATTAATAAAAGGGTTTTTTCTCGGGACAAGGAGTTTGCTTCCTGCTCTCGGGAAGCCTACATCAGAACAATCATCACCATCAGATGTTTTGGGAAGCTGTGATTTTTTCCCTTAATGTAACATTTTATTGAGTTAGAAAACATTGTAAACTACAAAAGTAAATAGGAAAGCAAGTGGGGTGGAAAAAGGGATGAGGACGGGTAAGAAAAAAGAAAAGAAAAAGAAGCATTGACTTCCGACTCTCTCTCTTACAGTAAAATAAGGCATTAACACCAAATCACAACTTTTGGATTTTTCATGTGAATCAGCCATTTCTGTAAAGATCTATCAATCTACTCGGTAAAACCCAAAATCAAAGTTTCATTCTTATCCACTTCAAGCACGGAAGCTGATGCAACTCCTTGCTTGAATATATGTGGGGGCTTTTGGAGGGGGGGGGGTAATACGTCAATATACCTAACATTTCTCTCCTCCTTTTAAACTTCTGCCTTAAGGTGGATACGTTGCCAACAGTCTAGCTGTCATGACAGATGCACTTCACATGTTGACGGATCTCAGCAGCATTATTCTGACTCTTCTCGCTTTGTGGCTCTCTGGAAAAGCACCCACAAAAAAATTCACCTTTGGATTCCATCGATTAGGTAGGAGGCTTTTTAAATTATCCTTCTACCGCTGCCTGCGCCAGTTGGCAGTGAAAGTCTCTTCGGTTTTGTTTTCTCCAACTGGGTTGCCCTCCATCTGTATCAAGCTGCAATTCCCAATTGCCCGGTGGCTGTGCCAGAGTTGACCAAAAAAAAAAAGTGATCTAACAAGATGCCAGGGTAAGACAGCTGCTTACTTTGGTAAGAAAGTGGTAGATGGATAGCAATAGCGCTTAGACTGATATACCGCTTCACAGAGCTTTACAGCCCACTCTAAGCGGTTTTACAGAGTCAGCCTCTTGCCCCCCAAACAATTTGGGTCCTCATTTTACCCACCTTGGAAGGATGGAAGGCTACGTCAACCTTGAGTTGATCAGGATCAAACTCCTGGCAGTGGGCAGAGTTACCCTGCAATAGCGCTTAGCACTTAGACGTATACACCACTTTATAGTGCTTTGAATCCCTCTGTAAACAGTTTACAGCTTCTTGCCCCCAAACAATCTGGGTCCTCATTTTACCCACCTTGGAAGGACGGAAGGCTGAGTCAACCTTGAGCCTGGTGAGATTCGAACTGCCAAATTGCAGGCAGCCGGCAGTCAGCAGACGTAGCCTGCAGTACCGCACTCAAACCACTGCACCACCGAGGCTAACAATGTTGTATCTCTATAAAAATGGTAATTTGCAAGATCCCTTTTGAGCTGTTTGACTTAAGGATTCGGTACAGGCGGAGGCAGGTGGGGGGAAAGTTACCATATTCCCTGATTCCAGTATGTTTATGCTTGTTCCGTGTACTCCCTTGAACTCTTTAGTATAAGTAAACATCTTGAGTATATCAGTTTGCAGCCCAGAGAGATTTATTGCGACATGGGTTTCTGTAGGCAGATCTTTCACCATGAGATAAGATTCAGTGCTAGTAGCTAATGCAGTTTGGTATTCATTTACCCAAGAATCAGCCTTCCAGGAACCAAGAGAAGTGATGTTGAAACGTTGGCAAGATGCAGTACATGTAGATCCTCATAATGTTCAATGGTGCCTTAGGTCTTGCGCTGTGGCTCATATGTATGTTTCATTTGAAAGTCTCTCTGCCCCACCCCACCCCTAATTCGGGGAATATGATTTTAGTTACAGAGAGTTTCTGCGGTTTATTTTTGATTGGTCTTCCAATTCCGATCCAGATTGCTTCTGATTGAAAGGAAAACTAGCCCTACGTTTGAAACACTGGTTAAGTAACTTGCATTTGCAGGGTGGAGTCCTACCCTAGCAGTAGCAACAGCACTTAGACTTATATACCACTTGCCAGAGCTTTACGGCCCTCTCTAAGCGGTTTACAGAGTCAGCATATGGGCTGGGTCCTCATTGGACTGACCTCTGAAGAATGAAAGGCTGTGTCAGCCTTGAGCTGGTCAGGATTGAACTCCTAGCAGGGAGCAGAGTTAGCTTGCAATACTGCAGTCTGACCCCTGCGCCACCAGGACTCCTGTCATCCTCCCTGTCTTGACAAAAGTTCTCCTGTCTCTTGATCTAGCACAAAATTAGGCGCAAAACTGATAGGTTCGTTGTGATTAGACTAGTCAGTCTTCTCCTAACACAGTGCATGTGAGATTCATGTGAGACAATTGGGTGTGTGTGTGTAGAGATAGAGAAGATTATCTACAATTGTCGACACCTCTACTTTAAGGTGTTGGGGGCTACTCACAGAGACCCAGGTAAACGTTTTTCCTCCACCATAGAAGCTCCCATGTCCACAACATGTTCTAGATTTCTAATCCCACCAGGCGCAGTCAAAATGGATTGTTGGAATTGCAGTCCGGAATAGTTCAAAAAACCTGCAAGTTCCCTATCAATTCGTCCTGTCCCAGGGGATGAATGAACGGATACCGAGTGTTCTTTGATTACAGTTCCCCTACGAAAAAAAGCTCATCGGTCTTCACAAGAAGTTTCTAAAAATATAGTCACATTAGCTCCTAGAAGGAGAAGTCATTCTGCCAAGGAGAGAGGAGAGAAATATCTTTCAATCAGATGTGCTGATTCAATTTTGCTCCTTCAGGCCTCTGCTGGGTTAGTTCCTGCTCACGTTATTCAATTCACTGTTTATAGCCGGGATGGCGAACCTATGGCACGCGTGGCTGAAGTGGCACACCGAGCCCTCTTTGTGGGCACGTGTGCCATCGCCAGCTGCTTTTCTGGTTTCAGGCATACACATACGCACTGGCCAGCTGGTTTTTGCGGGTGCCGGGGCGCAGAAAATGGACTGAAAATGGCCTGGGAAAAAAACAGCCAAAACTGTCCCCAAAACAAGCTGGTTTTCCGGCCATTTTTCGGGGCGGTTTCAGGGCGGTTTTGAGGCCAGTTTCACGGCGGTTTTCATAGCATTCGAAAATGGCCGGAAAATGGCCCAAATTGTCTTCGGGTGCATGCGCACCACCCAGCTCGTTTTCAGGTTTCAGGTGCATGCACATGTGTTCAGGTTTGGGCCCTTGGTGTTCCCCATCACTGGTTTATAAGGATTCTGTTTTCTAAAGCTGTCATTAGATTTTTTTCAGCATCCTTCCCCCTCCTCTCCCCCCGCCCCCGCCTCATTCTTTAACGTCCTGTAGGAGCTGTGTAATGAAACCCCAAGTGCTGGGGGTGTGCATCCGCATGCCTTTGGAAACAGCTTCTCGCTCCGGTGTCTTGTGTTTCAGCCGTAGAGATATTCATTCAAGAAAATTAAGAACTCTTGAAAGAAAAGTTGCACGGCTGCCAAATCTGTGTGTTGTTTGAGATCCAGGATGGCCTCCTGTTCTACAGTCAAGTGCAGCATGGCTTTAATACCTGAATTGATGGGGATGTTATCACAGTGGAGGGAAACCTCTCAAACCGTAGACTTGAAAACTTGGCAGACCGAGTTTGTCAAATGCGACTCTGCTAAAAACAGACTTCGTACCCCTCTTCTATTACTTTACCGGCCTGGCCTACCCTACCTTCCAGCCTTTTAGTCTAAATATCTAAATTGTTTTAATTGGGTTTTTAAGGGGTTTAGTTTTTAGGATTTTAGGTTTTTTAGCGCAGGGATAAATTGTTTAATTTGATTTTATATATTTTATGATGTATTTACATTTGTACGTTTTTTAATTCCCCTGTGCACCGCCCCGAGTCCCTTCGGGGAGAGGGAGCGGTCTACAAATTAAATTTATTATTATTATTATTATTATTAATGCCTTGGCTCGCTATGAAAATTGGAATTATGCTGTTTTTTTAACAGAGGCTTTCCTGTTGTATACAGTTCTACATAACCCTCCCAGACGTGATTCTTTGAAACAATCCAAAAAATTACGATAATGACACTTGGTGATTATATACTGTGTTTCCCCCAAAATAAGACAGGGTCTTATTTTCTTTTGACCTCTGAAATAATTGCTTGGGCTTATTTTTGGGAAGGTCTTATTATTTTTGGGGTGCAGGAGGTGAGGAGCGTGGTCACCAGTATTTTTAAGGAGGGCTTATTTTTGGGGGAGGGCTTATTGTAGGGCATGCGTTCAAAAGCCCGATTGGGCTTATTATCCGGGGAGGTCTTATTTTCAGGGAAACAGGATACTGCTGGGTAACCAATGTGGCAGAGTTCTAGTGCCATTACAATGGGGCACACACCAGATTATGTGTGTTATGCCGATTGAATAACACACCTTCCTAAGATACAATGACAGGTGCACTTGGGCTTTTCATGATAAACCGATGAAGGCCGATGAACGATTGGAATGTTAATGTCAAGATTCCATTTTTATTTGGATACATCATATTGGCATGGACTGGCAAAAACCTACTCTAATGGTTCCCGCGGTTTTCGACCTAATTAAAAGTAAAAGTTTCCCCCCTCTTCCCAATCAGTCACATGGTCCAATCAAAGTGCTGTCTGGTTGCTTGGTAACTTTACTCCTCCTTTCTCCAGCCACCTGTGGGAATGTCCTTGGTTCCCAGAGGAAACTATTTTGTTTTGGCTATTCCCCGGCCTCCCTAGCCCTCATCTCTATTGTGGCAACACTGAAGTCTCAAAGATGGCCTCAGTCCGGCCAGCTTCAGAGTTGACAATTAGGTTGGGAGGAGGTACTTGGGCTTCCTTGTTCAATTGTTGGTGTTTTGCTTCTTCTCTCCCAGAGGTTTTATCTGCCATCTTCAGTGTTCTGTTGATTTACATCCTGATGGTTTTCCTCTTATACGAGGCTGTTCAGCGAACTATCCACATGGACTACGAGATTAATGGAGATGTAATGCTCATCACTGCAGCTGTTGGGGTCGCAGTAAACCTCATGTAAGTTATCGTTTTCCTTCCATTTAAGATTGAGTCTATCGATCTTGATCTGGCCCGTAAATTCTCCGAACCATCCAGTCGCCCGCGAATCTAACCTGAATTAAGAGATGACAGGATTGTGTTTAATAAAGGGAAGTCTATTGATCGTGATGGCATCTCGTAGCCATAGGGTTGGCTAAGGTTTCGTATCCTAAATTCTGATAACAGATTAACATAGTTGGAAGGGACCTTGTAGGTCATCTAATCCAACTCCCTGGCCAAGCAGGAGACCCTAAACAAGGTATTTTGCCTGGCTAATCAATTACATCCGAATAGCAAACTCAATCGAGCGAAGAATTCCTCAAAAAGATACAAGACCTTTCATTGAGTAATTTCTTTTATTGAATAACAGAACTCAGTCATACGAAGTTATAAAAATACTGAAGTAAACTCAGTTTTTTGAATTTACAGATTAGATACAGATTAACAGAGTTGGCAGGGAACTTGTCAATCATCTAGTCCAGGGGTCTGCAAAGATGGCTCTTTTAAGACTGGTGGACTTCCACTCCCAGAATTCCCCAGCCAACCTGGCTGGCTGGGGAATTCTGGGAGTTGAAGTCCACCAGTCTTAAAAGAGCCAATTTTGCAGACCCCTGATAGTTCCAACTTTGCTTTAACCAAGGAGAGGATAAAGTTTTTTTTTTCTTGCTGTTTCGTTTAGATCAAAGCATACTTGAATAATGGGGCATGAGGGGGATTTCTGTCCCGCTATTCTTCTTGGCAAGCATAGGGCTGGAGTGATTTTTCTCCTTGAAGATGGGCAGCAGGCCAGGCCCAGCAGATTAGCAGGAAGACTGAAATATAATAGAGCAAAAGTAACTCTGGAGAAATGATGTTCAGATAGGCTGTCTGGCCCAGCAGCTGATCTGTAAGCATATATATACATTTACAGTGGCTTTGCAGAACGACATTAGAAAGCACTGCTGGCTCCCATTAGTTCCCGCCAACAAGTAACTGATTATTTTTCAGACTTCTGGGCTGAAAACTAGGATCTATTTTGTATTTTTTTAAAATTGCTTCAGAGCCTTAAGGTAAAGGTTCCCCTCGCACATATGTGCTAGTCATTCCCGACTCTAGGGGGCGGTGCTCTTCTCCGTTTCAAAGCCGAAGAGCCAGCGCTGTATGAAGATGTCTCCGTGGTCATGTGGCAGGCATGATTAAATGACGAAGGTGCAAGGAACGCTGTTACCTTCCCACCAAAGGTGGTCCCTATTTTTCTACTGACATTTTTTACCTGCTTTTGAACTGCTAAGTTGGCAGGAGCTGGGACAAGTAATGGGAGCTCACTCCGCTCCACAGCGCTAGAGATTCGAACCGCTGAACTGCCGACCTTTCCAATGGACAAGCTCAGTGTCTTAGCCACTGAGCCATCACGTCAGAGCCTTATAGGGGAACAAATCTCACCTCCGTCAAGAAATCCACCGACTCTCCTGCGATTCAAGGAGCTGTTGTAGAAAGAATTGTGCTCTGTGTTGTGCCTCTGTGATTAAGAAGTCCGAGTGGTTGATCTGAAGATTGGCAGTTCAACACCCTAGCACCGCATGACAGGGTGAGCTCCCCTTCTAGCCCCAACTCCTGGCAACCTCGCAGTTCGAAAGCATGCAAATGCAAGAAGATAAATAGGTACCACTTTGGTGGGAAAGCAACAGCATTCCATGCAACGTTGGTATATATAGTCATGCTGGCCACATGACCACAGAAGCATTTTCAGACAACGCTGGCTCCCTCGGATAATAAAAAAATGTGTATAGCACCCTCTAGAGCAGGGGTCACCAACCTTTTGGACCTCAGGGAACACTAAATGTATAATTTTAAATCCCGCGGACCACTAATATGAATTAGTGGCGGGATGGGGTCCTTCAGGCACTTAACTTGGCCTCCTGTTAGCAGAGAGAAGTGCCCGAAGTCAACCCTAGGTTTGCTGTCCATTGCAGCTAGGAATCTCAAATACGGCCAAGAATGAGCGTTTGTCTTGCAGCCAGCTTGGACGCTAGATCGGCCACCGGCAAACTCCTTCTCTGAAGGAACCCAGCCGAAGATTCATGCACCCCTCACTGAAGTACTTGGACTCCCAGGGAGGGAGGGAAGGGCTGGCGGTATTAAACAGGTAACCAAGTTAAGTGCCTGAAGGACCCCACCCTTTCAGTGAGCGGGAGTAATTGCCTCGGTGGGCCATATCCGGCCCAGGGGCCGTAGTTTGAGGATCCCTGATTTAGTGCAATATAAAAAATGCTAATATTTTTCTGCAGACCACCAAAATTTTCTCGCGGACAACCGGTGGTCCACAGACCACAGGTTGCAGTGGTGGGTTTCTGCAGGCTCGCACCTACTCGCGAGAGCCGGTTGGTGAAATTTAGAGAACCGGTGAGAGGGGGTTCCACCGGCGTACCTGGAAGTAAATTTGCCCCGCCGCTGCCAGTGACCCAACGGGAAGGAAAGGAAAGGAAAGGAAAGGGAAGGAAGGAAGGAAGGAAGGAAGGAAGGAAGGAAGGAAGGAAGGAAGGAAGGAAGGAAGGAAGAATTTATCATCACAATTGAATCCAAAATTTTGGTTGCTAAGCAAGAGCGTTGTTAAATGAGTTTCACCACATTTTAAAAGGTGGCCACTCCCACCCTGTCACATGACTGCCAAGCCACGCCCACAAAATAGGCCACACCTACAGAGTAGGTTCTAAAAAATTTGAAACCCACCACTGACGGGTTGGTGACTGCTGCTCTAGAGCCAGACACAACCTTCTGTACTGGATAAGTTACCTTTTATGTACCAAAATACCACTTTGGCTTTGATTGTGATGCACTGCATAGCCTTACTAAATATATATATATATATATATATATATATATATGAAGACTAGTTATCACAGCTCCTGTGAAGAGGTCCCTTTAAGGGGAGGAGACTCAACGTCATCCCTATATATATATCAAAATGCTATAACTTATTTTGTTTCCCCCTCATTGGCACTTCCAAAGTAAAGCGGGCCCTTTGCCTGTTTTAAAGGACTTTTCTTCTCCTCTCCTTGTCATTTCAGAATGGGCTTTCTGCTGAGCCAGTCTGGTCACCTCCACTCTCATTCGCACGCGCCTTCATCCGTTCCTCTCTCGGGCTCTTCCACTGCAGCCTCTGGGCATTCTCACAGTCACGGCAGCTTGGCTGTGAGAGCGGCCTTCGTCCACGCCCTGGGGGACTTGGTCCAAAGTATTGGCGTGCTTGTCGCTGCGTACATCATCCGATTTAAGGTGGGCAGAGTTTCTTCGCTTAGACCTGAGGGATTCTCTGATCTGGGGTTGTTCGACCTTGGGGTGTTTTGGTTTTTTTAAATAGAAATTTGTTTATTTTTTTCAGCATAAAAGCAAGTAAAAGCATTATTCATCTTAAACTTTGTACAACATGTTGTTCGGTCATAAGTTTTGTGCGTCAATACTTGAAATTACAAACCTACTTTTCAATTTTTCTTCCAATTGGTTTTTAGGGATACAGTTTTAACTTATTTAAATTTTTTAACACAGGGATACTAACTTAATCTGGTTTTAAATTTTGTACATTGTTATGTTTATATATGTTTTTTAAATTTCCTGTGCACCACCCCGAGTCCCTTCTGGGAAAGGGAGCGGTATATAAATTTAATAAAAGTAAAGTAAAGTAATAGATATATATCAACTCATTATCCACCTAATAGCAGTATTATTTATCAAATCCATTTTTTCCCCTACAATTACTCAATATATAAAAAGGACAATAAAAAAAATTCCACCTAAATTCCTGTTTTGTAACATTATTCTCCAATACCTCTAGAAACCACTTTTCTTCTATAAAGTACATACCCCTAATGTTTACTTCTTCTAAAACCAAGGATTTATCCAAATTTTCCGTTATCTATGTGTCTCATTATTAATCTAGTCAAAATACAAAATGTCTTTCTAGAGTAACATAATCTCGATTTATTACAATCTTTCAAAAAAAGTTTTCCAACCATTGATAAAACATATTCCATACTTTATAGAATTGTTCGTCCTCTTGCTCTCTAATTTCGAACGTCAATTTGCTCATTTCTGCACATTCCATAATCTTACGAATAATTTCCTCTTGAGAAGGTAATTTCTCATTTCTCCGATTTTTTGCAAATACAATTCTAGCTGCTTTTAATACATTTACAATTAAATATTTCAAATTTTTATCAATTATCTCTGGCATGATTCCAAGTAGAAAAAATTCAGGCCTTGGGATGTTGAAACGGGTTTATTCATGTAAAAATGTCCTACCCATAGAGAAGAATGACTCGGAGTTGAAATAGTATAGTATAGCCTTTATTGCAGTGGTGAAATTCAAATTATTTTCCTACTGTGGGCGTGGCTTGGTGGGCGTGGCAGGGGAAGGATACTGCAAAATCCCCATTCCCTCCCCACTCTGGGGCCAGCCAGAGGTGGGATTTGCTGGCTCTCTGAACTACTCAAAATTCCCGCTACCGGTTCTCCAGAACCTGTCAGAACCTGATGAATTTCACCTCTGCTTTATTGTCGTTGTACATCATGTATACAACAAAATTGATTTTAGCCTCACTGGTGCAATCCATGACAAAAGATACAAACAACATAAATAGTATAAAGAATAACCCCAATGCAAGTAATTAGGGGGGAAAAGAAAAAAGAAAGAAAAAGAAAAATTACTCATATGTTTCCACATGGAGTGATTGCGGTTGTGTTTTAAGAGTCTGACAGCCCAAGGATAGAAACTATTTTTAAATCTATTTGTTCGACTGTCTCTACTTTGATGTCTTCTACCCAATGGTAGAAGTGTGAAGAGACACTAACCAGGGTGTGAATCATCTCTGATATCTTCCTTACTCTGCTAAAGCAGCGAGATCTGGCAGTCTCATCCAGTGGTGTTGGAGGGCAACCAATGGTTTCTTAGAAGGGCTCCTTTGCTAAGACACTGAGCTTCTCAATCAGAAAGGTCAGCAGTTTGGCGGTTCGAATCCCTAGCGCTGCGTAAAGGAGTGAGCTCCTGTTACTTGTCCCAGCTTCTGCCAATTTAGCAGTTCAAAAGCAGGTAAAAAAATGTCAGTAGAAAAATAGGGACCACCTTTGGTGGGAAGGTAACAGCGTTCCGTGCACCTTATATATATATATATATATATATATATATAATTTTATTTTGATATAAACAATCCATTTTTCATTAAACAGTGTATCAACTGGGTACAAATATTTTGTGCCAACAATTAAAATTTGCAATCCTATTCATTATTTAATCTATTCTTAGCTTACTTTCCAATATCTTAAATGTCTGATACTATAACAATCCTCATCCTGATTTATTTAACCCTATTAATTATATTAATATAATCAACTATTGTATATCAACCACAATAATACACAAGCACACAATAGATACAAACTCAAGGTCAACCGCTCCAAACTTGTTAGCAGAAAATATGACTTCAGCCTGGAATGCTCTACCCAACTCCCGTTGTTACGCCCCAAAACCTTTCCCTTAAACTGTCTACTGTTGACCTCACCCCATTCCTAAGAGGCCTGTAAGGGGGCGCGCATAAGCACAACAGTGTGCCTACCGTCCCTCTCCTACTATCCCCATTTACTTGCCCCCATTTCCTGTGTTCTTATTCATGTTTATTACAATACAATACAATACAATACAATACAATACAATACAATACAATACAATACAATAGCAGAGTTGGAAGGGGCCTTGTAGGTCTTCTAGTCCAACCCCCTGCGTGGGCAGGAACCTTATACCATTTCAGACAAATAGCTATCTAACATCTTTTTAAAGACTTCCAGGGTTGGGGCATTCACAACTTTGGGGCATTCACAACTTATTCTTTCCTATGAAATTGTACATGAGGGACAAACTAAATAAATATACTTTCTATATTTTACACAGCTTCTTTTAGTATTAATTCTTACATCTATTCTCTAACCATCGGTAAAATAATTCCCAAATTGTATAAGTAATCAGTTTGATCTTTCTCTTTGATAGCCAGTGTCAATCTATTCATTTCTGAACACTTTAAGTATGTGGGTGTTTCTGTATAGCCAGACCGTATTGTTCTTACTCCGCCCAAAACATTCAGTACAGTACAGAGGTTAACTGTATTTCAAACTGCCTATCAATCCAAGCGCTGCAGTAACGGATGATTCATTAAGGTAGTTAAATAAATCAGTATTTTTTTAAAAAAATCTGAAAAGTTTAGGGATCTTTTGTAGCTGGTTCCACGCCCCACCCTCCCTCAAGGCATTTAATATCCTGCATACAAAACAGCCTTTGTTCTACAGTTGCATTTTGCTTTCCTTATCGCTCGTGGTGCAAAGTATAGTTGCAGAGAAGTTGCGTTAAAGAATATTATTCGTGGGAAAGTTTGGGACGATTCGGATCCTGTTGTTCAGTTGTAAATAAATGGAGCTGGCCAGCATCTTCTTAACAAGGAAAGTGTTGCTTATCTGTGGGAAAAAGCACATACAAATTGACTTTCTTTCACAAAACTGGTTCTTGTAAATATAGCTTATTGACCTAAGCGGTGTGGGAAAACTGCACTTTGCAAACACATATTGCATATTGTCTGAGTTTGTTGCAGAAATCAAATCCATAAAGCACACACATCCTGTAACTGATTTACAGGATTCATTAACTTCTCTTTATATATAATACAGTGCTTAAATAAACATACAATGCCAACAGCTGGTTCACTGGCAGAGGAGATAATGGTTTCAGTTCAGAGTTCAGAGCTTAATACATTAGTTCCTTTGCACAGACTCAGAGCTACATAGGTAAGCCACGCCCAGGCTCTGAGCCATCTGGCATGACTCTCAGTCACCAAATAGTTTCCACTGGCTGACCCAGTTGCTGTGTCTATACATTGGCTGACCTTGTTACCATGCCTTACCAGTTCATGAATATTCTGACATCTATCCCTCAAATTTAGCCCAAAAGAACTCTGGGTGTTTTCAACTGTTTTAAAACAACAACAACAAAGATATTCGATTTAGTGAAAAATTGAATGGATGGAGTAGAAATCGAATAACTATGGCAGTCGTATTGATTTGGCCCCAGTTCTTACATCCATCCTTAAAATATTGACTGATGGAATTCTTCCCACACCCTCATTTCTAAGCCTTCAAAATATTTATAGCCAGGGACTTTTTGTTATTAAGGCTTTAATCTTTTTCGTTTCAGCCAGAATACAAGATTGCCGATCCTATATGTACCTACGTATTTTCAGTTCTGGTGGCTTTTACAACCTTTCGGATTATACGGGACACCGGAATAATTGTACTTGAAGGTAAACGCTGTTAAAAACTGTCGGATTATTTTTATAGTTTCTACAGATTGTTCATGTATTTTTTCAATCTCAACGGGAAAAAATACCTGTTCCTGGTTCTTTGTTTCATTTGCAGGAGTTCCAAGACATTTAAATGTGGACATTATTAAAGAAGAGTTGATGAAAATCGAAGATGTGTTTTCAGTGGAAAACCTGTATGTTTGGTCTCTAACGTCAGGAAAAACAATTGCCATTGTCCATCTACAACTAGGTAAAACTAGCTGGATATTCGTGCTCTGCTATGAAACTATGTGATTGGGCTTGATAAATTGACACAACTTGAAAATGAATGAGTAGTTACAATTGGCCTTTCCTCTCCCCTTCTCTCCCCCAGGCTCACCCACAGATGCCTCTCCTCTTATATCCCCCTTCTTTCCCTCAGGCTGGCCCCACAGAGGCCTCTCCTATCTTATCCCCTTCTCTCCCTCAGACTGGCCCCATTGATCCTCTCCTAGCCCCTTCTCTCCCTCAGGCTTTCCCCACAGAAGCCTCCTCTATCTTATCCCCTTCTCTCCCTCAGGCTGGCCCCATTGATCCTCTCCTATCCCTTCTCTCCCTCAGGCTTTCCCTACAGAAGCCTCTCCTATCTTATCCCTTTCTCTCCCTCAGTCTAACTTCTTAGCATCAGAGCATTTTTCAGGTGGGGAGGGGGAGTAGAATGTCTAAACTCCCAGCCCGCAGGCCAGATGAGTCATGTGCTGGCCACGCCCACACCCGTGGCAGTTGGAACAGAGTTCCAATAATATAATAATATACTAATGATCTGATGGTCATTTAAAAAAATACATGCCAAATTTCAAGTTTGTAGGCTTTAAGGTTCTGGAGATTTCGTGATGATGCGTGAATGGTATTTTGCTTTTATATGTATCGATATATTGATCCATTGCTTCTAAAATACTTGCTTCAGGCAGTACCTAGTTATGAGATATTATTTGTAAAGTAAAATAAGAGATAACTGCTTTAATCAAAAGCTCGCCATCAAAAATCACAAAACAGGTAAGGGATGGGAAGAAATAAATTAATTGATCATCCCAGGTCAAAAATTAATTTTTAAAGAAACATTTAGATTGAATTATATTTTTTGCCCCCCACAAGGGTTTTGAGATGAAGATTTAGCAATTCATCATGGGTCAGAGTGACACCCATGGACAAGATGATGTTTGCTTATGCAGGACATTGACCTGTCAGTTGATTGGCAATGATTGATGGCTTGGCAGTGATTGGGCCCTGCCCAAGTTCTCGGTCGCTTGATGGAGCTGACAGGTTGAAAGGAAGTCCTCTTCTAGTAAGAATGCAGAGCTAAAATGAGCTTCCTTGTGAACGATCCTTCCATCTTTGGCTTTGTGAAAGTTCTTCAAGCTACCAGTTGCTAGTATATCACAACAAGCCCCATAGAGAAGCCATCTACAGGGGAAATGTTTCAAGAATATTTCCATTTTTTCCCATCGTTCTCAGGAAGAGGAGAGAGAGCAATTGAAGAGTAATTCTGTACATGAAAAGCTCTTCAATGGGTACATTAAATAGAGGAAATTCAAGGTAGAAACTGTAAAATCAACTGCCGAGACAATCCTACTGGACAAATCAATAAACCATTGGAAACTTGCTTGTTTAGTCCCAACAGATCAGCCCACCAGGGACTCCTCAGGTTTGCTTATAACAACAATCAATTCACATTTAAGCTGCTTCCCTCAGTCTCAAGCATTTGTCAAGATAATGGCAGAGCTATTAAGGCATATGAGGCATGCATACATATCTATCTATATGTAAATGGCTCTGTGTGTGTGTGTGTGTGTGTGTTCCAGCCTAACTCTGGAATGCCCTGAGCAATTTCAACCAAATTGGGTACACAGATGACTTACTCTCTGGAAACAAATACTGTGGGGGTAAGACACCCCTAACACCCCTTGGGTTGTGTGTTCTGTTACGATACAGCCTGTTGTGCCTTAAAATGGCTTCTACTGTACAGCGCTGTGGAGTTGCCATGGGGATATGTATGTATGTACGTATGTATGCCTAAATGATCTACTAATTAGATCTCCAACTAGGATCAGGACAGCATCCAGACTGTAATTCACAATACATTGCTTGTAGGGCTGGGAGTTTCTGGTTTACTGCCTTCAACAGATGCTTTATTTGAGGGTCTTGGATCAGCTTGGAGAAGAAGTAATTCTTCTTGGTCATCCTTGGGGGAGGAGATGATGTGATGTTCAAATAGTCCTTGTATTGGTGATTAAAGTCAAAATCTATCTTAAAAAAAAATAAATATGATAGTTTTGGTGGTTCACCTTCCGTAGAGGCATCGGCAAGAAATCGACCAACAGTTGTTGTTATTTTTGTTTTTGCATTGTGGCTTTCTTGCCTTTCAGTTCCTGGTAGCTCACCCAAGTGGGAAGAGGTCCAATCCAAGGCCAGAAAATTGCTGACGACTACCTTTGGCGTCTATCAGTGCTCCATCCAGCTCCAAAGCTACAGGCGAGAGGAGAACAAGCCCTGTGCGAATTGTCCGAGTGCCTAATTTTTTTCCCAACCTTCGGGAAGACGCGCTGCCTTATCCTTTTTAATCTTGCAGCCAAAGGGCCACAAAGCAATAAGAGTAAGATACAAAACGGAGCGGGGCGGTTTGCCCTCCAACCCTTATAACATCTGCCTTCAGTGCAGCGTCCGCGAGTGGAGCTGTCGGGGTCCCCTTCTGCACGGGTCTTTTCACGAAGACAAAACTTCCGATCCTTCGGTCAACCGTTCATTTCCGCTCGGGGTTTTTTTCTCTCGCCAATATAATATTGCCAAGAAGTTGTTGACGCATCCGTTTGATGGTTGGGCAGGCTCCTCGCTGAACGCAGCTTCCACATTGCCATTTTCTTCACTGTCCTGACTGACACTCCAGAAGGAGCATCAGGAAATTGATCTACTTGAGTTTTCAACAGAATTTAAACACAAAAAAAACACCCCAAAACCCCTCGATCATGTTCACAATTTGTAAAGTTAACGATCCCTGAATTGGTTACCTTAAGTATTTTTTTCCCCTTTTTCCAGGTTTTTAATTCCTTCTCTTTAAAAAAAATGCTGCAGGGATAACAAATTTTTTTTTTTTTTTTTAAAGCAAGTTGTCTCTTAATACAAACTTGAATTGGTATTGGCTTTTACGTGTAACCAGTTTTTGGACATTTAGCTTTAAGTAGTTCTTTCCGTGGTAGAAGGATTTTATCCAGGATGATCCACCACTTGTTTAACTGAAGACTTTGGGGCAGGACCCACCTGTGTTTGGACAAAAAAAATTGATCGACTTTCATATGCTTTGATATCAGTCCTGTATTGTAGAAGTGTATATTTAATTCCTTCAAGTTTAGGTGACTGATTTTGAGAGCCTTCCTACCGATCGTCTTGAGTATCTCGTGTCGCCTGCTTCAAAAGGCTATTTGATTAACCCGAATCTTAATTCTACTAAATAAATGTGCTGTAGAAACTTCTTTGTGACTGATTTGCTTTGCTGGAAGAGAAAGGGCTTATAGAAAACTCCCAAAAACCCGGAAGTCAAATCAGTAGACAAGAGGTAGATATGGATGAGAAAAAGAAATCAAAGATTTGCAATTTCCAGAAGTTTAAAATGATGAGGATCTGGTTCCAGTTTCATCTTGATGTATCTTTCTGATAAATATATGGCTTTTTCACAATGTCTCAATTGTGGAAGATAACAATCCAACGGGGGAGTTTTGCTGTTGGTATAAAACCAGCCTTTGTAATCTCTACTGCATCATAGGTACAAAACTTGTGGGTGATGAGATGTCCTGAACAATGAGCATGAAGAAACGAAATCTAGGATAAGGGGAAACTAACAATACGTGAGATCTTGTGGCCAGTTCCTAGGCATATGAAACCTGGATTAAATGGAGGACAGAGACTTGTTTCGCCAATATCTTAACATGTTATAAATTTCTGCAGGATCCAATATGGTTCGGTCACTAGGACCAGAGCTTTTGTCTTCTGAGGTTTCGGACTCTTGCTAGAGCCCATCTCCATTTTGGTTAGAAGTTCCTTGAGGATGGGCTCCAGCACAAGTTCAAATGCTCAGAAGACAAAACCTCTGGTCCTAGTGACTGACCCAGGTTGGATCCTGGAAGATTAACCTGGAACCTGTACTTTTCCCTTCATTCATAAATTTCTTTTCGATGGCAGTCGGGACTGATAGAATATGAAATTGAAAACATCTGGAAGGCACCTATCTTTGATGTGCATATATGTCATTGCAAAAGGTATTGAAAACTAGATCTAAGTCACAATTTATTTGCCTTTGTTTCTCTTCATTTCTTCTAAAGAACTAGAAACTAAACTCAATATTTTGATGTTACATAGCAAAGTCTATGGCTGAGATAGGGTGCTTTGGATTTTGGCTTTGAAATCTGAGGCAACCAGCCATAAAAATATGCATTTTTATAGTTTGCTGCAAAAGAAAAATTGAAAAAGAGGGTCGGTTTTAAGCATGGTTGAAACAAGAATCTGCCAGCAAATTTGAATGGATTAATTGAAATGTGGCATAGTGGAAAATCAATTGTTAAGCGACCTAGTAGTTTTTAGGAACAATATTTATTTTCTGATGGAGAAAGTTACTTTTTAGGGGCCAGTTTCATAAAATTGGATAATTTAACGACGGAGAATAAATCCTATGTTTCAGGCAAAGAGTATAATAATTTTAAGATCTTCCGGCTAATGAATAACCTACACAAAGTTGGTGTTGTATCTTGATTAAACTATCAAAGTTCTCTTTTTTTTTGCTTTCTGATGTTGCATGAAATTGGAACTTTCAATATGTCTATCCACCCCAAGGCAAACTTTTGTGTGTATGAAAATTACATACCTACGGTACACACAAATCATACATAGATATATACATATATGCAAAAACAAAATAAAAATATCCCCCAGTAGTAGACGTTATCTCTAACCCGGAGACCAATGGATTGCTATATTGTGATGTAACACAAAGCCATATCATACTTTCCTTTTGAAGTATACCTGTTCTATAAGACCTTTCTGAAAGTCAGATCTTTTTGCACAGCCAAAATATTTATAGTGGCATCTTTCCATTAAGTTTTGGTTTTACAGTGCCAATTTGTTAGAAACTGGGGTTTTTGTTAGATCTGTATTGTAATTTAGAGTATTTTTCTTTTAAAGCTGTAATTATATAATAGGCATTTGTTTAAATGATACCAATCTGTTAACATTCCTGTGGATTTATTACACGGGTGATTAAATTGTCCACGTACATCTCCTCCTCCTATTCCTTTGTGGCATTTGGATTTTTGACTTTCATCTGAGCTTGCTGTGGACTTTAACTGAACAGAGATAATGTACTGTGTGGCGCATATAATCTGCTTAGCCAAGCTTATGTCAGCACGTACCACATTTCAGAGATAAGCAAAAAAAAAGTAAGCAATCCGGTGCCATCTCTGTGTAATTACCGAAACGCAGTAACCAAGCTGAGTCAATTCCTCTCCCGTGCATAGTTTTAAAGGAAGGGGATATGCTACATTCAGAATCGCCATTTATTCTGGTCTGTTATCTCACTTGATGGTTTTTGAGACACGGGAGGGAATCATTTTAGCATAACAGCACTGGCCCCTAGAGTTGGGAACGACTAGCACGTATGTGCGAGGGAAACTTTTACCTTTACCTTTATGGTTGTAAGTCGGGGAGTATCTGCATAATTGAAGAAAAGAGCGTAATAATAATGAAGCTGCAATCACAGAGGGATACAGGACCAACCTCTCTCTCTGTGGCTGTTGCAGTAGGAGCTTATTTAATGGAAAGGAAAGCAGATGTGTTTTCAAGTTAATCCTTATTGTTCCAGGAAGCTGTTTTCTCCGTGACAGATGGGTGGCCTGCCAGGTGTACACATGCAAATACAGGTGATTGCTTTCGATTGAGCAACAGCAATAAATTTGCAGCAGCTTCTCGATACGATTGGAGTTCCTGCATGGGCAGGCAGAGAAGAACCATCGGCCGGGCTTTTGTTCTATTGTTGCGTGTTTCCAAGGTGTAGCATTGAACCTTAAACTTTTGCAAGTGCTAAAGGTAGAAAAGGTGCATAGCTTGCCTGAAATGTAGAATTGCATGCGGATTCTGTGGACAATCCACTTTTTTGAACAAGCCACAATGAGGGGTTCTGGCAGGGTGCCCGGCCCTAATCTGCGTTGTGTGTTGAGCTTATTTCAAGGTGAATGTAAGAACACTGAAAGGTGTTCTCCAACAGTTGATCAAGGGGCTTTCACACACTAGCTGAAGCGGTAATTGATGCTGGGTGGGGAATTCTGGGAGTTGACGTCCACACAGCTTAAAGTTCTCAAGGTTGAGAATCACTGTTCTAGATCAAAACCAAACCAACCACATTATAGTTTAATGCTTCGACAAGGGCGAATGTAGGATATGGGAAGGAAGAGAGATGACTTGGACCTTTGGCCATCCAACATCCTTGGTGGCAACTTCAGGTCCCTGTAGTTTCCGTCTATGGATCTGAACAGGATGCTGCCTCCATTAAATCATCTTTTCTTCTAACGGAATACCCTACATTACTTCTGCCTATCTTCATAGAGCAGGGGTGTCAAACTCGATTTCATTGAGGGCCGCATCAGGGTTGTGTTTGACCTTGGGCGCGCGGCGTGGCCAGGATGGGTTGGGCCCGCTTGACGTCACACGTAACCGGGGGTGCCTGTGGCAGCCCGAGCACTCTGCCAGCGAAGCCAGGCTTCCAATCTCCAGGAGGATAACCTCCTGCACTCCTCTGCCAATGAAAATGGAGCTCGTGGCCCTCCCAAACTCCATTTTTGTTGGTAGAGGGTTGCAGGAGGCTGTCCCAGCTGAAAATGAAGATTGGGAGTCTGGTTTTGCTGGCAGAGGCACTGGGGTGCCAGTCCTTCACTGCTTCCAGGGTGGGCCCGATATAAGCACCCCGCAGGCTGGATCCGGTCCATGGGCCTTTGTAGAGCATGTCCTCAGGCACTTGCAATTTTAGTAAAGTAGTGGTAGATGGAGGAACAGATTATACCAATGATTGTTGAAGGTTTGTATATGTACAATAAAGACGCCTCTTTTACCTTCAACTTGCCCTTTGGGAGCTGATTGGGAGATCTCTAATGAATCTATTCCAATTTAGTCTTTTGCAGGAGGTATAACTCATTAACTGGGCTTGTTATGCTAAGCCAGGATTTGTTTAACCTACAATTTATTAAACTATAGTGGCTAGGTGTATAAGTAACCATGAGCTGAACTGGCTGGGTTCATATATTGTACTAAAAGAAACAAAAAATGTATTTTGTGGACCATAAATTTATTTACATTTGCACAGGAGTTGGCATAAGAATGTCAAATGATTGATGTATTAAAAGACAAATTCTTAAAAGAAACTAAAACCTGAAATGTTTCCAGTGTTGGCCGCTAGATGTCCCACCAACCATTAGTATTAAAAAATATACCGTCTTCCAACCAGATATTCTTGCTGTTTCATTTTCAGTTCCAAGTTGATAAAAGTTCAATTCAGGTTGAATAATATCCCATCCTGAGCGCTTTAGAAGGCAAGCTGACCAACCCTGCCTTGCATGCAATAAAGATTATTTATGGATGATGGAAATAGGGCATTCTTTATTAAAACTTTGCGTAAAGTGTTATACAATATACACAAAGCTTTTGTAGCTATGTTTCGTTATCTTTTTCCCCTTTTTCTATTTTTCTTTGCAAGAAATAAGATGGGAAATAATACACCGAGATAGCATGATAAACACGTTTTCAGTTAGAATAGTATCTACACCCTCCTTTTTCTTCTAAAAGAAATAAATTTTGTGAAGCTTCTTCTCCGCTAACATTACTGCAAACTAGGGGATACAAAACCTTTGCCAGACCAATTCTTGAATACAGCTCGTCTGCTTGGAATCCACACTGTATATTGGACATTAATACTATTGAGTATTAATAGTCCAGAGGTATTTCACGAGAAGAGAACTCCATTCCTCTGCTCACAACAGAATCCCTTATGCCACCAGGTTTGAACTTTTGAGCTTGGACAACCTGGAACTACACTGCCTGCAGTCTGACTTAAGCATAGTACACAAAATTGTCTTCTACAACATCCTACCTGTCAACAACTACTTCAGCTTCAACCTCAATAATACACGGGCATACAATAGATACAAACTCAAAGTAAACCGCTCCAAACTGGATTGCAGAAAATACGACTTCAGCCACAGAGGGGTCAATGCCTGGAATGCTCTACCTGACTCCATTGTTACATCCTCAAACCCTCACAAGTTCAACCTCAAACTGTCTACCGTGGACCTCACCCCCTTCCTAAGAGGTCTGTGAAGGGAGCGTGCATAAGCGCACCAGTGTGCCTACCGTCCCTGTCCTACTGTCCCCATTTATTTGTACTCATTTCCTGTGTTCATGTCCATGTTTATATTTATACAGGTTATCTTGTACGTGTTTGACAAATTAAATAAATTTTTTAAAAACTGCCATTTAAAAGTGAACGCAGATTAGAGGCTTCCCATGGGCAGCTCCTGTGCAGAGATGTTCCTTGCGACGTATTTGCAAAATCTTGAGCAGCGAAAAGAATATAGAGTTATTTATAAATCCTTCTTTATATGACAAATAATCTTTCCCTTCTTTTATGCACTCTCCATTTGCTTCAAAGAAATACAATACTCTCCAAAGTGCATTAGCGGGTTAGGTAAAGAGGCTGAAAGGGGAATGAAGAGCTATGCCCAGGAGTCTATTTATGAACACTTATTTAAACTTATTTATTTCTATCTGGCCCCCCCTCCTTTCCTTCATACTCTTCTACCAGTTCATGCCACACATCCATCTTTCTGTTAAATTTGTTACCAGGTTTAATTGGATTTTTTGTGTTGATTGACATGGGGGGGGGAACCCTCTTTTTTAAGAAGTCGTCTTCTGAGACAGTCAGTGGTTGTAGACAGGTTTCTAAACTGGGAAAATTATTTTGATGGTTCCGGCGTCAAAATGTGCCCTTCTTTCTTGAAACGGATGTTTGATAACATTTTTGAGGCTTCCCTTAGCCTCCTCCCTCCAGTATTTCCCCGATGAACTCTTGCAAAAGATTTGTATCTGGTCACCTGCTCGTTCAGGAAATCTATGCGTGACCCATATTTTCTCAAAATAGACCTAACGCACAACCTTTTTTAAAGGAGAGAGCCTTCATGGGTATATTTTAGCATTTGGCGTGATCAACTGGATCAATACTTTTTGTTTGTTTCCCACTAGTGTCCCTTGCATCTCCAAAAGCTCAGATTTTGATCTTAACCTGTCCTTCCGAATCTCTGTTATTTCTTCCATTATGCTTTGGAGAATTCCCTCTATTGATTGTAGCATTTCCATAGTGAGAGTTTTAAGTTCTTGACACTAATATGGCGTCCGCAGGGTGAGGAGCTCGTGAGGTCCAAGAAAAGGAAAAGTCAGTGTCCAAAGTTGAAAATAATCCGCTTAAATTCCAGGGAGAAAAGGTTTTTATAATCAGTTCTGATATAAAAGAAGGCACAGGTTGGGAGAAACCCCAAAAGTCACTTGCGTTGGTTTTTCAGTAAATTTTCCAAGCTTGTAACAGTGAGGGAAAAGGATCAATACTTTTTAATCCGGGCAAGAGAACTAATCATTTAAGCAAGAGGTACAGTATTTCTGAATTATGCATTTCCCTACCTGCTTTGAGTTTTGGAGCAATGGATCAAAATAAAAAACCCATCATCCATAGAGGGGTGGAAATACTGCACTGATGTAGGATGTATGACAAAAAAATATGCACGGGAAAGAGGGCTCAACATCCAGAATCTTAAAAAAAATTGATCTAGTAGGCCTTAGCCATTCCTTTCGTTAGGCTTATCCTAAGTCTGGCTTGAGTTGGTTCCATGCCCTGCTTGGCAGCCAATTGGATCCACTGTTATATCTGGACTCAGGCGGGTCCAAATTAATTGCCAATCCAAAACATTTCCAGGTGTAGCTGCCCTCATTCCTTGGCGATCATTACTGCATTCAGAGATACTTTTATTTTGATCCAAAATGTAAAAGAAAGCATTACAGGCAACACGTTGCCTGGAGAAATGTTAATAGATAAAGGAATGATGTTTGAAAATGGCTTAAAAGATAAAAGGATGAGCTAGTTTGGTTTAACGGTTAAGGAACTAGAAAGTGGGAGGCTGTGTGTTGAAGGCTTGCCTTAACCCTGAAAGCCAATTAGGTGACCTTGGGCCAATCGCCAGGAGAGGATGAGTTCTAGTTGCACCTTAGCCCTGAAAGCCAAATGGGTGACCTTCAGCCAATCACCAGTAGACCATGAGTTCTATTCCCGCCTTAGCTGTGAAAGCCAATTGGGTGACTTTAGGCCAATCACCAGGAGACTATGAGATTCTACTCCCTCTTTAGCCATGAAAGCCAACTGGGTGTCTTTGGAACAATCACCAGGAGATGGTGACTTCTTGATCTGCCGGTCATTCTCTCTCAGCCACAAGTCACCTCACAGGGTTCTTGTTGTTGTTGTTGTGAGGAAAATAGAAGAAAGAATATTAGGGATGTCCATTGCCTTGAGTTATTTGTGAAAATAATCAAGACAGGATCTCCCCAAATAGATAATAAATAAATTATATTAAATTAAAATATTTGAAGAGGTTTCAAGGGCTGAATGCTTGAATGCTCCTTGAAGGAGGATGGCTACAGACATTTGCGCGCGCGCGCACACACACACACACAAATATTCTTATTTTTAAACACCGCACAAATGCAAGAACCGTAGCTTCCTTCCTGAAAGCTCTCTGCTCATTTCCTTGCTTCAAGGTCAAGAAGTTAAGCAACCTTGATTTTTACCGTCCTGTAAAAGCCGAAGGCAATTACAAGAACAATGTATATATAGGCCAACTGAATTGCCCAATCTGCGTAAAGGGATTGGCTGTTGAAAGAAGGGGATGGAGAGATTTTTTTTCTCTCCTTTGCCCTGGGTGGACCAAGTTTTCTGGACATTTATGACTGATGTTGACTCGCTCAACAGCTCTTGCTGGGTGTGGATTTTCCCATATGTCGCCCTCTTCTATAATAACCAGGTTTCAGGAAGCAGGGAGAAGCGTGGGATTTTTGAGAAAGCTTTCTTTTTGTATTCAGACGCTATGCAAAATAGAGCCATTGTGATGCAATCCCTTGTGGCTTTGTGAGTAATTTCTCCTTTAGTTCCTTTTTACAACTGGTTTAGCCGTTTTATTTTTTAGGTATACCTCCCTTACATTTGAAATTGGTTTTGTCTTCTTTCCCATGCCTCCATTCGTTGCTTAAGCGCAAATCGTGAAATCCCTGAGCTGGGATTCTGAGACCAGAATTCTGCGATGGCCCAGCCGTTCCTTATCTTGATAGCCGCTGAGAGCAGCTGTCCTGGAGTTCGGCTGCAAACTTTCTCAGGTGGTTCAACGGCTTTCGGAGGCCCAGATTTGGCAGGTTGCCTGTGGCTTGCTGGTCTTATCTGTTGGAGGAAGGGGCCTGCGATAAAAGACATTTATCCTTTAGCACGTTATTTGTTCTGACCATGTGACTCAAGAAATGCCCGTCTCACAGAGCATGGTAGTTAAATGTTTATTTGTTCCTTAGAATTTATGGCATAAAGAGAAAGATTGACGCGTGGATGGGTGGGTGTGCTTGATTGCACCTATTTAGGTATGAGTTTATATCTGACTAGTGCTGATAACCCAACGTTGCCCGGGTATTTATTTATAGGGGGAAAATGTCCGGACCAAACGTAATTTCTAATGTTGGATTTTCCCCCTTATCAGAGGAAGCCCCCTTGTGGAGTATTGTGAAGTCATTATCATGGCAACTCCACTGCGCTGTACAGTAGGAGCCATTTTATGGCAGTACAGTAGAAGGCATGTTAAGGCACAACAGGCTGTATCTTAATAGAACACATACCCTGAGGGGTGTTAGGAGTGTCTTATCCCCAAATTATTTGTTTCCAGAGAGTAAGTCATCTGGGTACCAAGTTTGGTTGAAATTGCTTGAGGCGTTCCAGAGTTATGCTGGAACATACACACACATACAGCCATATATATGAAGATAAAGAAGAAGAAGAAGAAGAAGAAGAAGAAGAAGAAGAAGAAGAAGAAGAAGAAGAAGAAGAAGAAGAAGAAGAAGAAGAAGAAGAAGAAGAAGAAGAAGACAGATATGGTAGTTGGAGGAGGAGGAGGAAGAGATGACAGATATGGAAGGAGGAGAAGGAGAAGGAGGAGGAGGAGAAGATGATGACGATGACAGATATGGTAGGTGGTGGTGGTGGTGGTGGAGGAGGAGGAGGAGAAGAAGAAGAAGACGAAGAAGACGAAGAAGAAGAAGAAGAAGAAGAAGAAGAAGAAGAAGAAGAGGAGGAGGAGGAGGAGGAGGAGGAGGAGAAGGTGGAGGAGGAAGAAGACACTGTTGATGGACCTTTGTACACTTTTGACTCAAAGGAGACTTTATCTCCCCGCGTTTACAATGGGCAAGTCACAGTGCGTGCCACTTGCACTTCTTTCTCTGATGTCTTTCATTCATTTGGACTCCACTTCTGTAGATGTTTATTGGTCATAAAATTACTTATCAGCAGTACATAGAGAACAACAGTGCTATAAAGGGAACTCTACTGGAAACAAGGGAGAAGTTGTAGCTACGGCACTCAGGATGTTGAATAACATTTGAGGACAATTAGGTTTCAAATCCATCCTCTGCCATGATGGCTGGCTGGAAGATGATTGGAAAATCTCAACGTCTTAGCCCAATCTCATGAGTTGGTTGGGAAGAAAGCCATATTGGCCACATTGGACTTCTTGAGAGGATGTCAAACCAACAAGTTAAAAAGTCAAAAAGCCACCAAGTTCTTAGCACCTCCTTGATCTTTTCTAGAGTCAGAAGCAAAGCAGGCCTGGTGAATGCTTGAAGAAGAGGTTTTGCAGAATGTGTCGGACAGTTGTCTAGACTGGGCAACCAAGAAAAAAAAAACATTGTGAAGAAAGTTAAGGGCAAACCACTTCCTTGGTGTTGATCCAGATATGACGTGTGTGTGTGTGTATACCCATGAAATCACCCGTAGCGAGGCGTGACTTGAAGGAACCTTATCAAACCAATTCCTCAAAGTCTGTGGGGAAAAAATAGCAAGCAGAAGCCTTTGCTTATCTTCTGAATTGCAGAAAGGAGCTCGAATTGCTTATCTCTGGAGGGAATAGCATTTCATGAAGAGGGTGCCCCTTTGGGGGGAAAAAGTGCCATCACAGCTGTGCTTGTTTAGGAAAATGGAGTACAACCAATTTTGGTTAGAGATGACCGTTCCAAGGGTGAAAATTTAGTGACTGTCTGGGGACTGTCTATCCCCAGGATAAATTTCCACAGTTCAAACCCCCCATTTTCCAGAGGGCTGTAGGAAGGTATTCAGAGAGATGGTTGTGGTAAATAATAATAATAATAATAATAATAAATTGGGATTTATTAACCGCACCCTCTCCCCACAGGGACCCGGGGCGGTGCACAGGCATAATTAAAAACAATATACAATAATACAAATATTACTTAAAATAGAATTAAATAAATCTACTCGTGCTAAAAATGTAAATTAAAAACCCATTAAAATTTATAATTAAAAGACAGAGAGAACTATTCAAGGCCGGCCAGTCGAAAGAGATGGGTCTTCAATTTTACACGGAAGGAGCGGAGGTCGGTGGTCGTTCTAATATCAGGGGGAAGGTCGTTCCAGAGGGCCGGGCCCGCCACAGAGAGCGCCCTTCCCCTGGGCGTCGCCCGCTGACAAAGTCTAGTGGACGGCACCCGGAGAAGCCCCTCTCTGTGGGAGCGAATCGGTCGTGAGGATGTGTGGGGCAGGATCCGATCTCGCAGATAGCTAGGTCCCGAGCCATGGAGCGCTTTGAAGATGATAACTAACACCTTGAAGCGCACCCGGAAGACGACAGGTAGCCAGTGCAGCTCGCGCAGGAGCGGTGTTACGTGGGCAAACCTGGAGGTGCCCATAATTGCTCGCGCGGCCGCATTCTGAACTAACTGAAGCCTCCGGGTGCACCTCAAGGGGAGCCCCATGTAGAGAGAGTTACAATAGTCCAGTCGGGACTATTCATATATCCATATAAATATACCCAGGGGTGGGATTCTATTGATTCATAGCGGTTCGGCTGAACCGGTAGCTTCGACGATCAGCTGGGAGCGAACCAGTTTCCTCTGATGATCAAGTGGTTTTACTCATCTATATCTTCTCATCTTTGTTGCATGGCAGAGTGGACTGTCGTGCCTCACCTGTTCTCCTCCCCAGAAGTAATGTGGGAGGTAAATTTTCTCCAAACTGCACATGATCACAGAACCGATTGTTAAACGGGTAGGATTCCATCACTGAATATACCTCCTTTCCCATCTTACCCTCTCGTAAGCATTTTCCAAACTTCTTGTTGTTCTGGACTTAAAATATGGTGCAACCTCTTAACAGTTCTTGTGTATCTCCATCAAGGTCACCTTTCTTACTCTCTACAGCTCCCACCCTTATTCCCGTGGGATCCAGGATTGGCAAGTGGCTTTTTCTTACACAGTAGGGTGCTAAGTCAGACCAGCGTTCGGTTTGCAAAACCCTCAGCCTCTTAGGCTTAATACGAAACCAACGATCCTTAAGATGAGAGACCCCTCGTGAAGTTCTAAACCTTCAACAGACCTATCAGATGCACCGTGCAATTCTCTATGCAGTTCGGTCCCTTTGTGCAAAGCGTGTAGAAAGATTGTGCTGTATTCGGCTGGTGGCTTCTATGCCTGAAGCAGATGACAAAAACTGTAGGCAGGGGAAGCCTCCCCTGGGTATATAAATCAAACTGAAAGCAGCAAGGCAAGAGGGAGGTGATGCTCATTTAATGTGAAAGCTTTACTGGGCTTTCTCCAAGAGCTGATGCCTGCCAGAATCAATGAATTATTTTTATCACTGTGGTTAGCACTCTCCAGCTTGACCTGGAGCAACGAATGGGAACCGAAGAGAACCCGTCATGTCGTAATGGCTCCCATATCAGACAGAACTGTTAGGTCAGGACTGAGCTGACACCTTGCAACGACGTGACAAGATGCCCAGATCTCTCAAAGGGCCAAGAGAAAAAGATTTAATGCCTGGAAGATAGATGTTGATGTAGTTTTGCATTTCTGTAGATGGATTTTTCCACGTACAGTAGTTCATTTTTATCACCAGTAAAGGAGTAACTTATTTCTTATAGTCTGTGTAATGTAATGGTATATGTGGGAATGACACAGTAAGGTTTACGTGTGCCAAAGGATATGTTTATTTGACTTGAAATGAGCATGGTCATCAGCAGGAAAGAAAGAGCTGATTTAAAAATATAGATCTTCATATGGCCTGTTTAAATATATACCAGAGGTGGGATTCAGCAAGTTCTGACCAGTTCTGGAGAACCAGTAGCAGAAATTTTGAGTAGTTCAGAGAACCGGTAAATACCACCTCTGGCTGGCCCTGCCCCCCTCTATTCTCTGCCTCCCAAGTCCCAGCTAATCGGGAGAAAACGGGGATTTTGCAGTATCCTTCCCCTGGAGCAGGGAGGGAATGGAGATTTTACAATATCCTTCCCCTGCCACACCCACCAAGCCATGCCACGCCCATCAAGTCACGGGCAAAGAACCAGTAGTAAAAAAAATTGAATCCCACCCCTGCTGCAATGCGCCTACTTTTGTTGTGCAAATTGCAGAGTCATATCCACTGTGGAGAAATAGAGACAGTATCAAGGCAAGTAATAACTGATCTCTTTGCTGAGAATTCTTTGCTGAGAATTCTTTGCTGAGAATTCAATAAGGTAGAGTTGTCCTTCTCTGATAAGAAACGAGAGACTTTCTGATTTACAACCTTTTGTTTCTCCAAGATCTGGGAGACGCTGTGTGAGCAGGGTTTAACCTTTTAATGATGTGCCAGTGGTATCCTCCAAAAAGTAGTGAATGATACAGATATAATTCAATTTTAGCCAATGAGTAAATGTATTTTAGAATTTTAATGGGATGTTTTAGCACAGGTCTTTAGTTTAATTTATTTTAGACATTACTCTGTATTTATTGTTATTTATTGATTTTAACTCCCTGGGCACCGCCCTGGGTCCATTTCGATGGAGAAGGGCGGTTATATAAATCAAAATAAAAACATATAAAATAAATAAAGATGAACCAAAATTTGATCTGATTTTCATTGAAACATCATTAAAATTAAAATCTATATATAAAAATGTGTGTGTGTGTGTGTGTTCCAGTATACACACACCCGGAGGTGCACCCGGAGACTTCAGATGGTCCAGAATGCAGCCGCGCGAGCAATTATGGGAACCTCCAGGTTTACCCACATAACACCGCTCTTGTGCGAGCTGCACTGGCTGCCTGTCGTCTTCCGGGTGCGCTTCAAGGTATTAGTCATCATCTTTAAAGCGCTCCATGGCTCGGGACCTAGCTATCTGCGGGATCGGATCCTGCCTCACACATCCTCACGGCCGATTCGCTCCCACAGAGAGGGGCTTCTCCGGGTGCCGTCCACTAGACTTTGTCAGCGGGCGACACCCAGGGGAAGAGCTCTCTCTGTGGCCGGCCCAGCCCTCTGGAACGACCTTCCCCCCGACATTAGAACGACCACGGACTTCCGCTCCTTCCGTCTAAAATTAAAAACGCATCTTTTCTGCTTGGCCGGCCTAGGGTAGTCTCTCTTCTATGGGGTTTTTAGTTTAAGGTTTTTTTTAGGATAGTTGGTATTTTATAGTTGTTTTAGCGCAGGATATGATTTAATGTGATTTTAATTTTGTACTTTGTTCTATGTTATTTGTTCTTAATTTACCTGTGCCCCGCCTCGAGTCCCTTTGGGGAGAGAGAGCGGGTTAGAAATAAAATTTATTATTATTATTATTATACCTCTGGAACACCTCAAGCAATTTCAACAAAGCCTGTTATACAGATTACTTACTATCTGGAGAAAAATACTGTGGGGTAACACACCCCTAACATCCCTCGGAGCATGTGTTCTGCTAAGATACAGCCTGTTGTGCCGGTCTGCCATACTGGCTTCTACTGTACAGTGCAGTGGAATTGCCATGGTAACGGCTTCACAGTACTCCACAAGAGGGCTCCCTCTGGTAAGGGGGAAAATCCAACATTAGAAATTACGTTTGGTCTTGACATTTTCATCCTATAAATAAATATCCGGGCAACACCGGGTTATCGGCTAGTTAAATATAATTTTATGATGGTTTGTCAATAAAGGGGCTGATTATTTCTCCCTTTTGACCAAAAGTATGAATTTAATAGCAATGTTGGAGATCTTTGGCGCTGCACTGAAAAGGTTCTTGATGTCCATGATGTCCTGGTCTTGGAGCTGTGCACCTATAGTGTAGTGAGAGAAAGTCCACATGTTGACCACTAATGAAAACCCTGCAAAGGGAGATGTGTGTTTTAAAGAGCAGATTTGTATAGGCAACGTCCTCCATCCTTTCACAAACCTGCTTAGTGTAACTAGGGTTCTAAAATGACCCACTTTCAGGGCTTGCAAAATTCACAGAACCATAAACTATCATGATTGTGTTGCATGGACGCAGGCAACGCATTCCTTACTGCAGTGATGCCAAAATACGCACCGTGACGTCATAACACAAGTCCCACCCTTTCGTGCTTGCATCGTGATGTCACACAAGGCAGATTTTGCTTTGGTCCCAACACCTGCTTTGTCATTCCCACCCACCCCTCTTTCATGCTTACAAACATTTATAAGTATGGAACTGCCCTGCCACACCGGCCAAAAATGAGCATCTTCAAGAACCTCCTTCGATCCAAGATGTGATGGTACTGAAGTTTTGAGTGAGATGCTCTCGTGGGACCCTTCTTCTTGTCTTCAAATCAACCGGGGCTTGCCTAGGAGTTGACAATGAACTAGAAGCCCTTTAAGACTTGGCTGCTGCTATCTTCAACCTTTGGGCCCAACCCACGTAGCTGCCCAGAGATATAGTCAAAGATATGAAAACTAGTGCAATGTTGAGGATCATAGGTTGTCCATTGTGGTGTGTCCAGGCAACCATATTTCAAGGAAATAGAAACACCGTAGAGCGTGGTGTTTACTCATCGTTAAACATATTCTTATGGCTGCTTCCTCCTGTTTATCTGCAGCACGTACGCATATGAGTCAGCTATGTGACAGACACATCACTCCTTCTACCACCCAAAGAAGGAAATGAAATCTTGGTTTTCTTGCTACCTTTCCAAACCTAAACAAGCAAGAAGATACAGTACCTACTGTACAACACATGAAAAGACCAGCTGTGGTATAGTTGCAGATCCCAAAGCAGGAATAGATGGAAAACTCTTCAGGAGGGAAACAAAACTTGGTCTATATATTAAATACAACAGAATCCACATTCCCCAGCCCCACCCCACAGGTTCTTGCTCCTATATAGGTCCTAAAAGCTCATGAGGCTGCAGAAAGAAGCAAATAGTTTGCCTGAAAACCAGCTTGCTTTTCCTCAGCGGTCTCAACAGCAGGCATCAAACCTTAAAGGACCTCTGGCCCAAGTAACCACAAACTCATAAAGAGCTCTGCTTGATCCGTTGACTTAGTTTTAGCTACCGCCATTGATCCATCATCCTTGAATACTGAAAAAGAACAGGGTTACCTGATCTGCAAACCCCAATTCATTGCTGTCCACTAATGATTGCCTAATCTTTTTTACAAACCAGGTCTTCTAAAAAAACGATTTCCCGTTGACGTTGTCTCGCGATGCACTTCACTGAACCAATGGGAGCATATCGTGGAAAGAGCTATTGAGGCGTCTATGGAGATTCTCAATCCTCCAGGTTGTGATTGTCCCAAAGTTGTTTGTTTTCCAAAAGGCACCTGGACTTCCTTGTTTTTATTTTCTTGGAAAATGTGTCGCTTCTCCTCCAAGAAGCTCCTTCGTTTCAGAAAACATTTTCAAATCAAAAACATAAGAGAGATCAATTGCCTTTTTGGGGGAGAGAAAAAAAACTTTTGGGACAAGTATTGAGGTGATGCATTTTATAAACTCCGGCTACCAGATTATTGTTTCATAAAGATCGTATTTTTTGAAGTGGCATTGTAGTCTCAGCATTGTGAAATCTTCGAATGTAGCCTTTTAGTTTGGGTTTTGTGATGTGGACGAGCAAAATCGATTTACTTCTGTTTTCTCCTTTCAGCTGTAGACAAATGTCAACTAAATTTCAAGTGTGGGCTTGTCCCATATAACTGCCACTTGTCCTTTCAAAAAACATCCTACCGAAACTAGTTTGTGAAATTGTTTGTAAGCCGATGTCGTGAAAAGGAAACTGTTTAGAAATCTGGACGGTGGTGACAAAAAAACACGCAGATGATGTCTTTATATGTCTTTCTCAACATTACTCTTTTTTTTTCAAATAACATTTGTTTTAAAAAGATTTTATAAACCTTTTGGATTGTGGCCTTTGGATTTTCTGAAGCACAATTTATCACTTAAAGAAAATATTTCTTGATAAAGGAGATACGTCATTTTCCCCACCTAACTTTTCCTAGAAGTCTTATCCGTGAAAAATCAGGAATGTCTACAATAAGTGAGTAGGTGAAGTGTGTTAGATGATAGTTGTGACCAAACGGGAAGCAAGTGTAGAAATTAGCATGAATGTGGATTAAAGGTGTTGATAACCATCTTTAAAGCGCTCCATGGCACGGGGCCTAGCTATATACGAGACCGTCTCCTACCTCACACGTCCCTTCGACCGATTCGCTCCCATAGAGAGGGTCTTCTCCAAGTGCCGTCGGCCGGGCAATGCCGGTTGGCGACTCCCAGGGGAAGAGCCTTCTCTGTGGCGGGCACAGCCCTCTGGAACGACCTTCCCCCCGAACTCCGGACCATCACGGACCTCCGCCTCTTCCGCCAGCGCCTCAAGACGCACTTTTTCCATCAAGCCGGCTTAGCCTAGGCCCCTGAGATCATCTAATCAGACTGCGTTTTAAATTAGCAAAAGGTTTTAATTAGTGGGATTTTATTGAATTTTAGCACGGGCTTTCTAAATTTAATCAGTTTTTATGATAGCAGTATTTATGACGATTTTATGTATTTATATATGTTTATATTTATTTTAATTGCCTGTGCGCCGCCCTGGGTCCCTTCGGGGAGATAGGTGCGGGATACAAGTCTAATAAAATATAAAATATAAAATACAGTATAAAATATAAATATAAAATATGAAACACAAAAGTGAGGGATGGGTACAAAAGAAGCATCTTGATGTGGTTTAGTGATAAAAAAAAGTGAATGAAGATAATAATAATAATAATAATAATAATAATAATAATAATAATAATAATAATTTATTACATTTATAAACCGTGTACAGGAAAATTAAAAACCATATAAAAACATACAATACACACAAAGTTAAAAGCGAATTAAGCTACCCTGTACTAAAAATTTAAGAACATTAAAATTACTACCCATTAAAACCCAATAGACAGTTTGAGAAAACAGACTGGGGCGAGAAGCGTAAATTAGGCCAAGCCGGCCTGATGGAACAAATAGGTTTTTACTTTTTGGCGGAAGGCGCGGAGGTCCGTGGTCATTCTAATATCCGGGGGTAGGTTGTTCCAGAGGGTCGGGCCCATCACAGAGAAGGCCCTTCCCCTGGGCGTCGCCCGCTGGCGATAGAATTGCAAAGCAAATACATACAGAAAAAGTAAGATGAAGGGGAAAACCAAGAATGTCAGAGGTGGCTAAACATATTGTGTCTTACTGATAAATGAGCAAACCGTTTTAGGATGTTGGGTGAACGGAATGATGCAAAAAGAAGTATAGATCCTTCCTTTGAAGATGATACAATCGTATTTTTTAATGTCCCCAAATAAATGAGAATCGCAAATCAGTCTGAGACCTGATAAACTACTTCATCAATTCCAAGTTTATTGAAAACATAAACGACAACGTGTTTTTTCCACCCCCTAATAACAACCCAACTCTTTTTAAAACTCCCACATGGAGAAATGCTGGTCTGCCTTTCTAGGAGAAACGGGGCAGGCTTCTAAAACAAATTTACAACAAGCTGCCCCTTGTAACACTTTTTTTCTTTTCCCCCATAATAAGAGTTCTAGGCTGGTCAGTCCATAAAACCAACAGACATCTCCTCCAGAATCCAAAACATAATGGAGAGAGACTCTAAAAATGTAGCAGAAGCATTTCCGCACACTGGTTTCCATCCTCTAGTCTGTGCAGAAATGATTCCACTAGATTCAGAGAGTGCCGTTTCGGAAGGGCTGGGGGGTTCCTCACCCCTTGTAAACTTTTCGGACCTCCTCCAGTTCTTGGATGGGCTCCCATTTCTGGCGGATCGTAAACAGCTGCCGTGGAAGACAAAAAGATTAAAAAAGACAAAAGATTAACAAGCTTACTGGTATTAGGGATTCCTCCTCTCCCATCCCCAAATATCACTCATATTAGCGTTTCGCATTATAGAAGAGGTTATGTAAAATAAGATTTTTTTAAATTCCTTGCAAAATCGACTGTTTTGATTCAAGATAATGCTTTGGCTGTTTTGGGGTTTTCTTTTGACAGGGGCACCAATTTCAGTTTGATAAAGATGAAAATGAAGCTTTGACTTCGCGATTTGATGATTGGATATGTTTTCACTATAGAAATATGGTGTAGTGTTAGAGTTTCATAAATATACACTTCGTTTTAGTTCCTTGTATGTTTTTTATATATTGGTTGTGAGGTGGATTTGTGGAATTAGAATTCATTTATTAGTTATTTCTTTTATTTAGACTATGATAGTATATACCGTTGTTATTTTTTGATTGTTTGAGGTACAGTATATATCGTTTATTTTTTAGTTTTGTTGAGGGTTTTTTTTTGGGTTAAACTAAAGCAAGTCTGCATTACAAATTTTAATTCTATCCTTACTGAAGAGAATTGGAACGCCCTTTTTATTTTCTTGTTTTATATTATTGTTGGATTTTCAAATTCTCCACTGATATCCTTCCTTCCCACAACAACAATTTTGTTTGTAATTGTTGCGCCAACTTTCTCTCTGAAATTTTATACAATTCTGTTCTGTCTTCTATGACTTTTATATTCTGTGAGCTTTGACACCATTACAGATGTATAAGGGTACAAGCTAAACGTGTTTCCTTTGGATGGGGATAAACAAAGTCTAGTCTTTTCTATTGAATTCGATCGGAATAGTTTAACAAAGTTGATTACAACTTAATGACAATCTACAATTCTATTTATCTATTAGCCAATATTATTAGCATCAAATATTAATAGCACTAAAAATGTAGTTATCTATTACATATCTGTAGGCTTCTTACTCCATGATTCTATCTAGATCCTTCGTAATACAGCCCAAGACTTGCCACCCTATCAAGTTCATTTACCTTTTGAGGTTGGTTGGGATCCACTTTTTCCCAAGGTTCAGGATTGTGCCACCTATCAATACTAAAAGCAAAAGGCAGCATGTATTATGGATGAGTTAAAAAATAACCTTTGGCTAATCGTCAGTTTAATAAAAATGCATTTTAGCTATTAAAAAAAAAGACACAATAGTACCACTCGATTTATTTTGAAGTTAGCATCCCAGACTTCCACTGACTTTACTTTGGCTGAATAATTTAAAACTTGCTTTCTTCTGCCATAGTCTTCTACTTCTGTTTTCAGGTCTTTGTATTTTAATTCAGAAAAACAATTCATTTAGAGAGTAATGTGGAAAATCTGCTTATATACTGCTGAGATACAGACAATAAACAATTTTCTTTTATAGTCATCTGATTCTTCCTTCGTTGCAGAATGAAAAAGTTCAGCATCCAACTACAGATAAAAGCATTTTTAAACCTTGTGGGCTTTAAAACCTAAACTCGGTTCTTGCCTAGCTTTATTCCTAATGTTCCATTGAAAAAAAATAAACGCACACAGACACAAACCACACCTCGACTGAAATAGAAAACTTTTTAAAATTAGAACGAATTCTTTCGATTTCTGCATTAGAGGCTTTTTGAACTTTCTTTGAAAAAGACTCTCGTCAAAATGCCACTTCCTCCTTGAGCAATAAAACAAAAAACAAAAAGGGAGAAACATTTGATTTTCCCTTTGTCTGATTTTTATTCTTTGTTCTTGTGTTGGCATCTTCAGTCCAGGGGAGGAAAAAATGTTATTCTTTTGCCTGGAAAGAACCTGATCTGGAATAAAGAGAAGAACCTTCTTTAGGGCGAAGAATAAAAAAGCAGGTGTTGCTTACATGATATCTGATCTTCTCAGCGCTCTGATGCCGGTATACGCCATCCCACTCAGCGTGGTAGTCATAATCATAGCCAGAGGAATCAGCTGAAAGATACAAAGCCCTCCCTTAGCAAATGCATCAAACTATCGATCTACTTGTGAAGGACATTTCCTCTCATATGTCGTTTCCTAATATTTCCTTATCCCTGGAAAGTTTACAGCGATAGCCACTTCCCATCCAAGGATGCTTCTTACCTTGCTGGGCACAGGATGGACAATTTGATACCCTAACTCTGGTTTGTCTAATAGCAAAGCCCAAAACTTACCTCTCTATGCTTGTTCAGGTACCGGAAGATTGGCATGGTGTAAGCAGGTGCAACTCTGAGAGGAGGAAAAAGGAAAAAGAAAAAGTTCCAAAGTTATTTCCGGGAAGCATCCTTTGGGTACCACGCTGGGCAGGTGTTCCCCCTCTCCCTTCCAATTGATCACCCCCTCCCTGGGATACATGAAAGAGCCCTCTTCCTCCCTCATCACAACAACCTGGTTAAGTAGATCCTGCAGAAAATTTCACAGAGACGCACTTCTCCCTTTATATACCGTTAACGCCCAAGGGTGCTGGATGTGTCCCAAGTCACGTAGTAGCTCGGATGGGCAATTCAGCCACCTACGGATACTATAGGAGCACTGCACAGGGTTAGGGTGCTCCCTGGTGGACGTGTGAAGCAATGGTAAGGGCCTTGGGTTAGTAGATTAAGTGTGTGTGGCTAATGGGGTCTGGATGTGAGAATCACTTTATGGTAGTGATTAAGGCAACATGCTAATAATACAGTAGTAGTAGTAAACCCAAAAATACAAAGACCTGAAAACAGAAGTAGAAGACTGTGGCAGAAGAAAGCAAAGATAGTAGTAGTAGTAGTAGTAGTAGTAGTAGTAGTAGTAGTAGTAGTAGTAGTAATAGAAGAGAAGATTTTTTTTATTCGCCAAGTGTGATTGGATACCCAAGGAATTTGTCTCCAGTACATGAGCTCTCAGTGTACATACAAACAACAAAGTGATAAATCATAAATCATAAGCCACAATCATAAATCACAAGATACAAACAACAAGTGATAAATCAGAAGGTACCAATAGGAGAAGGTAATGGGAAAGCTGAGAAGGATAATAGCAATCCCAAAGCATCACTTGAACACCATCGGCATTGACAAATTCACCGTCAGTCAATTGCAAAAGGCAGTTTGACTCACAACTGCTTGCATCCCATGATGGTCCATTTTATGCCCTCAAACAACAATATCTGCCCATCCCAGGTCAGGATGAAGGATTGAATAGATGGATAAAAGTGCTAAATCCAATCTAAACATCTGGCTGACTGGGCGACCCACCCTATATACCCAATTTACACAAATAAAACCAATGTATTAGATTTGTACTGCAGGAAGAATTGATTTTCAGGGAGATCCACACTCATTACTAAATGAGTAAATGGAAGTAGGAAAGGCCTTTCAGATCTACAAAGAAGGTAGTTGCAAGGAATTGCTTCAATCTACAACCTCCATTGCCCTAACCTCACACTGTGTTAGGAAAACGTTGAGCCAATTTTGGGGAGGGTATTATATAACTTGTGAGCTGCCTAGAGCTGTGATGGCGAATCTATGGCACGTGTGCCTGAAGTGGCATGTGAAGCCATGTCGCCCGGCATGTGTGGCCTTGCCTGTTGGTCTTCTAGATTTCTGCCGCGCATGCGCGCATGACAATCCACTGTCCTTTGCACGTACGGCAATGCCAAAAACTGGTGTGTGCATACATGCTGGCCAGCTGATTGTCGGGTGCGCATGCACGTCACAACCCGAAAGTTGGGCTTTTCTGGAGCGCGATCCCTTCGTTCGTTTGCGGCAGTGCCGAAAACCAGCCTGCGCATGCGAGCCGGCCACTTGATCGTTGGGTGCGCATACGCATAGAACCCAGAAGTTTGGCTTGGCCCTGACGTGGCACGTGGCACGATGTGTTTGTCAGCACTGGCCTACAGTTACTTGGTAGGAGATATGGACAGTGTTGTGTCCTCGACCTGCGACTGGTCTCGACTTACGACCAGCCGCAGGTCTTCCAGTCTGCCGGAGGGAACCTTAGCAACAGGCTGTAACAAGCCTGTAAACCGCCGGTCGCGCCTGATTGGCCAAGATGCGACTGGCGGGAAAGCCGGTCTAGCCGCGACCTGATTGGCTCCCCGTTTGACAGCTCGCGTATAAGTAGCTGTCAAACGCGGGAGCCCCTGTCTACCGCGCTTACTATTCTGTACATAGTTTTTTCCTGTGCTTTTCTTGCTCTGCCAAATAAACGGCATTTGTTCTTGCTAACCTGGTCTGGACTCCCTCAATCACGAAATCTAACAGACAGCATAAACATTTAATAAATAAATAAACGAATAGAAAAAGGAGGAGCAGACAGTGAAAACGAGCTAAATTCAGGCCCCTGTAAAATTGACAGAACGCTGACGGAAAACCTGTATTTTCAGATGATTAAAAAAGGCTCCCAAAATTAGTTGTTAGAAAAGGCTGCAATGCTCGCGCGAGAGAGGTCGTAGTAAATCTTCTCTCTGGATTAGCAGCTTGTCCAAATGCAATCCTAGGACAAGAAGGGCACCATTTTGGACCCAGCCTCTGGCAGGGGAGAAAATTAGGTTTCCCCAAGGTGCTCAAACCAACAGTTTGCTGAAGTGTGGCTTATTCCATGGAATATAATTTGTATCCCTTCCCAGCATTTGGCAAACAGCAAAAATGCAAACCATTTGCAAGGCCGCAACGAAGCTACGCTGCATCCTAGGTCAGGGCCTGTTGGTCTGGCTTGCAAGGCGGCCCCTCTCTTTGAAGGGACGCTCAGTTGCGGACCAGGAAAATCCCCCTCTCACCTGTTGCCTGGTTGCAAAAGGAAAGCCCACAAGGCCTGGAACAAGTGGACGAAATGCACCTCCCACCTTGCCCCAGATTCGGGTCCATCCTGTTTCAATTGCATTTCCGCATCCTGTTCACACAACACCTTTCTCTAAGTCCCCTGAAACCTAATGGTTGCATTCCTATGACATGCTAACCTTGGATACTTCTTTTCCTTTCCCTTCCTTCATCCATTCCATTCCTTTCCCCTTCTTCTTCCCTTCCCTTCATCCATTCCTTTCCTTTTCTTCCTTCCTTCCCTTCATCCATTTATTTTTTTTCTTTTATTTCCTTCCCTTCCCTTCCCTCCATCCATTTATTTCCTTTTCTTTCTTCCTCCCTTTCCCCCTTCCAACAACCACTGAGCAGGGGGTTGGACTATATGACCTACAAGGTCCCAACTCTGTTATTATTCTATTCTAGTCTTCCTTCCTTCCCTTCCTTCCCCCAGGTGCTTTTCCTTGCCCAGCCTCCTTCTCCGGGGCTAAACGGTGGGTCACACGGCTTCCTTGGCCTGCTCCAATCCATTTTATCGCCCACCCAGCTGGCCAAGCCCCCTTCTCACCCTGTTTCCGTTACTGTTCAGGCCTTTCTTGATGTGTGGCCCGTGAGAGGGAGAACAAGAGGGGTGACCACTCCCTTGCCTTGCTCACTTCTAGTGGAAAGATGCCTCTTCTTCCCCCAAGCCAAGTCCTGGAGGATGACAGGAAGAAGGCAGCAGAGTGAACACAAAGGGAAAAGTCGGTTAGAAGCAGTTGGTCCTTCCTTCCTTCCTTCCATCCATCCATCCATCCATCCATTTTTTAGCACAGGGATACTAATTTAATCTGGTTTTATATTTTGTATTTTGCTATGTTTATATTTGTTTTAAATTGCCTGTGCACTGCCCCAAGTCCCTTTCTGGGAAAGGGTGCGGTATATAAATTTAATAAACTTCAAACTTCATTAGTTTCCCCAAAGCCTGGCTTAAGAACATAGGGCCTAATACTCACTGAGGACAGGTTTATTTTTAAATTGGCGCCAGCACATCATAGTAAGTAGACGACAGTGACCAAGAACTGAAATCCTATGGCTGTGAATCCTTTCTCAGATTCACCACCTTCTCTTTTCTCCCATTTTTTGGTTTCTACTCTTATAATTGTGTACCATCAAGTTTGTTGCTGCTTCTTAGTGACTGCCTTGGTTTTCTCCAGAATGATCGGTTCCTAAAACCGATGTTTGGGAAGCCAGGCTCTGCCTGTCACAAGCCAGGACAAAGGGTGAGCGATGGAGGAGTAACACCTCCTTAAAAAAACTTGGTCCAGCTGGCCCGGCTGGGAGCCCCTCGTAAGGGCTCCTTTTCCAGGGTTACGGGAGAAGACGGTCCACGGTTTTGAAGGCGGAAGAGGGTATGATAAAAGCGGAAGAGGGTATGATAAAAGGCAGATAAAAGCAGAACTATCTTCTAGGAGAAGGGAAACTCTGATTACAAACCTTCACTGCCTTGTGGCTACATCCACTACTAGAAAAGGCCTCAAAGTAAGATCCAAGTATGCCAATGAATGATGATCGGTCCCTAACTTGGTCTTTCCATGGTGGCAGCAATCGCCATGGTAACCGCATCTCCTCACCTTCCTGCTGGTCATTCTCTTCTTCTCTTTCCTTCCACATTGCACAATAACAGTCAACTATCAACAAGGCATTTTGCCTGGCTAATCAATTACATCTGAACAGCAAAATTGATGAACGAGCCAAGAATCCCTCAAAAAGATACCACCAGACCTTCCATTTATTGAATAACTAAGTCATATGATGTTACAAAAATACTGAAGTAAACTCAGTTTCTTGAATTTACAGATTAGATACAGATTAACAGAGTTGGCAGGGAACTTGTAGGTCATCTAGTCCAGGGGTCTCCAACCTTTGCAACTTTAAGTCTGAAGGACTTCAGCTCCCAGAATTCAGCAAAGCTGGCTGGAGAAGTCTGGGAGCTGAAGTCCTTCAGACTTAAAGTTGCAAAGGTTGGAGATCCCTGCTCTAGTCCAATCCCCCCTGCCCAAGACGAAGACCCTACACCATTTTTGACAGATGGCAGTCCAATCTCTTCTTAAAATCTTCCAGTGATGAAGCTCCCACAACTTCGGAAGGCAACTTCTGTTCCATGGGTTGATTGTTCTCATTGCCAAAAAATCTCTCCTTATTTCCAGGTTGAATCTCTCCTTTTTTCAGTTTCCATCCATCCAGCCGGATAAACTATGTTTTAATAAATGCATTCAGCCATTTAGACTGCTTTCCTTTCGTTATTCCACCCCCCTTTTATAGATCTTTTCATTTATTGTTGAAGATGAAAATATTTGTATATGTTGGTATGTAGTCGCTTTGCAAATGATATAATCACATTCTAAACAATTTTTCATAAAATTGCAACTCGTTGTGAGTTAGTGAGGGCTTTACGGTCTCCAGGGATTTTTCAAACTGTCTATATTTCACAGTTGTGGCTTCCACTTCGTTTTCTTGCAACGCTAGCAAAGCAGCCTAAGAGAAAAATAAAAACGGAAGACTCTCATTATAAATGAAATATAAATCATCCTCAAAAACGTAGATACATATACAGGTCATCCTCGACCACAATCAAGCCCAAAGCTTCTGTTGTTAAGTGAGACATTTGTTAAGTGATTTGTGCTCCAGTTTACGACCTTCCTTGCCCCAGTTGTTAAATGAATCACCGCAGATGTTAGTGGCACAGTTGTTAAGTGAATCTTTTGTTCAGTTTGCTTCTCAGAGGTTGCAAAAGGGGATTACATGAGCCTAGGCCACAGAAACCGTCGTAAATATGAGCCCGTTGCATTTTGGTCACATGACGCGGGGGATTTTGGGGGCCTCGAGATGCTCCCATGTAACACCTCTCCTGCACGAGCTGCACTGGCTGCCTGTGGCTTTCCGGGTGCGCTTCAAGGTGTTAGTAACCACCTTTAAAGCGCTCCATGGCATGGGACCTGGTTATTTGCAGGACCGCCTCCTACCACATACCTCCCTCCGACCTGTTCGCTCCCACAGAGAGGGTCTCCTCAGGGTGCCGTCAGCCGGGCAATGCCGGCTGGTGACTCCTAGGGGGAGAGCCTTCTCTGTGGCAGCCCCCGCCCTCTGGAATGACCTGCCCCCCCCGACCTACGTACAACCACAGACCTGCGCCTCTTCCGCCAGGCATTGAAAACACATCTATTCCATGCGGCCGGCCTGGCGTAGTTTTTAAATTTGGCTTTTAATAGGGGTTTTACTGTGAATTTAGTACAGGCATTTTAGTTTAATCCATTTTTAAGGCGTTTTTATTGTATTTGTTGTTTATTGTCGTTTTTTATTAGTGCCTGTTCACCGCCCTGAGTCCCGCAAGGGAGATAGGGCGGTATATAAATACGAATAAAATCAAAAATCAAATGACCTCAGAGATGCCGCAACCTTGTAAAATGATAATAAGTTACCTTTTTCAATGCCATTGTAACTTTGAATAGTCACTAAACAAACTGCTGTTGAGGATTACCTGTACACACACACACACAATTATTTACTAGTCTGTCCCCTACTTCCTTTAAATCCTGTTACCAAGGCATTATAAATTTAAAAAAAATGACTTACTTCCTTACAGAGATTCTCAAGATCCGCTCCAGAGAACATTTTAGTTTGACTTGCTATATCTGCTAAGGAAACATCAGACTCTAGGGGAATTCTTTCCGTGCAGATTTTCAGAACCGAGAGCCTTCCCTATTGTAAAACACCAAGAAAGAGGCAGAGTTACTCAACGCACTTTACAGGCTACGATCTACACACTCTTAAAAGCACAGCCCACCCCTAATGAATTAAAAAAAAAAAAGCAATGCACACAGTGTATCAAGCATATGGTTGCCTGGATTAGACCTAGATTATAGTGTACAAAATTAATGATAACTCTGTTAAAAGGATGAGAAGGTTACACATCTCAATATGCCAAATGCATTTGTTTTGTTGTTGCTCAGTGTGTTGTGTGGCTTTAGTCACTACCCTGTTTCCCTGAAAATAAGATCTCTCCAGATAATAAGCCCAATCGGACTTTTGAGTGCATGCGCTAAAATAAGGCCTCCATGAAAATATTGCAACACAGCAACAGCCATGAGGTGACCATGCTCGCCTGCACCTCAAAAATAATAAGACCTCCCCGAAAATAAGGCCAAACACTTATTTTGGGGCTCAAAATAAATAAATGAAACCCTGTCTTATTTTTGGGGAAACATGGTATATTCTATAAACTAGTGTTTTATTGCAGGGGTCTCCAACCTTTGCAACTTTAAGTCTGAAGACTTCAGCTCCCAGAATTCTCCAGCCAGAATTCTGGGAGCTGAAGTCCTTCAGACTTAAAGTTGCAAAGGTTGGAGACCCCTGTTTTATTGTGTTCACTGTTAGGAAATTTCTCCTTCATTCCAGGTTGCTTTTCTCTTTGGTAAGTCTCCAACCATTGTTTCTTTTCCTGCCTTCTGGTGTTTTGGAGAATAATTTCACCCCTTCTTCTTTGTGGCAGCCTCTCAAATACTGAATGTCTGAAATGAGCAACCCTATTCCAATATTTCTCACCCAAAACAGAATATTTAGATATAATGAACTTTGATTTCAAAATCATCTACAGTTTTATGCCATACCTTCTCATCTGGTGGTGGAACGTAAATTATCTTGTCTAAGCGTCCCGGACGCATCAAGGCATCATCCAACCGGTCTGGTCTATTTGTTGCAGCAACAACTAGGACATCTTTGTTAAAAACTTCCTGAAGTTCTAACTAGTAAGTTGATAGAAATGAGGAACTGTTAGCTACAATATTTTAACTGTTTAAACCATCCTCTCTTTCCTTGGCTTTAGATAGTCCACCAACATGCTTTATTTCAGCTAAGGAAGCAAAAGGGTTTCTCCTGTTCTCATTCAACAGGGTATAATGATGTGATCTTATACAGGTAGTCCTCGACTTACGACTATAACTGAGCCCCAAATTTCTGTTGCTAAGTGAGATATTTGTTAGGTGAATTTTGGCTCATTTGATAACCATTCTTGTCACAATTGTTAAGTAAATCAATGCACTTGTTAAGCTAGTAGCACGGTTGTTTAGTGAATCTGGCTTCCTCACTCACTTTGCTCGTCAGATGTTCGCAAAAGGGGATCACATGACCCCAGAAAACTACAACAGTCATAAGTACATGCCAGTTGCTAAGCGCCTGGATTTTGACCATGTGACCACGGGGATGCGAGAAACGGTCCTGAGTCACTTTTTTTTTAGTCCTGTTGAAACTTCAGTCACCAAATGAACTGCTGTAAGTCGAGGAATACTCGTAAAAGAGGAATTCTAGAATCGTCTTTAAGTACAAAATCCAGTTAACTTTGAATCACTTGTTATTGCAATGGCACAGCGGTAGTGCAGTACCTAATATACCTAATACTTCACATGCTGACAGCAGCGAGAACGGTGTATGCACAGCAATGTGAAAAGTGAAAATACTCCTTCAGAAAAGGAGATAATAAGGAAGATGCTAACAGGCGCAGAAATGGATAGACTAACATTAGAATTAAAAAAACAAAGGAGAGGCAGATTATTATGACACATGGAACAGATCTGATCCATGGTTGGAAATACGAGGTGGGAGTCGGAATATGAAAAAATTAGGCTACGTAGACCTGAAATGAGATATTATATATGTATTAGAACAGGGATGTCCAAACTTGGGAACTTTAAGACTTGTGGACTTCAACTCCCAGAATTCCCCAGCCAGCATAGCTGGCTGGGGAATTCTGGGAGTTGAAGTCCACAAGTCTTAAAGTTCCCAAGTTTGGACATCCCTGTATTAGAATGAATACGTTGGTCAAAAATAATTGTATAAGACTAGCACTGTGCAAAAAGTATATATGATATTTGTCTTGTGCTTTGGTTTCTATGGCGGATGAAACCCCAGGATGGTCACACTGGGTTCGATATGCTTATTTGTAAATTGTGTGTGTGTGTGTGTACTTATTCCACAACACCCTGTTAGGCCCCAATTAAGGGAGGAGACATACTGTTTCCTTTTCTGCCTTTCGGCTCATCACCAGAGACCATCTAGACAGAAAGCCATGAGTTCCGTTGTGTGATTTTTTTATACGTGTGTTACGTTTTTTACATATAAAACGAATGTTACGTTCGAATCCCAGGAAGGGTATGGCTAGCTGATGAGAGCTAAAAAGCTCGAAATAGATCTATACTCGTCTCCCTGACTTATTTATTGATCAGCTCAAAAAACATAACATATATATAAAAATAAAGAGTGCAGTACTGCAGGCCACTTCTGCTGACTGCTTGCAATTTGGCAGTTCAAATCTCATCAGCTGACTCATCCTTCCATCCTTCCGAGGTCGGTAAAAGGAGAACCCGGATTGTTGGGGGCAATATGATGATTCAGTAAACCGCTTAGAGAGAGCTGTAAAAGCACTATGAAGCGGTATACAAGTCCAAGGGCCATTGTGTCCATATACCTCTTTATCACTTTCAGCTGGTTCTTGACTCTCATCTTCCGCCTCTGCTTTATTTCCTCTGCGCTCAGTTAACTTGACTCCGATGCCATCCAACTCGTTGAGAAGGACGGATAGAACCCTCTCCTGGACGCCACTGCCGGTTTTCATTCCCGATCGGGATCCCAGGATCGCATCAATTTCATCCAGGAAAACTATTGCTGGAGTGTTTGCTCTCGCTTGACGAAACACCTTGGAGGGAAACAAAACAAAACAGAAGAGAATCACAAATAGCTCAACCTATTAAGTCTATCAGTGGAGTGGCGCGGTGGCCTAGAGGTGGAGCCCTCGCCTCACAATCAGGAGGCTGTGAGTTCGATCCAAAGTAGAGGCAGATATTTCTCTCTCATGGGCACAGTGAGTAATTATCTGCTGTGAACTCTGCATTGGTGACAGGAAGGGCATCTGGCCGGTAAATACTCAGCTCCATTCAGTTGCCCAGACTCCACCCCAATGCAAGGGATTATGGGGGTCAAAAGAAGAGGATGATGAAGTCTACCAGCTGCAAAATAAATAACAAAACTACATAAGGGTAATTCACGGCTTACAACCGTGCATTCGTTCAAAGTTACAACGTGCAACCTTGAAAAAGTGACACGAATGGTTTTTTTCCCACTTTGTAGCATGCGTTCAAAATTCAGATGCTTTGACAACTGATGCATACTTATGACCATTGCTGTGTCCCAAGGTCATCTTTTGACGAGCAAAATCAATGGGGAAGCCAGATTCGTTTAACAGCCATGTTACTAATTGCGTTGATTCACTGAACAAGCCGTAAAAGGGGGGCAAAACTCACTGAACAAACGTCTCACTTAACGGCAGAGATTTTGGGCTCAATTGTGGTCATGTCGAGGACTACCCATCAGCTTGTCAAGCGTTTCCGTGACTACTATCAAGCTGCCATAGAGAAGGGAGGAGAATTCCATGCATACTTTTGGCTAGTCAGGTCTCATATTCTTGCAGCTGGCATGTGAAATATGCATGTCCATAACCTGCCGTAGCATCTTGTTGGTGAATGTGATTTATGATTTAGGCAGAGGGGAGGGGACACAGGGGTAAAGTTCAGACACCATTAAGTGGAATTCAGTTTCGGCTCCACAGAAGATCATGCCAAGATGTTGACTACACTACCTGTACTTTCGGTCCTCACTGGAAGAAAAAACTCGCACCTGAGACAAAATCTTCTCTGACTCTCCGACCAAAGGTGAGAAGAGGTCAGCACCGTTCACAGACAAAAAGGAACAATGAGAAGAGGAGGCGGCTGCTTTCACGAGCATCGTTTTGGCACAACCGGAGGGTCCATAGAGAAGGATGCCCTTTGGGCGGGCCAGCCCCATCCGGACAAAGGCTTCTGGGAATTTGATTGGCCATTCGATGCTCTGCAAATCATGAAAAGAACAGAACCTTCCGTGAACTTCTCAGGCTGCAAAATCCTACAAGGCAATTCTGTCAAGTGTTTGCGGCAGCAATCAAATCCAGAAAGCACACACAGGAAACTGATTAAGCAGGATTCATTAACTTCTCTTTACATACAATATAACACACATAAGTAAATGCAGCCGATCAGTTTAGTTCTCAGCCCAGACTAGTTTCAGTTTCAGAGCGTCTTAGCACAGCTAAGCCACGCCCAAACTTCTTACTTAAGTTTCTGTTCCCAAATAAGCCTCGTTGGCTGACCTGTTACCATGCCTATTCATTGGCTGACCTTGTTACCAGGTCTCTGCCAGTTCATGAATATTCTGACAAATTGACCTTCCAACCAGTTTTATGAGCAAGCCACAATTGCCTGGAGTCACACAGATCATGATTAATCATAAACCATGGCTTTAGAGGACTGGGCTTGCACCCATCCTACTGCGGCCCCAGCAAGATACGCTGAATGTCTTCTCATTCCGAATTTTAGTCCGTTTTGTGAACAAAGCAACAACTTTATTTTTTAAAACAAAGTGATTTAACAACTGATCACCGCACTGAACAACTGCTGCAGCTTTCCTAAGGAGCACAGGAGCAAAATTTGGGCATTTGGCAACCAACCGGTATTTACAAGAGTTGCACCATTTGATCATGTGTTCACCGTCTGTGACCTTCCAACAAGAAAAGTCAACGGGGAAAGATGCGTTCACTTAACGACCGTTTGATTTACTTAATTGCAGTGATTTGCTTAGCAGCCATGGTCAAATAGGTTACAAAAACAGGTGTGGCTCACTTAATAAACACCTTACATAGCACGGAAATTGTTTTCCTAATTGTGGTGATGAAGTTGAAGACTAGAGGCTAAAACATATGAAGAACGGTTGCAGGAACTGGGTTTGTCTAGTTTAATGAAAATAAGAACTAGGGGAGACATGATAGCAGTCTTCCAATATCTCAAGGGCTGCCCCAAAGAAGAAGGAGTCAAGCCATTCTCCAAGGCACCTGAGGGCAGGACAAGAAGCAATGGGTGGAAATTAATCAAGAGGTGAAGCAACTTAAAATTAAGGAGAAATTTCCTGACAGTTAGAACAATTAATCAGTGGAACAGCTTGCCTCCAGAAGTTGTGAATGCTCCAACACTGGATGTTTTTAAGAAGATGTTGGATAACCATTTGTCTGAAGTGGTGTAGGGTTTCCTGCCTAAACAGGGGGTTGGACTAGAAGACCTCCAAGGTCTCTTCCAACTCTATTCTATTCTATATAGTTTTTGCACTATTTGAACACGTTGGGTTTATCCGAACGCATTAAATAAGTACGGAAATCTGGTTGCCTCTTTGGAGGCCAACCAGAATGGCCTTCATTTCAGACTCTGCTCTGTAAGTCTACCTGTTTTAATTTTAATTTCACATCTTCAAGGCCACCAATCTGATCCCACGAGACGGGCTTGAAGTCTGTTAACCCGATTCCGCTTCGGAAGGACGACGGCTGGATCTTTTTCAGGGCCTCGAGGAAGTCTGACATCTCGACAGGGCAAACTGAATCCTGAAGACGAATGCAAACAGGAACAGAAAACATTGATTCACTTTTGAGCAACAGAATAAGCTGGGAAGGCCAAGCGAATTCCCTGGTAGAAAAGAAAAGACGCCACGCGAAGAAATGCGAAAGAGCTTCTTACTGTGCGGTTACGAAAGAGGGCATGCATGGCGGCCTCTCTGCAGAGCGAGGTGAGGTCAGCCCCAACAAAACCCGGCGTTATTTCTGCCAGTTGTAGCAACTGAACGTCGTCCGACAGAGGCATGCCGGCGGTAATCAGTTGCAGAATAGCTTTCCTTTGCTTCAGAGTCGGGCTCATTCAACAGGGTATAATGATATGATCTTATACAGGTAGTCCTCGACTTACGACTATAACTGAGCCCCAAATTTCTGTTGCTAAGTGAGATATTTGTTAGGTGAATTTTGGCTCATTTGATAACCATTCTTGTCACAATTGTTAAGTAAATCAATGCACTTGTTAAGCTAGTAGCACGGTTGTTTAGTGAATCTGGCTTCCTCACTCACTTTGCTCGTCAGATGTTCGCAAAAGGGGATCACATGACCCCAGAAAACTACAACAGTCATAAGTACATGCCAGTTGCTAAGCGCCTGGATTTTGACCATGTGACCACGGGGATGCGAGAAACGGTCCTGAGTCACTTTTTTTTTAGTCCTGTTGAAACTTCAGTCACCAAATGAACTGCTGTAAGTCGAGGAATACTCGTAAAAGAGGAATTCTAGAATCGTCTTTAAGTACAAAATCCAGTTAACTTTGAATCACTTGTTATTGCAATGGCACAGCGGTAGTGCAGTACCTAATATACCTAATACTTCACATGCTGACAGCAGCGAGAACGGTGTATGCACAGCAATGTGAAAAGTGAAAATACTCCTTCAGAAAAGGAGATAATAAGGAAGATGCTAACAGGCGCAGAAATGGATAGACTAACATTAGAATTAAAAAAACAATCTTCAAGGCCACCAATCTGATCCCACGAGACGGGCTTGAAGTCTGTTAACCCGATTCCGCTTCGGAAGGACGACGGCTGGATCTTTTTCAGGGCCTCGAGGAAGTCTGACATCTCGGAACAGAAAACATTGATTCACTTTTGAGCAACAGAATAAGCTGGGAAGGCCAAGCGAATTCCCTGGTAGAAAAGAAAAGACGCCACGCGAAGAAATGCGAAAGAGCTTCTTACTGTGCGGTTACGAAAGAGGGCATGCATGGCGGCCTCTCTGCAGAGCGAGGTGAGGTCAGCCCCAACAAAACCCGGCGTTATTTCTGCCAGTTGTAGCAACTGAACGTCGTCCGACAGAGGCATGCCGGCGGTAATCAGTTGCAGAATAGCTTTCCTTTGCTTCAGAGTCGGGCTCCCAATGACGATCTAAAGGAAAGATGGAAAACAGGGGCATTTGGTTAACCGTTAACACTCCCAAAAGTTGGCTGAACCCAGGGCAAGTACAGCTTAATCTGAACCAGATCTCAAAAGCCCCAGGAGGACGAAGGCGGTCGCAAAACAAGGACTGTGTGCATTGATATGCCTCTAGCTTTTTCTAACCCTCTCCAGGAAGCACCAACCAGTTGGCGGAAGGACACGACTATGAGTTACCTCTTGATCGAATCGGCCTGGTCTCCTCAAGGCAGGGTCCAGGGCGTCTGGCCTGTTGGTGGCCCCTACAATGACCAGCCCATGTCCTTGGCTAAATCCATCCATAAGAGTTAGCAACTGAGCCACCAGGCGATGCTCAGGGAGATGACCGGAAGCTGCCCGCTTGGGACACAACGAATCGATCTCGTCAATGAAGAGGACGGTGGGCCCTTCGCTGGAGAGTTCTCTCGCTTGCTCGAAGACCCGTCGCAAGTTCTCCTCGCTTTCGCCAGGCCGCGAACCACAGACCACGGGGCCACTGAGGCCCACCAGACAGGCCCCGGCTTCTCCAGCCACCGCCTTGACCAGCAGCGTCTTGCCAACTCCCGGCGGCCCGACCAAAAGAACTCCCTTGGGGACCGAGAGGCCTAATTTTTTGAAGCTGTTCGGGAAACGCATTGGCAGTTCAATCGTTTCTTTTAAAGCCCGGCTGATTTCATCCAATCCGGCCACCCGGATTTTCGAACCGTCCCCCATCAGGCGACTGTACCTCTCCAACGTGACTCTCTCCTTAATGTGGATGTTGGTTTGCGGGGTGATCAAGCCGGCTTCTTCCGGGCTGGACGGTCCCATGGACAATATTTCGAGGCACTCAACAGGGTTGCCCAGAATTGGGGGGAAAGTCACGACGTGTTGGCGTGCCACGCAGGCCTTTCTCAAAAGCTCGCGCACCACTTCCGGAAACGCTGTTTCGGGAAGGGCTGTTTTTGAGGCCTGGTTTTTAAAAACGACTCGGACCGTCACGTGTCTTAGCTTGGGGCAGGCCACCACTCTCAGCTGGTCCATGCTCACAGTCTGTCTTCGCAGCTGGCTTTCCCTTAATCCCCAAGTCCTGCATTTGAGGTCGAGCTGCAGGTAGCCATCAGCCGAATCGTGCCTTGGCCAGGCCGTGCACAGGCAAGAGCCGCTAGGCAAGGTGATCTGGATCAAGGAGCCCAGCTTAGCGCCTAGCAAGGCGAATGCCGCAGGACCAAGCCTGCACCGCTGGCTGCCCTCATCTTCTGGATCCGGTGGAAGCAGTTTCAACAGAGCCATCTTCTGAGACGGGCATGGATCAGGCAGGAAGGCAGGTTCCTGAATAACTTAAAACAAAACCGTGTAAGAAGTCAAACAATACTCCAGTCAGGAGCTACCAACTCAGACAAACAATCCAACCGTAAGCAACAGCCAAAAGAAAGAACCACCAAGAACCTTCCCTGACAAGGCAAACCCTATATAAAAATAATATATGTCTATCAATAAACATTATTGTAAATAACATGTATATATAAATAAAGGAAACCTGACTTCTTTTTAACACTGATGATGTTACCCAGTTGGGCCATGAAATGTCTGCAAGAAATTATGATTATGAGCCGCGGTGGCGCAGTGGTTAGAGTGCAGTCCTGCAGGCTACTTCTACTGACTGCCGGCTGACTGCAATTTGGCAGTTCGAATCTCACCAGGCTCAAGGTTGATTCAGCCTTCCAAGGTGGGTCAAATGAGGACCCAGATTGTTGGGGGCAAGAGGCTGACTCTGTAAACTGCTTAAAGAGGGCTGTAAAACACTCATATACGTAACAAATACAAAGGCATAATATATGTGTGTTACAGAAAAATGTTTACATATATGTTATAAGTTCAAAGGTTTACAGAATAACAAGTTTCTACTAATTCTAGTACACCAGTATTTTATATTTTGGTATTATTTACTATTTCCGTGTGTGTGTGTGTGTGTGTGTGTGTGTGTATATGAATGATTGGCAGGAAAATATGTTCCAGGCTTAGTTAGAAGGATAGAGTCAGGATAGAGCAGCTTAGTTAGAAGGATAGTCAGGATAGAGCAGCTTTGGGCCCTTCAGCAGCAAAGACTGCATTGTGCATTCCTACAACAGATTGAACTCCATCATATACCTGGAACGTGTGAATGCAGAAAACCATCTTAAACAGGGTTAACTATCCTGGCTCAGATATCAAGGAAATGCTCTTCTGCAAAGCCTCAATGCACACCGCCAACCGTGCAGTTCATCACAAAGCCTTCCAAAGGAGGACCCAAACATAAATAACCCGCGTGCAACACACACACGCGTGGATCTCTCAATCTAATGAGCCTTCTGATGCCCTGGAACTACAATTCCCAGAATTCTCAGCTCACATCCTAAGGATGTGAGTTCAGTGCATTGACTGATAGATGAACGGATGCAAAAGAAGCAATTTAAATACTGACCTCATGCAAGCTGTAGCAGGCGAAGGCCGGGTGGGTGGGGGGGGCGAGAAACCCTCTCCCGTCTTGGTAGACTGGAAGGAAGGAAGGAAAGAAGGATAAAAAGGAAGATAAAACGTGTTGCTGCAAAAGGACTGCTGGAGTTAAGGAAGTACGTCATTGGCTAGTCGCCCTGCCCATCAGTGCGAACGCAATACTCGGCTCGGTCGAGCGGCTGTTCTCTACGTCCAATCCGGTGAGGGGCTCTGAAACGCCCCTCACCGGAAAAGGGAGGAGTCGGGCCGGGCTGGAGAAGAAGACTGGGGATTGGATAACGCCCTCGAATGGGCGGTGCAGAATTGGAAAAAAAAAGAGGGCGGGGCGGGTGCGCTTTAATAATTGAATGCAGGTGGGGCTCTGTGAGTGACGTCATCGAGGAGGAGAAATTGGCGGGTTTTTTGTTGATGTTGATGTTGATGTTGAATGTTACAAAAGATTTCCGAGATAGTGTTTGTTTGTTTTTTAGTTAAAAAGGCTACATATTTCCTGTCTGAGTAGAGGATCAATGAAAACGGAAACTTTACCTTGACTTTGGAATAATTAACAATTTGGCCAGAGGCTGGGATTGGGCTCATAATTCAGGGTGGTTCATTATTTTTTCCTTAAAACACGTGCCTGTGAGGAAAACAATTGCAACATGAATAAAATGAATTGCAAATAACAGAAACATATAAACATGAAAAGCTAAGGGCAGAAAAAAGACCCAGTGATCTGTGGACTCTGCCCTTTGAGTTTATTTGTTTTCTTTTGAATTTATTATTTTTAATTATATTTTATTTAATTATATTTTAATTATTTTATTTTTATTTTAATGACTTAGAAAAATAGAGCAAGATGGTGCCTTTTGTGTTTCCTATCCAATAAAGATATATCTTTTCCCCAGTAATAGCTTACTTCTATGAATTCAAGTAGAGGGAGGGGAAAAATTATATTTAGGGCCCCTAAAATCTCCTGAATATTTATATATATATATATATATATGTAGATTTTGGTTTATTCGGGTCTTTTCCCGTGTAAAATTAAAGGTGTTTTTGCAACATTTCGATGGGATCACCCCCATCATCATCAGGCTTTGGCTTCTGCCTTTTGCAAATGAAAAATCATATTAATATATGATTTCCTGTGGCTGAATGCCAGCAAAATAATAATAATAACAATAATAACAATAACAACAACAACAACAACAATAATAATAATAATAATAAGGATTGTAGGGAAATAGTGTTAAGGGTTTTAAAGGTTTTAAGATTTTAAAATTTTAGCGCAGGGTAAATTATTTAATTCAATTTTAAATATTGTATTGTTGTATTTATAAATATGCTTTTTAAGTACTGTGCACTGCCCCGAGTCCCTTCGGGGAGAGGGTGCGGTCTATAAATCAAATAAATAAATGAATAAATACATTACTAGAAATTGTGGCATATAATCAATGAATTTTCCAAGTAGAAAGTTTCATATTTCTATACTGCTGGCATAAAGAAATGATTTTAAAAGGCTAATTAATGTGCTTATTTTTCTGCAAGGGGACTTGATATATGTGCGAGGGGAAAAGTAATCTCTCATCCAAATTAATCTCTGGGATGAATATATCTTTATGTAGAAATTAAGAAATTCTGGATGCCTTGAACTATAAGCGTTTTTTTTTTCCTGGAAGAATGTCTAATAAAACTTAAAACTTGATTTGCATGGCAATTTTATTACTTGTATTAACAAGATATTTTACGTATCGCCAACAAGTACCAGGTCCCTGATCGTATCTTGTTACAGAGCTCAATAATACTAAATGTTAACCAGTTAGGTTTGTGTAGTCCTAAAGGTTTATTAAGCACATTTATTAAGTTTATTAAGAACATTTGTCCCCCCCCCCCACCTTCATAAACAACAGCACCCTGTACTGATAAAGTTACAACCCTCTTTGCATAAAGTAAGTTTCTTGCCTTCTGCTATTTGCCTTACTTGAATATACAGGTGAGCCGAGGAAAATCCGTCATTTGATTTCTGTTTCTTGAAAGTTATTTCTCTTGCTGCTAGAATCATAAATAGTAATAATTTGTTATATGGTCAGTTTTAAGTGGACAGATAATATTAGATTAGGTCAGATTACTGGCATTACTCCTTTAAAAACTACTCAGATCTGTGCTGAGATTATGTATGTATGTATCAGTGGTGGGTTTCAAATTTTTTAGAACCTACTCTGTAGGTGTGGCCTATTTTGTGGGCGTGGCTTGGCAGTCATGTGATAGGGTGGGAGTGGTCACCTTTTAAATGTGGTGAAACTCATTTAACAACGCTCTTGCTTAGCAACCAAAATTTTGGACTCAATTGTGATGATAAATTCTTTCTTTCTTTCTTTCTTTCTTTCTTTCTTTCTTTCTTTCTTTCTTTCTTTCTTTCTTTCTTTCTTTCTTTCTTTCTTTCTTTCTTTCTTTCCTTCCTTCCTTCCTTCCTTCCTTCCTCCTTTCCTTTCCTTTCCTTTCCTTTCCTTTCCTTTCCTTTCCTTTCCTTCCTGTTGGGTCACTGGCAGCGGCGGGCCAGATTTACTTCCAGGTACGCCGGTGGAACCCCCTCTCACCGGTTCTCTAAATTCCACTAACCGGCTCTCGCGAGTAGGTGCGAGCCTGCAGAAACCCACCACTAGTATGTATGTAATGATAAATTAACCAACTATATTTGGTTACAACATCCTGTTTAATACCTCTCTCTCTCTCATACATCCATTCATCAGGAAGAGGGAACTGAGACTTTCCTTCATACCCACTAGATGGCAGCTGAGTATCAGTAATGAAATTTTATTTTCAGAGTTAGTAAGAGTTTAAGAGAATAAGTTTAGTTGGAGAAGCAGGTTTAAATCCAAAATTGCTACAGACTCTACAGAGAGAGATTGGAGACAGGGAAGGCAATAACTGTGCAATTCTTGTGCAATTCTCTAAAGTGGATAGTCTGAAACCTCAGGGCCACACAAAGCCCAAAAATCTATCCAAAAGACACTGTTGCCTAGTTGTAAAATTCTAAGATGACACAAAAGGAACGTTATTAAATAAACACAAATATTCCTAATGTCATTGCCATGTTTGTAATGGCATGGAATTAATTTGATGTATTAAGTTCAGTGAAATAAAATTTCACTGGGTTTGGCTAGTCTTGAGAAAAGAAGGACTAGCGGGCACATCATAGCAATATAACAATATTTGAGAGGCTGACACAAAGAAGGGAGGGTCAATTTATTTTCTGAAGAACCAGAAGACAGGACAAGAAACAATGGATGGAAACTCATCAAGGAGAAAAGCAACCTGGAATTGAGGAGAAACTTCCTAACACTGAGGACAATTCTTCTTCTTCTTCTTCTTCTTCTTCTTCTTCTTCTTCTTCTTCTTCTTCTTCTTCTTCTTCTTCTTCTTCTTCTTCTTCTTCTTCTTCTTCTTCTTCTTCTTCTTCTTCTTCTTCTTCTTCTTCTTATTATTATTATTATTATTATTATTATTATTATTATTAATATTAATATTATTTTACTAGATTTCTAGGCCGCCCCCTCTCCCCGAAGGGACTCGGGGCGGTGTACAGATAAAAATTAAAACTACTAAAACCATAACAATACATACAAAGTTAAAATCAAATTAAATAGTCTTCTGTACAAATTTATAAAAGTTAAAAACTAACCCCATAAAACCGAATAAAATAATTTAAAATTACAGACTGGGGCGAGCAGCATGAAGTTAGGCCAAGCCGGCTGGATGGAACAAGTGAGTTTTGAGTTTCTGGCGGAAGGAGCGGAGGTCCATGGTCGTTCTGATATCAGGGGGAAGGTCATTCCAAAGGGTTGGGTCCATCACAGAGAAGGCCCTTCCCCTGGGCGTCGCCCGCTGGCATTGCCTAGTGGACGGCACCCGGAGAAGTCCCTCTGTGAGAGCGAATCGGCCGAAGGGATGTATGGGATAGGATGCGATCCCGATGGAATTAACCAATGGAACAGTTCGCCTGCAGAAATTGTAGGTGTTTCATCACTGGAGGCTTTTAAGAAGAGACTTGTCTGAAATGGCATAAGATCTCCTGTTTGAGCAGGGAGCAGGACCAGAAGACCTCCAAGGTCCCTTCCAGCTCTATTCTGATTCCATTTTCCCCCTCCTTTCTTTTCTTTCTTCCAATATGGTCTCTCTCTCTTTTTTTTTTGGAGGTGTGTGTAATATTCCAAAGGCCAAATGTGGACTTTAAACTGAAAAATATTTGCCATACCCTGAATCATCTGAATGCACATGATATGTATCAGAAAACTCTGCTTTAGGGGTGGTCTCTTGCTCCCCAACTAAAAAGATTTTCAGAGGAAAGGAGATCAAGGAATGAAGCTAACTGAGCTGCTGAATCCTGAGCATGAAGTTTCTCCAGATTTTACCTTGACCTGAGTGACTTCTTCCCATGGAGTTGCTGAACACATCTTTACTATCTTGGTCAAAGGGTACAGCAGCCCTACCAGAAAAGAAGGTGACAGGCTTAACAATCGCTGTTCTTGTGTTGTTTGGGGGTTTCATTTCTGTAGTTCTTTATATGCGGGGCCAGACACATGGTTTCCATGAAGCACTACTGTAAAAACAGAGGGGGTGGTCCTATTTACTTAAACGAGAAGTTTGAGCATGCATGGTTAGCATCATAATAATCAGGACAATGTGGAAAATCTGTGTGTGTATGTGTGTGTGTGTGTATGTATATATGTATCCAGGCTGGATTATGTTTACTATTCCTGTAGGTGTTGTGCTTGGGTTCAAGAGAGAGTGGGAAAACCGTGTGCCATCCTGGCTTTGTAAATTTACGAACAGAAATAATTACTTTGATTTGGAGCAATTGAAAACACTCTGCGGGTAGAACTATCCAATTCTACGCAACGGGGGAAGGAAGCAAGACTCTGGAAGTCTGGAAAAGAGTCTGTTCATTTGTCTCAACTAACCTGCAATTCTAACAAAAGCCCATTTTGCAACGTGTGAATTGAAAGTATGGACTGTGGACAATCACTACATTTCCCCCACAGTCCTCAGAAATTAATTGTGTAGTTCATTTTTTTTTTCATTCAGTTCAGTCATGTCCAATTCTCAAAGACTGCCTGGACAGTCTTTGCAGTTTTCTTGGAAAGGTTTTTCAGAAGTAATTTGCCATTGCCTTCTTCCTAGGGCAGAGAGAAAGTGACTGGCCCAAGGTCACCCAGTTGGCTTCGTGCCTACAACTTCCAGTCTCCCACGCCTTAACCATTGAATGAACGGTGGCTCATAACCTTTGGCTATTGTGGTGATGAGTATGAATTACTGGAAGGTGACCAGTTTTGCATACAGAAAGTCCCAGATTCAGCCTCTGACGTTGGTGATGGATGACCAAAATTCTTGCCGGAAATTCTAGAAAGTTGTGTTACTCAACTTTAAATAAATGAACTTATGGCTGATGTGGCATGCAGGTTGCCCAACCCTGGTTTTTGGAATGCTGTGCAATCATCCATTTGGCATCTTCCTTTAATAGCATGTTTCTTGACTCATCTTGCTATTAGAGATGATGGGCTTTAACTCTTACAATTCCGTTCACTGTATTCTCCCCCCTGCCATCTCACTCTTTTCAAAGTAATATTCCTCCTCCATACTTGTCTAACCACACTGCAGATTTTTAAGAAGAGATTGGGCACCCATTTGCACGGAATCGTATAAGGTCTCCTGCTTAGGCAGGAGGTTGGACTAGAACAGGGGTCTCCAACCTTTGCAACTTTAAGTCTGAAGGACTTCAGCTCCAGCAAAGCTGGCTGGAGAAGTCTGGGAGCTGAAGTCCTTCAGACTTAAAGTTGCAAAGGTTGGAGACCCCTGGACTAGAAGACTGCCAAGGTCCCTTTCAACTCTGTTATTCTAATAATAATAATAATAATAATAATAATAATAATAATAATAATAATAATAATAATAATAATAATAATAATAATAATAATAATAATAATTTAATTTGTAGACCGCTCCCTCTCCCCATAGGGACTCGGAGCGGTGCACAGGAAGAATAAAAACAACAAATATACAGACATATTTAAAAACAGATTAAACCTTATTCCTGTGCTAAAAATTCCCCATTAAAACTAAAACTAAACTAAACTAAAATTCCCAATAAATTGAGTATAATAAAACCCCATAGAAAGAGAGACTACCCTAGGCCGGCCAGGCAGAAAAGATGTGTTTTTAATTTTAGACGGAAGGAGCGGAGGTCCGTGGTCGTTCTAATGTCGGGGGGAAGGTCGTTCCAGAGGGTTGGGCCCGCCACAGAGAGAGCCCTTCCCCTGGGCGCCGCCCGCTGACAAAGTCTAGTGGACGGCACCCGGAGAAGTCCCTCTCTGTGGGAGCGAATCGGCCGTGAGGATGTATGAGGCAGGATCCGATCCCGCAGATAGGGATCTGCATTCTGCATATCCTATATTCTCATTAATATTTTTATTATTCTTCCCTGATCAATTATTAGTGAACATGTACAAATGCATTTTAGCAGACTTGAATTCCTCGGGCTAATAAATAATTTAATTTTACCTAACCATTGCTCTTTTTTAAACCGACGGTAGTTTTCTTCATTTTTAATAATATTCTAACCTCACCAAAGTTCCCAGTAAATATTGGCTACCATCCAGATTTGCAAATCTAAAAAACGTTGCTTCAAAATCCGAAGCCAAACATCCACCGTTAGACTTGAAAATGTTTTGGCACTGCCACTTTTCCCTTTTCCTATATTTATGTCTCTGCTTTTCATCATTTCCTCAGTTTTTCTTACAGCATTGATGGAGGTTTTCTTTTTCTCTGTTATGGGCATGTGACTTAAAGCCTGTAAAAGGAAAGCAATAGGAAATTACTCTTACTAGTGGAGAATGAAAGATGGTTTTTGCAAATAATGGAAAGGAAAGGCAAAGGAAACTCCTAGTTCTCGTGCTAAGCTGAGTTTTAATTGCTGAATAAACCAAGTTTTTGGCATGGCTCAGGTTTTGCAAGCTAAACCCCAGCCAGTCTTGGTCGTTCTGGTTGCAAATGGCACAGTCTGAACCTGAAATCTTGACAAGAAGATATATTTCCACTGAGCTGTCTTCCTTACAGTAACTGCAAAAGGTGTGTTTCGTATCTACAAGCAGCATGATTCTCCCATAGCAACATAAAGATGATCTACAAAAAAGCGGTTTTAGATATCCTATATAAAATAGAAGAGAATATCAGTAGCTCAGAGTTGAACTGTGTAGTGCTTGGGACTGCCTGAACTTAGTTATATAGAGAGTTTTCATTGTCCAGCTAGGTAACATAATCAGGCACAATGCCATTAATTTTAATAAATTTATGATAATTTATTCCTTTCCACTCATGACATAAATAATATTTACTTTAGCAGCATTTTTTCTACCAGAATGAAAGGGCCAGGTTTTATGGTATCCTGTTCTATAATATCTATGATCTTCCTGTAATCTATCCATCTTTCTCAATTCTGCTACCCTCCAAATGTTTTTGTCAACTCTGGTAACATTTTATACAATGGAAGATTCTTAAAATTAAGATTAAGATTCTTAAAATTAAAATTAAGATTTGCAATACTGTAATTATCCCAGTTAGCAACATTTCTCAAAATTATGCTTGATAAACAATCAGAGCAATATTTTAATATAAAGTTGGAAAGTGAAGCTTTTAATTAATGTTGGTGTTTCCAGTTCTTTCTTTCTTTCTTGGAGTAATCTAGTTTAATTTCATTGCAAATTTCTCTCAGCTCTTCTGCCCTCTAGACCACACAATCTGAAACACGAGGTTTTGAAAATGGCTCATAACACATTCATTCATAACTTGAATGAGTTGTCCTACTTTTGTCCATTGGATCAAGTGAGGCCCATGGTCCTTAAAACTTCTGGCAGTGAGGAACAACTCATCAAGGCCTTCCATTGATTAATTGGTGAATAATATGTTTCTTTTTTCACATTGGCTAAACCTCATTAAGTTTGCTTGGCAGGAGGTATGAGATAATTTGTCATTTAATAAACAAATTTGCCTTTCATTCTTAGAAAAGTCATTTAATTGTCTCTTTTCTGTTTCTTATTACAGGGGCACATCAGGATCTTATATGGCTTCAGAGCTCCTTGGAGGATCTGAAGTTGGACAGCAGAGCAGCCGCCTGGTAGAGTAATGTTTGTGTTTACACAATGATCAAGTGATCACACTTAAAATTCTGGTCACTTCACTCTGAAGATGGTTGCAGAGTTGGAAAACGACAACTCAAATACTTCTCAAAGGAAAGATTACAATGGTGAGAATAATGAGCAAGGAATTTGAATCTGGTTAAACTCTTCTTCTGTATAGCTACAAGTTAATTTAGGCATAGTATGAAGGACAATAGATACCGGATATTTAATTTCCCTCACGTAGTAAAGGGAAGAACTACACTGAAATAACTAGAACTGATTAATAAATTATGCTCAGCTCATTTATTAATCAATGAACACACTTAAAGCACATATTAACTTGATGTGTGGGCTAGGTTACTAGCACTAGTATCAGAAGAATGTGTTTTAGTGAGCAATATTAGGCAAATTAAATTGCCTCTTTTACTCGTGCTTGGTATATATGTGTACGCTAATGAAAAGAAGGACTAGAAATGATATGATATTTCAGGAGCCGTCACAGAGAAGAGGGGAATAAATTCTCCAAAGCAACTGAAGGCAGGACAAGAAGCAACGGGTGGAAACTAATCAAGGAGAGATCCAACCTAGAACTAAGGAGAAATTTCCCAACCGTGAGAACAATCAGTGGAATAGCTTCTTTCGGAAGTTGTAGGTTTCCCATCACTGAAGGTTTTTAAGAAGAGACTGGACAGCCATTTGCCCAAAATAGTATCGTTTTTCCTACTTGAGGAGGGGGTTGGACTAAAAGACCTCCAAGGTCTCTTCCAGCTCTGCTATTCTGTATTTTGGCCAAACCAGCAGGGATATGCTGGACATACAGGCTTTGGATCTGATTTAGATAGATTTTTCTTTTTTAATATTTGAAAACAAAAGCAGTATTCCAAAAACGCTCCAACTTTCAGTCTTCAGAAGGAGACAGTTGGACAACGTTATCCTGCAACTTCTTGTCGTTCAGGAGAGCAAAAATACTAATTTTCTTTTGTGTGTAACTTCGTGCATTCTACTAAGCATAATCTAATTTGGTTTTGGCTTGGGGTGACTTTATCCATTTTGAATGTTCAGTGGCTTGGTGTTAGCCGTAAAACACGGCCTTAGGAACAAGACCACTTGGTGTTAACCCGAGAAAGATATTGTAGAAGTCTGTGCTTTTTTGTGCTCCATTTTTTTTTACTTTCTAAACAAACATTTTGTGGTTTACATTAAATTCTAGTTTGTATAGTGGTATTGTTATTTAGCTTGGCCCTCGTTCTACAAAATTTGGACCTACACAGAATTGTGGCCAGATGGAAATAGTCAAATAATTACCTCATATAATTGGCTCAGGCAAAATTTCATTCCTTCTGCAATCAATAAAATGTACATTAGATTATTGCCATGATTAAATCTTAATAATTGGGGATTTTTAGAAAGTGTATTTATGAAAACTCCTCAGATTCTTGGCTTGTGCTGAGTCACACCCTGCTCCCATGAATGTCTTCTTAAGAGGAAATCCTGTAGACTTTCTTGAACTTGAGTTACAAATAAGGATGCGTTTGCAATTTTAGGTTGCAAACGAACTCCAGGCAATCCTCATTTAGTGACCACAATTGGAACTGGAAACTTGGTTGTTAAGTGAAGCAATTGCTGTATTTATCGTACTTCAGCTTTTCTTTGCCTTACAAATCTGGAAAGTCTTAAATGCAAGTATTAGTCATAAAGTTATTTTTTCATCATATAACTACAAATGGTCACCATCCGAGACAATCACTAAATGAGTAGGAGTACCCATTTACTTGAAGTGCATTTGTCTATTTAGATATGGTTCTTCTAAAAGCATCCAAATGAAAGTTTAATCGGCAATCTTTGAGTCTTTTTAATGCAGATTTTGCATGCTAAAACACTGGGGCAACTTAGGTTTATATTTATTTTATACATACATACATACATACATACATACATACATACATACATACATACATACATACATATGTAATTGTTTCACAACAACCTGTTATTAGGCCCCAATTAAGGGAGGAGACATACTGTTTCCTTTCCTACCTTTCGGCTCATCAACAGAGACCATCTAGACAGCAAGCCAAGAATTACGTTGTGTAATTTTTTTAGATATGTGTGTTAGTTTTATGAGCTGATCAATAAATTAAATTAGAGAGAGACCAGGATAGATCTATTTCGAGCATATTAGCTCTCATCAGCTGGCCATACCCTTTACTGGGATTCGAACCTGGGCTGTGTTGCATGCCAGGCAAGGAGCCTAGCACTTTAGCCAAGCCGGCTCCCCTATTGCATCAGCTGAGACAGGGTATATTAGTATAGGTAATTGTTTCACAATAACCTGTTATTAGCTGTATATGTTAGTTTTATGAGCTGATCAATAAATAAATCAGAGAGACTAGGATAGATCTATTTCGAGCTTTTTAGCTCTCATCAGCTAGCCATATCCTTACTGGGATTCGAACCGGGGCTGTATTGCATATCAGGCAGGAGCCTTTAGCCATTCAGCCAGACCAGGCTCTCCCATTGTATATATATATATAAACCAACATATACTGCACATGAAGGCAAAAAAGCATTTTAAAGAAATCTGGCAAGACAAATATGAATAAGGTCTTCATGGGTTTCCTAGTCACTGGGGCTAACTGACAGGGTAATAACTGTTCGGTAAATATAATTTGCTTTTTTCCTCCCCAATTTTGTAGCAAATTATAAGGAAAATGCCTGCTAGTTCTATTTTCATCCAGAGAGATCCTTAACAAATTACAGTTTGTACCAGGAAATCTGAGATTCTGAGTACGGAAGGACATTCGCATTTTAATAACGGCTCTCTGTCTCTCCCCCTCAAATGAGTATAAATATTTATTACAAGCTTAACCTTTCTACAAGAATCTGAACTACTAAGAGCCCAAGCAAATGAGCGGTAGATAACAGGAATTAATAATTCCTCTTTCCTTGGGTTGCATGCAGATGATTCAAGAGAAGACTTCTTCAACCTGGTTTCCTCTCATTCAATTCATTTATTGCTCCTTATAGCAGCAGCCCCCCCCCCCCAACCTTTTGGGCACCAGGGACTGCTTCTGTGGAAAGAAATTTTTCATGGAGCTGAGGGGCCACGATTTTGCGTGTTACCTGCAGCCTATGGATTGGGCTTCGGTTGTTTGTGTGGACTGGTTGCTGGCATGCTGCTGACTGGTGGCAAGGTTGGGGATTCCTCCCTTACAGGACTCAAAGAGGCCACAAATCTCTACCTACACTAACTCGTTGCTGTGATTCGATTCCACCTCTGTTCTGAAGTTGCGCTGCAGTCTTATCACTCCCCATTGGCTGCTTCCCATTGACGACAGCAGTCTATTTGCAGTGCAGTTTTCGGCGCCAATTTTACGCAGTGGATTGAAAACAATCTCCATGGATGTTCAAGCTTTCTACATCAATGCTGAAGGGGGAGAAGTGATCTAATGCAGAACATAAACTTTGTCTCTCTCGCTGTCCAAGTTTCTTGGATCGGGTAGATCATGCCAGGATGGTTCTTTTGATTCCTTCAGCATGTTCCTGCACATTGTGTGCCTGGAAATCTGCTCCCTGTACCAAGCAAGTCGGGCAGTGTAAGATATTTTTGTGTGGGGCGCAAGGAGCAACATCACGCATTGTCAGTGAAACTGAGTTAGCCATGATCTAATTGTACTCTTAGATTATATGAACTGTCATCCTGTTCTGACCGTGATAGGAATCACTCTTGATCATATAGCTTTGAAGGAGTCAATTGTATCGAAACTCGTTCCAGGAAAAAACAATAACTCCATGACACCATACTCTAGGGGAAAGGATGTGCATCTTACTGCCTCAGGGCCACATGCATTGCCCATTGATTGTACTGCCAAATTTGTTTCTTATTGTGTTGAAATGGAAAACACATGAAAGCTGTAATATAAACCGAAAGCAGCTTAAAATCCATTCTTCCTGAACATCAGAAAAAAAAAACCTTTCATCTGCATGCATGACAGAGTTCTAGCTTCTTCTGATTGTGGGCCATCTCTTGTAGGCCTTGGTCCTGCCAAAATTCTGGGTAGCATTGGGCCACTCATGCAAAAGAAGGGCAAAAGAAGAAGCGGATGACAGAGAAGGAGGTGACTAGATGGAGTCACTGCAGCAGTTGAGCTTAAATGGACTCGGGATGATAGCGGGCAGGAAAGTCTTGAGGAACGTTGTCAATGGGGTCACAATGGGTTGGACATGACTTTGCAACTAACAACAACAACAACTCATGCATGTTGTTATCAGAGTTATTAGATCTACCAACCCAAGTCAAGTGCAAATTTGCATCTAGGAAAGAGGAGAAATTGGCAGGAAGTAATAATAATAATAATAATATAATAATATATTTATTTTATATACCGCGTCCTCTCCCCAAGGGGACTCGGAGCGGTGTACAGGGAAACTAAAACACATAAAATATATACATGAATAAGTACAATACCTAAAAATAAATTAAACCAATCGTCCCTGCACTAAAATCCCCATTAAAACTAGTCGTTCCCTAAAAACCCTAAAGGAAGAGACTACCCTAGGCTGGCCAAGCAGAAGAAGTGCGTTTTTAATTTTTGGCGGAAGGAGCGGAGGTCCGTGGTTGTTCTAATGTTGGGAGGAAGGTCGTTCCAGAGGGCTGGGCCCGCCACAGAGAAGGCCCTTCCCCAGGGCGTCGCCCGCTGACAAAGTCTAGTGGACGGCACCCGGAGAAGTCCCTCTCTGTGGGAACGAATCGGCCGTGAGGAAGTATGGGGCTTTCTGGTCTTGCAAGAAAAGATCTGCAAATCCTACAGAATAGAATAGAATAGAATAGAATAGAATAACAGAGTTGGAAGGGACCTTGGATGTCTTCTAGTCCAACCCCCTGCTTAGGCAGGAAACCCTAAACTACATGCGCATCAAACCTCTGGGATTAGAACAGGGGTGTCCAGCCTTGGTAACTTTAAGAACTGTGGACTTCAACTCCCAGAATTCCCCAGCCAGTCTTTCTGGGAGTCGAAGTTCACAAGTCTTAAAAGTTGCCAAAGTTGGACACCTCTGAATTAGAGGTTAGAACAGGGGGCAGGATTTAGCTGATCTCAGAAAAACTAAACAGGATTGGATATGATCAGTAGTTAGATATAGGATCATCACAGATATAGGCTCCCATTAGGCATTATTGCAATCATGCAAAGCAAGGCTATAGGAAAGAAATCCCTTTTGGGGGAGGGGGCAATCTGGAGCTTAGTGGAAGAGTGTATCCTTTGCAAACGTTTCTGCTTTTAGTGTCGGTAAACACAACACGAAAGGATTCCTGGCTGAGAATTGGAGAACTGATGCTCCTACTATTGATCGACCATGCAAAGCTACATAAGGATAAAACAACATCCTACACTGAATTGAGCTCCAAAAACACAAGTTTTAGAGTCTGTGATGCTTTTAAAAAAGATCTCCTACTCACACAGAATCAAAGGTTTCTAACAAAAAGTTTAAACTCTTGTATCTGTGTTTTTGGGGAGGGGGAACAAAGCTAATAGCCCAGGGTGGCAGTTCTGTACAAATATGGATGTTTTTTTGTGTGATTTTCCCTTAGAATTCCTGGAAGTTGAGCAATCCTGCCCTGAGAGATGATAGAGACTTGGATTTCTGAGTAAACCCTCCCCTGAGCTTTGAAAATGTCATCATAAACATACATCAAACTGAAATGAATCAGAGGAAACCATTAAAAGTGAAAAAAAAATTAGTGGAAACAAAACTCTCTAGTTTAATTCTATGCCAGGCAACTTTCAGACAACTGTAGGAAAGGGAGGAAAACGACTTGACAATTTTATTTTATTAAATTAGCTTTATTTTACTCTTTTAAGACGTTTGCATCAGTTTTTGCGAATATTTATGAATGGCCTTGGGTGGTTGCATATTGTGGAATTGAAAGTGATGGAGGCCATTTTCCTTTTCTACATTCCATGGATCAGAGAAAGATGGGAACAACTGTTGTGATTTGGCCAAACCATCTAGGACATTGCAACAGGACAATTTATATTGCTAAATCTTCTTAATTACAAGATTGATCACTTCTCTGGAATTGGTTTCTGAATGGGACAATGACCTACATCTCTTTGAAGCGGCCCTTGTGTTGTAGTTGAATGGTTTTTGGCAAAGAATAAGAAAATAAGAATAAGAATAAGAATAGAATAGAATGAACCTTGGAGGTCTTCTAGTCCAACCCCCTGCTCTGGCAGGAAATCTTATAACATTTCAGATAAATGGTTGTCCAGTCTCTTCTTATGAACCTCCAGAACATTTCAGATAAATGGTTGTCCAGTCTCTTCTTATGAGCCTCCAGTGTTGGAGCACCCACAACTTCTGGAGGCAAGTCATTCCACTGATTAATTGTTCTAACTGTCAGGAAATTTCTTAGTTCTAGGTTGCTTCTCTCCTTCCTGCTCCTGTTTGATACTCTCCAGATTACAGATCCCAGCAGCAGCAGCAGCAGCAGCAGCAAGCATGAGGATGAGAATTGTAGACCAATGCATCTGGAAAATGCTAAATGGAAAAAAGACATCTTCCAGACTTAGGCGTAGTTTAAGAAATACTTGAGGCAACCCATTACAAGGGTAAATTATCAAAGTTTGTGGACCTTTGCAGTTTCTTTTGCTGGAATTGCAAATTCTTGCTTCTTTTTGTCTAGCCATTTGCCCATTTTTCTAAATTTGGATTATCTACTCTAGTAGTAAATTCCTTACAAGAAAATTGTTGCGTCAGTGCGCAAATAAATGAATAAATAAAATCCCTGTATTAAACCTTTGATGAATTAATGCACTAATTTTATTTTACCTTCCCTTACAAACTCATAAAAAACAAGGGATCAGATATCTTTCCCTGCCCTCTGAGTAAATTATTTTTCAGTTCTAATCAGGAATCAAAAAGAAAGCTTTAGCAGTATTGCTATTTTATATGGAATGCATTTATATGTAACATTACTGTAATTGATGCTGGTTGTGGACCTAATTGTTGAAAAGTATATGTCACATTGTGAGTTGTTGGTTTTTACTCTAAATTAGACATAGGAATGACAATTATTTCAATAAGCAGTAGGCTAGAGCCCATCCTGATGTCATGTTAGAAACCCACCTTTATAACTGTTCCATGTAACCATGGTTTGCTGATATCAATTTGGTCAATAGATGCTTTTCTAAATTCAAAATAAGAACAAGAATGACTTAAGAAACTCTTTGATAAGCTAGTCACACTCTCCCATTGGTTGTTTGTTGTCCTTCCTCATTTCTTGAGGAACTTCTCACAAGGTTTGCTCTCACTAATCAAAACACATGGCAAGAGTCAGCATCTTTCTTCCTGAATTTCAGTCATATGATCTTGGAATGAACTGGTTGCAACAAAAGCCAAGCTGGCGATCAGCCTGTGGCTTCCAGGATGCAGGTTACATACACCCATGGCTGAATGATATGAAGACCAAATGTGTGGGCTGACAGCAAAGCCAACTGCAGCCAACGGTTGTTGTCAGAACTCAACTCAAGAACGCTTTGGCATCCGTGCCATGGTGAATCTGATGGAGGTTTTATTAGGGACATATGTCAGTCACCCATGAAGCAAAGCAGCCCATGTGCAAGTATTTAAAGTCATAATTGTAATTAGGCCTCATGCAAGTGACATTTTTGAATCTGCGATTTATTTTGGGAGATCATCAAGAATTATTTCCAGGGTTGTCCCTTTTCTTTCTGATACTAAAGCAGAAGATATTTAACAGAATAACAGAAGAGTTGGAAGGCACCTTGTCTTCCAGTGCAATGCCCTGCCCAAGCAGGAGACCTTATACCATTTCAGATGAAGAGTTGCCCAGTCTATTTTTGAAAACTTCCATTGATGGAGCACTGGTTAATTGCTTTCACACTGAGGAAGTTTCTCCTTAGTTCCAGGTGGCTTTTTGTCTTGGTTAGCTTCCATCCATTTCTTCTGGTCTTGCCTCCTGGTGTTTGGGAGAAGTTTGACCCCCTCTTCTTTGTTGCAGTCCCTCAAATATTAGAACATTGCTATCATGTCACCCCCCCCATCCCTTTTTTCACTAGACTAGACATATCCAATTCCTGCAACCGTTCTTCATATGCTTTAGCCTCCAGTCCCCTAATCATTTATGTTGCTCTCCTCCTCACTCTTTCCAGTGTGTCAAAATCTTTTTTATATTTCTTATTAGTGGTTTTCCCAGAAGTTTTCTGGACTGGTATAGCAGGCAGAAGACAATGTTGTTAAAAGGTTCGGGAAAATATCTAAGATCGTCTGGTTGAATCTGTGACCCTTACACAGCAAGCCAGAGGATTATTTGCTGCTCTGAAAAGTAGATGTAGATTCCCCTCTATATCTCTCCAGCAGCCTTAATGCAAGAAAGATTTATACAATCTGAAGATAATCCAGAGCCTTATGAATAACCGGCTAAACTGCTTTGCTTGTTGCAAGATACTTTAGCTTTACTTTGCAAGGAAACTGTGTAGTCTCAATATTCTTGAGTTGATAATATTTGGTAGCTAGGACTAACTGCACAATTCTTGGGCCAGGCCTTACGGGATGGAGGGATGAGGCAAATTTGAGCTGGGTTTTGCTGTTGAGTTTTGCAAGCAGAAATACAGTTGCTGTTTTTGTAATAATTTTATACAATTATAATGATGTTGTCAGAAGAATGTTATGCCACTTGCCTAATGATTTTCCACAAATGTAAGAGGATACAAAACAGTGTCTATAAGGATCATTGGGCAATGATTTCACAAACAGTTGGAAAAAGCATATAGCTTCTCTAACTAGCTTGTTAAGTTGTGCTTTCATTGTTTTTAACTTTATTTTCCTGGTCACTTATTCCTTTCCATATTTTGAGTCCTTGCATAATAAGTGCTTTTTCCATTACCTGTGAGAGGGTTTTAAAAAAAATCTCAATCTTTAGTCTTTAAAAATATTTTCAGTCAGACAACAGAGCAGCCGTGTATCACCCCCATTGAGAGGTATTGAAGGAAAACTTTGTAAAAAAAAAGCTCCCTAAAATTAAAATGTGGAGCACCCAGACATGTTATTGGCAGTCTCAAAACCCTTGTGTTCTCTGATGTTTAATTAGTGTAGATGTCAAATATATATATATCTGGTTTCTCTTCCCTTTCTCTTCTTTCCTTTCCAATGGTCTATTTCTCAAGTGTTGAACAATGCTCTATTTCTGTCATGTTAAATATTACAATTCAGTGTCTACATTCAGAGGGGTTTATCAATGGGGGCAAGATGTACAGTTTTGGGAAGTGGCTGTGGTGTATTTTGTCAACCGTTTCCTCTGAAAGCTTTTATGTAAAGGTAAAGGTTCCCCTCGCACATATGTGCTAGTCATTCCCGATTCTAGGGGGCGGTGCTCATGTCCGTTTCAAAGCCGAAGAGCCAGAGCTGTCTGAAGACATCTCCGTGGTCACATGGCCGGTATGACTCAATGCCAAAGGCGCATGGAACGCTGTTCCCTTCTCACCAAAGGTGGTCCCTATTTTTTCTACTTGCATTTTTACATGCTTTCGAACTGCTAGGTTGGCAGAAGCTGGGCCAAGTAATGGGAGCTCACTCTGTTATGCAGCACTAGGGATTCGAACTGTCAAACTGCCGACCTTTCTGATCGACAAGCTCAGCATCTTAGCCACTGAGCCACCGTGTCCCTCTGAAAGCTTTTAAATGCCTGCAAATTTAAAAGACGGCTCTTGCTTTTGACTGTCTGGTTTCATCCAGCTACTGCTTTGGCTAGATTTATTTTCTCAAGTTGCTTCTTCGTGTTAGCTACCTTTTGGGCTAATACAGTTTTCTTCACCAAGGAAGGGAAAAAAACAGGCAGAGGAAAATAAGCATGGTGACTGACCAGGGGTATATTCTGACTCAAGGCAAAAACACTGCATTTGAAAACTTTGCAAGACCACATGCTCTTGGATCTGTATGAAAGAATAAAACCCGCAAAAATGTAAGCCAAATTATGTGTGGATGCTGGGATGGAAAGCATTTCTAATGGTCATATAAATATTTAAGGTTTCTTTCCAGCCTATTAAAAAGTTGATTTCCAAAAATATAAATCAAACTGTCTTTTAAAAAAAAGTAATGCATATGGTCATACATGTTAGGCTCTATTCATGCACTGTTGTGGTGTTATTTAAGAAAATTGGATGATGCCCCATTTTAACAGAATAACAGAATTGGAAGGGACCTTGGAGGTCTTCTAGTCCAACCTCCTTTTCAGGCAGGAAATCCTGTACCGTTCTGGATAAATGGCTGTCCAATCCCTCTTTAAAAACTTCCAATGTTGGAGCACCCACAACTTCTGGAGACTGATTCATTGTTCTGTCAGGAAATTCCTCCTTAATTTTAACGCTGGATCTCTTCTTCATTAGTTTCCATCCCTTGTTTCTTGTCCTTCCTTCATGTGCTTTGGAGAATAAGATGACCCTCTCCTCTTTGTGACAACCCCTGAAATATTGGAACACTGCTATTTTGCTCGTAGTTCTTCTTTTCATTAAGCTAGACATTTTATTTTTTTGTTGTGCCCATTTACTTATTTTGAAATATATTTTTAAAACTGTTGATAATAGCAGCATTAAAGTAAATGTTAAGCATAATATTATTCCACTGGCAGAATCTTGTTTTTTTTATCTAGAAAGGTGAATGTAATTGCGTGGCTGTTATTATTGTGCTTTGTGCACAATCAGCTGGATGTTCACTTTGGGTTTGGCATTTTTATCTATCTACTGAGGCCTTTCAAGGACCTGGGATAGGCAGATGTTGATGTCTGATAATGTTAGAGGTATCGCTGCATGGTTGGGCACACACTTAGCCAGATGTTTAGACTGAATGTGGCACATGTTATCCACATGTTGAGTCCTTTTCAAAGACCTAGGATGGGCTGGTGAGATTGTTGAGGGTGTTAAAGATATTGTCACAGGGATGTAAGGTGTTCCAAGTAAAGCTGCCTTTTGCAATTGACTGATGGTGATTTTGTCAATGCCAATGGTGTTCAAATGGTTCTCTAGTAGTTTCGGGATTGCATCCAAGGTGCTTGTTACTAGTGGTACTATCTTTGCTTTCTTTTGTCACAGCCATTCCATTTCTATTTGCAGCTTTTTGTATTTTGTGATTTATTGTGAATATTATCTCCCCCTGATAATTTACTGGAGCGACATTCCTATGATAAGCATGGGGGCCAAAAACAGGTAAGGGCCTTCACACTGATGTGAAACTGTGTTCATGCTTTGTTTCCGAACTAGTCTGTGTAGGCCAGCTAACAAAGTTGTCTGGTGGCTCATTTTATTCACTAATTTTACTGTTCTTTCTGGAACCCATTAATGCTTTTGGTAACTTTCTGGTTTAGAAATACTTAATATAGCTAGTGTTTATTCGAAGAAATTGAATTCTTCCAGACTGACAAGGGGGATTTAGATTGTTAAAGACAGAAGAATAGCCAGGAAATAGTTGGCCCAAGTGACATTTTGGTTTGGCCAAAACAAATGATGTTTTTTTCCACATGGTGCGGTAGTTAGGGGCTATTTGCGGATGTGTGCATGCACATACAAATATTTTTTTTTAAAAAACCATGCATAAATAATTGAAGTAAATATTATACAATACCCGTAAATGTTTGTTCAGAGGATGGACTGAAATATTTATGGAAAAATGTTCCATAATAAAGATGGTTACGAGGAGTCCTCATCTATTAAGCTATTTACTAGTCACTCTTGCAAATAATTCCTCCCTAGCTTAACTTTGGTTTAAAAGTCACCATGCAGCATAACTAAGATAAACGGTTCTATGTTATAGTCACAGGAATGCTACAATAGCTTTCCTCAATGTGATGCCTCTTGCAAAGTGCTGAACTTCACCATGGTTAGTGTACAGTATGGGAAAGATCAGTATTTTGGAGAGTTTTTTTGTCTCATAAATGGATCTTAGCTTGGTTATATGGACTTCGTATAAATGGTTATCCCAACCCGTTGAAACACCAAAAGATACACCAAGAAGTGCTTGTAGTCTGTAACATTTCATCTTAATATCTGGACACAATTAGGGTAGCAATAGGTTCAGGCTGAATCCTAGCAAGACTGAGTGACTGCGAATTCATTTTTCCAACTTAGTTCTTGATGGCGTCGAACTTCTCCAGATGTTCTCCAGGTTTATAATTTGGATTTATGGCTCGTCTCTAAGAGCAGGTGGGAACCAGGGTCAGAAGGACCTTTACATGGTTCCCTCTTGTGGATTTTACCAACTCTTTGACCAGGAGATATCTTATTCACATCGTGGCTAGATTATAGCAGTACAATGTCCACCCAAGCTGTCCTTGAAAACCACTCTGAAGTTACGGGTGTAGAATGTGGCAGCCCATATACTCTATGGGTGTACCTCAATTCACTGCCATCCTATTAGATCTACTATGCTCTAAGTCCTGTTAAAATTATGTCATCTTATGGGACTTCAGAGTTCTGGAGTTTTTTGTTTTTTTTATAACAACATGCTTTGTAGGAAGCATGCCCTGTCCCCCCCGTTGCCCCCCCCCCCACGTTAGCTGTTTTAAAAACTGAGTCTGTCCAAATATTTTGTGGCAGGATATTACATGATTGTGCACTTATACTGGCACTTTATTCCTTGGTTCTGACATTACATATTAGTCATTTGTTATTATTACTGCGTCCTATTTATTTTATTGAGTTAATATGCAGTGTGGCTTCTAGAGTCCATTAGTCGGTTGGTGCTTAAACTGAACAAATAAAGCAAATAAATAGATAATCTGTGACACCTGTGGCCAGTGTATAAGTAACACATATAAGAAGTAGAGAAAAGCATCAGTTAACTCAGAGCAGGGAGAATTTTTTTTTAGCAATAAAGGAAAAAGGATACACACTCCATAACTGTTTTTGTAAAGTTGAATCCAGGTTCCTGTTTACAAAGCCCAGTCAATTAGTTAGGCCTTACGTGTTAACCAACCCACAATTTTGGAATTTCAATGTTGTTTGATGAAGTGTGGCTTCTGCAATTTGTGCTTGGTCAAGCTTTCAACCCCGAGGACACACAGATTAAAGACAGATGGGCGTGCAAATTTAAAAGGCATGATCCAAACCAGGGACACATGGACTACTTGTGCAGAGATGTGTCATCTTCTACTTCTCTTGGGGATATTCAGCAATGGGATGCTATGCTTATTTCCAGCCCAAATATACTGATTTCAATTGGCTGCTCTGAATTTGTTTTTGCTCTACTTTAGTATACAAGATGTGCTTAATAAGGTTCATGTGTTTGTACCCCATGGACTTAATGCTGTGTTGAATTCTGCATTCTCTGCCCTTAAAAATAATGCATTTTCTAACCAGGAAGGCGAAACTAAGCAGACGTACAGTTAAGCATTTACAAAAGACAGAAAGCCATGATGCATTTGAGTTAATTTTGTGGGGGACCAGGCTGCTGCAGTTTTACTTCATGGTTTATGGCTTCCTTTGTGATGTGAGAACAAACGATGGTGGTGGACTCATATCAGGGTTTAGCATAATGTACAAATCCTTTCTGAGGCTGTCTGCAAACTGTAGTGTCAACCACAAAGGATCAGGACCATATGTAGTACTAGTATCATACCAGTACTAAACTGAGGCCAGAGAAGGGTCAGTGGAATTCAAGAGGAGTTGAACTTGCATCATTTGTGGCAATGTGGTGACTCTAAGATGATGATGTGTTTAACTCCTCCCCCAGCTCTGCCTGCTCTTCTCCTATATGCAAACACAATAATATAATTAAAAGGTTGAGTTGCTTGCCCTGAGTAATATTTAGAATCACCACTTAACTAGACAAAGAAAGATTTCGGAGATTTGATGACATGATGTCCAGTTGAATTGAATAGTTGGCCCTTTCAATAAATTCTGTATATATCAAAAGCTGTTTATTACTTCTTCAATGTCCATATTTCTGTCCATCAAATCCACATTGCCTCTATCTCCCCTCCACCCAAACTAGAGGGGGGAAATCCAATATCAAGAAATACTTCACTGTGGATTTTTTGAAATAATTTCAATGGCTGCAATGAGAGAGAGAGACCTTAATATTTCAGAGAAAGTTGGTCTTCTTTATTTATTTGTTTGTAACTCATTTTTTATTATTTTTACAAATGGTTTACAAGCAGCAAACATATCCAACATACTTTCATTCTCCAATTTCCCCCAAAACAACCCTATCAGATGAGTTGGACTGAGGGAGAAAGAGAGAGAGAGTGATTGGCTCAAGGTCAACCAACTGTCTTTCGTGGCTCAAGTGAGACTAGAATTCACAGGCACCCATTTTCTAGCCTGTTGTCTTAAGCACCAGACCCAGCTGGCTTTTTGACTAATGTCAGAAAGAGGTGCCCCTGAATATGATGGAAACACTGATTATTTATGGCTAATTATTTAAAATAAGGAATATCCTATTTATGGGATTTGGGAGAAGGCTTTGTGTGTAGACAACTTAATTTTGAAAAATTCTAATTATTTCATGGCAAAACACATCACAAAATCTCATTGGGATGGAAATCTGTTTAGGGTTAGGCTTCCATGAAATTGTAGAGAAAAAATGAAACACCATTAAGCGATTTCCAGTGACTATTTATGCATGGGGATTGTTGTGGGTGGGTGGTTCTTACATTTACATGAAAGTAATAGGGATTATAATTTTTTTTTCTTGGAAGCCTAACCCTAAATGGATTCCCATCCCCATGGGATTATCCCATTCATTTTTCCTTGGAATAAAAATAATGGGGATCATAAATGCAAGGGACCCCTATCTATAAAGTACCTCTCCAAACCTCTCACTGATTTTTGTTTTTCTCTCTGATGTCCTGTATTAATTCCTTTCTGGGATTTAGTTCTAAAATTTGAACTTTTAGAGTTCTCTGCCTAAATCATGGCTCATAGGTAGAAGGGGGCCTTAGCTGTCATCTACTTCAACCTCCTGGTCAATATAGAACCCACTAGAGCAGTATTTTTTCAACCTCAGCAACTTTAAGATCTGTGATGTCTCGGAAATTCTGGGAGTTGAAGTCCTAATACTTGGTGAGGTCTTTAAATAGAGATGTTTAAGCAGAGGTCTTTAAACGGAGGGTGGAAGGTGATCTATCATGCATTGTTAGATCACTTTCCATCCTCTGTTTAAAGACTTCCCAGAAGGAAAACTCACCATGCTGTGCGATTGCCTGTTTATGTTGACTGACCACTCATTGAGTCAAAGAAGTTCCACCTTATGTCTATCCCGAGCTTCCTTCCTGGCCCTGCCTTCATGTTGATGTTCTAGCTCCAACGTGGCTACCTAGGAGTTTCTAATGGGACATGTTGGCCGAACCTCTGTAGGGCAAAAATAAACTAGACTCTTCACTTCTGCTTGAGGTAGATTTTTCCTCATTTCGGTTCCAATATGAGTAATACATTGTTTTTCATGCTGAAAGGGCAAAGCCCTCAAACAAAAGCCCGCTTGTATATTTCTGGAGCTAATGGAAGCGGTTGTCTCTTGTAATGCAATTTGCAAAGCCTTTTTGGGCAAAATGTTAAAAGACAAAACAATAACAAACACTTGATCTTTTTTGTCTCACAGTATACATGCCAAGACTTTGCAGCGAGGACATCACTGATTAGTTTTCCTGGACTTGTAGGAAAGGAGGGTGACTTGTAGAAAAACGGAGAGTATTGACTTCCAACTTTTGTTTATGTTTTTGGAGGGGGGGGGAAAGAGAGATATTATGGATTCATCCTCTTACTTTGTGATTCTCAAAATGTTACGTTGGAGAAGCTCAGTGAAAGTGTATCATTCCTAACGGATTAATTCCCCTGAATTCTTCTGAAGGAATGCTGTTGTGGAACATTGTCAGAAAGTAAATAGATGACTCCTATTTCAGTGTCCCGGAATGCTCCCAAGGTGTGCTATGGTCAAGCAAACCCAAAAACTAAATGGTAACTCTTCCAGACCCAGCTTTGCATGCATCTCACTGAACGCTTGTGATGGCTCCCAGGAGAATCTCACCAAATTAGAAGAACCCAACAAGAAGGCAATTACCTAAGATTCTGTCCCCCTTATTCTTCCCCAATCTTAGGACTCTTCAGACCAAGACCTCTACAGCTAATAGCTATGGGAAATGGCTGTGAATTCGGAGAAGAAAACCTCACTATCTGGAGAGTGCTTGGTTTGAAATTCTGAGACTTCCAAACCCTCTTGAGAGATGCCAAGAGGAGGAAGATCATAATATATGTAGCATTTAGACTAAATTACATTAAAATGGACTGTAATATTGCAGAACACTGATTTGGGGATTACACCTGCTTTACTTCATGTAGGATCAGTAGAGGACAGAATGATCATTGCCAATAAATTATGATTCCTGTTTGTCAGCTCTACTATTGGAAAGAATCTGCTAGGAATATCAATTCTAAGGCAATCAAAGTAGGGAGAATCCTAGGAGCTTGTAAATTTGCTAGGATCATCTGATTGTCCATTGTAGGAGTTCTAGGCCTCCTAGATAAGTTTTTTCATATGATCCAGCAGGAGTCTTGGATTCTTTCTAAGGACTATTTGATTTATCTGGATCATATAGCACTTTCCTGGTGCTGTGGCGGGTTCAAGAAGAGGAAAATCCCATACTCTAGTGATTAACTTGGATGCAACACATTTTGGCGTGCACTTGATGTGTATCTGTTTTGCGACATGATCTCATAATGTACAATTGTACTGTTTCAGTTCATAGGGATGCAGACTTTTCAACTTCAAAAGCTGCAAAAAATGTTCAGTTTGTGATGAAAAGCCAGTTGTTAATCCGATGTAGATTAAAGCTGGGAAATCAAAGGCAAAGACTTTGGAATAAGTGAATAATTATAAATGAGAATCTTTGGCTAGCACGGAAGGAGTCTATATTAATATTTTAGAAAGCTTTTGGGAAAACTGTGGGAGAGTACCATAGGTTTCCCACCAGCCAATCTAAATTTTAACCTATAAATGTACAAATTTCCGCATTTCATCTTCTCACTAAATGGCAGACTTCTCCAGTTTGGCGTTCCTGGTGTGTAGACTTGACAGCTTCCATTATTCCTTTAGGCATGAAACTTTGGGGAGTTGCAATTCTAATTTTAACCAATTTCATTGTATTTATTTTGTACAATGACAAAAAGGACGCATGCATTATTATGCGTGATGCCTTATTAAGGGGGCATGAAATGGTGGAATAATGTAATACGACATACAGGGAATTCTGTTTTCTGATTGTTAACCAAGTTTTCTGGTGCTTTTGGATGCTCTTATTTGAGGATTTTAGCAAAAAGAAATGTAATGAAGTCCTTCAAAAAAGCCCTGATGTTAATTGAAACTTGGTCATTTGAAACATATAGAGGGCCATGAAAGAAATAGAATAAGGTAAATGAAGACTAGAAAGAAACCATGAGTTCAAGTTCTATCTTAATAATAATAATAATTTTTATTTATAGACCGCCTCCTCTCCCCAAGGGACTCGGAGCGGTGCACAGGGAAATTAAAAATACTAATACAAAATACATAAATAGGTAAAATAAGAATTAAACAAGATTATCCCTGCGCTAAAACCCCCTATACTAAAATTACACTACAATCCCCTAAAACCCAATTAAAAGACGGAAGACTAACCTAGGCTGGCCAAGCAGAAGAAGTGTGTTTTCAATTTTTGACGGAAGGAGCGGAGGTCCGTAGTTGTTCTGATTTCAGGGGGAAGGTCGTTCCAGAGGGCTGGGCCCGCCACAGAGAAGGCCCTTCCCCTGGGTGTCGCCCGCTGGCATAGCCTAGTGGACGGCATCCGGAGAAGTCCCTCTCTGTGGGAGCGAATCGGCCGCAGGGATGTATGGGGCAGAATCCGATCCCGCAGATAACTAGGTCCCGTGCCATGGAGCGCTTTAAAGATGATAACTAACACCTTGAAGCGCACCCGAAAGACGACAGGCAGCCAATGCAGCTCGCGCAAGAGCGGTGTTACATGGGTAAACCTCGAGGTTCCCATTATTGCTCGCGCGGCTGCATTCTGGACAAGCTGAAGTCTTCGGGTGCACCTCAAGGGGAGCTGGATGACTTTGGGCCAATCATCACGAGACTGTGAATTCTATTTTGGCCTTAGCCATGAAAGCCAGTTGGGTGCCTTAGGGCCAATCATTGTCTCTCAGCCCAACTCACCTCACAGGATTGTTGCTGTGTGGAAAATAGGAGGAGAAAAGTGTGTGGATATATTCGCTGCCTTGAGTTACTTGTAAAAAAAGGCAACCCTCCCCCCCAAATAAATAAGGACATAGTCTAATGTGTTTGAAATGACTACCTTGTGTTGAAGATGCTCTGAAAATCTCAATATGAAAATATGGATTGAGAGGATTGCAAAAATATCCCTGTTCTTCGTGCAGAAGTGGCTTGCTCAACGAAAAGCCCTTCACACACACAAAACGAAGTGTTTTTCCAGCAATCGGATGCAGTGAATAGTTTCCTTTCTCTCCTGTCTTTAGTGCTGGTGCTCCTTTGTGAAATTTCACCTATTCCTACGTTTGTTTCAACACATCTTTGCATAGGGCTTTATTGGATCCAGAAGCATGCCTACTTATCTCTTCCCCAAGATGCAGGCATCTCTATTCTTGCTGCGGAATTCTGGGAGTTGAAGTCCAGACATCTTACAGTTGTCAAGTTTGGAGAACGCCAACCAGGATAATTCCTTCTCACCAGAAGATGAAGACCTCTTGGCCTGTATTATTTTAATTTCTAATACATTTGACTTGTCCTGGGGTGGAGTTAAATTAAACTCTGTTTTAATCTTGAATTAACCGTCCTTGCAGATCATGTCGTGTGAGTGTAACATTTTATAGTACTATGAGTAAACTTTGATACTGAGGAAATTACTCATTTTTAAATGTTTATTGAATCAATTGCATTGTAAATCTACTGGACTTTTCTCCGTGACAAATTTTCAGCCATAAAAGGATATCTTTTTATGTTTATTTGGTGAATCACTTGAGTAGATTTGAAGGGCATGGTCTTTGTGCTGATGCTCAGGTCTTAAAAAACAAAATCCTTCTGATTTTGTACTTTATAGTGAGGTACGCATATGTATTCTACCTGTGCACCGCCCCGAGTCCCCATGGGGAGAGGGAGCGGTTTATAAGTATTAAATGAATTGAAAATTGAATGTGGAAGTTAGAAGAAGAGAATTCTGATTGTATCCGTACAACATAGGTGCTGTTCTCTGTATTTAACCTAACCTCATTCCTGATAATATAGTTTTGGGTGAAGAAAAGAAAATCCTATAATGAACTGTGCTGTTTTGTTAAAAAAAAAACCGACAACCCAACCCTCACTGATTTAATCTGGACATCAAAGATGCCATGTGGGTCTCTTACAGGGAAATTTAACCCAAAGCGAGAAACATAAGTAATAGTCCTTCTTCCTAATATATCCAACACAACTTTCTCCTCCTGTTTTCCCCACAACAATCCTATGGGCTAAGTTGGACTAGAGAGGAGGGTTGGTCCAAAGTAACCCAGCTGGCTTTTATGGCCGAGGTAGGACTTGAACTCACAGTCCCCCATTTTGTAGCCTGGTGCCTTAACTACTATAACAAACTGGCTAGACCAAATTAGGGTCAAAGGCAATTGTACCTAGGGTTGTAGTAAGAGGCTGTCCCACTACTAACTTAAAAATCAAATATTTTAAATTAAAATTAATTGTAAAAGAAAATCAAACGTGTTGCATAATGCTGCAGTTTTTAAGATAAGTAGCTAGCATTCATTAAATCACTGTTAACTGATTATTTTCCAATTCTGTGGCTGAATGTAGGTTTTTAATTTTCTTTTAGATCATCTGAATTTGTTTCTTTTATTTCAGAGATCCTTGTGGCAAAAGAAAGCAAGGAATTCTGAGTTAAAATCCACATATTTTGCAGTGCCAAGGTTGAAAAACACTGATACACAAACTCTCTCTCCCTCTCCATCTCCCCACCGTCTCATACTGTTTACATATAATGTTGTTTACTAGTATATTTTGTGATGCACTGATAATACAGTGCAATGCAAATATAACAAATCATATTGTACTATTTAGTTGGATGGAAAAGGTGAATTCATCAACTGGGCTTTGCCACAGACAGATCTGAGGCTATTCCTGCAAGCTTTAAGAATTTTCCTTTGGACAAGCCGTCCTTGTTTACTTACTAGTTATCACTGAGGGTTATGGAATAAAAATAAGTGTGGCTTCATTGGGCAATATGTTTGAAGCTTTCCATTTGCCATCAAATTTGTGTTATCATAGAAGCCTGCTAGAAGGATGCTACAAATAAATAAATAAATAAGAGCGAAAAACCCATACCATCAATAAAGGAGAACCTTCCCTGTTACGCACAGTCACTCAAGCACTCGTCACCTCTCGACTCGACTACTGTAATGCTCTCTACATGGGGCTTCCCTTGAGGTGCACCCGAAAGCTGCAGCTAGTCCAGAACGCAGCCGCGCGGGTGATTACGGGAGCGCCTAGACACTCCCACATAACACCTATCCTGCGCGAGCTGCACTGGCTTCCTGTGGTCTTTCGGGTGCGCTTCAAGGTCTTGACGACCATCTTTAAAGCGCTCCATGGCTCGGGGCCTAGTTATGTGCGAGACCGCCTCCTGCCCCATACATCCCTCAGACCGATACGCTCCCACAGAGAGGGCCTCCTCAGGGTGCCGTCGGCTGGACAGTGCCGACTGGCGACACCCAGGGGAAGAGCCTTCTCTGTGGCGGGGCCAGCACTCTGGAACGACTTACCCCCTGAACTCCGCACCATCTCCGACCTCCGCCTCTTCCGCAAGTGCTTAAAGATGCACCTGTTCCATCTAGCCGGCCTAGCGCAACCCAAATGACTTTTAGATAGTTTTAAACTTCGGGAATTTTAATTTGGTTTTAGCACAGGGTTTATCGAATAAGTTTTTTAAATTTGTATGTTTTCTATGTATTTTAACATTCCTGTGCGCCGCCCTGGGTCCGTTTGGAGAAGGGCGGGATATAAATTTAATAAAATAAATAAATAAATAAATAAAAGGGGGGTGGGCATAGTTAAAAAAAAAAAGGGGGGGGGACAGTTTGGACAGTAATCCAAATGATATAAACTTTTAGAAAGAAAAAAATGCCAAGCTGAAAAATCTTGCTTTCAAATTGATGGCTGGTTGTGTACACTGTAAAAACAAAGAATAATAGCCCATGAAGCGAACACTTTCATACGAAGCCAAGCAGGGACTCTTCAGTGTAAACTAACTACCGCTGTGTTTATTCTGACAATGGGAAGCATCTCCCCCACCCCTCCCCACGAGCTGAGTTCAATATGTTCCCTGCTTTGGTTAATCTGACCGTGCTTCATCTTTTTGACACTTGTAAAGGGCAGTAACAATCGCACAAGAGCATGCCGCAAGAATGCTGCGCCCTATCGCCATGACCCCGGCCCAATTCAAAATACTCTTTTTTGAATGGTGATTCACGTTTGTAAAATTGCCATAAATGGACTGTCCAGAAGTCAAGAAGCAACAGTGCTCGGTGGCCTTGAATGCCCCAGAATATCCTTTCTGTGGCCATCAAGCATTCCCAACCAGAACGGCTAAAAATGAACAGTTGGCTTTTCCAACTTCTGAGGCTGGAAATAACGGGAAATTGTTCATTTTTATAGTAAATATTTCACATAATATTTATTGTATTATTTATGAAGTCTGCAGGAACCCCCTACAGAAGATTTCATAAATAAAAGACCCTTTGTCCACCCTGAAGCTCGCCTGGACGAAGCCATCTTGGAGCTTCTGTGCTGCTACACTGGAGTTGAGGGATAGAGGGGAGGGGAGGGTTAGAGAAAGCTGGGCTTGCGTAGTCAAAATACTTTCTCTTGGGAACCAAGGACGTTCTCACACCTAGTTGGAGGAAGGAGGAGCGATGTCACTGGACCATCAGACGGCCCCTGGATTGGACCATATGACTAATTGTTTGGGGCTGAGAGAAAATCTTTTACATTTAATTAGGTGAAAAACCACCAGACTTTTCAGAATCGGTTTCCACCAGATTTATTGTGAATAAAACTAATGTGAATCTAATTGCCTTGGAGTGTTGCTTGAAATGGATTTATTATTTGGAACCCTGATACCCTTTTCCAAAAAATGCCAATATAAAGGATCTTGTGCCGCTGATTTCTAAACCCCAGTCATCTACTTTAATTCTTACTCTTGTTGAAAATGCTGCATATAATCTTCATTGCCCCAAACTTGCTAATCTTTAATATAAAACAAGAGTAGTACACCTACTTCCCATGTTCTTGCAAGGCCATGGAGATTGTGGGGGATTTCTGCCATGACTAAAGCTCAATCATGTTCTCCAGTTTTGTTCTTGGAAGTTTTGCCTTCTAACTTATGCTCAAGATTTCACAGTTTTTGTTTTATTTTAGAGTCCAAAACTTGAGTGGAAAGACATGACAGAGTAGATACTATTTTGTTTAAAAAACATTGTTCATCTTGCCAAACCATTTGTATTGGTGTATTTATTTAGGTGAAGGATAGACAATCTGTGGCCTTGATTCCCGCTAGGTTTTTGGTCATTGTCAGATTCCATACAAAACTGAAATTGTACTTGTTTCATAAAAAATCATTTATTTTAAGGTACCTCTAAACCCCTTTCCTTTCCTTTCCTTTCCTTTCCTCTCCTCTCCTCTTCTCTCCTCCTTCCCCTAGTATGGATTTTCAAGGTAAGATCCTTATTTCCTAAAAAAGAAAAGAAAAACCATATTCTTTGTAAGTATACAATTTTAACATAAGCCATTCCTCAGTCCTTACCCAAAATATGCTTTTGACGTTTAGTATACACTACGATGGCTTGGTAATATTGGTTACAAACATAACTATTGTTTTTGTCTGTGTAACAGAGCTGTCTTGACTTTCAGTTAATTTTTTCCAGAAGATTTTCTTTTTAAAAAACAAAACAAAATTAAATCTAGAAACAGTCATTTGAAGTTTGCAGTTAAAATATAGAGACCTTGAATTTTATCACGTGCCCCAATAAAATCAAATAAAATATATTTATGTATAAAAATAGCAGAGTTACCTAAGGCATCTCATATTTTGCTACTCAGCTAAATCCATGCTACAGTGTTTCTTGAGGCCATTAAATGTTGGCTTGCTCCAATTTCCCCTTATTTGTTAAATAATTTTTATTTTTCTATAAATTCTCATTTATGGCTGAAAATAGCACAATTGATGGAGTATTATAAACCATTCGTGTTTCTACTACCAGCAAGGTCAAAATCCAATGTGTTTGCAATTTTTATAGTAGAGGACAAGTTTGCTACTTTAAAAAAAAAAGGAAATTCATACCATTTATATATAAATTAACCAAAATACATTTTAGTAATAATGCAAAACAGCATGCTGTTTGTAATTTATAAGACACTTCGTATTAGAATTACAGCTGTCAGAACATTAGCTTCCAGTATTTAATAAATATATACTAAGAATGTATAGGAATTCATGATTTTATAATAAAAGACCCTGTTACAGAAAATTTTAATTAACTGGCATAAATTTTGAGTAAACTAAAATGATCTGTTAATCCCAAATTTAGATATGATTTTCTCAGCAAGGGAGCAAGCCAAATTCATGCAGAGATATTCTGGAAAATTCTGTAATTATTTTTGACTTCGGTCTCAGAAGGAAGGAAGGAAAGGAAAAGAAGGAAGGAAAATTGGAAATTGCTTGGAAGGTTTTAGTGTTAATGCTCTAAATCTTGAAGAAGTCCAACAGGTAATGTCTTTTTAGGTGGGCGCTTTCTATGTATGGAGAAAACTCATGAGTGGACAGCCAAGAAAACAAAGCAATGGATCATCAAGCAATCAATTCTCACACCAGGCACAAACATTTGTGTAATTTTTTGCACGTTACCCTTCTTTGGACACCTTATGAAAAGTCCTAACTTTCTGAAGAAGACTCTACTACTGTTGGGAAAGGTAGAAGGAAAGAGAAAAGAGGAGGAAGACCAGCAGCCAGGTGGAAAAGCTGAAGGACCAGGTTAGGGACAGATCATCATGGACAGACGCAATGACTTGGTTGCAGGTAATCAATCTCTTTCCATGTGATGATTGTACAGGTCTTAAAGTGGAGAGTAAGCATATATGTTGCCACTGCAAAGTGTGAAGACTCAAGTATTCACAAACTCAATGACTAGACTCCTAACCTTTCAACTTTTTTTTTGAACATTGAGACACATGAGTGACAGTAAACATATGCAGAGTGCCTTTCCTTGACATTATATAGCGGCAACCAGATGTTGTTCCTGGAGGTGAGAGGTTAGGATAATGAAATGAAAGATGACATTTCTTAGGCACTATCTCAACTAGCATTGGCTGAAAGGGAAGAGAGAATCTAGACTGGAAAACTTTCAAGGGAACAATCTTTCTTTTTTCTGGCTCCTTGGCTCCTAACCTGTCTCTCAAAAAAATTATTGCTTTCTCCTAAGTGAAGCGATTTTTGTAACCAGCATCTGAGTTTATATTGGCCTATCATTTTGGGCAAACATCGCTGTCAACATGCAAGTGGACCGGGTCAAATTAGCAAGCTGTTTCCTCCTTTTTTCAGCTCTGTAGGTTAAGCCCTTTTCCATCAAATTCAAACATCAGGAAGAAGTGGAGTCTTACAATGTATTAGTCATTTCCTAGAAGTTTAAATATTTGGCTACCATTTTGTAGTCCAAGGTACTATGATTCATCCTAGTTTTACTGGAAGTGGATTTCTAAGGGTAGCTTTATGATGAACCAATACTTTATGCAGTGAATTTATTAATGTTCTTATTAAAATTAGAAAGTATGAGGCTGACACATGTTGTGTTGAAGATTTTTTCCATCTTCAGGGATTTAAGTCAAAGTCTTAAGAGACATTAATCATTATTGAAGATATGGATGTTGTTAGGGAAAACTAAATGATCATTTTGAAGGGGAAGTTTACAGTTATGAATCAACTTCTGCATTTCAGTTTGGTATATTGTTAATTATTTGAAATTTCTGCCTTTTTTATTTCTAATTTAATGGTGTAGTTTTAAGATATGCATTACCTACATAGTAACATTTTTTTAAAGTTCATGAAGCTTTCTAGTAGTTGACTAATTTAATATTTAAATGTAATATGTGAATTTCTCCTTCAATTTTTGAAAATCTTTGTTGAGACATTAGATCAGAGATCAGTAGCTATTTTCAAAACCCATATCAAGCAATCATTTCTGCTCTCTGGCTCCAGGAATCCGGCTACCCTTAAAGCTCCTGAATGTGAGAAAATATCATTTTGTTCCTGAACAAAAAACATCGGCTACTTCTGTATTTAGGGGCTACTGAATTTTCTTCACATTCCATATTCTGATTAGTTCCTCTGTCCGTCACGACTCTAAATTTATTAAATTCTTCCAGCAAGAATGGAGACAGTTTGCATTTCGCTTTCCAAACAATTTGTGTGTTCTATTATTTTATTTATGAACGGAAACATGGAGGGACATAAGTCATTTGGCAAGCATTTGATTGACACACCCTTTGGAATTGACACTTTCCGTTAGTTCTTAGAACTTCTTAGACACTTTCCATTACTTAGAAGTCCTAGGTTACTTTTTTTTTTTAAGGCATAAAAACAAACATTGAAATAGTGATGCCTGCCTGTAATAGTCTGGAAACTTGGAAATTCCCACTGAGATAAGCACATTTTTCCTCTCCTCAAAATTGGCAGAAGCTTCCTTTAAAAAATCCTCCTCTTCTTCTTTTTCTTTCTGCCTTTCCCAGCATTAGAGCCTTCTTTAGAGAGCTAAGTCTTTGTATAGAATGTGTCCCAGGGAGAATAATCAGCTCATTTGATTGAAACACTCCATATAGTGCAGTGGTGGGATTCAATTTTTTTTACTACTGGTTCTGTGGGTGTGGTTCGGTGGGCGTGACTTAGTGGGCAACGATACTGCAAAATCCCCATTCCCTCCATACTCCTTGGAGAAGGATACTGTAAAAATCTCCATTTTCACCCCACTCCAGGAGAAAGATACTGTAAAATCTCCATTCCCTCCCAACTCCTAGGGAAAGGATATGGTAAAATCCCCATTCCCTCCCCATCCCACTAACCTGCTTTCTAGCTCTGTTCTCCTGTGCAGGGCAACAAAAGAAGACCCAGCCAATTAGCTGGGACTCCGATCAGCTGGGATTCAGGAGGCAGTGATAGATCTGGGGCGGGACCAGTCAGAGGTGGTATTTGCCGGTTGTCCGAACTACTCAAAATTTCCATTACTGGTTCTCCAGAACCGGTCAGAACCGGCTGAATACCACCTTGGATATAGTGAGAAATAGTGTAGTGTGATGCTTAGAGGATTGATCCTGAACCAGGGAGACCAGACTAAAATCTTCACTGACTGAAATACTACTGATTAGCCTGTGTAGTTAGTCACAAAGCAAAGACCCCAGTGCCCTTAATTGAGCCATGCCAGTTGGCTGATTTAAGGACAGCTCTCAGAGTGTAAACTCCATTGAAAACAATTCTGCCACATCGGATCTATGCTTCTGTGATTTTGATTTTTCCTCTTGCTCCTTGACTCTTGGTTTTTCAGTTCAACTGGGCTTACAGAATTTTTTGGCCTTTGCTTCTTTGCCACTTTCCCTGATTGTGTGCTACACTTGTCTGTCTTCTATTACTCGACTCTAGATTGAACTCTTCACTACCTGGGTCACATCCACTTTGCGGGCAAAATTTCACTCTCCTGCATAGTTTCTGGTGTATATACATCTCCATTGGCTGGATTTCTCTTCCTCTGTAATTACTTGGAATATTATTTATCAATAAATCAGTTGTAACAAAATTCTGTGTATTGGGTCAACCTGGAACAAGACAGTAGTAGAAAAATGAGGCCTCGTGAGTTCGGATGTTACATCTCTTAAACCAAACAAGCAGCAGTCTTCTGAGGAGAATATTTGTAGTTCAGGGTTGAAATCAGGGATCCGTGGTGGTTTCTGAGCTTGATGGTTTTCTTGCAGATGTTTCATTACCCAAAGTAGGTAACATCATCAGTGCTGATGATCTGTCTTCTGAGAGTTGGATCAATGGCAACAGGCAGGTGTCACTGAGGGACCAGACTCCGGTGTGTGCAACATGTCCAATTTAAAAGACTATGAAGTGATTTAGTGCTAAGCTTGACCATCCATTTCTTAGCAAAGAGGTAGAATCTAGGTTTTAGGCCTTAGCCCTATAAAGTTGATTTAGTTTCAGCCTAACCCTAATGGGACAAGTTGCCTTGCTCTTCATGCTCTGTCCAAGGTGCTGAAAAACATGACATTGCTCACCTTTTCAAAACTGTTTTTTTAAATGCTGAGTGCCAACTTGCCCAGGAATGCAAAGAGAGTAAATTAATGCAGAAGCCACTGATAGACACAAGAGATAGACACAAGAGATAGACACAAGAGATAGACACAAGAGATTCTAAGCAACACCTCAACCCTTGGAAATCAATAAGCTTAAGGAAGAAACTCAAAATAACCCTACCATGATTCAATTATTTAATTGTAATTAAATTAAAATTTATATATACACCTCAATTACTAGTTAAATTATTGAATTGTAATGAAATAAAATTTTATAAAACTACCTCAATTACTTGTTAAGTTCTAGGTGATCAAATATACACCTAATTTCTAGCAGAAGTGGAGAACTTCATACTGGTCAAATGCATTGGGTTCTAATTGTAATTTCATTATTGTCTTATTTTTAGATGCTGCTACAAATAGTGGTTACTCCTGTCACATATCTACAGATGCCATGGATAGCAGTTTTTTGGAAGTTGCTCATCATCATATACTGATACAGCAATGGGTGTAAGTGTAATCTATATTAATGTCATATTTTAGGATATAGAAATGTTCATGCACCCAACCAATCCTTCATAACCAATTGTTATTTCAGTGCCAAGGAAGGAAGTAATGTATTTATAGACATAGCAAGAGCTTTTTAGCTGTCCTACTGAGATCTACTGGGGCAAAAGTATTAAATAAGAATTTGCTTTACGTTCTCTCCTGCAGTTGAATGTCTTTCTATGCAAGGTAAAGGTGAAGGTTCCCCTCACACATATGTGCTAATCATTCCCAACTCTAGCGGGCGGTGCTCATCTCTGTTTCAAAGCCGAAGAGCTGGCGCTGTCCGAAGACGTCTCCGTGGTCATGTGGCCGGCATGACCAGACACTGAAGGCACATGGAACTCTGTTATCTTCCCACAAAATTGGTCCCTCTTTTTCTACTTGCATTTTTAAAAGCTTTCAAATTTCAAATTTCAAATTTATTCAATTTATAAACAGTCCCCTCTCCCCAAAGGGACTCGGGGCGGTGTACAGGAAAAATTAAAAAACCATATAAAACATACAATATATACAAAGTTAAAAATGAATTAAATTAAACCTGTACTAAAATTTAAAAACATTTAAAATATGTTTCAAACTGCTAGGTTGGCAGAAGCTGGGCTAAGTAACAGGAGTTCCCTCTGTTATGCGGTCCTAGGGATTTGAACCACCGAACTGCCGACCTTTCTGATCGACAAGCTTAACATTTTAGCCACTGAGCCACCGCATCACATGTCTTTCTATGTAGTTGGGGAAATAGATCCATCATTTTCTTCTAAATATCCTTCACCTTTCTTAGGAAAATGAATGATTGCATTTGAATTAAGCGAAGACTTATCTCATGAGGATATTTGTGACCCCTCCCCCAAAGCCACTGTCAAAGCCAGAATGAAAAAATTTCTCACCAAAGATTAAACATTAGTTAAAAATGGATGAAATCTAGGAGTGGTTTTGTATATTTCTCTTTTCCTTCCCCCAGCTAAGAATCGTGTGTGTCCCTTTAGTGTTCTAGCAATGGCAGATTTTTCTCCAAACTCCAAAACTTGTTTCATAAGAAGGCTAAACAAGAGCTGCAAAGATCAATTATAAATGACATCTTAACTTTTTGGATGGCTTTGGAATAGAAATCGAATTAGTAACTTGATGTATTCCTCCCTCCTTTTTAAAACTCAACAGAGAATTGACAACGAGCATTGTTTACTCCTAAGAAGAGGACATCAAGTCACGGCCAATTATTTAAAAAGACATGAGGCAGAGGTAATGTGGTAAAATATTAAATCCTGACATCTTCGCTTTGAGAACGCAGCCTTAGTCATTATTCTACCAGGCAAATGTCATTTAGATACCTCAAGAGGTTTTTCTAAATATCAGCTTTTACTGGGATACACAAACATTTGGCTTTCATTAAGAAATGTGGTTCTTGTCATAACAGAAAAAAGAGGCTTACTTTTATAGCTGTTCTTGGATGCTGGTTAGCCTCTAGATTTTGGAACAAACATGAGAAGTACTTTTCTAACTTGCTAGGTCCATAAAAAGCTTGGCTTGAACTTTGAATCCAGCCCATCATGGCGGCACAAAGTAAACTTGCAGTGGGCCCTTTGATCTTCATTGGAGTCAGTTTAGATCTGTAAAAGAAACATTGCATAGAGCACTTTTTAACAGTAGAATTAAAGATGGAGGCCATGACTTTCAGCAGAGGTACATAGCATTATGTAGGCTATGAAAATAACTTGCATTGGATTCATCTATATTTAATTCCTATACTCAATTACTTAACAGAAAGGTGTTGTGAGTATGTGTGTATGTGTTGATGTGTGTGTGTGTTTGTATGTATGTCTGTGTGTTGTGTATGCAATGTATGTATGTGTGTATCTATATATGTATGTATGTAGCTGCAGCTTGGTTGTTTTCTTGCAGATATTTCATTACCAAACTAGGTAACATCATCTGGCTTAATCTTCCGAGACTATCGACTGGTTTTGAATTGAATTAGATTTTATTGGGGTTTTAATTGGTTTTAGCACAGGTTGGGTTAATTTAATAAGTTTTAATATTTATGACATATTTATTATCTGTATTTATGTATATGCATGGTTTTATTTCTCCTGTGCACCGCCCCGAGTCCCTTTTGGGAGAGTGGCGTGGTATATAAATTTAATAAAATGAAATGAAATGAAATCAGTGCTAGTTGGGAATGGGGTTTGCTCTCATGTTTTACATTAGTGGCTTGCTCTGTCGGTGTTGGTGGGAATGGACTTGGTTCATTTCAAGGTTCATTGGTAGTTTTATTTTCATGATTTTAATCAAAGTTGCCTTCCAAATAAGAAATAAGAGACTACTTTGAAGGTTTTATAAGGACTTACAATGTAGCTTCATTGGAAGCCATCCTGCTTGTTTTAAACTTTCTTCAAGTGTGGGAGAGAGATGGTTGCATCCAGATTTTTGAAACTCATGCCAATGAAGGTCTTGACCATCTGAATATGGCCATTGTTTTATAGGGCCTTTGTATTACTCATCAATAAAACATGGAAGCAATTATCTTGTCCATGAACATGGCTTTTGTTTTCTTGTACTTTGTTTTTGTTCTCCAGAAAGTCATGCAAAACTCATGGGGAAACCTCCTTTCTGAAAGATAAATGCCGGCTAGCGGTGCCCAGGGGGTGGGCCTTCTCAGTGGCTGGGCCATCCGTCTGGAACGACCTACCCCCCGAACTTCGGACTATCACAGACCTTCCCCTCTTTCGCCGCTCACTTAAGACATATCTTTTCCATCAAGCCGGTCTAGCTTAGAGCTTAGAGCTCTGATTTAATTCAATTTTAGCTAATGAGTAAATGTATTTTAGAATTTTAATGGGATGTTTTAGCACAGGTCTTTAATTTAATTTATTTTAGACATTACTCTGTATTTATTGTTATTTATTGATGTTAACTCCCTGTGCACCGCCCTGGGTCCATTTCGAGGGAGAAGGGCGGTTATATAAATCGAAATAAAATAAATAAATAAATAAATAAATAAATAAAAATAAAGTATGGTGAAAGGGAGTTCTGTGGTCCCCAAAGTTTTGATAACTTATTTATTTATTATTTTATTTTATTTATATACCGCTCCTCTCTCCCCGGAGGGACTCAGGGCGGTGCACAGGAAATTAAAACAGAATGCAAACAAGCAATATAACGGACATATAATAAATACGATTACAAAATAAAATCTAATTAAATTTGAGTGCCCTGTGCTAAAAATCCCTAAAAACATTACCCACACATTAAAACCCTCAAGATAATTTACTGCTCAGTCTACTAAAGTGGTCTCGGGGACTAGGCTAGGTCAGCTAACTGGAAAAGATGAGTCTTCAAGCGTTGGCGGAAGAGGCGGAGGTCTGCGGTAGTCCGGAGTTTGGGGGGGAGGTTGTCCCAGAGGGCTGGGCCCGCCACAGAGAAGGCCCTTCCCCTGGGGGTCACCAACCGGCATTGCCCGGCGGACGGCACCCGGAGAAGTCCCTCTCTATGGGAGCGAATCGGCCGAAGGGATGTATGAGGCAGGATATGGTCTTGCAAATACCTACTTCATTAGATTTAGATTGTCTGTGAATTTCTTCAACCCACCCATGTTATTCTCCAGGGTCCTTTCCCCCCCAGGGACTGGTTAATAGTTCAGATAGAAGACTTAGCTCATGGACTCCGGTTGCAGTTCTGTACTCTTCTTTTTTGCTAGTTGTCTAAACCAGAACCAGATGAGCAAGGCACTTCTCCATTAGACTCCTTTTCTGAGGACTGCGTGTCTATGGATCCCACTACAATTTTAGGAATGTAAAAGATAAAGTAACGATGACTTTTATGAGGCTGGTATTTAGAAGGTTTGTCAGGGGAAGCTATCAGCAGCAGGTCTCTGGAATTCCCTTATTTACCTACTTCCCAAGATGAATTACAGTAATATCATATCTAAACTGACATTTTAAGGCAAAATACAGTGGGGGTTTATTGTTTTTAATGAAAGGGTGACAATACAGTCGATCAAAAGGTATTGTGGATATTTTCCATCTTTTCTTTCTTATTGGATTTTGTTTAATTAGTCAAAGAGATAAGCAAAAAAACAACAACCAGAAAGATTATGAATGGAAAACCCAATGTTAATATTCTATTATTGCTGTTGTGACAAGAGATTGGAAGAAAAATCACCCTATCCTTACCTTTGATCAAGTCAAAGACTAGATTTGCCCTCAGTTTAAACCCTGGCTTAGTTGACTTTGGTTTGTTGCTATAACTCACATAATACACAACACCCTAAAACAAGAGCTTGCAAGAATGTCCATAGCATTCAAAACATCTTAAGCTCCTACAGCCCCTCTGTGTATTTCTAACAGTTTATGATGCTTAATTATATACATTCTTCTCAAGTTAGATGAGGAGGCTTGGTATACTTTCAAAGGCTATAGGGTCAGCATTGACTAAGCAGCAGATCAACACCGCTGATGTTAGAAAACGAGTCTCCTTTTTCACTTGTCTTAGTAACCAGGAATAAGCAACAAGAAGTAATGCAAGAAAGAAAGGAAATAAATCACTGGGGGATGAGGAGCTTCTAATCCTATTGCAAAACATTGAAGCATTAAGATAAACAAGATTAAGCCTGTGGGGCCAGTGGGAAATCTTCTGCAGCTGATCTACCTGACATTATCTAAATCTTGGACCAGATTCTCTTAAACAACGTCCAGCCATATTTGGCTGATGTTTTCTGCCTTTTTACTTGCCCTTTAATCACTGGAAGAGGTCAGGAGTGTGTATCTACCACAGCCCAAGACAAACATAAATAGTCAAAGAGATTCAAACAATTGTCCAAACAAGCATCTTTTCCCCATCTATCCCAACTGAAGCATTGTTGAATGCTCCATGGTGGATCTAATTCTGGCCTAGGGTGGTTACGTAAGGTGAAGCATGATGATGAAGTAGAATTGAAAAACAAAAAAGACAGTCCCACATTTACTCTACAGCAAGGGTCTCCAACCTCGGCAATGTTAAGACCTGTGGACTTCAACTCCCAGAATTCCCTAGCCAACTCTGCTGGAGTTGAAGCCTGCACGTTTTAGAATTGCTCAGATTGGACACCCCTGTTCTACACCCTTGGTTGGTGACCTTAGATAGCCAATGAGCAGAGAGAACTTAACCAAAGATTTTGCAGGGTTTTTTGATGCTCTATGATTTTGATTTCGGTAAGAGTTCCTTGCTCTTTAACCAGACAACCTGAGTAATTTATCCAGAAACTGACAGTAACTTATAATAAGCAATCAGAAGACGAAGCAAGTATAAAAACCATCTTTTTATTTTGGCTTTGACATATTTCTCAAGGCCAAACTTACCGTGAATATGTATCAATACCATCCTTTGGAATATCTCTGGTGTCTTCTATGATGTCATACTTTTTGCTGTGGCCAAAGATTTTCCTCTGTTATTTATTTGCTTATTTTCTTAACTAACTATTTTTGTGCGCTGAGGGAAAAACAACATGCAACATTTTTCAATAAGAAACATATGTTAATCTCAAAGAATCAAAGATATCTTCACTTGTCCATACAATAATTGCATATTTTTCTGCTTTCCATCTGGAGATTTTAGCAAGGCATTTTATTGCTAATAGAGGATATGATGCTTTCTGGACCACATAAAAATCTGGCTTGTCACTCTTGGGGCTACTGTGTTTTTTGATCGCGCTCATGATAATGTTTTATTTTAGGGAGCTTGTTTTGAATCCAACATTGGATGATCAGGTATGCTTTAGGCTTGCAGTTATAGATGTATATCGTACAAATCATATTAGTTCCTTCTTTGATATTCCAGCCTTCTCAGAATTATCATTTACCGGTATTTGTTCCAAAAATGTATACTGCTCTGGGTCCTAAAAAATTGTGTATTATGAAATAAGTCATGATGTAACAGTAGTTGAATACTTGTATTATAATTTTTAGTTGCAGATGCACAATTAGAATACAGGGTGTGTGTTCTGTTAAGATACAGCCTGTTGTGCTAAGAAAATTGCAGGGCCCTGCTTGTCTAGGCAATCAAAACTGACTCAAAAAAAAAAAAAGGAGTATTGGATAATTCCTATCTCTGCATCTTTTGGTAAAATAAATGTTAAAAAGTAAGAGCCGTTCTGACTTCATCCCCTGCTTGTTTTTCTGAAGGTTAACATGATCTTCTTGTGGTTAAAAAAAGAAAAAGAAATTACACAGCTTTTAGAACGAGATCAAGGCCTTGTTCATGTCTATTTTCAAAGATTAACAGCCAGCTAATAATCCTTCCATACTTTCCCTGGTCTGTACGATTAAGACCACTTGGTTTTGTTCTTTATCTACCACTGGGGGAGTTAAAATCCTGCCATTTTCATGCTCTTATCCCCCAGACTAGAGATCATAATCATGGAGCTTCCCATACCTTTGAAGTCTGGTACAGTTTCATTCTCAAGCATTCTGCTTGTCCATCACTCAAGGTACATAAAGAATCCTGCCAATTAAAGGGATTTTGTTTTAAGGGAAAGATTCAACATTGTGGTACTTATCTTGAAAGCCTTATAAGGTCTGGGTTAGCTTGCTGCTTAATAGCAGCAAATTTTGCATCATCTTTACTCGTGTTTGGGGAATATTTCTCCTATTCTAGGACAAGGAGTAGCTGCAAGGCATACAATCATGCTGATTGTATGAAATGTTCAGAGTTGGCAGCAAGGATGAACAGAATAACACACGGGCAAACAATAGATACAAACTCAAGGTAAACCGCTCCAAACTCGATTGCAGAAAATACGAGTTCAGCAACAGAGTGGTCAATGCCTGGAATGCACTACCTGCCTCTGTTGTTACTTCCTCAAACCCCCATAGCTTTAACCTTAAACTGTCTAGCGTGGACCTCACCCCATTCCTAAGAGGTCCGTAAAGGGGCACCCATAAGCGCACCAGCATGCCAACTGTCCCTGTCCTACTGTCCCCACTTATTCGTACCCATTTCCTGTGTTCATGCCCATGTTTATACTTATATCTGTTACCTTGCACCAGTGGTGGGTTTCAAATTTTTTAGAACCTACTCTGTAGGTGTGGCCTATTTTGTGGGCATGGCTTGGCAGTCATGTGACAGGGTGGGAGTGGCCACCTTTTAAAATGTGGTGAAACTCATTTAACAACGCTCTTGCTTAGCAACCAAAATTTTGGACTCAATTGTGATGATAAATTCTTTCTTTCTTTCTTTCTTTCTTTCTTTCTTTCTTTCTTTCTTTCTTTCTTTCTTTCTTTCTTTCTTTCTTTCTTTCTTTCTTTCTTTCTTTCTTTCTTTCCTTCCTTCCTTCCTTCCTTCCTTCCTTCCTTCCTTCCTTCCTTTCCTTTCCTTTCCTTTCCTTTCCTTCCCTTCCCTTCCCTTCCCTTCCCTTCCCGTTGGGTCACTGGCAGCGGCGGGCCAGATTTACTTCCAGGTACGCTGGTGGAACCCCCTCTCACCGGTTCTCTAAATTTCATCAACCGGCTCTCGCGAGTAGGTGCGAGCCTGCAGAAACCCACCACTGCCTTGCACATGTTTGAAAAACTAAATAAATAAAATCATGTTCAAAGTGGCCTGAAGTCATCATAGCCCTGGTCCCTTTTAGAATCAATGAACGATGTGAGAGACCCAGGAGAGTGTATGGAAAATCTCAGTCAACCAGGAAATGGTTGTCGCAAAGGTGCTTTTTCCCAAAAGGCAACTAGACTTTCTTGGGGGGGGGGGGGTGTTTCTTGGAAAATGTTTCGCTTCTCACTCCAAGAAGTTTCTTCAGTTCATTTCAGTGCAGTTCTTCAGAACTGAAGAAGCCTCTTGGATGAGAAGTGAAATGAAAGAAAAGATGCCTTTTGAAAAAAGTACCTTTGGGATGGACACATGATAACCTTAAGGTCTAAATCTGTAGTATAATGTAAGGCAAATTAAGACGAGATTGGACAACCCTTTGTTTGAAATGGTTATAGGGTTTCACCTTTGGGCAGGGGGTTGGACTAGAAGACCTCCAAGGTCCATTCCAACTTTGTTAACCTGTTATTCTGTCTGTTAACCCGGCTCAGGTTTTCCCTTCAAGATCGCCACAAGAAAACTAGGAATTGTCAGGCTTGTGCACAGCTTCCTAGGATGTCCTGCTCTGTAAAGACTCCATGCCGCCTGTTGCCAAGTGCCTTTGGGATCACATGGCACCTATTTATATACCACCCAAACTGCCCTCTCTCCCTCTGCCAGCAAGCTGCAAATACGAAGGTCACTTAACAGCTAGCAGCCCCCCCAAGGCTGCCCTTGCGTTCTCTATGGAGGCCAGGGAAATCTCCTAAGGACACCGATCACAGGTTAGTCTTTGCTTAATTGCTCTCTAACACTGCTGTTCTTTGCCATAAATGTAGAGCAGAGTGTAACTTCTTCAGCTGGTTCCTAGGAGTTCTTTGTTTTTGCAGTGTTCCAGCAGACAACTGTGGAAAGTCAAGGCCATAATATTCAGAAGGAGACTTCTTTGTAGAAAGCTAAGGGTGCCCTTAAAACATTCATCACAGGGAAACAGGGAAAGACAGATTATTCTGTCCACAAAAGAGATGAGATTCAACCGATTGAGTTTAATTGGAGTTTGAGATCTATTAGGAGTACTTAGCTGGGGTGTCTCCCCGCCCCCTGAAAATACCCTGTTTGGCCTAGCATGTCCCTGAGTTGGATCACCTCATAGTCCAGATGACTTCAGGTGGTCGTTCTGCATTAATTCCATTCAAACACGACACAGGGAAATCCAGAATTCAGGAATCTTCTGAGGATTTTATCTTTATTTTAAAAACTAAGCCAAGTTGCTAATCTTCTGCAAAAGTTTGCTTGAATTGGATGTAATGAATGTTTTCTTATGTTTCCAAATCCGGAAGGGGGCAAAGTAGTGTTTCTAGAGGATAGATTCGGTGTAAATGTACAAATAAAAAATAAATACTCTTTTTTTGGTTCTTTGCCCTTCTCCATTACCGGCTGAAGCAAACCGAGGCCACAGTCTGAGAGACAATTTTTTTTCTCACAAGTAGATTTTTTTTTTCTAGATGAGCCCTGATTTCTACTCTTGTAATTCCTGGCCAGCATAAAGTTCAGCTTTAATACATCTAGATGGGACCAAGTCAGAGCAACAAGTCTTACGTTTCATTAAACCACAAAGGATCTTAATTAACCTAATTTATTCAGGCTGCTAGATTCAACCAATTGTTTGTAGGCTTTTTGGAAGTGTTATTTTGTATTTTTCAGGGACTTAAAAGGCATGTGTGTCAATTTCACATTGTTGTTTCTCTGCGAAATGCAAAATAATTTTTGCCAAAGTTTGTACGCTGCCTGATTCTCCAGGCACTTGTTTATAAACTATCTGGACTCGGAATACACAGAATAATGGATTTAAGGTTTTTTATTTTTTATTTTATTAAAAAATAAAAACAATGTCAATTGCAACATACTTTAGACTACAAATAAGTAGCCAAATCATAAAACAGTATTTAGTATTGTTTAACAAATCATCAAACCAATGAAGCAACAATATATTAGCAGAAACAGATAGAAAGTTTCGGTTAAAACCAGGACATTCACATGAAGATTGAAATAAAGGGGGTTATGAGAATTTTCGAAGTCCCAATGCATCTGAGAACCTCTAAATGGAAACTGCAGCTTTCAACAGTGTACTGGATCTCAGGAAACACTTAATAAGTACATGTGCTTTAGGTCCTCCAAAACTCATGGCCAGCAGTCCATTGAGAGGCCTTGGATCAGATGGCCTAAATTCACTCTGTATCTACAGATACTATGTTTGGTCCAACCCTACTATTGAGCAGACAAAGGGGCTAGCAACACAGGAACCACAACTGGGGCCAGAATTTCCATTGCTAAGTGAGGCAGTTGTTATGTGATTCATGCCTGATTTTACGCCTCTTTGGCCATGCTTGTTAAATGAATCAATTGCAGTTGTTGAGTGGAATGATGTCATTAAGCAACTCTGGCTTCCCTCATTGACTCTGCTGGTTGGAAGCCAGCTGGGAAAGTCGCAAATTATGATCACGTGACCCTGGGAAGCGGCAACTGTTGTAAATACATGCTGGTTGCCAAGCAACTGAATTTTAATCACGTGACCATGGAGGTACTGTAATGTTCATAAGTGTGAGGATCGCTCAGAAATCACTTTTTTCAATGACATTGTATCTTCAAATGGTTAATGAACGGTTGTAAGTCAAGAGCTACCGGTAATAATAGCAATGATACTTATATACTACTTCACAGTGCTTCACAGCCCTCTCTAAGAGTCAGCATATTGCCCCCTCCAAAATCTGGATCCTCATTTTACTGACCTTGGAAGGATGGAAGACCGAGTCAACCTCGATCAGGAGCGAACTACTGGCAAAGGGAATGCAGGGTTAGCCTGCAATACAGCATTCTAACCAGTGTGCCAAAACAGCTCTTATTTCTCCATTCTTCCTGAGTCCCAGTCCTTGTTCTGTCCTGAAAGTCAGAGGCGAGGAATGGAATCAGTGAATGAGTCCTGCCATTTATAAATCAAATTTGGCTTTCAGACAAGCGACGAGAGGCACAATTTATTTCCAATTCGACCCGAAATGAAGTGAATTCCTTTAAAAATTTATGTAGGTTAACATGATGGCTGGTTTGTTCAATGTGGCATCTTGCCCAGCTTGAGTATTTTTCAAAGTTGGATGACAACTCCAAATTACACCTGCTTCTAGATTCAGGGCATTTGTCTTTCTTCTTGACAGAGCTAAAGGACATTGAGAAGCAGTATGGAAATTCTTGCTTCCTTACAAGCTGAAAAGGACTTTTGTAGGCACAGCAATGTGTATTTGATGGATGTGTGGCAATATACCATAGAAAGGGAGAAAGCATATTGCCATGTGAAATGTTTTTTTTTTCAAGCAGGATCTTTGGCCAGCTCTGTCTCAACTTCTATCCAGGATCATATCTGTTCATGGAAAGTCTGTGATTAATTGCTTCATTTTATTCATGCATCAGTTTGAGAGCACAGACATTTATTCCAGAGTGTGGGATGTGAGAGACAGTAGTGTAACAGTTAGGGATACTAAATCCTTTTAGCTGTTATAGTTTTATGCGGTCAGACTTTCCACATTTTGATAAGCTGCTGAAAATTAAATAACTAAGGCGAACTTTTAAAATTGAAACTCCCCCCGGGCCATTTAACCACAAGCTGCATATTTCAATTTGTTAATTTGCTTGATATTTTATATTTGTATGTATGTATGTATGTATGTATGCATGTGTGTGTATATTTTTATTGTGCTTAAGCTTTTAACTACTTTTTTTGGGAAAATTTGATCAAGGATATTTCTGAAGATGATTTCAAAGCAAATTTGAAAGACTTTCTTGGACGGCCTACACATGGATTTCGCCAACATGTTTAGCCATAAATCATAGTTTACAAAGCACAACTACCTCTTCCCCATGATGGATTAGGCTAGATATAGGCAAGCTTATTGTGATGGGGAAGGTACCTTGAAAGCTGTATTTTTACTTTGCAGGGAGCATTTCAATGATGGTGATATCGACCAAGGAGCAAATCAGTATATTTGTATTAAAGTTAATACTGCTTTAACATCTTATGTCCTCGACTTATGGTTACAATTGAGCCCCAAATTTTTGTTCTTGAGTGAGACATTTGTTAAATGAATTTTGCCCTGTTTTACGACCTTTCTGGCCACAGTTACCGAGTGAGTCATTGCAGGTGTTAAATTACTAACACGGTTGTTAAGTGAATCTGCTTCCCCCTTGATATTGCTTGTCAGAAGGTCATAAATATGAACCAGTTGCCAAGCATCTCCGTTTTGATCACGTGACCATGGGGATGCTGCAATGGTTGTACGTGTGAAAAATGACCATGTGACTTTTTTCAGTGCCATTGTATCTTTGAACTGCCACTAAACGAACAGTTGTAAGGCGAGGACTACCTGTAAACGCGAGGGTTTGGTGATATGATCCTGGTGGTATCCAGCTTGCTCTCTCTGATGTCTATCCTTGTAAAAAAAATTCTTTTTTTGTAATAAATTGTAATAAATCGAGATTATGTTACTCTAGAAAGACATTTTGTATTTTGACTAGATTAATAATGAGACACATAGATAACAGAAAATTTGGATAAATTCTTGGTTGTAGAAGAAGTAAACATTAGGGGTATGTACTTTATAGAAGACAAGTGGTTTCTAGAGGTATTGGAGAATAATGTTACAAAACAGGAATTTAGGTGGAATTTTTTTTTATTGTTCTTTTCATATATTAAACAATTGAAGGAAAAAAATGGATTTGATAATTAATACTGCTATTAGGTGGCTAATGAGTTGATATATATCTATTGGAAGAAAAATTGGAAAGTGTGTTTGTAATTTTAAGTATTGATGCATAAAACTTATGACCGAACGACATGTTGTACAAAGTTTAAGATGAATAATGTTTTTACTTGTTTTTATGTTGCAAATAAACAAATTTCTATACCAAAAAAATATATTCTCTGCTTACAGAACATCGGGACCAACGTCAAGGTCAGACTATTTTCTTGCTGGACCTGGGAAAATGGCTACGTTGGTCCGAAATCGAAGCAACGGTTTGTTGTCCTTATTCCTCTCTCTCCACGTCCGGACATTTCAGCCCTCAACTGGACCGCGCTCTTTTAAAACTTTCCATGCTTTGTGGAGTGACCAGAAAGCAAAAGGTAAACATCAATGATTGAGTGAGGAAAAATACTTGTTGAGGTCAGTTAATGAAAAGCAACTTGACCCACTGATGATAAAAAATGTCACAAAATTAGTAAATCATTCCTAATAATAAGGATAATCAAAATATGAAATTTTCAGCTGAGGTTAATTTGGATCCTTCATGCTAATGAGACCAAAAATGGCCAGTCTAAGTGAGAAGTACTACACCCACTTGAGAAGAAAGTTAATCAATTCATAATCAATAAAAACAGGCTTTGGCTTCATCAAGCAATCTGTCCATGCTTTGGCCAAAGGTAATTCAACTGAGAAAACAATTTGCAACAATTTGTTATTGAACCCTGAAGCCAGTTTAGTCAAAGTATGCTAAGAGCAGATCTCAAACTGTTCAACAATTTCACTAAAGCTTTGGAGATCTAAACAGATTCTTCTGACCTAAGCTTCCTAACAGCATGAAGCAAACTCCTTGTCCCGACAAAAAAACCTTTTATTAATTTACTGTGTATTCTTCTTATTCATATCCAACAAAGTCTTTCAAGGGAGGATTTATAGTCACAGACCTTATCTGGCTTAGAGAGCTGCCAGGCCGATAGCTACAAAACTTGGCAAGGAGTCTCGGAGAGTCATGAGCCAATTAAGCGAACTAATTGTCTTCTGCAAACTCCACTCCCCTTTTGCTCCTCTTTTATTTTCGCTGGGAGGGGCCATTCATCGTCCACCTGTGGCTTTACTCCCAAGTTGACCCTTGTTCTTTAGCTGTCTGACAGCTCTGCACATGCGCACACTGGGAACAAGCTCCAGCTGTTCGTCTGCCTCACCGATGTCTGACTCTGAAGGCAGCTGATAACTGGCATATGGCCCTGGCCCCCTCTCTGCCTCTGACACAGAGCCCTCATCCGAGCCTTCCCCAGACTCCAGGACTGGCCCATGTTCCTCCCCAACTTCCTCACTGTCCAAATCTGCTGCCACCTCCACAGGCCGCTGAGGGGCCACAACAACAGACATCTGTAGCTCTGGGACTTCAGCTTGCCAATTGCTGGCGTGGCAAAGCCCTTAAATTAGGAATGTAACCCACTTGCAAGAAGGGATTTCTGCATTCAGATGCAGAATATTTGCAGGCTTCAGAGACAGAGTGAGACATTCTTCATGGGGAGAATAAAGTTTAGGAAAAGACAAACTGAGTAGACAGATGGGAGGATATGAAAGACTTAGTCCTCAACCATTCTGCCTCCATTTGATTGCTATTCTAAAAGTTGGCCTCCATTTAAAAAACAATCTACCGAAAAAGATTTGCACTTTACTTGTAGTTTGAACCTCAGCCTTGGATTTTAATTCCCTTTCAGGTTTCCCATTTTACTTGTTGCCATTGGGTAAGACTAGCTATAAAGCAACAATGGCATTTTAAATATTGTTTACTTTTGCAAGAACAGTAGTTTAGATTTATTTTAGTCTGTTCCACAAAATGATTGCCCAATGAGATAAAATAAGCAAAGCAAAAGTCAACTTAAACAGAGTTTAATTGCTAAAAAGCATAGTTTGGAAACAGGCTCTGGTGGATATGTAACTGAGAAATATTGGACAGGGCAATGTATAAACTGACTCATTTTCGACATGCAAAGGAGATTATTGGAAATGTCACAGTGACTTTGTAATTGTTAACAGAAAAGGGGGAAAAGTTATAACTTATAGTAATTAGATACAGCACTCCGCAGAAAGGTGCAGAAAAAGACAAGAAAAATGTCATTTCGTAAATTAAATCTGCCATAGCTGAATTTATAGAATCCTAGCAATGGAAAGAAATCTTGAAGCCAGTCAGTCCAACAGCTGTTAACTGACTCATTTTCGACATGCAAAGGAGATTATTGTTATAATAATTGCATGTGCATTAATGAAATACATAAATAAGTACATATATTTGTAACCACCTTTTCCCCAACTGAAGCTCTCCGGATACTTTTGGTTTATTATTCTGATTTATTTTCGGTGCTTCTGCCTGACAACTCTTAACATTCTCAGGAAGCACTGAAGTTCATTGAGATCATCTCCACTTTGGCTTCCTTCCTTCCTTCCTTCCTTCCTTCCTTCCTTCCTTCCTTCCTTCCTTCCTTCCTTCCTTCCTTCCTATCAACCTTTTTGTTGGTGTCTTTGCTTCATACAGGAATCCGCTACCAAGAACTTGTGGTTGGCATTCCTAAAGAAGTATATAAGAATGAAAAAAGAGTAGCCCTTTCTCCTGCTGGTGTCCAAGCTTTGGTGAAGCAAGGCTTCCATGTGCAAGTGGAGCATGGAGCAGGTGAAGAAGCCAAGTTCTCCGATGATCAGTACAAAGAGGCAGGAGCCAAAATCGGGGACATGAAAACCGTGTTTGGATCCGATATCGTTCTAAAGGCAAGAATGAAATAAAACTGCCAGGTCTGGTAGACAAGATTATTTAACTGCTGGACTGATGGATGGGTGGGTGGGTGGGTGGGTGGATGGATGGACAGGACTTTTGAATTTCTCCATTCAAAACTGACTCTGGGCAAGTTGCATACTCTATTCACATGAATAAAGTTGAAAAGGATTAGAGAGAGAGAGAGAGACAGAGAGAGACAGAGAGAGAGTTTAGTGTAGTGGTTAAGGTACTGGCCTAGAAACCAGAAGATGGTGAGTTCTAGTTGGGTGGTTTCTGCCAATCAGAGGACAATGCGTGTTCTAGTCCCACCTTAGTCATGAAAGTTGGCTGGAAGTGACCTTGCGCCAGTCATTCTCTCTCAACCCAACTCAACCCATCTCACAGAGTTGTTGTGGGGAAAATAGGAGGAAGAAAGAGTATTAGGTGTGTTTGCTGCCTTGAGCTACAATAAAGATGAGATCAAAATCAAACAAATGCGTATGAAATACAGAATACATCATCAGAGATGGATACAGCTTTGAATTTATGAAACACTAGATTACAGGAAATAAGAGTTCACAACATTCCCACTCTTGAGTTAGGATTATTCCTTTATTTCTCCAGGCCATCATGAGGTTTTGAATTAATATTTTAGCCTTATCCAGACATGACAATTTTGTGAATAGTGGTATATGGCTTAGCATAGTGTAGAAACTCAACCAATCATGGTATATTCAATAAACCACGATTAAGCATAGCAGAGTGTAATAGCCGAGTTCAAAATAATATTCAAATATTTGGCTGGCATTTACCAGCAAAAAGAGTGAAAGTATGGAACAAATGTTGAAATACGGGCCAGCAAAGAGATATAAATCTCAGCGATGTGAGGAATTGATCACAAAAATCCAAAGTGGAAACAAAGCTTCTACTAATTGCTGACCAAATAATTATGATTTTAATGGCTGCAAAGTGTAGAGTAAACAGGGATTGGATTCCTGGTTCAATGAATCATAATCAGTTGGGTTTTGGACAACAATTTAGACTATATGTCATGGTTTTTGATGTATAATAGGGCCACACTGTGAGTATGAAGTGTATTAGAAAGAAAAACTGTAGCCTGGTCCTCACTTTAGCGCATAGTTCATATGTGCATGGAATTTTCTTTCTTTTAACAAAGCCGTGTAATGTGGCATTTATTCTCTCAAAGGTCAGAGCTCCAATTTTTAATGAACTGCTGGGAATCCACGAGACCACCTTACTCAAGGAGAAAGCGGTTCTGGTCAGCTTTATTTATCCAGCGCAAAATCCAGATCTCTTGGAGAAGCTGGCTCAGCGCAAAGCCACCGTCTTAGCCATGGACCAAGTTCCTCGGGTCACAATCGCTCAAGGATATGACGCCTTAAGTTCAATGGCCAACATTGCAGGGTGAGTCCACATTATTCTCTCTGTCCTCATGATTCCTCATTGCCTGTTTTACTGCATGAGAGGTGGGCAGTTATTTGGTGGTGTTGAACATTTTTGGGGCAGTGTGAGAGCAGATAAATTTCCCTGGTTTGGGAGAAGTTATTTTATTAAGCTCACATGTTTTTTTTCCAAATAAAGTTTTTTATTTTTTCATTTTCATAACAAATAACCACATGTATGCTATTACGTAACCAACATTATATATCATGTTGTTAAATGTTTACATCAATTTGTCTTACCATCAACTCCCAAAGATAATTATTGGCACTTCTGCTCTCCATACACCATATTTATACCCTATCCTTCATTTTCTTCTCCCTCTCTCCTCCTCGCAACCTCCTTTCTTCCTTCTGTCGCCCTTCTCTTCTCTACTTCCCCTTCTTCTCTCCTTCTCCTCTCTCTCCTTTCCACTCCTTCCTTCTCTCCTCCTCTTCCACCCCCCCCCCTGCCCTCTCTCCTATCCCTCTCTTCGCCCCTTACCTCTCTCCTCTACTCCGCACTCTTCATCTCATTTACTTGGTGTATTTCAGCTTCTGACAAGCTCCATCTTTTGTTGGTGGTATTTATAATTCCATTTCAATATACACTTTTAATTTTAACATATATCTTCCTCCTTTTTTTTAAAGAAAAAAATAGTATACATATATAGTAATTATATTTTTAACCCCACCCCCAAAGCTTGCATGTTTTTAAGGATTATTTTAGGAACTATGCTGCAGGGTTTTGTTTTGTTTTTAAATGACCCCTGCTTCAAAAACAGCAGAAAGCCTTCATTTGCTGATTTTTGGCAGTTGCCGTTGGATGAGATTCCAGAAAAGAGGGCGCAGAAAAGGTTGAGAGATATTTATTTATCGGCCTTAAAGGGCCCCTCAACTCAAACAATGTGACTCTGAATAGCATACAACACAAAGCAGTAGGACTAAAGCTTTGGTTTGTCCACTCATGTCTGTATATCAGTGGTGGGTTCCTACCGATTGGGACCGGTTCGGCTGAACCGGTAGTGGTATGGCAGCCTGGGTCGCTGGAACAGGCAGCGACCCAGACCTGCCACACCCCTGAACCAGTTCTATGGGCTGTGCTGTCGGCAGCGCCATCTTGTTTTTTAGTTCTGTGCATGTGTGCGAAGCATGCACATGAGCGAACTGGCAGTAGCGCCAGCTAGAACCCACCCCTGCTGCATATGTAGTACTAGTTTATGTATGAGACCCAGTCTGGGGTAGTGGTTAAGGAATTGGGTTAAGGAGCTGGGAGACCAGGAGTTCTAGTACCACCTTAGGCACAAAGCCAGTTGGATGATCTCAGGTCAATAGTCTCATTCTTGGCTTTAGGAAGGAGGCAATGGAAAACAACCACTCTTTCCAAGAAATCTTTCCAAGAAACTTATAAGCTCTTATCCAGAGAATCACTAGAGGTTAAGACTGATTTGAAGGCACACACACACAACACACACACACAGACATTTATATACGATGTAGGGGCATGAGGTATGGAATTGTATAAAAATGGGCAGCTGTGACTGTGTGATGGAAGTCCCATCTTTTTCTACATGCACTAAAAATAGATGTTGATAGGTTTGGGACTTCAACTGTGAGGCCCCAGCTGTTCTCTTGACTTCTTTTTTACTCCCTTCCCTTGCATGACCTCTCTAGGAACGGAGTTCTTTTTCTTGTCATCCTTGTTCAATTATAAGATGCTGCATTTTTCCCGAACTTCATATTTACAATTTCATCTCCTCTGATCTAAGAAAAACTAATTTCTGGCATCTCAGATGTGGGAAACCTCAAGTGGGGTAATATATATACAGTATATATAGTAGTGGAAACTCAGGCAATTGCCATGTTGGAGACATCCCAAAACATGGGAAATTCTCAACAGTCTTACTTCTTATATTTGGTTCTTACTTAAGAGAGAGAGAGAGAAAAAGTTTAAGATGGATTAGGAAGAATAACACTGGAGAACCAGAAGACCATAGTCCATCCAAATCTTTCCTGGGAACCACAGAGCTCTTGTTATTGCTTGGTTGCTTACAGTAGCTTCTCTGAGGCCAATTCTCTTTTGGCTGGAGCCCAAGTTCTCCCAATTAGATATGTCTTTTGGACCATCCATTGTGAAGTTAGCCTTGTTTTCTGCCCTGGAGCACCTATATCCATCTGTCTCATGCGTTCATTAAAATCTCGTGAGAACATTTAAGAGGACACCAAAATCTCAAGATCAGATCAGGAGATCTCCAAATGTTAAAACATTATTGTGAGAGTGAGTAGTTGTGTTGGGGTTCTGGTGCGTGCCATATATCACTGCCAATCTTTGATTAGTATTTCATTGATTAGTATTTCATTCCATCCAAGAAAGACTAGGCTAATATAGGTTTTGTCCAGATAGGCTTGGACAATAGCTTCCAGAAATTCCAGCAATACTGGAAGACACTCAGTTGGAGCTGAGTTATGCTAACAGTAACCACACGGTTCTTAAATACCACCTTAATAAAACAAACATTACACAATTCAACTTCATTGTTTTTAAATCCAGAGCAGATTCAAAACAACTGGGTAATTAAATCATCTGGATGTATTAATTTCCAGCCTAGTTCTGTCAAGAGGCTTCGTGGTCTTTTGATTGAACTGTATCTCATCTTGTTTGGTATCAACCCAAACTTGCTGAGAGATGGGTGGTTAATTCTAACATCTCTGACGTCTGCTTTTGGTCATGCCAAAACAAGACCAGGGGTTTTACTGCCTTTTGAAATGTCTTTCCTTCTGTGATTCACATTCAAGTTACGGTTACTAAAGAGAATCAAATGAGAATTCCAGACATCTCTTACAAACCCACCAACTATAGCTGGGTTGAGTAATGTGAACTAGATTCCACAGTAGATCAAAACAATAGAATGTCTTGTGACCTTAAAGATGAACAGATGTATCATGTGTGGGCTTTAGTAGACTTACACTTTTTGCCACTATAAATCAGTTTTTTTAGAAAACCCTAAGACTCAGTGGCTGCCATGAGCTAGTGAGATTGCTCTCTGGCTTCTGCCACAAAATGTGTTTTTAGGTTTGGCATGAAGTTCACATACCAACCTGGCTTTCTTTTCCATTATGGTCCTTCATGCAGGCAAAACTCAGCTGGTAGACAAATGAAAGGTTTTTGTAAAAATAACACTGTGCTAATTAGATCCTGTTGGAAGCACGAAGTCTCAAATAGAGTCCTTAGGACAGCCTTCTCCAGACGGATGCTGCCCGGAATTGCTGAGAGGTGTAATCATAACATATCTGGAAAATTCAGGGGTGTCAAACTCAATTTCATTGAGGGCCACATCAGGTTTGTGTTTGAGATCCAGGAGCCAGGATGGGCATGGCCAGGGTGAGTGTGACCAACACGATATCACTTGTGTCGGGGGTGCCTATGGTGGCCCGAGCACTCTGCCAGCAAAAACGAGCTCCGTTTTCAGCTGAGACAGCCTCCTGTAACCCTCTGCCAGCAAAAAAGGAGCCCAGGAAGGCTGCCGGTTGCCTTCCCAAGCTCTGTTTTTGCTGGCAGAGGCACTGCAGGACAGTCCTTGGCTGTTTCCAGGTCGGCCCCGCGAGCCAGATCTAAGCACCCCGCTGGCCGGATCTGGCCCACAGGCCTTGAATTTGACACCCCTGGCATAATTGGACTCATTCCCATGCCATGTTGATCTATAGCCGTACATCATCAATGTGTTGGCTGGGGAATTCTGGGAGTTGAAGTCCACTCATTTTAAAGTAGTGCAAGTTGAGGGACACTTATCTATAGCTTGCTTAATCAAGTCTTTTTCAGTCAATTCAACTTACTGGATCTGCTGACATTTTATACTTGGTTAAAGCTTAAAAATACAAAGATAAAAACATAATGCAATCTAAGGAACAATATTTTTTAAAAAGTGCAGAAAGAAGAAAAGGGGATTTAATTGGTTAAAAACTAAGAGAAAAAAACTATATGTAAAGACATTATGTCCCCCTTCATCAAGACAAGTAGAAACAATTTTAGTAACTTACCACTTTCCCTAACATTTCAGCCAAAGATCTCTTCATTCCATATCTCATCTTTATTAAAAAATAATCAAGCCCCATTATTTGATCCCATTATTCAATTAGACTGCATTCTAACCACTGCCCTACCATGACTCATATTATATTTACATATATTATACACAACATCATATCATATCATATATCATATCATATCATATTCCAATATCCTTAAATAGTCAACTCAATACTCGTGACAAAAAAATATTGTAAAATTGGGCGCAATTCAGTCTTACCCCATCTTGCTTAACAATGGAAATTCTGGTCATAACTTTGAGGACCATCTGTATACAAAAAGAGCAATGACCTCCTTAAATCGTAGTCCTGTGTGTGACAAAGAAGAAAACATTATACTGATTTTCCAGAGATAAGTTTATGTTGGATTTGTGATGCTTGGGTATCTTAGGTTGTAAATTTTCTTTGTATGCTTTCAAACATACTTTCCCTTCTTTACTTCTAATCAAAAAGTTTGCTTACTGCTTAAAAACAAAATGAGATGTAATCATTTTGTTTTCTAATCCAAAACAAGTAGCTTTCACTAATTCATAGCATCCAACATTTGAGACGAGGGAGGAAAGAAGGAAGGAAGGAAGGAAGGAAGGAAGGAAGGAAGGAAGGAAGGAAGGAAGGAAGGAAGGGGGCCATCTAACACGAACTGGTCTTGAATGCTTCCAAAAATTTGCGCAGACCTTTTAAGCCAGGGATCTCCAACCTTTGCAATTTTGTCTGAAGGACTTCAGCTTCCCGAATTGTCCAGCCAGCAAAGCTGGCTGGAGAATTCTGGAAGCTGAAGTCCTTCAGACTTAAAGTTGCAAAGGTTGGACACCCCTGTTTTAAGCCATAAAATGAATCCACTTTATTTTTCTCTTGGCACATCAAGATCCACCAACCAGATCAGAGCCAGGTACACAACAATGGCTCAAACAAACATTTAGAAAAGAAAAAATTAAGGAACGGGACGCTCAGCCTAAGAATGTAGGAATCAGCACCACAACTAAACAAAAAGATATTTTAACAGGAAAAAACCTCCTAGTATGACGAACTGGGAGAAAAACATTTTCCACAATGAGCATAAGCTAATTTGAGAGGTGGAGAAAACATTTACTATAGTCTGGTTCCTGGATTAGAAGATCCCACCTCTACTCTACCCTCTGCTAGATCCTAGCTATTTCTTTCTTAATTTTGATATATGTGTTTATTATTTGACTTCCCTAATCTTTTACAGTATTGTTTTATTGCAAGCCACCCAGAGTTGCACGATTACAAGGTGGACGGCGAATAATTTAATAAATAAATAAATAAATAAATAATTAAATAAATGTATTAAATTCAGATGCCGCTTATCTTGCAGTCTGAGGAGACTCTGGGCAGCTTGCAACATAAAAAATGTTTTTTTGATTAGGCATTAATTAAGAAGTAACTGGTTTTTCCACTTGCAATGGATGGCTGTGAAAGTTGGACCATAAGAAAGGCTGAGTGCCAAAGAATTCACTAGAATACTAAAGAATTGAGTGCTTTGTATTATGGTGCTGGAGAAGACTCCTGCAAGTCCCTTGGACTGCAAGGCCATCCAACCGGTCAGTCCTAGAGGAGATCAACCCTGACTGCTTTTTAGAAGGCCAGATCCTGAAGAGGAAACTCAAACACTTTGGCCACCTGATGAGAAGGAAGGACTCACTGGAGAAGAGCCTCATGCTGGGAACGATGGAGGGCAAAAGAAGAAGTGGACGGCAGAGAAGGAGGGGGCTGGGTGGAGTCACTGAAGCAGTCGCCGTGAGCTTAAATGGACTCCAGAGGATGGTAGAGGACGGGAAGGCCTGGAGGAACGTTGTCCATGGGATCACGATGGGTCAGACATGACTTCATAATTAACAACAACAAGGAAGTAATAAGCAATGGTATAAACTGTTAAGGACATGATGATGATGATGATGATGATGATGATGAAGAAGACAACTTTGATATCCATGTATGACTTCTCAGCTAATAGATAAAAGCATATATATATATTTTGTTTTACTGACAGATTATTTATTTGTTGGAGGTGTTTGATTGCCATGACTGATCTAAGCAGTTCTATATTTTTGGGGTCTGTTAGTCAATTGAGTCTGTTGTTGTTTATTTCAAATGCCTGCTGTTCTTAGCAGTGCCAATGTTTTTCTCTTTCATCCTTTTTCTTTTTCCTAGGTACAAAGCCGTAGTTCTCGCAGCCAATCACTTTGGAAGGTTTTTTACTGGGCAAATCACTGCAGCAGGAAAAGTGCCTCCTGCAAAGGTAGGGTTCATGACCTGGTTTTCAGAAGCACCATTGCCACCTTTGGAAGCCAGTTCAAAGAAAGCTTGAAGAAAGCTATTTCATCTTCTGAAGAAGCTTCCCTCTTATCTATGTCTGTCTATTCCTCCCTCCCTCCCTCCCTCCCTCCCTCCCTCCCTCCCTCCCTCCTTCCCTTCCCTTTCCTCTTATCTCTGTCTATTCCTTCCTTCCTTCTTTCTTCTCTTCCTCCCTTTCCTTCCCTCTTATCTCTCTCTTTCTGTCTATTCCTTCCTTCTTCCCTTCCCTCTTATCTCTGTCTGTCTGTCTATTCCTTCCTTCCTTCCTTCCTTCCTTCCTTCCTTCCTTCCTTCCTTCCTTCCTTCCTTCCTTTCTTTCTTCTTTCTTCTCTTCCTTCCTTTCCTTCCCTCTTATCTCTCTCTTTCTGTCTATTCCTTCCTTCTTCCCTTCCCTCTTATCTCTGTCTGTCTGTCTATTCCTTCCTTCCTTCCTTCCTTCCTTCCTTCCTTCCTTCCTTCATCTCTGTATGTCTGTCTATTCCTTCCTTCTATCTTCCCTTCCTCCCTTCCCTTCCCTCTTATCTCTGTCTGTCTGTCTGTCTGTCTATCCCTCCCTCCCTCCCTCCCTTCTTCAAAGTTGCATTGTGTATGATGCATTAATTAATAGAAAGGTTTTATTCTGGGCTGTTATAAATACACCAAGAAGCCCACTTGTGAGTTCCTTTCTTTTCCTTCCTAGATGCTGATCATTGGTGGTGGGGTGGCTGGCTTGGCTGCAGCTGGAGCAGCAAAATCGATGGGAGCCATTGTTAGAGGATTCGATACCCGGTAGAGTAACTCCAGACCTCAGCTCTGCTTCTGTTGTAAAGAAAAACAGGATACAAATCCTAAGGAAATCAAAAGTATATTTTTTTCTGCCCTCCTTAACCTGTTGCCTCGAATGAACCATCCAACTTTAATAGGGTTCCATCTAAGGTTGATTATGAATTTCAAATATGTGTCTACTTTAATACCTATTAGTTTTACTTGCTCTTATTTGTATGTTGTGAGCCTTCCAGACAGTCTTCTGGGAGAAGGAACAGTGGGATGTAAACTAAAAGTAGCAATAATAATGCTAGCTGAAAACCAACGACCCCTTTGCGAATTCAAGGAATTTTTACAGAGCATCTGCTGGCATGTTACTCAAAGGTCAGATGCGATGCTTGGACTGAAAAGCAGTTATATGCTCTTGATCACCGCTCTGAAAAGCATCCAAGCTAGTGATTGCTGTGAAATTCTCCTTGCTTCCAGCCCTCCAGCTTTGGAGCAGTTCAAATCCCTCGGCGCAGAACCTTTAGAAATCAACGTTGCAGAAACGGGAGAAGGTGTTGGAGGATACGCGAAGGAAATGTCGAAGGAGTTCATAGAGGCAGAGATGGCCCTCTTTGCTAAGCAATGCAAAGAAGTGGACATTGTTATTAGCACAGCTCTCATTCCAGGTACTGTACAATGTTATCACTGTTACAGATATTCCTTGGCTTACAACTGCACTAAAAAAATACAATTTATGACCATCTTGCTGTTTGCAACAGGGAAAAAGGCTCCAATCTTGATCACCAAGCCTATGGCGGAATCCATGAGAGATGGTTCCGTAATAGTAGATCTTGCCGCAGAGGCTGGCGGCAATGTGGAGACCATCCATCCTGGAGAACTTCACATACATAAGGTTTGCAAAGGAGAGTCTGTTTCAAATATTTTGTCCCCTTGACAGATACGTTATTTTGCTCTTCTCCAAAGCAGCAGAACATCTCACATAGACCTTCTTAGCTACACTAAGCATCTTAAGGTTTGGGTTTTGGAAAAAATCAGACACGGGCTGAACCCACAGTGTGGTGGTCCACCAGAAGCCACCAGCAGCCAGCAGAGTGAAGAGGTTGGTGAGGAACATGGGCCAGTACTGGAGTCTGGGGAAGGCTCTGAGGAGGGCTCTGCATTGGAGGCAGAGATGGGGCCAGGGCCGTCCAACAGTTATCAGCTGCCTTTGGAGTTGGAGATTTTTGCTCTAATGGGGCATCATTTGCAATTGTAAAGTTCCTTCAGAACGTAGGGAGGTGAAGCAACAGATGGAAACCAATCAAGGAGAGAAGCAACCTAAAACTAAGGAGAAATTTCCTGGCAATTAGAACAATTAATCAGTGGAACAACTTGCCTCCAGAAGTTATGGGATCTCCAACACTGGAGATTTTTAAGAAGAATTGGGCAACCCTTTGTCTGAAGTGATGTAGGGTTTCCTACCGGAGTAGGGTGGTTATACTACAAGACCTCCGAGGTCCCTCCTGTAAAGCTCAAGGTTTAATTTGTTCAAACAATTGCAAAGGAATATTATTCCTTCCTTCCTTCCTTCTCCCCTACCCCCAAGCAAATGGCTTTGTTGACAAAATAGCACAACACCAAGTTATCTCACCCACTTCCCCTTTACTTTTCAGAGTTTAATTGGAGTGCAGTGAATCTGGGAAGCACAGTGTGTAACCATGATAGCATCATCAGATGTCCAAAGAGGTGTTTTCAGATTTTTAAAGTGTGTTTTGATTTCTTAACTCTTGAAATAAGCACCATATGGACACGGAGCTGCTTCCCGCAGAGGCCTCCTGGCTTGCTCTGCCATTGGCTTGAAGTCAAAAAGAAAAGCTTTCTCCCCGCCCCCCCCCCGCCCCCACCCGGGCGCTCCTTCAAGAGTAAGAGCAAACTGTTCATGCAAAAAGTAAGAAGTAATTTTGCCTTAACTGGCAAAATAAAGTGTCAGCAGCGATCTGATTTACCATCAGCCATGAAGGATTTATCAAGTCAAAACACCTAAAAGTCGTATCGAGGCAATACACGAGAAAAAAAATATGTTCGTAAGGGTCTGCTTTATTGCTTTTTCCAACCCTCAGGGCGTGGTGCACATTGGTTATACGGACTTGCCAAGCCGAATGGCTACCCAGGCCAGTAGCCTTTACTCAAACAACATCTTGAAGTTATTAAAAGCTATTTCCCCCAGCAAGGAATACTTTTACTTTGAGCCAAAAGATGATTTTGATTATGGGACGATTGATCATGTCATAAGAGGGACTGTGGTCATGAAGGTGAGTTATTGTTATTCTTCCCCCCCCCCCCCATCTCCCAAAATTCCTTAATGAATGGCTTAACAGAGACATGCAAAACATTGTAATGGAAGACAGAATCAAGATCTTTTAAGAGAAATTGCAGTTGGTTCTTGACTTGCATCTGGAAATTAGCTTTGCAGCTGACACCGAAATGTGGAGTTTTGTTTCCTCCATTGGGACATCAGACTTTCTTCCAATCTTCTCTGCACCCAGACTACATTTTAGACCAGGGGTCTGCAAAGTCGGCTTTTTTAAAACTGGTGGACTTCAACTCCCAGAATTCCCCAGCCAGCTATGCTGGCTGGGGAACTCTAGGAGTTGAAGTCCACCAGTCTTAAAAGAGCCGACTTTGCAGAGCCCTGTTTTAGACCAATCACAAACCTTTGTAAATTAATAGTTTACCCATTGTCTGCACGCTGGTTTTCTCTCCTATTCCAAAACAACCGAAGTGACAAGAACGATCAGTTGAAATCAAACAACGTATAGAAGATTAATTATAAGACCTACAAAGATTAATTGTAAAGATCAGCTGATGGTAGTAGAGATCAGAACCAAGTTCTTTAAGTCAGCAGAGGGATGCTTTGGGCTAAATTTTTAGCTTTTGACCCATCTAGACTCAGTCTGTCCACCTTGTTCTTCTAACAGCCTCGCAATAAGATTTGTGACTTTCCATATGTTAATTTTAAGGACTCATCCTAATGTCTCTGCTACAGGAAGGGAGAACGATCTTTCCAGCACCTTTACCTAAAACTTTACCACCTGCTGCCCCAGTTAAGCAGAAGTCCATTCAAGAACTAGAAGCAGAAAAACAAGCAGCCGTTTCACCCTTTAGAAAAACAATGACCTCAGCTGGAGTATATACAACAGGTATTTCTAAACGTTCAATTCATATTCTCTCTCCCCCCCTCTCTTCCCCTCCCCCTCTCTCCCTCTAAAGTATGAATTCCTCTTTCAAAGTTCATTGTGATATGCATTAAGAGGTTTTACCTCTGAATGCTCAGTTAGTGAACATTCAAAGTTCAACGGCACTGAAAAATGTGACTTATGACTGTTTTTCTCAGTTAAGACCTTTGCATGATCATGTGATAGCATTCTGATGCTTGGCAGTTGGTTCATATTTATGACCGTTGCTGGGTCCCAAGATCATGCGATCCCCTTTTGCAACCTTCTGACAAGCAAAGTCAATAGTGAAGCCAGATTCACTTAATAACCAGGTTATTAACTTATCAATTGTAGGGATTCACTTAACAACTATGGTGAGAAAGATTGTATAATGGGGCAAGACTCACTTAACAAATGTCTCACTTAACAACAGAAATGTTAGGCTCAATTGTGGTCATAAGTTGAGGGCTACCTGTCCAGTCTGTGGGAGATGATCAGACTGAGCCTGAGAGAGGGGTCGAATGTGTCATCACTCTTGAGTCTCTTTGCACCCACAAGAGATCTAAGTCCAGCCCACCTTGAGTTCCATTGACTTTATTGACCACCAATTTGCTTTGACCATTTATACATTCTTGTAGAATAGTATTAGCATAAGATAAACTCATATTTATTTGAACTGCCTGGATTCCTGATTTCCTGCGCTTGACAGAGTCATAGTTAAAGAATGAAAAATCATCTCAAAGGTCTATTAAAAATATTTGCTACATTGCTGCTACTATCCTTTAGCCAAGGAGCCCATCCCAGATAGAACTGATAGAGTGAGTTGACTTTGATTAAAACATGAGTGGGCGTGGCAAGCTGTTTTCCATCTAGAATTCGCAGCCATGTTGGCTCAGTTTGCTAATCTTAAACAGTAAGGAAAGATATCAGATGGGTCAAGTGAATGAGCAGAATCTGATGGCAAACAGAAAAGAAATTAAAAGACAGTTGATCTGAGGAGGAAAACTCAGGCAAATCTAGACAACATACTAAAAAGCAGAGACATCACCCTGCCAACAAAAGTGTGTATAGTCAAGGCGATGGTTTCCCCATTTGCAATGGACGGCTGTGAAAGATGAACCATAAAAAAGGCTGAGCACTAAAGAATTGAGTGCTTTGTATTATGGTGCTGGAGAAGACTACTGTGAGTCCCTTGGACTGCAAGGCGATCAAACCGGTCCATCCTAGAGGAGATCAACCCTGACTGCTCTTTAGAAGGCCAGATCCCAAAGAGGAAACTCAAATACTTTGGCCACCTAATGAGAAGGAAGGACTCCCTGGAGAAGAGCCTCATTCTATCATCTCATTCTCCTTTGGTGCTTCATACCAGATCTTAGGAAAAATCTGACGGAAGAATCTTTTCACATGCAATTAATTTATGGATATCCCTCTAAAATATAGCAGTGGCTTTTAGTTCTATCATCCGTTTCAGTTGGCCAGGTCTCTAGGATTAAGTTTAAAATAAGGTTATGTAAATACAGGGAATGCATGCAACTCTAGAAATATTTTATGAACGTTTGCTCGAAACTCCTTTGAAGTAAGATTGTGTGGGACTGCAGTTTTAATAGCATTTCAGGCTGATGACTAAGAATGGAATTTCTGCATTTAGAGAAAATGCAACTGATTCCTGGTTGAGTTGGAGAGAGAACCCTTGAACAATAGCTCCTTCTATCGCGTCTCGCCTTAGGGTCATGCTACATGGAAATCAGCCTTGCAGTTTCTGAAAAATTTTCTCAACCAAAGAAAGAAGCACCTATTTTTCTACTTTCTGACACCAAAGTCAAGGGTGGGCTTCAAAAATTTCAGCAATGGGTTCTCTGCCCAGTTGGCGGGTGGGCATGGCCATGGTGAGCTTTCCTTGAGCCTCTGGGAGGTTGAAAACTGCCTCCCCTGGCCTCTAAAGCAGGGGTCTCCAACCTTTGCAACTTTAAGTCTGAAGGACTTCAGCTCCCAGAATTCTCCAGCCAGCAAAGCTGGCTGGAGAAGTCTGGGAGCTGAAGTCCTTCAGACTTAAAGTTGCAAAGGTTGGAGACCCCTGCTCTAAAGGACTTCCAGGAGACCCATTTTCCCGTTCCCCGAGCCTCCGCATGGGTTCTGCACTTACCTCACATCCAGCCAGCCAGGGGTGGGATTTGGAGGTTCTCCGAACTGTCTCTAACATTGGCTATGGGTTCCCCCAAACCCGGGCCAATGCGTAGCAGCCCACCCCTGACCAAAGTTTAGATATTATTTTAATTTTCCCTTAAGGATAGTCTTGAACTGATGTGATTATTGGATGGACGTGATACAGGAGGCTAGTTCCAATACTGCTGATTTCTGTGACAGATCTTTCCAGTCTCCGTTGCTGACTCACACTTCTTAATCAGAGAAAACCCCTTTGGAGGCTATTATAATACCTTTGGGATGAGTGAAAGTGGGAAAAAGAGAAATCGCCACTCATTTGAAGAGAGTGTAATGAAAGACAGGACATTCACTCACCCCTGTGGCCCCCTAGTTAATAAGCACAAGAACACCATAGTGCACCTTGAAATTTCATTGAAATTCTCCCTCCCTCTTTATTTAAAATATCTTAAATAAAATTGAACAAAAAAAAATAAATGCAGTGCTTTTTTTTTTTTTTGAGGGGTGTGGAAAGGTGAAGCATTGGTTTGTGACCTTCTCAGAGATGACCTGAATAAAAATTCTGTGTGATATGTATTTATTTTTGCTGCCATATTTATCTATTCTGCAGAATGCAGTGGCAGTTCAGGCCAAATTTTAATGCCTTTCTGTTCGGTAATTTTCTTTTATCTGAGTCAGGTTGCCTTACTTTAATATATATATATAATATATATATCAGTTTCGAGGAATGAGGGAGTAGACAGCCAAATGCTTCAGTGGAAGCTGTAAAAGGTATCTTTCCAACCATATGTTTGAGCACAGTTCTAGTACATTCTTTTTTGAGAATGGGAAAGAAAATCCTGTTTTAAGAACGAAGTGGTCATGCCTTTAGAATGTTGAAAATTCCTGGTGATTAGGCTATGGAAAAGCAAAAACTTTACAATACGACAAAAGGCATATTATACCATCTAAATAAGGTTAAATTGTATAGATAGATATTATCTATCTATACAATTTAAGTTGATTAGGTTATAATTAGATAGACTATAATCTATCTATCTATCTCTATCTATCTATCTATCTATCTATCTATCTATCTATCTATCTATCTATCATCTATCTATCTATCTATCTATCTATCTATCTATCTATCTATCTATCTATCATCTATCTATCTATCTATCTATCTATCTATCTATCTATCTATCTATCTATCTATCTATCATCTATCTATCACTATCTATCCTCTTATCTATCTCTCTTATCTTCCTCTCTCTCTTTCTCTCACTCTCTCTTTATCTTAATAAGTTGGTTTTGCAGAACAAAGATATGGACATTTAATTTTCCATATTTTATCCTGTGCATATTTAATTATTTTTATTTATTTAGTTAGTTATTAAATGTTTATGCTGCCCCATCTCCACCTCACCTGCACGTTGGCATACAATTAAAATGTTGAAGTGTTTTTCTTGGTATTGAATTGATTTACATGTAGAATTTCCTCAGCATTCATGGATTATGAGTCCAAGTGGTCAGTTGTATATGTGAATAGTCCAGCCTAGACTGAATAATCCAGGATAAAGGATAGGAAAAGGAAAGACAACACTGGGTTTAATTTAAATGAATGGGACACCGCTAATTTGCACAATTCCCATACACTTATTGTGTGTCTATCAATTCAGTTATTCTCTTTGGAGAAGCACAAAGGTTCACACCTCCAAATTTGCAAATCACTTACAGTTGAAAGGAAAAATAATCTGGTTGGTTCACCACATTAGGGTAATGTCTTATCAAAGAATAATACCGGGGAGTCAACCCCCAGGCTGATTCAGGAATTCTGAGAGTTGGAGTCCACAGGTCATCAAAGTCATAGTTGCCCAAACCTTCTTCAGATGTTGGACGACAGGTCCAATAGCAGCTGGAAACCCCAAGCACTATAGTGAAATGCATCTGGAGGTTGCCTCTTTGGAGAAGGCTGGTCTTTAGAGAACCCCCGAGAAGGTAACTGCAGCTTGTTCTCATTGGATGTTGTTGAAATTCTTGTGTGTGGTCTCTGCTTCCTTTAACATTTTTCAGATGCTACAATAGAAGCCTTTTCCTCCAAAGCGAGTAACCAAATCAATGGGAACATTGGAGCCGTTTTTCATTTTGTAATTCTTGGGACATTGTCCCTTGAAGGTTTGTTCAAACAACATTTTTGACATGTCTAAAATGTTATTTCTTGGCATTTCCACATCCGGAGGCCAAAGCATTCTGGCACAGACAACTTGGCAAAGTGAATTTTAACCAGACAAGTCAACATTTGAGGGGGGGGGAAAGGAATGCAAATTCCATCCATAAAGTCTTCACATCCTTGCTTCCAATGTCTTGTTTCATTGTGAATGTTAACACCCCAGAACCCAAAACAGAGTTGGGCCCTTAACCAGGGACATCTTTTTTGGGGGGGGAATGCTTTCTTAAGTATCCTAAATGCTTCTTGTTTTCTTTAGGTCTGACATCAGTTTTAGGGCTGGGCTTCATCTCCCCGAATTCTGCCTTTACCCAAATGGTGACAACTTTTGGTCTGGCTGGAATTGTGGGCTACCACACTGTTTGGGGTGTTACACCTGCTCTTCATTCGCCTCTGATGTCAGTGACCAATGCAATTTCTGGTATGTTCAACCTTAGCTTTACTGTTTTTTTTTTGTTTTAATACTTGATGCAACAATGATCCCAGAGGACTTTTGAGAATAAAATGAAAACACAGTTCCTTTTCCTTTCAAGATCTATCTGTCAGACCTGGAAGCCATCTTTTACATTGGGCCTTCAGGCCTGCCACAATTTCTACTGTGGGAAAATGGAGTATATGGAGTACGGGTGATATATAGTCTAAATAACATTCCTTTCTCAGAGCGTCAAGGACATCTTGCCCCGCAGCTGCAATGGTGTTACTGGGAGGCATCTCCAAATTTGGATGGACATGTGGGTGCTGGGCAGGGACTTGAATTTTCACTTAGGTTGGGGGAAAACCTGGAAGCTTTCAGCTTTGTGTTTTCCCAGATGTGCCAATAGGACATCTCTAATCAAATGGAACTTTGAGGAAACTCAAGCCTCGGAATCTTCTTTTTTTGGGGGTGTTACTTGGAACCCTGACATTAACCCGAATCATACTATCAGCCAAGAAAGGCCACTTATCCCTATCTTTCTTCTGGAACTTGGCAATTTTCTAGCTGCAGTGACTTCTCTGCCACTGAGTGTCTCTTATCTCTAGGTTGCTTGAAGGTAGCCCTTATGTTCTAACATCAATACGTTTCTTTACATTACCAAGTCTTTGAAGGACATTTAAGGAAATTTTAGGATTGAATTTGCTTCATTCTTGTTCATGTTGTTGATAAAGATTCTGGTAGTTCTTTTTCTATCCATGTTATTTCATGCAACCCCGCATGATTTTAGTGATTGAAAAAAAAAAAGGCTACAATTTACCATAACCAGTATAAATTGGGCCACGCCACCATTTTCATAAAAACTAGAGTTCCTAGACTTAGTTAATTACATTTTGTAATAATTGATAAGGGGAGTTGCTTGATTTTGCCTTGGATGTTATGGTTTGCAAACGTGGTTTAGATTTTCAGATATTGTGTAAACAATTATGGTTTATTCAATAAATCCTGATTAACCGAAGACGTGGCTTAGCATAAAAGTGTGAAACCAGATTTTGAATTAAACTTAGCAGATGCTGCAAAAATAAACCTGAAATAATTGTAATGTGAAATATTAAAATAGATCCAAAGATCAAAGAGTAGGAAAATTTACTGACTGTGAGAACAATTAATCTGTGGAATGGTTTGCCTTTTAGAAGTTGTGACTGCTCCATCACTGGAGGTTTTTTTAAAAAGATGCTATTTCTACAGAATGGCATAGGGTCTCCGGCTTGAGCAGGGGGATGGACTAGAAGACCTCCAAGTTCCCTTCCAATTCTGTTATTCTATTTGAGATTTGCTTAGGTTTAAAAAAAAAACAATTCTATGGACCAATGACAAATGTTAGAGATAACTAAGAAGTACCGTGACTTTAGCAGTTTGGATAGCTTGGGTAGCAACGTTCTTTTCGTTGCAATCCAATATTTTCCAAGACTGCCTCTAGTCGACTAGCTTGGAAGATGAGTTGAGAGCTGTTGACAGTATGAGTAATCAAGCATGTTCAACCACAACAGGAAACATCTGCTATGTGATAGAAGGTTTTGGAGCAGGGATTGCCAGCTCTTCATCCCTTCACACTGTCACAACAGGTTGTTTAATTTTCTCTCTCTTAGGACTCACTGCTGTGGGCGGCTTGGTGTTGATGGGAGGATCTTACTTGCCTTCCGGTATGCCTCAGACATTAGCTTTACTGGCTGCCTTTGTTTCCTCAGTCAATATTGCAGGTAATAATTCACAAAGTGCATGTTCATCATGATGCCATAGTGGTTAGAATGCAATATTGTAGGCTAACTCTGCCCACAGCCAGGAGTTTGAGCCTGACTGGCTCAAAGTTGACTCAACCATCCATCCGTCTAAAGTCAGTAAAATGAGGATTCAGATTGTTGGGGGCAATATGCTAACTTTATAAACTGCTTAGAGGGGGCTGTGAAGCACTATGTAGCAGTATATAAGTCTGTTTGCTATTGCTATTTAGAATAAATATTTATATTTTGCTCTGTCCAGGGCTACTCAGTTCCAAAGCCAAGGAAGCTATCTCCCTTAGTGTCCAAGGACATCCTGTTAGGAACCCCACAGGATTGATTTCTAGTCCACATTTGCCACGTTGGTCTAGTGGTTAAAGCACAAGGCTAGAAAGTGGGAGACTGTGAGTTCTAGTCCCACCTTAGCCATGAAAGCCAGCTGGGTGACCTTGGCCCAAGCACTCTCTCTCAGTCCAACTCACCTCACAGGGTTGACGTTGTTGTGGGGAAAATAGGAGGAGGAAGGTGGGTTGAATATGTTTGTCACCTGGAGTTCGTTTGTAAAAATAACAAAGGCAGAATATAAATAAAATTAATTAATTAATTTCCTGGTATAAATTAATTAATTGTTTGTTTCATCCTTCTGCTTCCTCTTAACCATTTGCATTTCTCCCCCTCCAAATAGGTGGCTTTCTAATTACACAGAGGATGCTGGATATGTTTAAGCGTCCGACAGATCCACCTGAATACAACTACCTCTATCTTCTCCCTGGAACAGTCTTTGTTGGTGGATATGGTGCATCTCTTCTTGGTGGATACAGTATTGAGCAGGTCAGAAATCCAGGCCAGTTTTTAGGGCCTGTTTGATCAATAGAACAATTGTTGTGGCCCAGACTCAGACAGTGAGGAGGCTGGGGAGGAACATGGGCCAGTCCTGGAGTCTGGAGAAGGCTCTGAGGAGGGCTCTGCATCAGAGGCAGAGTTGGGGCCAGGGTCATCGGACAGTTATCAGCTGCCTTCGGAGTCAGACATCAATGGGGCAGAAGAACAGTTGGGGCCTGTTCCCAGTGTGCACATGTGCAGAGCTGCAGGAGATGATGATCATCGTCATCGTCCATTCAGTCGTGTCTAAGTCTTGGTGATCTTATGGACCAAGTCTCTCCACATATTTTCTTTGAGATCTTCTGTGCTCTGGCTGTTTTCAGCTTTGATGGTATTGGAAGACCAGAACAGAAAATCAACTCCACAGGAAGCTTAAAACTACTTTTATTGAGATGGGCTACAATAACAGAATCTTGCAGGTTTCATTGTGTTGTACCTCCTTACCCGTTCTTATGCTCCAGTGAATCAAGAAAGTATCTCCTCGAACTACTTTCAAATGTTAGACTAGAACAGAACAACAGAGTTGGAAGGGACCTTGGGGGATTTCTAGTCCAACAACACCCCCCCCCCTGGCTTGGGCAGGAAACCCTACACCACTTCAGACAAATGGTTATCCAAGCTCTTCATAAAAAATTTCCAGTGTTGGAGCATTCACAACTTCTGGAGGCAAGTTGTTCCATTGATTAATTGTTCTAACTGTCAGGAAATTTCTCCTTAGTTCTAAGTTGCTTCTCTCCTTGATTATTTTTCCACCCATTACTTCTTGTTCTGCCTTCAGGTGCTTTGGAGAAATACCCAGTTCCTGCAACCGTTGTTTATATAGCCTCCAGTCCCCTAATCATCTTTGTCGGTCTTCTCTGCACTCTTTCTAGAGTCTCAGCATTTTTTTTTAATGTTATCTCATTGCACTGGATGGAAAAAAAAATGATTCAGCCCCTTTTGCCCAGGTTCTTGCATATTCCCATCAAGACCATCTTTCTCATCCTCCACCATAGCAAGGAATTCATTGCCTTCTCTCCCAGGCCCAAGACTGCATTTTGAAAAAGGGTTGTGCTACGGCTAAAATAGGCTAAGGCAAAACTAAACAAATGTAAATTAGATTAAATACAGCATAATCACTCCCACATGCATTTAATATTCACCTCCCCCCTGCTGTTCTATTAAAGTTATGATCCAGGGACAACTCTTTTTTTTTATATTGAAAAAGTTTTATTGGTTTTTACAATTTCCAAAAAGGGTAGGGTAAGGAATACAGAAACATATTAAGAACTTTTGCGTCGGGATCATTGGCCCTTCTAGGGCTTCATAATAAAATATTAAAAGAACATTTTTCCAAAAGTACTACAAGGTGAAAATAAGTACAAGATTCCTAAATTCTCCATTCTATGCTAGCAGTCGTGTACAAACATCCAGACATAAGGTTAAGCAATATTAATAATAATAAAAAAAAGCAAAGTTATTTTTTCGATCTAAGTCTCTTGGCAATTGTATCTTCTTTTTCTCCTCCCTGGCCCCCAGCGGGCGGGGCCGTGGCCCCCTCCGTCCCCCCTGGATCTTCCCCCAGGATAGAGGAATATTTTTTAAGAAAGGCTTCCGCCTCAGCAACTGTTTTAATCCTTACTCTTCCTTCATCCCAGAACACCAACATCCCTTCGGGCATCACCCACTTAAACCAGATCCCGTGGTCAAACAATTTTCTGGATAAGAAGGAATACCTCCTTCTCACCTCCCTAATCTTTTTTGGGATCTGCTTCAAGATGGTGACTTCCTTTTGTTGGTAAATTAACGGCCCCCCTCTCTGCGCCTTCAAAATTCCCTCTCTGGTTGACCTTCTAACAAATTTAATATGTATCTCTCTGGGTACTTCATTTATCCTGGCATATGCTGAATTTATTCTATAGACTAGGTCAATATCCCCCCTGATCTCATCTTTAGGTTTCCGATCCAGAGACAACTCTTGAAGGAGCTCAGGAGGAGGCGACACTCATTGCTTTGGTGGTTTGGATTCAACCTTGGAGCCATTGAATGACAATCTCCAATTTAGGGTCCACACTTGGTTCAGAGAAACCTGGCCAACTCGTGGGTGTCCCATGATCTTGCGTGTGAAATAGATGTTGATGAAAAAGTCTTCCAGGAAACAAACATGAGTTTTTTGGCCTTTCTCTCTCCTTTAAATATTTTCTAGCTACTCTCCAAATTCAGGATATTGTTCTGACTTAGGCTTCTCAAGTGCATGAAGCAAACTCCTTGTCCCGACAAAAACCCCTTTTATTAATTGACTGTGAATTCTGCTCATTCACATCCAGCAATTCTTTCAAGGGAGGATTTACAGTCACAGACCTTATCTGGCTTGGAGAGCTGCCAGGCCCATATCTACAAAGCTTGGCAAGGAGTCTCAGAGAGTCATGAACCAATTAAGCAAACCAAGACTTCTGCAAGTCCCTTGGATTGCAAGGCCATCCAACCAGTTAGTCCTAGAGGAGATCAACCCTGACTGCTCTTTAGAAGACCAGATTCTGAAGAGGAAACTCAAATACTTTGGCCACCTAATGAGAAGGAAGGACTCCCTGGAGAAGAGCCTCATGCTGGGAAACATTGAGGGCAAAAGAAGAAGTAGGAGACGGCAGAGAATGAGGTGACTAGATGGAGTCACCGAAGCAGTAACCGTGAGCTTAAATGGACTCCAGAGGAGGGCAGAGGACAGGAAGGCTTGGAGGAACTTTGTCCATGGGGTCACGATGAGTAGGACATGACTTTGTGGCTAACAACAACATCTGACTTTCACCAAAGTCCTTTGTGGGTGTGTTTGAGGTTTCATTGCCAATTTGGTAAATTTATTTCAAGCCTGCAAGACCATTCTGATTTGAGGAAAAAGTAGCCCTTGCTAATCAAATCCAGGGAAGAAGCACCATATGTTACATATAAGCGCTCGGTTGTGCCAGGTTTTCAAAGCATCTTGGTATGCATCAAAACCCTAAAAAATAATAATAATCAAAGTAGGAATAAAAAAATGGGCTGAGATGATCTCACAGCGCTGGTATTTTCAATGTGCATTTGAACTAGTGGTCTGCAGTTCTTCTGTACACTGAATGATAGTGAAAACTTTATTTTAAAAAATAAAACACTCCAGGAGAGGCAGAATAAATCTAGCAAGAGTAGCTTTACTATGTCACCTAAATTTACAGCTAATTACTTCATCTGTAGCTACCCTTTGTCAGGCAGAGTGTTGTACAACAGATAGGGCGAAATGATTTTTTTTCACTTCACTCACATTCAAATTGTAATGAGTAGTAAGTAAGCAACCAAGTAGGTAAGTTTCAATTTATTTTCCATAGCCCCAGAGGGCAGGACAAGAAACAAGGGATGGAAACTAATCAAGGAGAGAAGCAGCCTGGAATTAAGGAGCAACTTCCTAACAGCGAGAACAATTAACCAGCGAAGTCAGAAGTTGTGGGTGCTACATCACTGGAAGTTTTTAAGAAGAGACTGGACAGCCATTTGTCCGAAATGGTATAGGGTCTCCTGCTTGAGTAGAAGGTTGGACTAGAAGACCTCCATGGTCCCTTCCAGCTCTATTACTATTTCTTTGCATAAAACTTTGAAGGTTTTACTCAGGAAGATTTTGAAAAGCAGAGAAGGGGAAACAGGCAAGCGTGCTTATTTAGAGAAGCAAACAAAACATTGAGATACAGATAGTCCTCACCTTCTGACCACAATTGAGCCCAACATTTATGTTGCTAAACAGGACAGTTGTTAAGTGAATTTTGCCCCATTTTATAACCTTTCTTGTCAGTGATTCATGATGTTTGTTCTCATTTATGACTATTGCAGCATTCCCATGGTCACGTGACCAAAATCCGAACACACAGCAACTGGCCATGTATGTATGATGGTTGCAGTTTCCCGGGGTCATGTGATCCCTTTTGCGACCTTCTGACAAGCAAAGTCAACGGGAAAGGCAGATTCACTTTACAAGTGTGTGACAAACTTAATCAACTGCAGTGATTCCCTTAACAACTGTGGCCAAAAAATAAATAAATCATAAAATGTTGCAAAATCTACTTAACAAATGCAAGATAAATCTGGGGCTGAATTCCGATCGTACTTGCTCGTAGTTTGGTGCAGGGAGATAGGGGGGCAAGTGAAACCTACAGACAAGAGGTCAATGCCAACTTTCCCCCTCACATGCTTTGCTTCTCTCCCTCTGCAGATGATGTACCTGGGCTCTGGCCTTTGCTGCGTGGGGGCACTCGCCGGCTTATCTAGTCAGAGCACTTCGCGGCTTGGCAACGCCCTTGGGATGATTGGTGTTGCCGCTGGTATTGCAGCTACTTTGGGCAGTTTGAAACCTTCCCCAGAAGTACTGGCCCAGATGTCCACAGCCATGGCCTTGGGAGGCACCATGGGTGAGCTTTTGACCAGTGGCTTTGAAACCCTCTCCTAGAGAAATCTGATATTCCTAGAATCATGATCGGGCACCTTCAGTGAGAAGATAACCCTAATGGCTAAGGCCATGATGGTGAACCTATGGCACACATGCCAGAGATGGCATGCAGAGCCGTCTCTGTTGGTACATGCGCCATCACCAGCTGCTCTGGTATCTGGCATGCATACTGGTCTTCATGGGTACCAGAGCATTGGAAAAAAGGCCGAAAAATGGCAGTTTTCCAGGATGTTTTCTGGCCATTTGAGGGCCAAAAGTGCTTCAAAAAACAGCCTGAAACAGCCCTGGAAAACAGCCCAAAAGCAGCCTGAAAACACTCCTCTCCAATGCCCAAAAAACAGACATGTGTGTACCAGCCAGCTGGCCTTCGGGTTTCCAGCGCTCCAGTGTGTGCACATACACACACCTACACATGTGTTCTGGTTTGGGCACTTAAGAGAGAGGCAAGTTTAGGATCATTACATTGCAGAAAGCATCACAGGCTTGACTTCCTCCAGAATCCTCAAAGCCCTGTTTGATTGTTCCTAAGGGAATGCAGTCAGTCCGGCAAGATTCTGGTAATATACGTGACTAACGATAACATTTCTGCTTGGGTCTATTCACAAGTGTTTCTGGTTGCTTTCACCTGACACAGATATTTGCAAACGAGGATACCTAATAAACATCTACTTAAATATGGGCCAGCAGTGATTCAGCTGCCAAGAAAGCCAACACAGTTCTAGGCTGCATCAACAGAGGGATAGAATCAAGATCACGTGAAGTGTTAATACCGCTTTAGAATGCCTTGGTAAGGCCACCCTTGGAATACTGCATCCAGTTTTGGTCACCACCATGTAAAAAAGATGTTGGGACTCTAGAAAGAGTGCAGAAAAGACATGATATCAGCCTTCCAATATCTCAGGGGTTTCCACAAAGAAGTCAAGCTATTCTCCAAAGCACCTGAGAGCAGGGCAAGAAGCAAAGGGTGGAAACTAATCAAGGAGAAAACCAATCTAGAATTAAGGAGAAATTTCGTGACAGTGAGAACAATTAACCAGTGGAACACCTTGCCTCCAGAAGTTGTGGGGAGTCTTTCTTGAAAAGCTCCAGAAGTCACTGGAGCTTTTCAAGATGATGTTGGACAACCATTTGTCTGAAATGGTATAGAATCTCCTGCTTAAGCAGGAAGTCCTCCCAGGTCCCTTCCGGTGTTTTTATTCTGTTCTATTAATGCAGGGGTGTCCAAACTTGGGAACTTTAAGACTTGTGGACTTCAACTCCCAGAATTCCCCAGCCAGCTATGCTTCCTGCTTAAGCAGGAAGTCCTCCCAGGTCCCTTCCGGTGTTTTTATTCTGTTCTATTAATGCAGGGGTGTCCAAACTTGGGAACTTTAAGACTTGTGGACTTCAACTCCCAGAATTCCCCAGCTGGCTGGGAGTTGAAGTCCACAAGTCTTAAAGTTCCCAAGTTTGGACACCCCTGTATTAATGGATCCAGGATGACATTTGGCTACACAAAAACTCTTCTTTCCAATTCCTTTAGAAGATTGCTTGTGGTGTTTGTAAGGAGATCTTGATGCCCTGGCATCTAGGACTGCATTTGGGGGGTCATAAGTTACGTTTAACTCCAAGAGGTGGAGCTCTTGAGTAAGAAGAAAATAATGAAGTGTGAAGTGTACATAGTAAATGTAGGAAGCATTTCATCTGGAACCAACCGTGCCAGCTCACTGCTACCATGCAAAGTCATTTTTTTCACGTCAGTAATGTTTATTCACAAATGTCATGTTGCTTCCTCCTTTTCGATTTCTCTCGGTGCCCTCATTTACGCCAGCAGGGCTTGCGAATTAACATGAAACAGGGAGGGTGCGGGGCGAAGATGAATCTGCTCCTTCCACAGAATCCAAACTCTTGTAAACATGCTCTGAAACGGATTTGTGTGAAATCTTATTTTAGTCCCCCATTGGCATCAACAAGTGGAAAATCGGGTTTTCCAGCTTGCTTGCTTATTTATTTATAAAAAAACCCAAATCTACCGCTTTTCATTTAAAAAACAAAAGAAGTTCGCATTTTTAAAAAAGCGTTGGGCAATCAGATCCGACGTTAAAAGTATAAAAGCGAGAAGGCTCACGATTCATTTAAATATCTTGGGCAACCTGAGTTAAAGCTGGCTTAAAGATTAGCCATCTGGGTAAGCCATCTAAAATTGAAAAGGGCTTCACGTCTTCCCAGGTGTGGGAACCGTGCGATAACAACACGAAGGTTTTGTGTGTGGGTTTCTCCTTGTTGTGTTTTCTGTACATGTGGGTTATTCTTCTACGTGAAATGGATCCCTGGGTCAGTCCTGCATTTCCTCCTCAATCAGCTCAACAAAAACAATTGGTTCCTTTTCAAGTCACCTGAAAAATGAACCTATGTGGAAAAGTAGTCAGGAAGTTTGAAGTTACAGAACGGTGGATATGTTCATTAATAATAATAATAATAATAATAATAATGATGATGATGATGATGATGATGATGATGATGATGATGATGATAATAATGATAATAATAATAATGATGATGATGATAATGATGATGATGATGATAATAATAATAATAATAATAATAATAATAATAATAATAATAATAATAATAATAATAATTATTATTATTATTATTATTATTATTATTATTATTATTATTATTATTATTATTATTATTATTATTATTATTATTATTATTATTATTATTATTATTATTATACCGCCCCCTCTCCCCGAAGGGACTCGGGGCGGTGTACAGGAAAATTAAAAAGCATCTAAAAACATACAATACATACAAAATTAAAATTAAAGAAGAACTTGTATCAAAACCGCCTAGTTACACTTCCAAGTCATGCATGATTTTTTTTTTTTAAATATTTGGGTCAAAGAAAAATTTGTCTACATTATAACAACTATCTACGGCAATGAAAATATTTGTCTTTCAGATGAACCGCACAGATAGATCAAGTGAATGGAACATCAGTCCTTGCTGGATCAGGTCACCAGATCACCTATGGCCGTGATGGCGAACCTATGGCACGGGTGCCACAGGTGGCACGCAGAACCATTTCTTAGGGCATGCGAGGCATTGCCAGGTCAGCTCCAGCGCACTTGTGTGTGCTGGCCAGCTGATTTAGGTCTTCTTTTGAGGCCGTTTTTTGCCCTCCAGAGGCTTCAGAGAAGCTCCTGAAGCCTCTGGAGGTGGGGGGGAGGCTGTTTTCACTCTCCCCAGGCTCCTAGAAAGCCTCTGGAGCCTGGGGAAGGCAAAAAAAGCATGCCAAAAGCAGGGGGTCGCGTACATAGCATTATGGGTGTGGCACGCCCATGCACGACCCCCCTGCGCTCCCCCCGCTTTTGGCACGTGAGTCAAAAAAGGTTAGCCATCACTGACCTATGGCATTGCGCATGGTTCCAAACAGTCAAATGAACTCTCTGTGCCAAAATTTGAATCAGAGTTATGTCAGGCCCCAAAATAGCCCCAAAATAGCGATAAAAATAACACTTAGATTTATATACCGCTTCACAGAGCTTTACATCCCTCTCCAAGTGGTTTTACAGAGTCCCCAACAATCTGGATCCTGATTTTACCAACCTCGGCATTATGGAAGGCTGAGATAACATTGAGCTGGTGAGGATTGAACTCTTGACATTTGGCAGAATTGACCTGCAATACTGCATTCTAACCACTGCGCTAGAGAATTTAATCGGGAACCTTGAAGGAGTCCGAAAATGAGATCACAATGTACCAGTCATATCTTCTTTTCTTAACCTCAAAAGGGAGAGAACGTAAGGTTCATGGTTTATTCTCTTTCGATACAGGCTCAAGTGAACGTTGAACCATAAGATCAATTGGTTTTCACCTTGGATCTCAATGGCTTCCTTTCGCAGGTCTCACAATTGCAAAACGGATCGAGATCTCCGACCTCCCACAATTGGTCGCTGCCTTTCACAGCCTGGTTGGTTTGGCAGCTGTTTTGACCTGCGTTGCTGAGTACATGATTGAATATCCACACCTTGATTTACATCCATCCGCCAGTGTTCTCAAAACTGTGGCCTACTTGGGCACTTACATCGGCGGTGTGACGTTCAGTGGCTCTTTGGTAGCCTATGGAAAGCTGCAAGGTACGTCCTCTCATGATCAGGACACATGCATTTTTTTGAAAATAATGTCTGCAGAACTCAACCTATGGCCCACCCTACCCCAAGAGTTAATGAACCGTTGACTTTACACATTGAATCTCATTTCTTTCTAGGTCTGTTGAACTCTGCTCCTCTTCTCCTGCCTGGCCGTCATTATTTGAATGCTGGACTGATGACAGCTTCAGTAGGAGGCATGCTTTATTTTATGTTAGACCCCAGCTATGCAGGAGGCATGGCCTGCCTTCTTGGAGTTTCTGGGCTCTCCTCAATAATGGTAGGGGTCAAAAACTTTACTCCCCATTCTTTTAAATTGGGCAGATGAAAAAAAGGGAGATGAGCTGATGGCCGAGTCAGAGAAAGTCTAAGAACAAGGTCAAGCAAGAGCTGGAAACTTCCAGAATAGTGGTAGGCAACGATATCCAGAGTAAAAGTAGTTCTATATTGATACTTGCCTTGAAGCTCATCAGATTTTGTAGTTCTTCTTGATTTTATTTCCTTCTTTCTTAGAGGCTGTTTTATTAAAAATGGTAGGGGGGATTCTGCATTTTTTTTTATTTCCAAGAATATGTTTGGATCTTCCATAAACATCATATGCATATGCATAAACATGGCAATGATTATGGTCTAGCAATAGCAAGTCTGGTCTAGCAATAGCAGTAGCTAAGCGGTTTACAGAGTCAGCACATTGTCCCCAACAATTTGGGTCCTCATTTTACCCACCTCGGAAGGATGGAAGGCTGAGTCCACCTTCAGCCTGGTGAGATTCGAACTGCCAAATTGCAAGCAGTCCGCAGGCAGCAGAAGTAGCCTGCAGTACCGCACTCTAACCACTGAGCCACCGCGTCTACCTGCGTAGAAGCAAAGATAAGTTGGAAGATGCTTGAGAGCAAGTTGATACAAGCTTAGGAAGCAACTATACAAGTCTTCCTTCTGGTTTTCTGTAAAACTATGCCCAGAATATGTGTTGGACACTCAAAAGAGAGATAACCTGACCTAGAATGTGTTTGATTATCTTCTGCCTACTGTAGGAAACTCACAGAATAGTCACAGAAACTAAGCTCCAGATCTTCGTTTTACCTAATGAACACTGCTCATTAGGGACCCGGTGTTGAAAACACCCTGCACATTCAGAAAGATGGTAGATACTGCTCAGGGTTCTGTGACTGAATACGGGAGACCAGAGTACACAATTAGCTTTTCTCGTTTTCATTTTAAGGTGAAACTTAATAGCAATAGCACATAGACTTATAGACTGCTTCACAGTGCTTTCCAGCCCTCTCTAAGCAGTTTACAGAGTCAGCCTATTGGCCCTCCCAACAATCTGGGTCCTCATTTTACCAACCTTGGGAGGATGGAAAGATGGGTTAACATTGAGCTGGTGAGAATTGAACTCTGATAGTCGGCAGAAGTAGCCTGCAGTACTGCATTCTCACCACTGCGCCACCTTCAATATGTTATTGCGTAAACATCTGCTCCACCTTTTCTCTTTCGTTGCCTCAAAAATCACAGGGAGTGACACTAACGGCAGCCATTGGTGGAGCAGACATGCCTGTGGTCATCACTGTGCTGAATAGCTACTCTGGATGGGCTTTGTGCGCAGAAGGGTTCCTTCTCAACAACAACTTGATGACAATCGTTGGAGCTTTGATTGGCTCTTCTGGAGCTATCCTGTCTTACATCATGTGTGTGGTAAGGTTAGATCCTCTGTGGTGGGCTCCATTGCATTTTTTCCCCCCATAGAAACAAAGCGTGTTTCTTCAGTGATTTCCTGTTTCATGGATCTCCCACTTTGTTAATCACAACAGATTTCAGGAGGACCTATTGTGACAATTCCAGCCTTGCCTGGATATTTCCAGATGTTTTATGTGTCCTCCAAGTAGATTGCAACTCTCAAAATTCTTGGGACCCCAATTCACACAGTTATTGGGATTGCAGTGCCATACATGAAAGTCCTACCAGGCTGGGGAAGGGTCCTGTAGAAAGTTGGCCGGTCTTGCTGTTCATTTAAAAAGCTTAAAGGATTAACTGTGAACAGACATTTGCTTCAAAATCGTTCATTTTCTTTATTTCCGGCTAAGCGTTATAATGATATACTAAACATTGAAACCATATTTCAGAATGAGAGCAGGGTATTAAATTCTGGGATTGCAAGCGATGTTGTGAATTGAAGCTGTCATATACATTACATCTGTACAGAGTAAAGCACGCTTAAAGTAGTTTCCTGCTTTATATTCATTGGAGTCTCTCATTGACTGGAAGCTTTGGGTTAATGTATGGTTTTATGGGTTGGCCAGGCTATGAATCGCTCTTTACCAAATGTCATTTTGGGTGGATATGGTACGACATCTACAGCGGGAGGAAAGCCCATGGAAGTGGTTGGAACACATACAGAAGTTGGCCTTGACCAAGCCATTGAAATGATCAAAGAAGCAAACTCTATCATCATTACACCAGGTAAGAGTGAACAAGTAACCAAAGACTGATTTCTACATGAGCTATCTAGGCTTTGTTTGGTTTTGACTGTTCTATGATCCTCAGCAATGGTGCTTCTCCAACTCTGGAGAATGTAGACCAGGGAAAAAATGGGAAAGGATGAAAATAACCATCTATTTGAGCCTCTTGTCTTGTTATCTTTTAACTCCTGAGGTTCTATTTCAAATGAGTGGTTTTATTGCCTTTAATTGCAGATACTGAATCCTGTTTTGGGTGGGCCCTGCTTCACGAGTGAGGTCCACCATCATTGCCTTCTATGCCAATCTTGTTTTTTCTTAGACTCAAACAGATTAAAACCTTTTACTGTGGCGGAACTGGAATGGCAATTCACATGTTTTGAGTTCACCTCAGTAAATCCTGATCTGGACTACTTTTTAGGACTCTTGTGTCAATCTTGTGAATTAGTCCAGACAAGAAGCACACACAGAAGCACTAACTCAGTCTTAATTGTAAGATTGCACTAACAGTCTCTTGAAATTCTGAAAGTGGATCTCTCTATCCTCATTTTTACCATCCTACAAACTAGAAAGAGTCCCTTCTGAGATGTTTGCTACAGGATCAACTGCTTCACAACAAATTGTTGCTTAGTCTGTGGCTTTCCTCCTCTCTCCCAAGGTCATTCTCGTATACCAATACATCACATCAGTCTTGCAACTAAGCCTGTGTCTCCTTTCCCTTCTTCCTATCCCTTGTGGAGTAAATAACTGATGTCTAGTTTAATGAAAGGGAGGACAAGGGGTGGCATGATAGCAATGTTCCAATATTTGAGGGGCTGCCACAAAGGAGAGGGGCTCAAACTATTCTCCAAAGCACCTGAGGGTGGGACGAGAAGAAAGGGATGGAAACCAATCAAGGAGAGAAGGAACTTGGAACTAAGGAGACCTTTTCTGATACTTAGAACAATTAATCAGTGGAACAACTTGCCTCCAGAAGTTGTGAATGCTCCAACACTGGAAGTTTTAAAGAAGAGATTGGACAACCATTTGTCTGAAATTATATATGGTTTCCTGCCTGAGCAGGGGACTGGACTGGAAGACCTCCAAGGTCCTTTCCAACTCTATTATTTTGTTATTCTGCCTGATCCGATGCTTCCTAGCCTTAATTCATGTTTCTTCTGCGTTCGGTGTTTCCCTAACAATTTCTGGATTCACTCTCCAAGTTCTGATAAGAGTTTTTTCCCCCTTCACTTCAGGTTGGGGTTTATGTGCAGCCAAAGCTCAATACCCCATTGCTGACATGGTGAAAATGCTGAATGAACAAGGAAAGAAAGTGAGGCAAGTAAAATGCCATTGTTTATATAAACAAATTACACTGCTTTGTACTAACATATTTTGATGTAATGATGGGCTTCATCTATATATATAAATAAATGAGGGATGTTTCAGTCATATAGTTTAATTGAAGGTTTGCAAAGTGCCTTGGGCCTTTCTTCAGAGGTATGCAAATAGAATAAATAAATAAAAATTAATCCTCCCTTTGTATTGCATAGGATTACAGCAGGCATCTTAGTGCCAGCATTCTAAAATGAGAATGTTTTCTAAAAAATCTCCGACTTGTTGAACCATTTTGTCTTGCAAGAAAAAATAATAATGATATATTCCTTTTATTGTTGATTATAGATGACAGGGGCTACAGCCAAGATGCTATAAGTGGTGCTCGGATTATTATTACATTAATGTCTTATATTTTCACTGTTTTTAACGGTGCCACATCCTAAAAATCCAAACAAAACTTGTCTTTCATTAAAAAAACAAAAAACAAAATGGGTTTAATTGTGGGATGGGGGGAAACACTGATTTTGACTGAAACTTTGGAAGGAAAGTTAGCTACTTTCTAAATTGTGCTGCCATTGCCTCTCCAGGAACTTTTCTCCTTTGTTGTATGTGTGCTTTTGAGAGTCAGTGTTGACTCCCGGTGGATGCCTGGATAAAATCTCTGCAGCTTTCTTGGCAAAAGTTTGGAGAGTGACCAGCCTAAAGACACCCAGAAGGTTGTGTGCCCAAGGCAGGACTAGAATTACAGTACAGTGATCCCTCGTTTTTCGCGGTTAATGGGGACCGGAACCTTCTGCGAAAACTGAAAAACCGCGAAGTGGGATTCGCACCGGAAACTTGAGTTGGTGGACATTGTTTAAAGCAAGCACTAGGGGGCGCTTGCCTCCTACCGATGCATTTCCCCCCCTGTATTTTTGAAAAACCCGCGAAGCACTGAAGCCGCGAAACATGAAGCCGCGAAAAACGAGGGATCACTGTATAGCCTTTATTGTCATTGTACATCATGTATACAATGAAATTCACTGTCTCCTGGTTTCCAGCCTAATGCCTCTTAACCACGGACCTCCGCTCCTTCCGCTTAAAATTAAAGACACACTTTTTTCGCCTGGCCGGCCTTGGGTAGTCTCTTTTTAGGTTAGGGGTTTTAGGGGTATTTTTAGTTAGTTTATGGGTTTTAGCGCAGGATCAATTTAATCCATTTTTAATTTTGTATTTTGTATTTTGTCTGTGGTCTTATTTGTATTTTTAATTGCCTGTGCCCCGCCTCGAGTCCCCTTGGGGAGAGAGAGCGGGATATAAAATTAAATTATTATTATTATTATTAACCACTACACCAAATTGGCTACCTTTCTCCTGCTTAGAGAAGAGAAGATATGGCATCTTTCCCCTTTCTGTGAACTTTGTCTGACGTCTCCCCGTTTCTCAGTCTGCAGACTTAGTTCAGCATTCCTTCCTGTTTTGCAGGTTTGGCATTCATCCCGTGGCAGGCCGAATGCCAGGCCAGCTGAATGTCCTCCTGGCAGAGGCTGGTGTGCCGTATGACGTCGTCTTGGAAATGGACGAGATTAATGAAGATTTTCCAGGTAGGGGATGAGGGTTGAATGAGGACTACTGTACCGGCAGAGCAACTCAGTTTCTGCCTATTTGATCATACTAATAAACCTACACTGGAAATTGGCACCTGCCGTAGGAATTCCTTCCAGCTTGAACCAGTTGCACACCTGCAACAACCTCCTGAATGGATGCCTGAAAAGGTCCTCTGAGATTGACAGTTGGCCACGTTACCTTGGATGCTGGAAGCCCTTCAGTTCCAAAGCCTGTTTTCTCATCTGACTTCAGAGGTGGTCTGTGTTCTCAGGCAGTCCATCAGAAGGAGAGGCAATTGTCTTTGACATCTCTTTGGGAGGTCATGTTTTATGGCTCAGTAAGGGACTCATGATGGTCCTGGACCAGAAATAAATTTTCAAATGATGTATTCAACAGCTTAGGCTTGTCAGGCTAATATGCCAGCGTGGAATCTCTCCAAATTGCGAGAGCAGCCGAATTCAGATGGAACAGATTCGTGCAAAATCTACAGATTTCAAGCAGGCTCCATATAGCAAGCATACACACAAGCATAAACAGAAACTATAAAAGAGAGAGAGAGAGAAAAAATGGAAAGGGATCGGTACAGAGGTGGGTTTCAACCGGTTCGCCCCGGAATTTCCGCCCACCTGCCCAGATGCTTCTGTGCATGCACACAAGCGTCACAAGAGCGAGCATGCATGCATGCACGAGCAAACCGGTAGTAAAATAAATTGCAACCCACCACTGGATCAGTACTTTACCCGTGAAGAGGATTAGGTTTTGGGTTAATATTCATTTTAGTCCGTATAAGATTGGGGATATCCACAAAGGGAATCCCCACTCAATCTTAATCCTAGAGGTTTTTATTCAGCCTAGCCTAGTTGCTGTGAAAATAATACGAAGTGGGATAACGATCAGTTTGGGGAAGAGATAAATGAGGATCAGAAAGTGAGGAATAATATTTGTTTTGCTCTGAACATTATTATTATTGTTTTTTTGGCTTTTGAGCTACGTAGCCTGGTCCATGGTACATCTTGGGTATCTTGCATCTGGTTTCACGTCTAGGTTATTTATCACAGCTCTTGTTTTAGAAGCCTCTTTATGAAAAGGGGGAAACTATTTACAAGCCACAATTTCGGCAGACAAATAGTAGCGTAAGCAACATGGAAAGGACACCGAGTAGCATTTAGCTGGCTCCCTATGCTAAATAGTCTTTCCCCAGCTTTCTTTTACAATCTCATAAATAACGTTAGATCTTCCCCGATTTGTTTTTTTTTTTTATGTGATTATGGCACCCTTGGATTTTGAAGCTTTTCCTATCGAAAGGGCTTCGTTTTCCAAGTCTCTTGTCTTCTTACTTTCAGATACAGATTTGACGTTGGTCATTGGTGCTAACGATACCGTGAACTCTGCAGCACAGGAAGATCCCAACTCCATTATAGCTGGCATGCCTGTATTGGAAGTTTGGAAATCTAAACAAGTAAGTGACAACAAGAAACTGAGAGTGCAGGGTTGCGATTGTTTCTTCATGAGAGCAAAGAATGCCTAACACGCAATGTAAAAAGAAAGGGGTCTTTGTGTTGTGGCCCATCAGTGGCCAGCAGAGCTGGCAGCGGATTCAGACAGTGAGGAGGTTGGGGAGGAAGATGGGCCAGTCCTGGAGTCTGGGGAAGGCTCTGAGGAGGGCTCTGTGTCAGAGGCAGAGAGGGAGCCAGAGCCCTCTGACAGTTATCAGTTGCCTTCAGAGTCAAACATCAGTGAGGCAGAAGAACAGCTGGAGCTTGTTCCTAGTGTGCGCATGCGCAGAGTTGCCAGACGAAGGGAACAGCTAAATAATAGGGGTCGACTTGGGAGAAAGGTGGACGATGAATGGAATGGCTCCTCCCAGAGGAAATAAAAGAGGAGCGAAAGGGGAGTGGAGTTTGCAGGAGACAATTAGTTCGTTTCATTGGTTCGTGACTCTCTGAGACTCCTTGCCAAGTTTTGCAGATCTCAGCCTGGCAGCTCTCCAAACCAGAGAATGTCTGTGACTGTAAATCCTCCCTCGAAAGACTTTGCTGGATGTGAATGAGTAGAATTCACTGTAAATTGATAAAAGGGGTCTTTGTTGGGACAAGGAGTTTGCTTCATGATCTCGGGAAGCTTCGGTCAGAACACTTTGTCCCCAAGTTCGAAAATGTTGCCTTCATTGCAGTGCAGGCTATTGTTTTGATGTCATCAAATCTTCCAGTTGACACAAGGTTCCGTTTCTCTGGAGGAAAGAATTATTCTAGCATCTAAGGGACAGCACAACAGAAAGTTTGCTGGCACTGCAGGCAACAGTCATGTTGGCTGGGAAATGATGAGAGCTGAACTCAAAAGACCTCAGAAAAACACCCAGTGAGGAAGTAAGATGAAGATATTTGATTAGACAATAATCTAAATGAGGATGTCCTGCTATCTGTTGCTGGGGAATCTGGAAAACTCTCTAGGTTTGCCAATATAAATAATTTTTTTGCATTCAGCAGCAGTGCTTTCTGATCCAGCTGTGCCCTGCTGATGTCCTCATGACTATATGGTGGTTGCCTTTTGCTAAGCAGTAGAATCTGAAATATTGAATTTTTAGAATTTAAGCAATGAGGAAGAATTGAGAGGAGAAAATAAGCTTAGTCATGAAATATGATTGATAAGGAATAGGAGAGTATTGTTCAAATATCAGAGAGAGGGAAGAAGACCTGCTCTTCATCATCCCAGTGGGCAGGACATAAAACAGTGTGGTTAAATTACAGGAAGGCAGGTTCAGGTTGAATATTAAAGGGGAAAATCCAGTATAAATTCCTAATGCAGCTCAACAACACTGGAACCAATTACCAAAGTCATCTGCTTGGAATGATTTAATTGACATTAATTTAATTCAATTTAATTTAATTCCTGCTCTGGCAGGAGTTTGGACTCACCCAAATGGTCTCTTCCAAATTTACGATTTTATAATATTATATGTGAATTTCTGTTTCATTCTTACCCCGATGAAAAATCTACAGACGTCTGTTAAAAGTCTTTTCTGCATATCCTTGCAATGGTGTTGGTGTAAACCACACTTACAGATTTAACCTATTTGAATACTGCAGGCTTTGTTTTTCACTAGCTTCTTCGAGTGAAGGCAAGAAATAGTTGAACTCGCTCTCATTATGTCACTTGGTTTCTCCACCAGGTCATTGTCATGAAACGCACCCTGGGAGTTGGATACGCTGCGGTCGACAATCCCATTTTTTATAAACCAAACACTTCAATGTTGCTTGGAGACGCAAAGAAAACCTGCGATGCTTTGCAAGCCAAAATTCGAGATTCTCTTAGCCATTAGTGCTTCCAGTCATTCTAAGGCAGGGGTCTGCAAAGTTGGCTCTTTTAAGACTGGTGGACTTCAATTCCCAGAATTCCCCAGCCAGCTATGCTGGCTGGGGAATTCTGGGAGTTGAAGTCCACCAGTCTTAAAAGAGCCAACTTTGCAGACCCCTGTTCTAAGGCATCATCCAGTGATAAAGTGTTATTATGTACCTTTTAATTTGATTGTGTTTATTGAAGAGCCTGAAATCAATGGAACGTCTAACTGGCTGTTGCCCATTGTTTGTATCCTTTGAAAATGGACTTCTCTCTTGTGTATATACATTATCAGAAAGATAAATAGGAGAATCTAATTCATATGACAAAGGAGTGGTTCCTGTATATGGGTAAAAATCTGTCCATCCATTCATCCAATAATTTACTTGTTTCTCTTAACATTGCTATGACATTTTTAACCTGTACAACAAAAGAGACAAGTGATCATTTCTGGTCCAGATGTAGAGGACATTCCATCATCAAAGAGAGGGATCTTGTGGAGTTGACTTGTCTGCTCTAGAGTGTAATAGTGATCGCTTGTGAAGAAAAAGTGGCAGGATGGTCAATCAAAGGACAGCAATGGACAGGCTTGGATTAGAGATTTTTGGGAAGTGCTAGTTGAAGATGAGGTCTGAGGAGCTTCAGCTTATAAGACTGGTAATGCTTCTGTTAGGAAGACTGGTTAGGAATAATGTGAAGATAAGAGTTAGGCTAGTACTGGTGGGACAAAAGCAATTTGTGCTAACGAGTGAACCTGGATCAAAATCATTTTATAAAGTTATTTAATAAAAACTCCTTTGTTCCAGTTAACCATGGATCTCTGCTGTCCTACAGTAAATTTTCTCCACTTGATAATATCACAGATTTGACGAATTTACAGAGCAGTGGGAAAAGAAGATAACAGAAAAGACTACCATAGCAAGCAGATGGTGGGACACAACCTGGTTTGCAGTTTCGCAATACTTTGCAGCAGAACACTGACTTCTAAATAGAAATGGTATATACCAGGGCATGGTACGAATTCAGAGAAACAAGGACCCCTCATTTCAACCCTAAAATAGGCTCCTTGGAATTCCGAGAAATCTGAATTCCAGGGGGTGAATTAAACTTACAAATTTAATGGCATGGATAACCTGGCGTAGACACCAAATCTCTCTTCTGTTCCACTCTTCTTCCTTTCCAATTCTTTTAAAAAACAAAATTAGGCAAAGCACGAACCCTTGGCATCCCTCGTGCGACTGTGACTATTTCTATCTGTACATCGGAATATGCTGTTCTGAAGATCAGAACTTGATTGGTGCTGGGGTTTCAAGCAAAAACCCTAAAATCAATCCAACATTTGTTTACATAAGCGGCTTCTCTGTCTCTACTTCTAAATAATTTGCAAATGTTTCAAGGAAACAAGATCTGGAAGACACCATGAATGTCTTTCAGGGTTAGATTATTGTAACACATGGAGGTAAGACGTCATTTTGCGGTAGGAGTGGAAATGTTCCCTGTTAAGTACAACCCAGCATTTTCGAGAAGCAACTTTGCTAGAAGAATTCAAAGTGTCCTTGCTCAGCAACACAGAGATGAAACTCTCAGGAAATACCAGAATGCATACATTGGAAGCGGCCACCATTGCACAAAGCCACAATGCTCTTCTCTTGACGGTAGAAATAAGTAATAATAGAACTATGGACAATAAAAGCATTAGGGGTTTTTTTTATTAAACAGATTACTTCAAAAGGTATTGATCATTTGGATCATTACATATGCAGCTTTATAGAACATGTAAGATTTAAGATGCACGACCCATCCTCTCATGTGCTTTATTGTGGCTTCCGTTCGATTGCAGCTAGGTTTATACCAGAGGTGAAATGATACCGGTTTGGGCCGGTTTCACCGGAACCAGTAGTAAAAATGCTATTCGTTCACCTGAACCAAAAGTTTAAAAAATGCTTTAAAAAGTGTTTAAAAAGGTGATGATTGCAGGGCACAACTGATTGTCACACAGCTGATCATCAGAACTTTTAAAAAAATTTAAAACATTTTTTAACTACCGGTTCAAAAATGCTAAAAAAAAGATAAAAAGAGATAAAAAAAGAAGTTCCCACAACCAGCTAGCGACAATCAGCTGTGCTGCGTGATCGTCGGAACTTTTTTAAAGCATTTTTTAACTACTGGTTCGGGAGAAGCTGTTAATTTTGTTATTCAATAAATATGAAAAAAATTAAATTCTATTTAGATGCCACAAGTCCAGGTTTGTTTTTGACAATCTTCCCTTAAGTTTAAAGCTTTATATGTGTTAAGTTTGGATTGAGTTTACATTTAAAAGACAATAACTATCAGCATTCTATCTTGTAAGTCAGTTTCAGTCATTCAAATCCTAGTGAGTTTTAAAGGACTGGTTTTAAAGGATAATGAATCACATTTCCTTTGGGTCATTTGCATGAGGGATACTTCATTATTTTCCTGCAGAATCCTTGGCTTTCCTGATCAGCTTGTACATAAATGAGAAGAAAAAAAGCAAATTGTCGTATTGTCCGTCATATTTTTCTTTTAAGACCTCCATGTGATAGTCCACTAGAAAGTAATAAATTGCTTCAATGGTAGAGAGGTAAGTTTCTGGTTTTCCTTTCTGATGGCGCCAAAAGCAGGTTTTCTTAGATTTCAGCTCAATTTGCAGCAACCCTGCAGAGTGAAGAAAGCCAATTACACAAAAGACTGAAAGAACTACTCGTAGCAAATTGTTAACAGGTTTCCCCAAAGCATTACAAACTGATACACCTGATTAAGACATACGTAGGCAGATTTATATGGTAATTTCCATTATATTTTCTAAGTGTGGCTAGATATGTTATCTCTTTTTCTCTAAAACCCCTTCTTTCCTGGAAGGCAGCATTATCTGAATGGAGTCCAAAAATGTTTATTTATACAATGTTGCAGTGCACTAGTTTTAGAAAGGCGAAATAAGAGCACGAAGGATGCATTTATTCCCGATAACAGCTCTTCGCTATGCCTAGATCAATTCCCAAGATTTATTTCCATTCATAGAAAGAATACCTTGAAGCCGTTCATCTGTGATTATTTTGTTTGTCTGATTCCACGTACTGTCGATAAGTACAATTTTTTTCAGTGCATTTTCGCTCTTGGGCAATTTATCTTCACTCATGATTCTACTGTGGCTTGGCTCCATTTTTGCACACTTGGGCGCTGGTTCTGCTGAGAAGCCCTTGGTGTCCGTCTTACATTTTGCTTGCAAAGAGAGAGGAATGTTGCTTATTGACACTGAATTAGGTCCAGGAAAAATAAGTGCAATCTAAAAATGGGGCGGAAAAAACCTTCATGAGATCTAGCTTAACTTCAGCCACAAGGCAACTCCTACTTTTCCCAATCTATTTTAAAACTGTGCTTCCACCATTATTTGTAAAAATACAATCTGTGTAACATTTACCAACAACATTGTTTAAGGTTAACCCTGCGAAACTTTTATTTCATCAAATATGGGCTGACATGCTGATCCATCCTCTTAGGAATATTCCCCTCTTGTCATTTTGACTTTAGGCCATCTGTACAGGTAGTTGTCTCTTACTGACCCAAATAGAAACTAGTAACTCCTATCACTAAAGGGTCATCAAATGCAACATCCAATGACTGTGACTAATTGACTTCCCGTTGGCTTCCCCATTGACTTTTGCTTGTTGGAAGCTGCTTATGAAAGTTGCACATGGCAATCAAATACCCATGTGACGCTGTGGCTGTTGTAGATGTGTGCTGAACTAGTAACTCCTATCACTAAAGGGTCATCAAATGCAACATCCAATGACTGTGAATAATTGACTTCCCGCTGGCTTCCCCATTGACTTTGCTTGTTGGAAGCTTGCCTATGAAAGGTGCAAATGGCAATCGCATACCCATGTGACGCTGTGGCTGTTGTAGATGTGTGCTGACCCCAGGGACAGGGCAAGAGCTGCAACTTTTGAGGACCAGTTGTAAGTCACATTTTTCAGCAGCTTCGTAACTTTGAATAGTTGCTGAACAAGTGCTTGGTAAGCGAGAATTATCTGTACTCTAAGGGAAAATTCTTGCAAAAACAGTTGTATTCTAAAAACAAGCCAAGAAGTGGAACTAAGCCATACGTCCTACTGCATGAATTCCTGGACAAGTACACTGATTATTTGTTCTGGTGCAAAACAATACTAAACACAGAGTATATTTAACAGCAGCAATTATGGCAGTGAGAAACAAAAGGTTTTCCTAGGGTGCTACATATAGACAGACTCTTACTTCATGCTGCATTTCTTCATAGTCAGGAATACACGGATATGTATAAATGGTGACATCTTCAGATGCTAGAAGCTTGGCGTGCACAGCTGTGCTTTTGCCATCCGTTTCATTGGGATGCTTGATTATATCAATCTTCAAGGGAAGCTTAAACAAAGAACCCCAAAAAGTGCATCAAAAAGACACCCCCAAATTCAACCATAAATATATACATCTGCCCCAACCATGCGTTCCAGCCCAGATATCAAAGTGTAATACATGATTTGCACTAGCTACAATTGCAATTTTCAGCAAAATAATTAACAGGAAAGAACAAAAATACAATGTCATTGAATAATACAATTAAAAAGAAGCTACTATATGAATGACTTAAATCAGGAGTCTGCAAAGTTGGCTCTCTTAAGACTGGTGGACTTCAACTCCCAGAGTTCCCCAGCCAGCTATGCTGGCTGGGGAACTCTGGGGGTTGAAGTCCACCAGTCTTAAAAGAGACGACTTTGCAGACCCCTGACTTAAATCAAAGGCTGCCTTTGGGACAAGTTTGGATAGACATCTTTTCCATCATCTACAGCAGGGGTGGGCAACTATGACCTCTTTATGACCTCCCAGAATTCCTCAGCCAGCATGTTGTAAATGTGGGCTGACACCAGGGATGCTGCAACAGCCGCAACTTGATAAACTCTGAAAACCATGGCTGGCTCAGGAATTCTGGGAGTTGAAGTCCACAGGTCCTAAAGGGGCCATAGTTCCCTATCTGTTCTACGGAGATGCCAATGTTTGGGCAGGAAACTTGGCTAGGAAAGATGCCCAAGTGGCACTGGGCTACTCTGATCTGCTTTACTTTCACTACAGCAGCTTTATGGTTACGGCATTTATTATGAAGTTTTTGGCGCAAAAGATAAGATTAGGTTAAAGTCCACCTTTTATCTATTTCATCTATTAGAATGACTTGCTGGGAAATTTCATATAAAATGGCCAAATAACTGTGACACCCCCCCACCCCCCCCCCCCCATTTTCAGATCCTCTGTACTAACCTTCACAATAGGAATATCTTCAACAGGAACAGATTCAACTGGAACATAACATGAATAACAGTAGAACATCCTTGACCCCTGACATCTGGGGCATTTTGACCTTCCTTGTTTTTGGGCTCTCTCAAGAATAGCTTGGGATGTCAGACACAAGTTGTCAAACGGGGTCTCTTGTAACATGGATGTGGCCAGCGTATCTTGATTTCGCAAACACTCAGCCTTTCTTTTCATTTCCTGGTTTATCTTGGTCTGCTTTTTTTAATGGGAGATGGATTTAATGATATACTTCAGATGAATGATATCCTTGGAACTGTTAAAAGATAAATAATGCAACAATAACTTTCAAGTAAAATTTCAGGTAAGTATTCTTAGAGAGAATAGAAATCTTGATGAATGAGATTAAATCAAACTAGGGAACATTATTCTCCAGCAGCCCTGAACATAAAGAGTTGGAGGGCTGAAATTTAAAGTGTGTGTGTTTGTGTGTGAGAGAGAGAGGGGGGGGGGGAAGAGGGGGAGACAAACACAGAGAGGTCCTAAACAACAAAGACCTGCAGGTAGAAGCTTGATCTTCTGCCAACATGTCTGGATCTAATCCAAGGACTGCACAATTGATGTTTTCTCCACATCTGCTCTAGGTTAAGTGGTATAAATGGTAAGGTATAAGAATCAATCTAATGTGACGCTTTACAGCATAAAATTCAGAGTTTTTTTTATGTTTCGTATTGCAGGATCTTAATAATACTATTCATTAATAGAGACTTCTTGTGTGACAAGTACTTGGTTATTTATTTTACAAGTTTTACTCTATTAAGAATGCATAGAATGTAATGGCAGCCATGTTTTTGGCTGCAAACACAGACCAGGGATTAAATAGTTCATTTCCTTGTTTCACCTGCCAACCTTTTGCAGTTTATAAAATAACCGTTACTTCTAAAATGGTACCTATTAAAGGGATAATAGCAAAAATGTATTTGTGGCTTTTGTGTAACAAGCCCCATTTCTGTTTTTGCAGCATCAGCTCTTTCCTCCCTGGAGTGAGACTATTCTGAGACAGTTTACTGGAGAAAGCTTGGCAGGTAAGTGAATAAAGTTGCTTAGGTTTGGACAAAATTTTCTAACCACACAGATTCCTTAGTTCAAGAGCCGGAAATTAATTAATCTGTTATGCATTCCTGGCCTACAGATCAAGCCACCATATATTAAACAAATAGTGGCAGCTTTCCTTATCACCAATGGGAAAAATACTGCTGACAGAGAAAGGGATAAATTTCACCTTGTTTTCCAGAACCATAAAAATCTAACAAATAAGAATGTCCTGTGCACTTTGCTAACTAGAAGTAAGACATGCTTTACACAACTGAAATAGTTCAACCCACATATCAGTCAATCCTACTTCTAGAGAAAACTACATTTAAATCTCACTTGACCACTAAGCTAAACTGAGCGCTCTTTGCCAATGTGAAATGCAGTTTCACATTGCTCTTTCACTATAGTTTGCTTTAAACTGTTATTCACTGCCTTAGGCTACCATAAGTGGGCTGCCAAAATCCTGACAACTGATTTATCAACAAAGATTTAGTGCTTTGTTAGATAGCACTAAACTCCAATTGGCTGAGTTCATTAACATCTTTTACCCCCAAACCATGACTTGCATGCTACCATGGTTGGATTCCCATCAGATATTTTGCTTAGCACAACCAGCAAAGCCAATTATATCAGTCTCAACGACCTCAAAAAAGATATAGACATTAAGTGGAAAGAGTGCTGTGCTTCTGTTGAAAATGGTTATATATAACTTAATGGATTGCTGTAACATCTAGGTCAGTGTTCCTCAGTCCATGTGTGAACTTTAAACCTCAGAATTCCCCAGCTAGCAGGGATAGACTTCAATTCACAACTCCATTTCAACATATTGTTGTTAGTTGTGAAGTCGTGTCCAACCCATCGCGACCCCATGGACAAGATTCCTGCCCTTTACCATCCACTGGAGTGCATTTAAGATCATGCCTGCTGCTTTGGTGACTCCATCCAGCCACCTCATTCTCTGCTGTCTCCTTCTTCTTCTGTACTCAATCTTTCCCAGCATCAGGCCCTTCTCCAGCGAGTCCTTCTCATTAGGTGGCCAAAGTATTTGAGTCTCATCTTCAGGATCTGGCCTTCTAAAGTTGCAGTCAGGGTGGATCTCCTCTAGGACTGATCGGTTGGATCGCCTTGCGGTCCAAGGGACTCAATGCAGGAGTCTTCTCCAGCATCCGAGTTCAAAGGCCTCCATTCGTTGGCGCTCAATTTTCCTTATGGTCCAACTTTTCACAGCCACATCGTGATGGATGTGATTCAACCTGATGGATGGGGAATTCTGGCAGTTAGGAACCTCTGATAGAGGCAGCCCATTTGACTCAGTGGTTCTATGGGGAAATCATTTCTTACTCCCTCAACAAATTTTTAACTCAAGTTGGGTTTAGTCCTCAAAAAAGTCACCAAACCTCATTATTTAGAGTGGACTCTTCCTTTTCAAATCTATCTAAATCTATTTATTTGTTGTCTTTCTTTCTTTCTTTCTTTCTTTCTTTCTTTCTTTCTTTCTTTCTTTCTTTCTTTCTTTCTTTCTTTCTTTCTTTCTTTCTTTCTGTTGGTTTCATAAATAGAATGCCATTATATAGTTATGCCTTATATAAAAGGATGTTAAAACAACTAGTAAGATTAGGGTTGAGATATAAGAATTGTAATAATCGATATGAAAAATAAGTGACAAATTCTGAAGAACATTATAGAAACCTGTGATAAATTGATACATTCTTGATCATTTTTTAATTTTATCAATTTTACAAATTTTATCAAGTTGGTAAGCAAAAATGGCTTATCGGTATTGTTTTTTAAAAATTTCTGTGAAGCTTGTATTATTTGTGTTTATGTTAAAAAAACAAAAAAAAAACTATTATTAAAAAAAAAAAGTCACCAAACCTCTGCAACAAACCAGCGCAGCTCTTCTTCTGGACAACCATGCAGGTTAAGCGTAGGAACCCCCACTAACGACCACCTCGCACCTCTCCAAACCCTACTTCCCTGGGAGTGGGCAGCAACCTCTGGAGAGCCCCAGAGACACCCCCCCCCCACAACTGGTTTTTGCAACTTAGTAAACCATGCACAGGGAGGGACCCGGGGCTGGGGGGTTGCTGCCGCTGCCACTGCCTCCCCATTCCTCTCCCCCAGCCCAAGACCACTACTTCTCGCGCCCATCCATGCCCACAAAGGAAACCCACCGCCAAAGCAATGCCCGGGGACTCCTCTCGGCGTGGGGAGCGGGTGGGAGATTTATTGCAAGCACGCTTCCCACGAGCGGAAGGATCGCGCGGTCGCCTCCCTCCTCCTCGGAACTCCAGCGCCGGGGCTGACGGGGGCAGGCCGGAAGGATCGAACGTGACGGACCGCGGGGGGCGGAGCCAGGCGGTTGCTAGGGCGCCTTAGCAACGGGAAGAGAAGGTCCGTTGGAAGGGCGGGGCGTTCTGCTGCTGCTGCTGCTGCTGCTGTTCTTGCAAGCAGCCGCTGGAAGCCTTGGGGCTGGCGAGGGCGAGCGGCGGCCGCTTTGCTTGGGAATGGGCGAGCGGGGTCGCACCCTGACTCTCTCTACCTACAAGCATACTTTTATCAAGGTCGGCGGCTGAAACCCGAGGCTGCCCTTCCCTTCTGCAGGAAGGGGAGGACGGGCAAAGTGCTTGGGGCTCTGGAAAGAGGCTGGAAGGACATTTGGAGCCAAGACTGACCTGCTCAGTTCCTGCGTTGCAAAGCTTGTGTCACTTTTTTTCTTATTTATATCTGGGAGACCATAAATAGAAGGTCTCCTATATATACATACATATATATATATATCAAAGAAAAAAGACACACACACACACACACAAGCACAATGTCCAGAATAATATAGGGTCTCCTGCTTGTTGGACGAGGGGACTTCCAAAGTATCTTCCAACTCTTGTGATCCTGTAATTCTGTTCATCCATAGAATGGCTTACTTGCAGAAGTTGAAGGTGCTCCATTTCTGGAGGTTTTTTTTAAGAAGAGACTGGACAGCCATTTGCCCTGGAACCCTACACAGAGTCTCCTGCTTGAGCAGGGGGTTGGGCTAGAAGACCTCCAAGGCCCCTTTCCAACTCTGTTATTCTGTATTCTAAAGCAGGGGTCTCTGGGAGTTGGAAGTTCCCAATTCTTAAAGTTGCCAAGGTTGGAGACCCCTGTTCTAAAGAGAAACTCTTTGATAGATACACATCTTCCCTTTTGATGCTGAAGGCAGGTTGCCATGCTTGGCTGGGATCTGAGCTGGCATGTTTTCTAAGTTCGCAGATGACACTGAAGCACATAATAATAACCTTTATTGTCATTGTACTAAAATTACAATGAAATTGGTTATAATGGCAGAGGTTTCCAAACTTCAGTTTATTGTCCCCTTCAGGAAACTGATGGTTGACCCCCTCAAAACATATGGAAAATAATGTAATAAATATTACTTTACCACAAACAGCAATGACAAGGTCAACTCCTTGGATAGTCCAATTGAAGCTTGGTGGTCAATACTCACCACTTTGGAGAAATGCCAAAGAAACCATGTTTGCATTGCACTCAAGATACATACTAACCAAGCTTAGTTTGCGGTACAGGTACAGCCCCTAGGTTTTTATCTGAATTAATGAAGCATGTTGTGTGAACACAGTCATGGTGAGAATGAGCTCTCTATCACCATTGCTATGGGAAGTTTGTTTATTGCTCTGCCAGACTGATATCTGAAGGAAAAACAAAGATTAGAAACAAGTTTGAAACAAAAAAAAAAGTTACAAAAAGGTTCAATGTAAGTAAAATAATAGCATATCCTTCAAATGAATTCAACCCACTGGCTGATTCTATTGAATCAGAGTGCTCAATTAGGATAATAGTGGTGGTGAAAGGTCTAATGGATCAATTCTTTTTAAAAAAATGAGAATAAGTTTTTAAAATAACATTGCTGACACCCCCACCCCCACTCCTGTTTCAGAAAATAACAAAGAAATGTCCTGTGTTCACATATTTATCTTAGCCATGGTATGCACAGCATGTCTGGGCAAAATGTCATTATGTACTTTTACTATGCCAAGTGCTATGCTCAGTTATACTTAAGTCTTTGATGCCAATACATGAACATAATCACATCAAAATTCATCGAAGTGGCAAAGGCAATGTTTTGATCTTTAGTCTCCATTTCTGAAATTGCTGGCAACACATAACATTTCAATAAAAATAAATAGATTTTCCCCAAACAAGTCAGAAGAAAACCCTTCCGTGTTCTGTCAACAGTTTGGATGATTGTGTACTCAGGATTTGAGATGATACCAGGGCTTACTTTACATATAATACTAAGCCATAATTCTTTAAACTGGTTTGTTGAATAACCATAATGGCCTAGTAGTTTATGTAAGGTTTACAAGAAACAGTAAGATAGCTGACTAGTTCATATGAATCTGATCAGAAAAGTCTACATACTTTAAATTTTATTTCTTTGATCAAAATATTTCTTCAGCATATTAGATTAGCAAACCCCAATTTGCTGGCTTACTAGCGCTGAAAAGAGTAAGTATGTTATAGTATAGCCCTAGGTCTGCTTTATTTTATAAGACGTGTATCTTTATGTGTTTATAGGAAACCGTAGAACTTCCTGGTACACTTGATGAATTTTTGGCCTTTTTCAGTTTGGTATGTATGTTTATGAAATAATTTTAATAGTACTTTGCCTGGGAAATGGTTTGAACATTTCATTAAAAGTAGTAACAATAAACGCCAGGGATGGTGATTGTGCAGTTTTGAAACATCTGGAGGTCTTTAGATTCCCCTGTTTTAGACCAGCTGTAAGTCGTAACTTGAGACAGTCACTAAATGAAAGTTTGCAAGTTGAGAACTGCCTTTACTTGTGAATCTGTGTATATAACAGACACTTTAACATTTATTTTGTAATGGCTGTTCTTTGCAGGATGATTGGCCAAGAATCCCACACTTGCCAGATGTGAATCCTTATCCTTTGGTTTCCCGGATAAAAAATCACTATCCTATGGCTACTATTACCCAGTATCTTTATGATAATGCTCCGATGCCCTATGAAATTATTTCCAGGTTGGAAAAAAAAATAGATGAGTGCAAACTGCAAGTCCAGGAGCATGCTAAACAGATATTTACATTGAAATCAGAGAAACCAGAAATAGGTGAACAGCTAGGACAAGGTAATTCTGTCTCTTAGCCCATAAGTCCATTTTGGGGGAGGGGAATCATTAGACTTTGGTTTTCCTTAAAAACATTTCGCTTCTCATCCAAGAAGCTTCTTCAGTTCCGGCTGAATAGTGGAGAATGGAACGATTTATATTCGTTGCAGTCTTCTGGTCATTATCCCTCTTTCTGATAATCGTTGAAGCCACCTGGAAGTTTGTCTTTGAACTCAGGATCACCTGAATAGTGCGATGTGGAACCTTCTGGAACTGCTGAAGCCTCTTGGATGAGAAGCAAAATGTCTTCAAGGAAAAACAAAGTCAAATGGCTTTTTCAAAAAGCAGCTTTGGGACAACCATGACCTCAATGACTGAGACTGTCCATAGATATCCACTCTTATACATTTTCTGCTTATAAGGGATACATTTCCTGTGTTGAATAACGTCTACAAGGAAATGTCAAAACAGTTATATATCTAATAATGGCTTCTCAGTAATTGATAATCTCCCTTGATTATACTGTATCTTTCTATTTCTTAATGTACGAGTCCTTAGACTACCACACCGCTCTTATTTAGCTTATGATTACAGTAATATTTGTATTCATCTTAGGATCCACTAAAAAAATATCTCTCGGCAAAGAATGATACTATCTTGCTAGGCTGATGCGATTAGATTTTCTTTTTAAACACAGCCGTGTAAATTTTTCTGGGATACATTTTAGACATTTCCAAATCAGCGACCCTGCATTCACTTAACTGCCCTGGCTACTATGCCAAGGATTCAAGTGAAGTCTCCACCATGTCCTGTTTGTAGGCCAGCAGATACTTGGCACTTGCCTAGAAAGAAAGCAGATGTGTCCTATTTGGTACAGTGGATGGTGATCAGAAAATTAGGCTCAAAAATTGTGGTCTGGCTCACAGCAGCAGGAGGGAAATTTTTCCTTCAGTGGCCAAAGTGGATTTAAAACACAGCCTTATGCAGGAGTATTCTTTTAAGGAGATGTTCTACTGAACTATAATCTCTTGCTTTCCACAGAAGTCATTTTTGTACATACTGAAGTCATCTGAAAGATGCCTTCCTAATTCCCGGTTGTAATTATGTGTCTCTCTGTGTGTTTATGCATGTGTGTACATGTCTGTGTACAAGCATGAGCATATTTTCAACGGCCGAAAGCTGAAGTGCTGTTGGACTCAGTGAAACTTCGTTTTTGATTAATGAATAGAACAGCATGATTAATATTTGGATCTGAGCCTTTGGGCAGTGTGTTAACTTTAGGAATCATAACAAAGCATATCTTTCTTTTCACACTGACCAATCACTTCAATTATTTTAAGGTGTCTTAATTGCGCACGCTTGAAAATATAGGTAAATGTTTCCCCACTAGATGGGAATTGTATTTTACATCTGGAAAGATGTTTTAAATTCTTAGCTTCTTTTATTCTTGTTTTCAAGCTGATGTAACATCATCTCATGAATCCCAGGATGCTTCAAAGAAGAAAATAAAAATCGAAATGAAGGTAACTCATTCATTGGATATCCCTACTCCCTTCTTTAAGAGATAGATTTCTACGCTGAGAGAATTGGAGTTGTCTAAGAAGTTTGCTTACATTGCTCTTAGGGTAAAAAAAAATTGAACAGCAGAATAACAGAGTTGGAAGGGACCTTGACGGTCTTCTAGTCCAACCCCCTGCTTAGACAGGAAACCCTATACCATTTCAAACAAATGGTTGTCCCATCTCTTCTTAAAAACTTCCAGTGTTCGAGCATCCATAACATTGGGAGGCACGTCATTCCACTCAAGTGTTTTATGTATTAAAAACGTTCACTTGTTTCTTTCTCCACCTTAATTGATGTGACTTCCAACAGTTTGCTTGTCCTGGTTTATTCATTCAGTATTTTGGATTAAACTGATGCATAAATGGGATGTTGGAGCTTTTTGCAAGTAAATGTTTTATTTAAATGACAGGCCAATACAATTATGTACAGTTAATATTTGTATTCTGCTCTACTAAACAATTTGTCAGAAAAGTTACATGCAATACGCCTTCTTTTAAACTCTCATAGCAGAATGCTATTAATGTTGCACTATGCCATGTCTCAAGGTATGGGATTTTGCATGACTTCTACCTTCCCCCTTGGAAATTTCCTTATTTCTGTATCTGGATTACATCTACTCTAGTTCCATATCTTTACGATGCATTTCTTTCAAATGTATTTCAGTTTCCTACTGAAGCTCCAAAAGACACAAGTGGCATAGACTTGGAGGTAAATGTATATGGTGTAGACATCAGCGATGAAATGGATCAATTCCAAACCACTGGGAATAGAGCTCTAAAAATTAATTTACACAAAGTATTTATCATCCGAACCTGAAAATGTAATTAAATTATAAGTGCTACCATTCTGGAGGAAGATATAGATTACAGCTTTGGTTCCCCCCCCCCAAGCAATTATTTTAAAACATGGAAAATTTATTTTGTTCAAGCATCTTTTATCCCTTGTTGGGACAAAACCAAACCCATATTGTGGTTTAAATAAGCAATGCAAACTCAGTCGTTGTATGAAATATGTTGAACAATTTTTTAAACATCTGTTTTGATCTGGTAAAGTTATAATTCTTGTTGGAATGCTGAACATGTAGAGTCATGGATCTTTTGGTTGCTATTCCTTCCACCCAAAATATGCCCCTAATCAAATAGCACCATAATGGTCAGTAGAAACATGATTTTCAAAACAAAGCATTTAATTGTATGGGCTGCAATGGATTAGGAATCCACATAATTAGTTTTTCTTTCTAGAAAAAAGACAAATGTCTGGTGCAGGATATATTTCAAACTTCATTGCTTTGTGAGGTATGATGACTGTGGCTCTTTTCCTTTTTCTAGAATTTCAGTTTTTCTGGATTCAATTCGTGGAAACTTACAAAACTTCCAAACAAACTAGAACCTGCGCATCTCTGGGATTCGGTTCTAAAACTCCAAGTTTTCAAGGTATCAATTTTTAATTTAACTTAAATTGCAGCACCAAATGGAACACACATTTATGAAACAGGAGGCATCTGTGAACAAGTGAGACCTCGGGACAAATTTGGGATAAATATATTCCCATCTTGTAATTGCCAGAAGGGGACACTACAGAAAAGGACAGGACATTATATTAGGATTTTTTTTTTAAAAAAAAGCAAAAAATTGAAGATGGCAAACAGCTTCTATATTTTTGCCAGAAAAACTACATTTTGTTAAGTCACTGAAAATCAAGCACGTAAGGAGGATTTTTGTGTGCGTGTGCGTGGATTTGTGAGATATCACTTCATGGAAACAAAATTACGTGGGCAGAATCTGATCTTAGATTTTCCTTCAAAAAGTGGAATAAAACTTATAGATTTTAAGGGGCCAATTAATCCAGGATTAATTCCTTCTTTTTCCTCCCTCCACTTCATAAGTTCAGCCTTTTTTAGGTCAGAAAATTTGCAGGAAAACAATTGGCAAAATGTTACAGTTTGTCAGAGTGCTCCAAATTTGGAACCATCTGACAAGGCTGTAGGAGTGCTCTGCTGATTGGTTGACAACAGTAGTCATATTGGTTAACCACATGTTATGAATTGCATACAAGAAAATTCCAGATTTGTTAAAGATAACTCTCCCCCCCCCAAAGCTGGACTTCCACATAGAGTTTATTTGTTTTGTGTGTAGAACTGGCCAGAAAAAAAAGTATCTTGCATACTTTACAAATCAACTAAAAAATAAATGTAGAACTAAAGGCAGCTGGAAGGAATACTGAATAAACTGGCATCACTAGCAGATTTACAAGTACTGAAAAATTCCTTGTGGGTCCTTAGGCTGTAGTTCAGGAATGTCTGTAAAAATTCCTCCCCTGAGTATATATTTATCTATGACTGCATTTCTTAGATGCTCCATATATTACCAAGGTTCTTGAGATAGACTTCTCAAATACTAAGCGGACATACATGAAGACACTTGTCTTCCCAATTGTCCTGAAATGTTCCAGCGATGACAGTGCAGCTGAATCTCCTGACAGGGTCATACTGGTAATCCTCGACTTATGACAACAATTGAGCCCAGAATTTCTGTGGCTGAGTAAGGCAGTTGTTAACTAAGCTTTGTCCCATTTTACGACCTTTTGCAATAGTTAAGTGAATCACCGCACTTGTTAAAGTAGAAAGATGGTTGTTAAGTGAACCTGGCTTGTCAGAATGTTAACAAATGGTGATCACATGACCCTGGGAAACTTGCAACCATCCTAAATATGAGTTAGTTGCCAAGTGGCTGACTTTTGATCACATGACCATGGGGATGCTACAGCGGTTGGGTGAAAAATGGTCAGAAGTCACTTTTTTCCAGTGACATTGTTACTTCCAATGGCCACGAAACAAATGGTTGTAAGTCAAGGATTCCCTGCAAGGCACTGCTTCCTCATTGGATTGTGGTTAGTTTCGCCATATGACATAAGAATTGGAAGAAACACTTGGGTGGGGTGGGGGCGGGAATAGGCACGCCAAGCTTTCTCTCCTTTCCATTCCTGTTCCCATGACAAATCCCACAGTCCCATAAATCTAGATTTTGCTTACATTTATGAGATTGGAACCAAGTTCACGTCTGTACAAGATCTCTTCCTGGCTTGATCACCTCCGCTACAACACGGCATGAATAAAGAGCTGGTTCAGATCCACTGCCAACCTGCCGTGTTCGCGTTACAGCAAAATAGGTGTTCCAGTTTCCTGCAGCAGTTTCTGTTTTGAGATAACGATTGTCCCTTAGAATAAATTCCTAATCTATTTTTAATAGCATTCGTATTTTCCATTTTCATAATGTTTTGGATGGAACCGCCAAGATAGAATACTTGGTTAATAAAACGTCTGCAACCAGTGCAATAAATCAGTGGTTCTGTTTACAGTATAAACCTCTGCACAAATTAATGAAGTAAAAAGAAACTTGAAATAAAATTTGAATTCTAAATATATTCACTGTTAAGCAATAGCTTTGAACCATGTTGAACACATAAGCAGTGGGGACCAATGGACTCCCTCGAAGATGAATGTGTTTGGGACATGCATAAAAATGCCCACTCCATTTTCCTGTGTCTTTTTTCTTTTCTTTTTTGAACAGGGTGTGAATACTCAGCTTTTGAAGCGGCTGTTTTTTTCTGAAGCATCTCTTGCGATTTTGCAGGATTCTTTCTGGTGGTGGTTTCTTCATAAATACCAGGTACTAAACGGAAGGCCTAATCTTGTTTGATCTTATTAAAAAAAATAATTGACATTACAATATAAGATTTCTTCTGCAGCAAGGAATGATGGGCTCTTTGGCACTTAATGAAACAGCTGGATTCAACATAGTTTTCTTCCACCCAGAGGTCTGAGGTTTTCAGAGATGATATATTAGATTTTTTTTTTTTTACATAAACCTTTTAAATAAAGTTTTGGCCAAGTTAGAACCCAGTCTTGATGTCCCATTCTTTTTCATGCTCACAACTATTTCTATATTTAAATGCAGCACAGATATGACATTGAAATGCTTACGAAGTTATGTCAATCATGCAAATGTGCCTTCAAGCAAATCCAGAGATGCTTGATTTGTGAAAGGCAGCACTCCTGCACATACAATGCACTAAACTAATTTAACCTGGGGTTTGTTTATTTATTATTGTGGCCTTCTAAGCCACTTCATTCCCCCAAACTTAGTCATGTTAATTACATTATTACTTTTACAAAACTGCTAAAGAAAATTTATTGCAGTCTTGCTTATGGTATTTGCATTTTACTTTGATCAGCTGCTAATGACCTACCTGGACAGGTCTAGTTTTGGTAAAAATTGCTGCATTTCTAAACACTGTCATTAATTCAAGACTACTGACAACAACTCTGTATAGATGTTTTTAACTGTAGAGTAGACTTTGTTTAACCTTTTCACCTGATTATTTCAAGCCTAATCAAGAGGAACAGGACCACTTTTTTGACAGAATATCCAATAGCTACGTGATGCTTCTCTGTAGCATCCCCAGTTTCATCAAAGATGCTTTTCTTCAGGTAATGACGTTGTTTGCAATTCTGAATTATACTCCTTCCAATTTTGATTTGTCCTGTTCAGAGAAGAGCAAAAGGTGTGTTATCTTTCCATCTCATTATCTCTTAATTTAAACTTTTTAACCAGAATCCTTCAACCTTTCATTCTGTGACATGCCTTCAGGCTTTGTTATTGCCTCTGAAAGTTCCCCCCATGAAAATCTACAAAAACAAAACTATCTATCTATCTATCTATCTATCTATCTATCTATCTATCTATCTATCTATCTATCTATCTATCATCTATCTATCTATCTATCTATCTATCTATCTATCTATCTATCTATCTACTTTCTATCTATTATCTGTCTGTCTGTCTGTCTGTCTGTCTGTCTGTCTGTCTGTCTGTCTGTCTGTCTGTCTGTCTGTCTGTCTGTCTGTCTATCTATCTATCTATCTATCTATCTATCTATCTATCTATCTATCTATCTATCTACTTTCTATCTATCTATCTGTAAGCATCATCCAATTTTTACAATGAACTTAATTTGCAACTTGGCAGATGTATCCTGATTGCTTGTCCCAGGCCATTTACATTACTTTCTGTGAAGCTTTCCCTCAGGCTGTCCATCGTTTCAACGATCCGTTTAAAGACGAATTGATGGATTTAATTTTCCTGTGGATCAGAGGTACTAGAGTGTTGATTGTTTTTCCTTGCGGTTGTTGTCAGTAGCATATCTCAGTAGTTGCTTACGCAATTGCATCAACTCAGCATTTTCTTTATGAGTTCTCCAATAGTATCATGCAGCTAGAAATTAGGGTTAAGCCCCCGAGAACAGCTCATTTCAGGAACCCCAATTAGAGTATCCCAAACAGATGGTTGTCCAGCCTTTATTTGAACACATTCCAGTAAGGTGAGCCCATCATTTCTTCTTAATAATTAGTTCCATCGTTGAACTGTTCATACACATAGATGGTTTTTAAAAAACAACAACATTTGTTTATAATCTTCCTCTTTAATCCATCGTTCGGTGCTCTACCCTGTCAGACCTAGAAGCCATCTTTTACCATTTGGACTTCAGGCCTGTCACATTTTCTAAAATGGGAAAATGGGAGGAGGTATTATGCAGAGTGTGTGTGATATTTAGCCATAATAACATCCATTCTTAGAAAGTCAAGGTCAGCTGGCCCTGCAGTTGGGAGGAGGTGACTGGGAGGCAACTCCTGGTTTGGACGGTGCCTGATTGGATCATGGGATGGACATGTGAATGCTGGCCAGGGACGTGGACTTTCATTTGGGTGGGGAAAAGCTGGAAGCTTTCAGATTTAGGTTTTCCCAGATGTGCCAATAGGACATCTCTAATAAAATGGAACTTTGAGGAAACTCAAGCCTCAGAGTCTTCTTTCATTGGGGGTGTTACTTGGAACCCTGACGTTAACCTGAATCCCTTCTAAACAATTTTACCAGCTCTCCTGAACTTCAGGGTGCTGTCTGGGGTACTGAACCCCAGTGTTGACCAGAACCCGGGTGATGCGAAGACTCAGGGAAGATGACACACACTCTGGAACAAGCCACACAGATGTCTTGACTTTCATTCCATGCGGCATATTGAGAGATTGGAATTCTAGTCCTCCCTTGGCCTTGAAAGCCAACTGGATGACACTCACAGCCCAGTCCACCTCACAGGGTAGTTGCAGGGAAAATAGGAAACAGGATCATTATATGTACACCATCTTGCTTTGTACAAAATAAAACTGGAATAAAAATCTAATAATAAGAACATTTTAATATCCCCACCAAAAAAATCATAGAATTGTAGGAATGAGAGGGACCACAGGACCAACTAGCCCAGATATCCCCCAAAGTATTTAGTACCTGCAAAGATTGTCCATTATTATTGTTATGCTATTATTATAATTATAATAATAATAATAATAATTATTATTATTATTATTATGGTTGATACCTAGGATGCTGGCAGCAAACTGTATCAACCATTAGCACCAGGCAATAGTATTTGCAATGCATTTTTAAATGTTTAGTTGGCTGAGTTTCATGTTTTATGAATAAAGTAAATAATATAGTATTATTATTCAAAGTAATATTAATTAAAATAGTATGGTATTTATCAAATTGTGGATCAATGAACAATCTGCCACTTCATAAAGGGGCCAATGATCTGAAGAGCTTGGGGACCCCTGATCTAGTAGAAAAACATTTGGTTGGTAAGCATTGTTCAGGTCATTAGTTGTCACTCTTACAGGTTTTAAACCTCAAAAATTTGCTTGGAAAAATTGGAAGTTACCAATAGAAAAACCTAGAAAATCCCTTGTAGAGAGTGAGTCCGCTTCTCAGATACCTCCGCAAACGCCTGGAAGGATGGCATCCCTATCATGGTCAACGTCCAGTTCAAGGTCAAGATCAACAACAAGATCAAGAACAAAAACCTGTAAGTACCAAGAAAAGGGATTATCCCATGGTTCTTTGAGAGTTTTGTGGAGTTTATTTAGTTTGCCTATGACGAAGTTACATTCGCCAGGAGACTACAGTGCTATTACAAAGTAGTGGTTTTGTCTGCCTGTTGGTGTGTTTTGTTCATGCTCAGTATCTATTTACCTACTACTTGCATTTTGCATGCTTTCAAGCTGCTCAGTTGGCAGAAGCTGAGGTGAGTGAAGGGAACTCACCCTAACCCACAGTGCTAGGGCTCGAACTGCTGGAGTACAGACCTTCTCCAGCATCCTTAAGCTGTTGAGCCTCCACTATGTGGAGTGATGTATACCAAAATTGGTAACCTTTTTAGAATACAATTTTCAGTTCTTCAATTGTAGTCTTATACAGCAATATCCATAAGGAATGATAGTGAGATTTATGCAACTGTAGACGGCTGTTTTGTTTTGAGTGTCCTGAAGATGTTTCTGGAACACCACATGGGGTATTCCTGAATGAATCTGTGAGATATGAAGCTCATTACTGATTATTATCCTTGATGCACAGATCAGTAACATACGTGATATATATGTAGTGGCCTGACCCACTACAGGTTTCCTTAGAAAGCAAGAAGCAAAATCTTGGCCCCGACAAAACCTCTTTTATTTACGTGACTGTGAATTCCTTTCATTCACAGTCAGCAAGGTTTTAGCAAACAGTCTTTCAGAGGAATGTTTATCAACACGAACCTTATCTCGTTTGTAGCACTGCCAGATAACTACTTTCCAAACACAGGACAAAGCAAAACTTGGCACAGAGTCTCTCATAACCATAAGCAGAATTTTCTGGACCGAATGAACGATTTTCCCCCTGCAAAAGCCCACTCCCCATTCACTCCTCATTTGTTCCTCTGGGAGGGGCCAATCACCTCCAAGATGTGGCTTTACTCTTAAGTCGACCCTGCTTTCTTCGTTGTTCTTGTCTTCTGGCAGCTCTGTGCATGCGCACACTGGGAACAGGTTCCAGCTGTTCTTCTGCCTCATTGCTGTCTAGCTCCCTCTCTGCCTCTGATTCAGAGTCCTCGTTTGAGCTTTCCTCAACCCCCAGGACTGGCCCATGTTCCTCCCCAGCCTCCTCACTGTCCATCGGCGGGCCATCACATAAAGTTATTGCATTACCTCCAACTATCAGTAGAGGACATAAACAAGAGGCTGCTTCTGCAGTCAGAGTGACTTCTCACCTTCTGAAGAAATCTAATAACATGGGGAAGAATACTGGATTAGACAGTCCATATCCATTGGTTTATTAATCCTCTTGGGGGGGGGACCCCAGTGGTGCCAATTGTAAAGCCAAAGGGAAGAAGCTGGTTTGGTGCATATCTTCTGGCCCTCACCCAGGGTGGCTCCATTCTTTGGGGTGGAGTGGGGAAAGGTTTGCAGTTAATGTCACACCTGATTTCTCCGAGGATTTGGCCATTCTGTGCATCTTCCATTAAAACCTTCTGAATTTACCGTCTGAATGGATAGCTTCATTTTCTCTCATTTGACTCCTCATGATGGGGCATCCACTTTTGTCACTTTCAAAATATTCGCAGCAGCCTTAACTGGCAGGGGAAATGGCATTTGGGTGGGTTTTTGTTTTGTTTTTATTTTACAAACAGGGATTGTTGCATCCGAAACTTTCATTGCAAGAATTGCCACAGGCTGTCATTTTTGTCTCTTCTCCAGTACATATTGGCAAGAGTTTTGTGTACTAGACTTCATGTCTGGTCATAAGAGGAGAAAAGAAAAGGCCGTTAAGCCAGACTGTTTTGATACTCCTTTGGAATTAAAAGCATATGAAACAGATGCATCTTGATAATTTTTTTTTTATAAATAACATCAACTTAAATAACGTAAAACAATAAAGTTCAATTATAACTTAAAATAAAGTTTAATGCTGTAACCACAGAAAAGCATGAATATCGGTTGGGGAAAAAAAAAAAACTTAGAAGCCATATGCCCAAACAGGAATTATATAAAAAGATTAGGTTATGTTACATAAAAACCCATATGATGTTGTCTGAATTTTTTTTACTTCATCGTTACATAAAAGGATATTTTGTGGAAAGTGAGATGAAATACATTTCCCTTATTATTAATATTATTTAATATTACACTATTTTGTAACTTCTTTCAGAGCAGCATTAGGCATTCTTACTGATAGATATGAATACATTGCAGTAATGCAACTATCATCTGTCATATTACCTTTACTGTCTTGAATATACCACAGCGTTCCAATTTCAATTGGCTTTAATACTTAAAACCTTCCTTTATTTTCATATTTTTTTTTCTCCTGGGAAGTATTTAATACTGCTTAGCCTTCACGATTCGTACCGACTTGATCATCTGAAGACTTAATCCAGCAGCCATCAAGTCCGTCATATAATTTTACACAACATTTTCATCTGCTTTATTATTATTATAGCAGCCATGTTTAACGAAGCAGATAGGTTTATTTTAAATAAAAAGATCATCAGATAATCAAGTCATGAACAAAGGCGCAAAGGGTACATTTAATTTAAGAATCTGCAAAGCTACTCTTATGCTAACGTAAGGATCGTACAACTCTTTACAATTTTTTACAACTTTTAGTTACTAAATCTGAAGTAGTGTATATTTTCATTTATTATTTATTTATTTATTTATTTATTTATTTATTTATTTTTAAAGCCAGTCTCTTAAAAATAAAACATCGTGCTCAAGTCCAGCTTGTTCAGTTTTTTTTCAGTAGTATTCCAGCTTGTCTTCCTTTCAAACAGTCCCCTTTTCAAATGATATATCTATATATCTATATCTTGTTTGATATATACATATATATATATTTTGCTGGAACTGGTTGTCCATAGTTCATATAAGATTAGGATATTGCAAACGGAAGGAAATGGGAGGAAGTATCTTCTTTGCTTGTCTTGGGGCCTCTTTTTGGGGCTCCATTCTGTTTTAATGCGATGTACATTTCTTTGCCTTTGTGGGTCCAGTTTGCTGAAGCGTAGGTGTTGTAGTGATTCTCTTGAATGAGTTCTACGAAGTTGCAGTCTTCATTGCACACTTTCTGTTGTTTAAAAGAAAACGAGACGATCAGTCGGAGTACCAAAAACACCTGGCAAGGGGCGTGTATCATTTCCACAAAAATCCTATTGTCCTTGAAGCGAGGTAGTCCTCGAGTTACGACCGCAATGAAACCCACCTGGCAGGGGTCTCCAACCTTTGCAACTTTAAGTCTGAAGGACTTCAGCTCCCTCAATTCTGGGAGCTGAAGTCCTTCAGACTTAAAGTTGCAAAGGTTGGAGACCCCTGCGTTATGGTTGTAAGCCGTAACAGTCATCACATGGGTCGGTCATGTGATTTTTATGAACTTTTTTTGCAGTAGTCATTAAGTGAATGTGGTGGATGTTAAGCAAAGCCGTTGTTTGCTATGATGCGCTTTTGCCGAAAACCAGAAACAAGAGCTGATATTCAGAGGAGGTCATCATATAACGGGGTCACAACACTGCAGATGTGACAGTGTTGTTGAACACATGAAGTGCTGTAACGTGACCAGGCTGGGGATGGGGGTGGGGGCGGTTCAACTGTGGGAAGTTCAGGTTATAAGCCCCCTTTTTTGGTAACTTCAAACCGTCACTAAGCGACCAGTTGTAAATCGAGGACTACCTGCACGGACTACAATCCACTTAAAAAAGTACCTACTGACTATGCAAACACACTTTTTAATAAGCACCGCTATAATAATACAATAGCAGAGTTGGAAGGGACCTTGGAGGTCATCTAGTCAATAACATTCCTGATGTTGCTGAACAGCTGTACCATCCAAAGCGAACAAAGTCAATTGCACGGGCTGCTGGGAGTTGTAGTTCAGCATTTAATCTGTCTCGGGGAGGGAGGCAGGATAAGGGTGGCATAGCTGGTTAGGAGAAGCGCCCAAAGCAGGTAAAGTAAATCAGAATTCCAAAACTGCCAAAAACCACAGGTCAACCTGCCAGCGGCTTCTTCTTCCTGTTGACTTTTGTTTGGCTCTTTAAAAAAAAAAAAGTGGCTTCTGGGAGAATGAAGTCAAAACAGAGAAAACTCTGATCTCCAGGAAATTTGCATTCCAATGCAACTATCCGTAAACGAGAGCCATTCATAAAAGCCACCAGTCGTATGCCATCATCTAGAAACTCCCGTGGACTGAGGCCAATAGAGCGGCCCCCAAGCCTTTTGGGCACCAGGGATCAGCTCCATGGAGAGAGGTTTTTCCCTTGGCAGGAGAGGTTGTGGTTTCTCGTGCTCCCTGCATCCCACAGATGGGGCTTCACTTATTTACGCGTCCTGGTTTCTGGCACGCCACGGAGCGGTGCCAGGCCACAGATCGGGGATTGGGGACCCCTGATATAAAACACAGCGGATCAAAAACAAAAATAATCAGGAGCAGACCTTTTTAAAAACAATTTAATGCAAGTGGTTTCTAATAATTATGCCAGTACCTTTCCATAAAGCTTCCCGGACTTGTTCATAGCCAGAAAGTATTCACTTGCGACTCCTTTGATTGCCACTATTCCAACCGCCACCGTTCGTATTTCGAGAATACCTGCAGGAAATAACAGTGAGAGCCATAACCTTTGTCTCCCTGTATGATGTAACATTGCAAAGCTGAGCCAAAGGTGTGCTTCTCCACCCTCCACCCCCCAAAGGCAACTGGACTTCCTTGCTTTTTTTTTTCCCTTTGAAAAGGCTTCACTTCTCAACCAAGAAGCTTCTTCAATTCTGACTGAATGGTGGGGGAAATGGAAGGATTTGTGTGCTTTGCAGTCATCTGGTCGTTAGTACTCTCTCTGAGAGCCGTTGAGGCCTGTTGGGGGGATGTATCTGTGCCCTGAATCAGAGTGGAAATAGGTGGGGAACCTTCTTGGTGCTGCTGAAAGGACTGCATTATTGATGGGAGAGAGGTGGTATCATACCCAGTGGTGGGATTCAGCCGGTTCACATCGGTTCTGGTGAACTGGTAGTTGGAAGGACCTGTAGGGCCGGAGGCTGGGGGAAAACCTCCGGAGCCTGGGGAAGGTGAAAACCCCCACCCACTCTGCGGTGCTGCAGGAGACTGAGTAGGCCACGCCCACCCACTATGGCCATGCCCACCCAGCAACCAGGCAGAGAACTGGTTGCTAACATTTTAGAATCCCGCTACTGAGATCCATATCCTTCTTCTTTCAAGGAAAAAAAGACCCCAAGAAAGTCCTTTTGCCTTTTGAGTAGCACTTTACTTTACTTTTATTAAATTTGTATACCGCCCTTCTCCCTTGCGGCCAGATGACTGCAAAGGCATAATAAAACAGTAAAACATCCGATACAAAAATACATTAAAATACATTAAAACTAATTAAATTTAAGGGCAACCATGATCTGAATGACAGAGAATCTCCACAGACATTGCAAAGCTGCTTTGTTTAAATAACCCGTTTCTTTTTATTTAGAAAACTTTGGCTACTGTTTTCCCTAATTTTATGTTGCAACCAACATACAATTCCTCATGGTTTTAAAGGCTATGAATGGGCAATACAATATTATGTGCATAAATTGCACTAATCTCGAGTTTCTGAATGCAGACATTAGACGTTTATGTCGCTGTTCATGATTTCATTTCCAAAGTGAATCCTCGTTTTTTCGTGATTTGTAAAACAAATCAAATGCCTTCTGTGGTTGGAGTTAACTGTGCAGATGGCAATGAATGCACTTCTGTTGAACACCGGGTTTTGAAACCGACAAGAAAAGAGATTAAATCTAGATTCAACAGAATTAGGGTTTCGCTTTGTTTTTCTCAACAAAGCTTACCTTGAAAAGGATATTTAAGAAATTTACTAGAGGGTTGCTCTCTTCAAGGGCACTTTAGAACTTGTAAATGATGGGAAACAGATCACGGCAAGCCGACAAGCAGATAAAAAGTATTTGTCTGATCCTGTACAGCCATGATAACCTCTGAAAATCAATTTGTGCTATGCAGAGACATGGCGTACTGCTTTTTTTTTTTTAATAGATCCATTTAAGTTACAATTAGGAAGCGCCAACTTTAATATTTTTTTTTGTTCCCTGAACTGGGATTCCTCCACCACCAGGGGAAACAACAGGCCCGCAGTACAAATTGCTCCAAGCAATCCAGATCTAACTCTGCTTGACGGGATTTTTGAATGAAGAGGAGGGTCAAGAGTTTTAGAGAGGTTCAGAGATCACGCATGATGGTAATTCACGCTTGCTCAATCATAATTTACCCCACAGATCATACAATATGCTAAGCCCTGTTTTATAAACTATAATGGGTGACTTCACATAACCAGTAAGCGCAAGGGCCTTCAGATTGCATTGATGGCACAGTTTGATGTGGAAACATTGTCATTTAATGTTTTTTGATAAATTGGTGTTCCTATCAGTATGAAAGGGTTTTTCTGTGCTAGAATTGCAGTGGACTTTTCTGCTGTCTGACCTCACTGTCCCTTGCCCATGTTAGTAGTTCTGACAATAGCTATGCAAAATGGGATTAGACTATTTACAATACAATACAATACAATAGCAGAGTTGGACGGGACCTTGGAGGTCTTCTAGTCCAACCCCCTGCCTAGGCAGGAAACCCTAAACCATTTCAGACAAATGGCTATTCAACATCTTCTTAAAGACTTGCAGTGTTGGGGCATTCACAACTTCTGGAGGCAACTTCTGTTCCACTGATTAATTGTCCTAACTGTCAGGAAATTTCTTCTCAGTTCTAAGTTGCTTCTCTCCTTGGTTAGTTTCCACCCATTGCTTCTTTTTTTGCCCTCAGGTGCTTTGGAGAATAGCTTTGACTCCCTCTTCTTTGGGGCAGCCCCTGAGATATTGGAACACTGCTATCATGTCTCCCCTAGTCCTTCTTTTCATTAAACTAGATACACCCAGTATTTGTTTAAAGATACTTTTTCCTATTTTGGACATTGCTTAAAATAAGTTTACAAATACAGAAAAGGTACACGGGAAAAGGTTGAGGAAATAGGCAGGCAGACTAAACGTCAATATCTTTCTTAAAAATTAAATTTAAAAAATATGCCACAATACTCCCCTCCCACCCCCCTTAAAGTACAACTGTGCCATTGTTCTGAAGTTTAGGCTAAACCTCATAAAGTGAAAGATTAAATGAACAACTGAATACCTAATTAGCTATGTGAATTTTTTCTACTTCTGGAATGGTTAGTTGGTGTCAAAATTCACAGCAATGACCAGCTGGACCCTGAAAATAATGACTTTGCTATGCCGTTTCTTGATTTATAAGTCTTTCTCTTTATAAATGAATTCATAAGTAATGTATTTGAATAGGAAATGATATTTACTCCCTCCCAAATGATTTGTTGTTAGTTGCGAAGTCGTGTCCGACCCATCGTGACCTCATTCATTTCATTTTTTCATTTTATTACATTTATATCCCGCCCTTCTCCACAGAGGACCCAGGGCGGCGCACAGGAAATTTAAAAAACATACACAATAGAAGATAGACAAATAATTTAAAATATATATTAAATAATCCCCAATCCTGTGCTAAAAACCAATTATTAAAAACCCAATTTAAAACTTTTCTAAAAGTCCCCATGGGAGGTTAGGCTAGGCCGGCTTGATGGAAAAAATATGTCTTTAAACATTTGCGGAAGAGGCGGAGGTCGGTGATGGTCCGGAGTTCAGGGGGTAGGTCGTTCCAAAGGGCAGGGCCCGCCACAGAGAAGGCTCTTCCCCTGGGTGTCGCCAGTCGGCATTGTCCGGCCGACGGCACCCTGAGAAGGCCCTCTCTGTGGGAGCGGATCGGTCTAAGGGATGTATGGGGCAGGAGACGGTCTCGCATATAACTAGGCCCCGAGCCATGGAGCGCTTTAAAGATGGTCGTCAGAACCTTGAAGCGCACCCGAAAGACCACAGGAAGCCAATGCAGCTCGCGCAGGATTGGTGTTATATGGGAGCTTCTGGTGGCTCCCGTAATTACCCGCGCGGCTGCGTTTTGGACTAGCTGTAGCTTTCGAGTGCACCTCAAGGGAAGCCCCATGTAGAGAGCATTACAGTAGTCGAGACGGGACGTCACGAGAGCTTGAGTGACTGTGCAAAGGGCAGCCCGGTCCAGTAAGGGGCGCAATTGGCGCATCAGGCGTACCTGATGAAACGCCCCCCTGGCCACGGCCGTCACATGGTCCTCCAAGGACAGCCGGGAATCCAGGAGGACACCCAAATTGCGCGCCCTCTCCACGGGGGCCAGTGTTTCGCCCCCAATGGCCAGAGTTGGAGTAATCTGGCTGAACCGGGGTGCCGGAAACCACAGCCACTCAGTCTTGGCAGGGTTGAGCTTGAGTTTGTTACCACCCATCCAGATCCGTACGGCTTCCAAACACCGGGACAGCACTTCGGCGGCATCGTTGGGGTGGTCTGGGGTGGATATGTACAGCTGGGTGTCGTCAGCGTACAGATGGTACTCCACCCCAAAACCACGGATGATCTCACCCAGCGGCTTCATATATGTGTTAAACAGGAGGGGCGAGAGGACCGACCCCTGAGGAACCCCACATAAGAGGGGTCTCGAGGTCGACCTCTGCCCTCCCGTCAACACATATTGCGACCGACCAGAGAGGTAGGATGAGAACCACCGCAAAACGGTGCCTCCCAGCCCCAACCCCCCCAGTCGGTGCAATAGGATACCATGGTCGATGGTATCAAAAGCCGCCGAGAGGTCTAATAGGACTAGGATAGAGGAATACCCTCTATCCCGCGCCCTCCAGAGATCATCAACCAACGCGACCAATGCCGTCTCGGTACTGTGACCGGGTCGGAAGCCGGACTGGCGCGGGTCTAGATAATCAACTTCCTCCAGGTGTTGAGGAAACTGTTGGGCTACCACACTCTCAACAACCTTCACCAGAAAGTGAAGGTTGGAGACTGGACGATAGTTCTCTAGTAAAGCTGGGTCCAGGGACGGCTTCTTGAGGAGGGGCCTCACTACCGCCTCTTTCAAGACGGCAGGCAAGGACCCCTCACTCAAAGATGCGTTGACAATGCCCTGGAGCCAGCCTCGTGTCGTCTCCCAGGATGCCAGTACAAGCCAGGAGGGACACGGGTCCAATAAACATGTGGTCGCTCTAAGTTTCCTTGACAGCCTGTCCATATCCTCGGTGGTAACAAAGTCAAACTCCTCCCAAGCAGGAACCTCAAGACTAGTCTCGGACAGTCCCACAGGACCACTGTCGATGGAGGGTAGCTCATTCCGAATCCGAGTGATTTTCTCCTGCAGATAAATCCCAAATTCCTCTGCTCGCCCTTGTAGAGGGGCTTCCCGCGGCCTCTGGTGAAGAAGGGAGCGGGTCACCCCAAACAGGGCGGCAGGGCGGTTATCTGCGGATGCAATTAGGGTGGCACAATACTCATGTTTGGCCACCCTTATCGCCACTAAGTAAGCCCTAATATGGGTTCTCACTAGTGTTCGGTCGGCTTCGGAGCGAGAGGATCTCCATCTGCTCTCTAGGCGTCTCTTGTGGCGTTTCATCCCCCGAAGCTCCTCAGTAAACCAGGGAGCCTGGGTGATTCGTCGCCGCAAGAGAGGCCGCAAGGGCGCGACTCGGTCCAAGGCCCCCGTGGCCGCACTTAACCATGCGGCCACTAGGTCCTCAGTCGAGTCGCGGGGCAGGATCACAGGAATTGGCCCAAGCTCCCTCTGGAACCTTTCCGGGTCCATTAGAAGCCTGGGGCGGAACCATCTAGGAGTGTCCGGTTCCGCCTCCCCGCGGTGAGGTGGAGCGATTGGAAAGTCCAGCCGGAGGAGAACGTTCCTTCAGGCCTTCCTATTCTACAATCCTCTGGAGTCCATTTAAGCTCACGCCTACTGCTTTGGTGACTCCATCCATCCACCTCCTTCTCTGCCGTCCCCTTCTTCTTCGTTTGCCCTCCATCGTTCCCAGCATGAGGCTCTTCTCTCATTAGGTGGCCAAAGTACTTGAGTTTCATTTTTAGGATCTGGCCTTCTAAAGAGCAGTCTGAACACTGAAATGATTTAAGTGATAACTAAGCACAATAGACTTAGCGATAGTTTCATAATATTAGGCATTGCTCAGATTCCAAAGAATTGTGCCAACATTCAAATGTTTCTCAACAGCATATGTATTTGATATATATACATACATATGAGTATGCACATTGCATATGCTAAGCAATTTATATATAGCATCCTGGGGAGGGCAGCGTTCAGATTTTTAAAACCACTTGAGGCAGCGCAAACCTTAAATGCAATCTTAAGCTCTTTGCAACTTGGTGATGACTTATCAGATAACCATTTGAATAAATATGAATAAGGAATTAGGAGGTTGACGCTGCTCTAAATGCGTTTGCTTATAGTTTAATGAAAGATGATTAAGATGGATCATCTTGTTCCATGATTCATTTTCAGGATGCTATTCATTTAGTGTTAAAAGTTTTTAAAAAGTGTACATGTGGCCTTCATTTCAATATTTAGATAAGAATCTTAAGTGCACCAAAGGAGTATGCTATGCAGATATCTTCAGAGATTATAAGGATGCCATTATTCTTTGAATATAAAATACTTCTAGGTGTAGTTAGTCTAGTTTCTTTTTTAGCATAATTTTATTCCTTCAGTATTTTACCAAAGATTTGATATTTGTAATATACAACTTTTACACAGCTAAAGTAGAAACAAGAGGTCTTTGGTGCTCTCTGAGCTTGGTTGGTTGTTGTTTTTTGCAGATATTTCATTACCCAAACTAGGTAACATCATCAGTGCTAGTAAAGAGTGGGGTTTGCTCTCAATTTATATTTTAGTAGCTTTCTCTGAAAAGGGACGATCAGAAAAGCTTGTTGATCAGAAAAGTCAGCAGTTTGAATTCCCAGTGTCGTGTAACAGGATGCGCTCCCATTACTTGTCCCAGCTTCTGCCAACCTAGCAGTTCAAAAGCATGTAAAAAACACAAGTAGAAAAATAGGAACCACCTTTGGTGGGAAGGGAACAGCGTTCCATGAACCTTCGCTGTTTAGTCATGCCAGCCACATGACCCCGGAGATGTCTTCAAACAGCACTGGCCCTTTAGTTTTGAAATGGAGATGAGCACCGCCCCCTAGAATCAGGAACGACTAACACATATGTCCAAGGGGAATCTGTACCTTTTAGCTCGCTCTGGTTGCATTCGAATATAAACTGAGAGCAAGCTCCACTCTTTACTAGCACTGATGACGTTACCTAGTTTGCTAATGAAATGTCTGGAAGAAAACCACCAAGCTCAGAGAGCACCAAGGACCCCTCATTTCAACCCTGAGCTACAAATAACCTCCTTTATTGGTAAAGTAGAAAAGAGCCTGACGAAAAGGGCATTGCTGTTGAGGTATTCCAATATATTTTTATTGATTTCCACACAGACATCGACATTCGTACACAAAATACATTTGGCAAATCACTGTATCTTTCCTTGAAGTGAAAGGCTGTTGTGGATATACAATGCCTATAACTATCTTCGAAGTACATTGGAAACCATCCTAACGCATGTCTGGCAATCATTAATTCTGTGCCATATAACATGTCTAGAAAGTAATGTGATACATTACTAACAAAGTTAGTAATATTACTGTCCAATATACTGGCTAATGTCCAACATTCTCTCCTCATGTGTCATGGAGCCCTTAGGTCTATCAGTTTCCACCACATATTCAAAATATCTTTTTTCCCCTTCCTTACTTACAATATAATAGCAGAGTTGGAAGGGACTGTGGAGGTCATCTAGACCAACTCCCTGCCTAGGCAGGAAACCCTATACCATTTCAGACAAATGGCTATCCAACATCTTCTTGAAGACTTGCAGTGTTGGGGCATTCACAACTTCCTTCCTTCCTTCCTTCCTTCCTTCCTTCCTTCCTTCCTTCCTTCCTTCCTTCCTTCCTTCCTTCCTTCTTTCTTTTCCTTGATAGTCTAACAAATTTAAAAACAATAGCAATGGCAATAATAGAGACTCACTGCTGTTCAGAATTGCCATGTTGAACATTTCTACAGTATTCTCTCTCATCAAACACGAGAATCTTTGCCCTTGAAATCTCAAATGAGATCGCCCATAGAGTGTTTATGATGGGCGGGATGGGCAGCAACCAGGGCAACCGAACTGTAGAAAACCAGTTTATTTGCTATGCAGTTGTATTGCAGCTGCACCAAGTGAGACTCAAATGCAACTCTAAAGGAGTCAGCATAAAATCCCCCACAATGCAGAAGGATTGACTAAGCACTGCTTGTCAACAGCAATGCAAGTTAGTCCTCAGCATAACAATTATTCCCCTTTACACAAACATTAGATAATACAGCTCAGTGTTCTTTAATCTCAACTCAGAATTCCCAGCAGATAAAATCAGCTTTTATCTGACTTCATGTTTTGGGAATTGCACTGGCCAGTTACATTTCAGGACGCTTCGTTGATATCTAGGTTCCCATGAGACAAAGTATTATCATATTCCATCCATTTCCATGTTTTTTTGATTTCAGAAAGAGGACTCAAACAAATGTGAGCTACAATTTCATTGTAATTTTAGTACAATGACAATAAAGATTATTATTACAGAGCAAGTTAAGCTTTGTGCAAGAAATCCAAGGTAAAGATAAAGGTTCCTCTTGCACATGTATTCTAGTCTTTTCTGACTCTAGGGGGCGGTGCTCATCTCCATTTCAAAGCTGAAGAGCCAGCGCTGTCCGAAGACGTCTCCGTAGTCATGTGGCTGGCATAACTAAACGCCGAAGGAGCACGGAATGCTGTTCCCTTCCCACCAAAAGTGGTCCCTATTTTTCTACTTGTGTTTTTACATGCTTTTGAATTGCTAGGTTGGCAGAAGCTGGGACAAGTAACAGGAGCTCACTCCGTTACGCGGCACTAGGGATTCGAACCGCCGAACCGCCGACCTTTCTGATCGATAAGCTCAGTGTCTTAGCAAGTGCAAGAAATCCAAAGTACCATACTTGACTTAACAAAGTTCGTTTAGTGACTGTTCAAAGTTACATAGCATTGAAAAAAGTGCGTTGATAATTTTTTTATGATGGTCGCCACATCCCCATGGTCACTTGATCAAATTTTGGATGCTTGGCAACTGGCACATATTTATGAGAGGTTGCATGCCCCGGGGTCATGTGATTCCCCCTTTTGCAACTTTCTGATAAGCAAAGACCATAGCAGGGATGTCCAAACTTGGGAACTTTAAGACTTGTGGACTTCAACTCCCAGAATTCCCCAGCCAGCTATGCTGGCTGGGGAATTCTGGGAGTTGAAGTCCACAAGTCTTAAAGTTCCCAAGTTTGGACATCCCTGCCATAGGGAAACCAGATTCCCTTAACAAAACCGTTTTGCTAACTTAACCACTGCAGTGATTCATTTAACAACTGAGGCAGGAAAGGTCATAAAACGGGGAAAGTTCACTTAACAACTGCTTTACTTAGCCACACAAATATTGGGCTCAGTTGTGGTTGTAAGTTGAGGAATGCCTGTAATGAAGTCTAGATTACAAACTAACTTGTATTTCAGTGATGCTATGGACCTACTATCTCAAACAGCAGATGATAATTGGCTCCCTAGACTAGTAAAGGTTATATACATTAATATAAGGAAAAATACATTATTGCCATATAGAGCAGCAACATAGTTTGAAAATTTGAGCAGGGGAATATTTAAAAGCGTTTAGAAATAAAGCTGCAACTTATAATGATCATGAAGTTAATAAACGTATTGAAGCTGTCTTCTACTGGCCTAATAAATACATTGTGCCAAGTTACAGTTTCTTTAACAGTGGCTTATCGAATGCAATATAATTCACTGGATTTGCATCAGAGGGTCAGCTATAAACCATGGTTTAAAATTACAGCGAGGGAATTCATAGAGTACAATAAGTCAGAGTGACCCAGCTCACATTTTTGGCTTGCCCTATGTGCAAACCCAGTCAGTGAGTTAAATCTGTGTGGTTCGTCTCACACTGCTGGCTGTGTGGATGTCCCAGAATTTCCTTTAGGTTATGGTGTTAGAACTGGCGATGGAATTTTCTCCAAAGCAAACTGAACATGAATGGTCTTGGCTTCGCATAGGCTGCAAAAAACTCTCTCTCTCTTTCTTGGTTTGTGTGCGTTTGTGTTTGGGGTGTGTGTGAATGCACGTGTTTTCAAGCGAGCATTGACTTCTTCTGACTTCTGGATAAGTGCAGGTTTCTTGGCAAGATTTCAGGATTGGTTTGCCACTGTTTTTTTCCTAGCCTGATGCGTTAGCTCTACGCCATGCTGGCTTTCTATGTCAATGAAAATTTCATCACGATTGTTGCCTTATATTATACTAGTTTTAAAAAAACCACACACAATAAAATAAATGCATTGCAGAATATCTTAAAACTATGATAACTGCTGAAACTCTTTTACCCAAAGGGGTAAAAGTTCTCCTTGCACATATGTGCTAGTTGTTCCCGACTCTAGGGGGCGGTGCTCATCTCCATTTCAAAGCCGAAGAGCCAGCACCATCCGATGACGTCTCCATGGTCATGTGGCCGGCATGACTAAACGCCAAAGGTGCACAGAACCCTGTTACCTTCCCACCAAAAGTGGTTCCTATTTTTTCTACTTGCATTTTTCACGTGCTTTCGAACTGTTAGGTTAGCAGAAGCTGGGACAAGTAACGGGAACTCACTCCGTTATGCGGCACTAGGGATTCGAACCGCTGACCTTTCTGATCAACAAGCTCAGCATTTCAGTCAGCGAGGCACCGCATCCCTTTTAGCTAGAAGCTAACATAATTGTAACTGACATTCCTGAATATTGTACTAACTAAGGACTGCGAAGAAGATAGCAAACCTCTGGTTATGATATTAGCAGGCACCAATCTCCTTTTCCTAAAGTATCAAATCAACCACTGAGAGGCAGGCATGGGGGAACAGCTGTTCTCCAAACCGAAAAGCAGCAGAAAATAGCCTATTAAATTATATGTAGACTAGTGCCGAGAACACAAGCAGCAATTTCCCCCAGCCTGGCAGCATGTGTTTCCAGCTGTCATGAGCTATACGGCATTTCCTCGTGTCTCTGATTTTCTAACCACTTTGATTTTACTCGCGCGGACTTGGAGAGTGGAGATCACACGTCATGACCTCGGGCAACCGCAGCTTTCATCACCTTCAAGCCGACAGAAAACCCTCCAGGTGGCTTTGTCTCTTTGGGGTTTTTTGCCTGCAAGTACCATGTACATTTCCTCTGCTTGATGTAGATACAGGGGTGGGCTGCTGGGGGTTCGCACGGGTTTGGGAGAACCTCTAGCTAAGATTATGTGCAGTTCGGAGAACCCCCATGTTAAGTCCTCAGGTCTACGACAGTGCCAGCAAGTCTGGTGAACTCTGAATCACCACATTCCGGAACGGAGCCGGCAGCCGCGTCTGATTGGCTAAGACGCAGCTGGCAGGAGACTGTCTAGAAAACAGATACAATGTTGCAGCTAGCTTGCTGCAAGGGTTCCTGTCTGAAAGCCTATATAAAGGGCTGTCAGACAGGGAAGCCTTGCCAGTAGTGATTCTAGTGTATTGTAAATAGTTGCTGAATAAATATTCCTGTTGATTGACTATGCCTGAGTTGGACTCCTTTGTCTAATCTAACACCCCAAATCTTATTCCTGGCTGGCCCCACCCATCCCTCTCCTCCCAGGAGTCCCCACTCGGCATGTTTTGGGTGCAGGGTGCGTGTGGAGGCTCCAGAAGGGCAAAAAACAGGCCCATTTCTGGCCTCCAGAGGGCTTGCGGAACCTGGGGAGGCCATTTTCGCTCTCCCAGAGGCTCAAGGAAAGACCCCAGAGCCCGGGGAGGGCAAAAAAGCCCCCCTCGGCCATTGTGCAGGAGGCCAACTAGGCCACACCCACCATGGCCACGTCCACTCAGCAACCGGACAGAGAGCCCCTTGCTAAAAATTTTGAAGGCCACCCTTGTGTAGAAAGGCAACAAAAGGAAGCGGGTTTTGAAATGTGTCGGGGCCAGGAAAACATTTGGAAGTAGACAGAATATGTAGCTGAACGATGACAGAATCCGATTTTGCTAATGAGCTTCTGCAGAAGAGATCTGCAGAACAAAATAGTATAGTAGCACTTAGACATATATAACAGAATACCTAACGTTCAACCGAGAAATCCTGGTGTACAAAGGTGATCATCAGCTAACAAAATAATGGAGTTGGAAAGAATCTTGGAGGTCTTCTAATTACTACACCCTTCCCAGGCAGAATCCTATACCATTTTAGTCAAATAATTGTCCAGTCTCTTCTGAAAAAACTTTCATTGATGGAGCACCCACAACTTCTGTATGCAAATTATTCAGCTGATCAGTTGTTCTAACTGTCAGGAAATTTCTTAGTTCTGGGTTGGATCCCTCCTTGATTAGTTTCCTCCATCATGAAGATCTTAATCATAACCCTCAGCGGGACACAAGTGAAAAGGTTATGCTAATCCTGCAGCTTTTGTGGCTATTAAGGTTTTAATTTCTTTTAAATGAAAACATTGAGAAAAGTACATGCAACAAAATATGTTTTACTGCCACATAAAGACTGATTCTTGCACCCTAAAGTATCAGGAGTTATACCTGGCTTTTCTGAAGCTTCTATGCTTCAACACATCTTAAGAGAAAAATCCAGTGATGTCTAGGAATGTACATAACTTCTTAAGATCACTTAAAAAGGTGGCAAGGTGTGTATGTTTTTCTGACCTTCAGTGATATCTTCTTATTCTTTTGTTTTGCAACCTCTTCCCAGCTTTTTCTTAAAAGATAAATTGACTTAATTAGGCTTGGTCAATTATTTTGCCCTGCTACTTGCTTTGTCACAAGAATTATAGGTTCTTACTTTCTTAATTAATTAATTCTTCTAGAGGTTTAAAAAAGAGGGCGTTATATCAGGATATTCTTGAACTGCCATAACTAGCATTGAGGGGGTCCTTGGTGATCTCTGAGCTTGCTTTGTTTTCTTGAGGATATTTCATTACCCAAACTAGGTAACATCATCAGTGCAATCATTATCATCATCGCACTGATGATGTTACCTAGTTTGGATAATAAAACATCTGCAAGAAAGCCAAGCTCAGAGACCACCCAGGACCCCTCATTTCAAACCTGAGCTCCAAATATTCTCCTTTATTGATACCCAGCATGCCTTATCACTGGTCTGCTTGGATAGAGCTCTTGAGAATGTCAGTCAACAAAGTTTTGGCGGCCATGTGTTCCCATGTCTGAGATAAAACTGTTGTAAAGATCACAGCTTATAAATAGACATATATGGAAAAACTGCAGAGTTCTGGAAACACCACACGATTAAAAAAAACAACAGTGCTTAGTTCAGATCAGAGCTTAGTGCAGTTTTGCTAAAACAAAAGTGACATTTGGTGTTTAGCCAATTAAAACCTGTACAAATACCTCAGCCTTCTGTTTTTACTACTCTGGATTATGTTCAGTACTACTAGCCTACCTGTATCTGTTTGGGACTGAACACTTAAGACATCATAAATATGCAGAGGCAGGCTGCAAATTCCTTTGGAAGCTACAGAGGTTTGAAATTCCTTTTAAAACAAATGTATGTTCACTTTATTTCCAAATCAAAATTTGCCAAAACCTACTTAACGTTGACCAGCTGCTATAAATAACATTTAAATCAAACAAGAGAGAGAATTCTTGCTTGTTAGGTAGCAGCATTTGGGGCAATAAAATAGGCTTAAAACATATGGAAACTTTGCAAGTGTAAGGCAGGTGAGAGGTGGATTGCACACCCTTACGTATCATCTCCTGAAGACGGATGGTTAATCGGCAATTGGTGACAGTGATTTTAACCTAAAAACTGGAAAGGCTCTCGCAACTATTTAGAACTCACTTTTTGGGAGTGATTTGGATTAAAAGAACAACTACTGTATAGTGAGAAAATCCCAAATGCTTCCTCTGAGGTATTTCTCATTACAACCTGAAAATATTAACAAACTACAAAATATCAGAAGTTAGAATAGAAGAGTAGAGTAGAATAGAATAGAATAAGCAGAATTAGAATAGAATAGAATATAGAATAAGTAGAATTAGAATAGAATATAGAATAGAATGAGAATAGAATAGAACAGTGATGGCAAACCTATGGCACGGGGGCCACAGGTGGCACACGGAACCATTTCTTAGGGCACACGAGGCGTTGCCCTGTCAGCTCCAGCGTGTGTGTGCTGGCCAGCTGATTCAGGCCTTCTTTTGAGGTCGTTTTTTGCCCTCTGGAGGCTTCAGGGAAGCTCCTGAAGCCTCTGGAGGTGGAGAGGGGAGGCTGTTTTCACCCTCCCCAGGCTCCTAGAAAGCCTCTGGAGCCTGGGGAGGGTGAAAGAAGCACCCCAAAAGCAGGGGGTCGCACACATAGCATTATGGGTGTGGCACGCCCACACATGACTTCCCCGTGCTCCCCACGCTTTTGGCACACGAGCCAAAAAAGGTTCGCCATCACTGGAATAGAATATAGAATTAGAATAGACTAAGGAACAGAACAGAATAGAATAGAATAGAATAGAATACTTTATTTGGCCAAGTGTGATTAGACACACAAGGAATTTGTGTCCAGTTGCAGAAGCATTCAGTGTACATGCAAAATAGCTCTGAAATAGTATTGTTAAATAATATGTTTACAATTTATGAAATTAATTTCCTACTTGCCATGGTGAATGCGAGATCTGTATGCTTTTACTGAAACCACTTGGCTTCTAAAGGGTCCCCAATGTACTGGACTGTTCTACATGTATTTGTATGGATCCTGGTTGTGGGTGCAATAATTAACAACTAACAGCTACACACATCCAGGAATCATAGAAATACAACCTGTAGAACAGCCCAGTGCACATATTCCGGCGAGAGAGAGAGAGAGGTTTCCTGATGACGGGCTCCAGAACAAGCCCATAATAATTTCCACTGATCACGTAAAGCAGTAGGTAATTATTGTAAATTCTTGTAAAATGCTGGGATCCCTCCCAATTGATGCATTTTTGTGGCGGTATGCAAATATATAATGTCAAGCAGCGATATAATGTAAAATCAGGAAATTCAGGCAGCTCAAATGAATATAGAGGCTTATTTCAAGCTTAAGCGCTCTACAAAAATCTGAGCTACCCACAACCAAGGGAAATGAGCGGGAAATAAGGTATTCAGGGTGGGCTGGACTTAGATCTCTTGTGGGCACGAGGGGTCTCATGACATGACATGTTTGACCTCTCCCTCGGACTCTCCTCCTATGGTCATCATCTACATATGTGGTTCGGTGGGATGTCTGGAAGGGAGAAAATTATAACAAAAGTCCTAAACATTCTGCTAGGAGTAGTATAGAGTTACATAACTTGGTTTGCATATCTTGGGCGCTTGCAACAAAAAAGAAAGAAAGAAAGAAAGAAAAGAAAAGAAAGTTTTGAGTTACTTTGGCTCCATCCTTCATTCCTCCAGGAGCTTTTCTTTTTGTTTGGTATCTAATCACATTGCTTTGCAAAATATAGGCAGAGGAAAAGAAAGTAAACAACACTAATTGTTGCAGCCTAGCAATTACAACATTTTTCTAAGCAGGCCTTCCAAGTTTCATCTTTCTTTCCAATTTGCATACAAATGGCTGCCCCAGGGGCACCACTCAGCCTCTTAAATAGCAGTCAGGGGTTGCATTTGCAAAGGCAGGACCCCGGCTACAAGCAGCTTGCTCAAAATGGAAGCATCGCCTCGGCCTCGGATGGCTGACTCGGAGCCAATGCTAGGGTGTCAGTTTTCCTCCATCTGATGTTCTTCAGATGTGTTGGAGAAGGCAACGCTTACAATTCCCAGACAGCGTGCTGTAGGTAGAAGCATATCAAGTCTGAACCTCAGCTGGCACCCGCATTCAATAGATGGCAGCGAGCTTTCTGACTAAGGCAGACCACCAAGCCACTTTGGCGAGATAATGGATGTGTTTTCTGTGTTCTGCAGAATGAGGAAGCCTTGGAGAATGCATCCCCTGGCGATCCTTCGACTCTTCTCCATTGCTCACCAGCACCACAGCAACCCTACAACTTCCTTCCTTCATGGGAGCTGCAAGGCTCCTTGTTTGTCAGCATCTCTAGAGAGATTTGCAAAAAAATTCATTGTGTTGCAAGAACTGTTCCTTTTCTCTTCCTCCTCCTCTATTCTCCTTCACCTTCTCCTTCTTCTCTTCATCTCTTCTTCCACCTCCTCACTTCTCCTCTCCTCCTCCTCCTCCTCCTCCTCCTCCTCCTCCTCCTCCTCCTCCTCCTCCTCCTCTTCTTCTTTTCTTTCTCCTCCTCCTCCTCCTCTCTTCCCCTCCCTCCTCCTCCTCCTCCTCCTCTCTCCTCCTCTCTTTCTCCCCCCCCCTCCTCCAGAACTGCACGGCCAGGGGATTACTTCTGTTGCTGTTTCCCAGGAAGAAAATGCTTTCAGCTGGACTGGGCTGACCCCCATTAGTGAGAGCTTCAGAGCTGGGTTATATCTGCTGAGTCTGCCCCAAAGCCCTAATCCTAATTATGCACCAACCCCTAATTACACACACCACATCTACTTCCCACGCTGTACGGGAAATTATCTGATTTTAGGGAGAGTGAACTCTCTCTATTTGGTGTTCGCTCTGTTTCGCTTTCTCTATTCATCTTAAGTCCGTCGCCTGCCATTTTGCATCTCTTTGTACTTTCTTGCTAAAACCATCCACATTAAAATGTTACATATTTCCCCCTCCTAATGAATTTTTCCCAGTGTATCCTTAGTTTTTGGCACGCCTTTAGAATGTCATCCTGATTCTCTTCTGCTATACTGTCCTGTTCAACAGAATGCAGAGACTTTCCTCCTGGTCACCATGAATGCCTCCAGCTCTCTGGAAATAGTCTTTCCCTGTCACCCTCTCCAAGCCCATTGACTATTCAAACAGACTTCTTAAAAGGTTTTCTTGACTGTTCAAAGCTGATGAGGCATTCCAGTGATGAAGAAGGACCAGTATTTCCAGCTGGAGGTTCTTCAGAATGAACCTATGTTGGACTAATACAACAGGTTTTTACATCAACGTGACCATTATAGGGGCCTATGAGGTCAGCAGCTGTCCTTAAACCAGCATATTTAGAATAAGCCTAAGAAGTTAACCCTCCTAAAGTCAACTCCAAGGTTCTTGTGTTGCATTCTCTGGAGCCTGCTTTCTTACACTCCAGCAGCTGGGCTCAGCTGGTTATGCAGTTGGATAAGATGCTGTCCACTAGAAGTTCAAGTTAAAGATTCAAGGAGCTGTATATTTCTTAACACATTTAGGGAGCCAGTAGTTAAGATCTTAGTAGGTGAGGAAGTATCTTGCTTTCATCCATGTCTGTGCTTAAGCTACACTGACTTGTCTTCTGGAGCAGGGGTCCCCAACCTTTGCAACTTTAAGTCTGAAGGACTTCAGCTCCCAGACTGGCTGGAGAATTCTGGGAGCTGAAGTCCTTCAGACTTAAAGTTGCAAAGGTTGGAGACCCCTGTTCTGGAGGACATCCTCCTCGGAGAGCAGTTTCCAGCAGGGTTATTGGTTTTCATTAGCATTATTTGGAATTTAGCCTTACAATATACCAGAGAATGTTATTTTTGTTGAAAATGACAACAACACACCCGTCATAACGTATCAGTCAGGTTGATAAAATAGTTATTTTATGTTCTGGGGTTGCATCTAAAGATTCCCTCTCTCCACTCCTAGAGTAATCCTGTGTGCCCTTATTGGCTTTAGATTATTATAATCTAATTATGTCACTCTATTCATTTTTATGCCCACTTGTACAAGCATTCTAAGTTAGGTATTGTGTGCCATTTTAAAAACTTACTTTCTGATCTTCCTGATTATTCTTATATTTCTTACCTTTCTTCCCTGACACTGTTCGATATCAGAGGATGTTAAAGAGGCATGAAAATATGAATTAAATTGTGTTAATTTTCTTTCCTGACACTGTTCAATATCAGAGAATGTTAAAGAGGTATACAAACATGAATAGAATTCAGTGTTATTAGGAATGAATCAATTTCCAGCATATTTATTTCCTTTGTTTGAGTCATGCTGCAACTTTTCATTGTGTTCCCCCCTCTGATTTCTTAATCTATCATTCTTTAGCAGTATTACAATAAAAGACATACAGGTTTAGCTGGTTATGTTGTATAGAATTTTAAATATGTTTCAGTTTATGATGTAAATGATTAAGATGATATATATTCTAAAGAGTTAATACCTTAGCTCATAATTAAAAATAGGGATCATGGAAAGGAAAATTAGATTTGGACTAGTTTTGTTTTGGGTTCAACTTGTTTTTGGAATTAGAAACAATTCTGTTTACCAAACGTTTCATAAAGGCAACCCTTCAGATAACCAGATCTGAAGCCTGGTTATGTAAGGTGATCACAGCACCCTGAATCCTATCTGGAAAAAGAATGCAACATCTAAAACTGTTAGGTTCTGTGGTATTATTCAGAAATTGCTGCCAGTATTAAAAAATTAAAAAAAAAAGGACAACAGTTACTGAATAGAATTTTAAAAGGTGATATTCATGCAAAATAGGTTTTTTTCTGCAAATTGAGAATGCAAATAGCCCTCTTCTTTTGTAGGAAAACAGCTGGAAATGCCAGAAAGAAAGAAATATTCTGTTAGGTACTGTATCGTGCCAATTCTATGACATAAATCACCCAGAGCCGATGAAATATTTGTATGGAACCTTTTTTTTTGTTTTTTGGAGTGGCAGAGGCTTAAAGATGATTAAAAAGCCAGTGAAATCAAGAAGTAAAAGAGGGCCAAGTGATGATATTAGAAGCGGAGAGTCACTTCTAATATAAGGAGAATAATGATTTTGAAGGGAATTGTTTTGGTGAGGGAACTGCGAAAAGGCATGCCAAGGATTTGAGTCTGAGGTCTTGACAACGATAAGAGATACCCAATATCTGTTTTGTAGAAGGTTTAGTTTTAAAACCCAACCAACTAAACCTGGAAAATATCCAAATGTACATCCATACTCTATAGGTATAGAATAGTTGGCAAACTTGACCACTCTTAAGACTTGTGGACTGAGGGATTCTGGGAATTGAAGTCCATAAGTCATACATTTTGAGTTTGGAGCCCCCCTGGTATAAAACACACGGAGACCTCTCCATGACTGAGACCCACTGCTTTCCTTTGTATCAGTGCGGCTGCAAAGAGCACAGCTCAAATTTCTATTCAATGTTTGTGGCAGAAGCCTCCAAAGGGTGGATTGAATTACTGCATCCTTTGGCTACCCTAATCACGCCTGTTATGCCAGCACCACCCACATATTTTAGTCTTCTGTCTGCTTGTGAAACTTAGAAGAGAATGGTGGTTTGGGATGTGGTCCATTGAAAGAATTCTTGAATTCATTATCATGGTTTATGGTGGTACAGAAGTGGATTTACTCCAACATAATAATCATTTCTTCTCTCTAATCCACAGACTGATTCAGTTAAAGGTTCTACCCATTATAAATTCACAGATGTACTGTCTCTAACCTGTTGTTTAGTTATAGCTTATGAATTTCTTTCCACATATGAAAAACGGGGCACTTTTTTGAGACCTGCTGGACTGAGTAAAGGTCTTCAGAGCTTATTGTTTTCAACAAAAGTGGTAGATTAACTTTCCACAAAAATATGCTGAAAAAGTTTACAAAAGACGAAATACAAATAGAAAGTAATCCAGTTAAATTTTATACTATTTTGTAACAGCAGTATAAAAGCCTCAGGAATCTAGAATCTAATAATAATATAATCTAATAACAATAGATAAGCAGTGACAAAACTATAACTTGGCATGAAAAATTACCAATTGTAATCTAATATATATTCGTACTAAATGAAATCTCAATCAATGGGCCTTAAGAAAAATTGCCAACACAGCAAACCAAAGATCTTGCAAACCTATCAGTTGCTTAAAGAGAGAAATGCTTTTGTTTCAATGGGAAGTTATGATATAAATAGAATTATTCTCTTGATAATGTTCTTGCCTCCTGTAATTGGTCTAAAAAGAAGAGCGTCAGATCTTTTGAATAACACCTGATCCAGGGGAGTGGTCCCCAATAGTTTGGCCACCAGGGGTTGATTCCATGGAGAGAGATTTTTCCGTGGACCAGAGGGGTGTGTGGTTTGTGTGCTGCCTGCATCCTGCGGGTGGGGCTTTCGCTTGATTGCACGCCCCGGTTTCTGTGCCAGTCGACAGACCAGGGGTTGGGAACCCTGCTCCAGGGAGACACAGCCTTTTGGTACTGTACATGACTTAAAGAGATTTAGAGGTTAAACCCATCCCTTTACTGGTGTCAGAAGAAATTGGATGACTAGTCAGTTATCCAACATCGATTAATGGGATTAATATCCCCATCATTGAAAAGGAGAGTGTAAAACAGAAAGAAAAGAAAAGAAAAAAAACACACGAAGAGGTCAAGACTTTGTCCCAAATCTATTTTGAGGCAGATGTCTTTCTTGGGAGTGTTTCTTGGCTCTTAGTCTTCAAGTTGAAGAGTGGTGATTTATGTCAACCACAGAGTGATTTTTTCCCCCCCAGGCTGTTGGTGGCCTGGTCAATCATTATTCATTATGATGAATAATGCCCACGATGTTAGTAAAAATAGATGTCCTTATTGGTCCTGGTCAGAATTAGAAATCAAGGACATTTAAGCTGCTTATCACTCTATAGTTTCCCCCCCCCTCTATTTTCTCCAGGATGTTAAAGAAACAGCCTGGAATTATATCTTAAACGTCAAATGCAACTTTAAGAAAACAAAAGGGTTCCCCTCCCCCTATTGCTAAATGAAAACTTGGAAGAGACCCATGTGTCACCATCTCCTATGAGATTTACACCCTTGCCGCCCAGTTTGAGAGCTGTTTATTATTATGGTTGCGCGGATTTCTTTGTACTCCTTCCCAGAGTGAAAGCTATGGTAAGCCAGGTTCTCAGGAGACCTGATCATGGGTTTTCATGAATTCCGCGAGATTGAAGTAGCAGTATATTTATCGGATGGGGTTTGGTCGCACTTCACTCCATTTCAAGCCCTCCCCGCTGGATGGAGGCATCTCCTGGCTTAAGCAGAAATTGCAGCAAAGCCCCAAAGGGCAATCCATCATAACCCTGGCAAGTGGGAAGGTTCTTCTTGCCAGACCAAAAAAAAAATTCCAAACCCCATCCGATAAATATGCTACTTGGCTGACCTACATGGCTCTCTGGCCTAATAAAATCCATGCAAATTTGAGCAATGCTGGAACCGAAGCATCTCCCAGGAGAGCAATGCTGCAGGCTGCGTGTGTGGCACTGCAGCGCTCCGTCCCCCAAAGGTAGTGGGGGCTGTGCGTTCTTATGCAAGATCCCACGCCCTCCTGGCTTCTCTGTGAGGGCCGTGATGAGACTGAGTTGTTACGTTAGCTAGAGTTGTGAGCCAAAGTTTATAGGAGTGGGTAAATCTAGGTCCAATGCTAGGTTTCTCCGGACCCCTGAGTGTTCAGAAGCTGGCACAAACTCTTCATGGCCTAAAGGCCATTGCAATATATTTCTGCAAATCTGAACATACTGCTTGCATATGCACAATAGTTTACAGCAGGGACCTCCAAACTTGGCAACTTTAAGAGTGGGAAATTTAAGACATGCTGGCAGGGGAATTCTGGGGGTTGAAGTCCACAAGTCTTCAAGTTGCCACATGTGGCGGCCTCCAGATAACAGATTAAAAATAAGAAAACTGATAAAGATATAAGCCAAAGTTTGACCAGCCATTCAGTCAGAACTTCATAACTTCATACTTGATAGTGGTTAAGACCCCTAGAAACCAGGAGTTTGTGAGTTCTAGTGCTGCCTTAGCAATGAAAGGCAGCTGGGGGGCCTTGGACCAGTCACTCTCTTTCAACCCAGTACTTGTTCGTATTCCAGGTATATTAAGATATAAGAAGACTTATATCAACTATATACGTTAAATGCCTTAGTTCTTTGACCTTCCTGGTCAATCAATCAAAACTTTACTGTATTTTCAGTGGGCTGGCTGTGTCCCAGCTTGGTAGGTTATCATTTGTGCGGGCATCATGACCACATATGTTACATGTCACAAAGAGGTGGATTGCTCCCAGTTCAGCTCAAATTGGGCGAACCTGTAGTAGTGGTGGTGGGAGGCTCTGCCCACCCACCCGGATGCTTCTGCGCATGCGCAGAAGCGTGCCCAAACCAGTAGTAAAAAAAATGGCAACCCACCACTGATGTCAGGTTGTGTATATGATTCCTGATTGACGAGGATCTCACGTCTCTCAGAAACAAAAATTATACTAGCAATTATATTTTAAATGGCTTTTGAAAAATATTGAAAAATGGAGCAGGACTACTCCTTTCAAACCTTATAGTTATAGTTAGTTTATAGTTTATTAAATTTATATACCGCGCCCTTTCCCCGAAGGGACTCGGGGCGGTGCACAGGCAGATTAAAACATATATAAATATAACAAAATACAAAATATAAAACCAGATTAAATTAACCCTGTGCTAAAATTTTAAATATATTAAAACAATATCCATAAAAACCAAATTTAAAACAACCTTAACAAACCTTAACAATGTCTACATTAAAAACGAAGCTTGTGAAAATTGAATGCGATACAATTGTGGCTTAGTTATGTCAGATATTTTATAATTTTTCTCTCATTGTTCAAAAGAACACGAAACATTAGAATCAAGTACATATAATCAAATGCAGAGCACTGTCATTTCATTCTATACGATGATGTCATTTGCTCTTCTATTATTTTCTCATAAGATTTCATTTTTCTGTCATTTATGAGGGTTGAAGTAAACACCCACTTTATACATTGGAGAAAGACAAAGATATGTAGAATATAATAATAATAATAATAATCTTTATTGTCATTGTAAAAATTACAATGAAATTGGTTTCAATGAATACAATGAGTATATATTATTAGGTCATCAAAGGCGCCTAATAACTACTGAAAGAGATGTGCATTTTAGACATTCTTCTAGCAGCAAGCGCTGTATGATTCTTTTCAATTTCAGACATTCTAGGTTAGAAAAGATGAGCTAAGAGGTCTCCTATTTGTTTTATGGAGTACCTAAATGTATGTGATAAAGGTTTCTCTCTCACACACATTTTATACATTAATGGTTCAACTATGCATTTTTATGTGGGTGCGAAATCCAAAATGCACAACTTTGTTATGGATGTATACCCTCCTGTTCTGTATTCCTACAATTTGCTTTATACCAGTCTAACTGAAAACAGAAACCTCCCCCATGTTTCCAGCTTTAGGGATCTGTCACTTTAATCATGAGAAAACCCAGGCCTGTTGATAGCAATGATGTCACACTCTCAGCCTCTTGTTCATTTAAAGCACACGGTTGAGGCAGACAAATTGGTTTTGGTATATTGCTCTGGATGCCTTAACAAGACATTCAACAGGGCCTTCGCCCAGGATATTGGCTAGACTAGCTTACAATGTTAGAAAATAAACATGGATTTGGGAATACAAGGAATGGTCAGGTTGAGTTCCCTTTCAAGGGTTGACTTTTTAAAAGAGGAAGCTCAATGGACATGTCATAATTCAGATGCTGAGTGAAGGGAAATAAAAGTTGACATCGGAAGCCTTTTTTGTAGACCTGTTTGGACCCAGAGCCTTCTGAGTTGTTCCATTGGCCTCTGGACAGTTGCGTGGACAAGACTTAGAACAGGGGTGTCCAACCTTGGCAACTTTAAGACTTGTGGGACTTCAACTCCCAGAATTCTCCATAATGGCTGATGAATTCTGGGAGTTGAAGTCTGCAAGTCTTAAAGTTACCATGGTTGGACAACAACACACACACACACCCAACTTAGAGGAAATAAGCAAGTGAATGATTCTAGGTGAGAATAGAAAAATATATTGTCCATCCAGCAATAAGAGATGAAACAGGTTTGTTTTGAAATCTGTACTTCCAGGAGTGTGGGAACCTCTCAGACAGGGCAGAACTGCTAATGACATATTAGCATCACTTCAACTTGTCATCCTCATGATACATTGAAGTTATAGTTTCCAGGATTCCCAGCAAAAACGGGCAGCGTGAATGCTGGAACCAGTAATCCAACTCCTCGGCAGAGAATCCAGTTGGAGAAAGTTGCACTAGTAGCTAAATTAATACAACCCACCTCCAACTACTTACTTCCAAAAACTTGCCAAGAAAACTTCAGGAATATGTCAAGGTGGTGGCCAGGAGTCAACAGTGACTCAAAAGCACTTAACATGCACACCAAGTACATATATATATATATATATATATATATATATATATATATATATATATATATATATATATATATATATATATATATATATATATATATATATATATATATATATATATATATATATATATATATATGTACTTGAATATATATACTTCAAGTATATATATTCAAGTATATATATGAAGTATATATATATACTTCATTTAAATAGGAGATTCTAGCTAGATTCTTATTCATAAGGTGGACTTTAAGGAGGAATTTGAGTGACAGAAAGCCAGAAGAGCAGCTGAAGTTTAACAGAGCAGGCATGAGAAATTAGGAAAGGACACACCTAGACAAGGGAGTCAGTCTTTTTATATATGTATAGGTCAAGGAAAGCTCTGAATGTAAAAGTTATGTCAGGTATTTTTAGATTTAAATAAAGACATGGACAAGGAGGCTGTGTGGTGATAATGGCATCTCATATGATAATAAGGAGATTTTGGATAATTCTCATTCTGAAACCTCATTCAGTTCTGAATAATGACGCAGTTGAATTATTTGAGTTATAGAATAGAAATAAAATAAGCTTTGAGTATTAAATAGTCAACAAGTAATTGCAGTAGTGAAGATACCAGATAGATCTCGATTATCTATCAAGAAAATAAAACTTTAAAAAAATTCTTGTTTTACTGAGATATATATCTACCCTATAGATACACGGTTGACCAAAGAAAATAAGTCAGACACTCCAAAGGGGTGGCCTTTATTTCTATTAATTATTAATCCCAGTGGAACCATGAAAACCAGAGTAGGAATCACATGACACCCTCTACAGTGGGATCCATTTAATGCCCCTGGAGAGGAAACCTAACGTTTCTTCCTCCAGAGAAATGAAGAGAGGCTATTCGAGAATGCAACAGTCTTAATGGGAAGCGATGTTCATTATCTGAGCAGAAAAAAAGTAAGTTAAGGGGCTTGTTGCTCCATTGCTTTTCTACGCTGCCCTTATTTCAGGAATAAGGTTGAGATTATACATATGTGTACACACACACACACACACACACACACACACACACACAGACAATATATTTTGGAACACCAAAAAGGGGGAGTCTTAAGATAGGATTGAGAGTAGGAGCAGAGGAAGCAAAGACCATATTAAGCATCCTTTTCTACCCACACCCTTTTCCAGGATAATTTTGGAATACCAAGATTATACAGATGTCTGCCTGTAACTATGGAGTCCCTGACATGTTAATAGAATGGTGGACAAAGAGGTGCGGTTTGGGTTAGGTTTGGGACATGGAGTGGAGCCTTCTGTGGGGAACCATGGGTGGGATGGAGCTGAGAAGCATCCCTGTATCTCTTATTCCACATTATTCCGTTCTCTTCTCATGCTTGTAACCTCATATTATATGAAATCAGTTGGATTTCAGTGAATTAGAATGAAATTATAAATTGGCAACAAAGAGAGAGTCTGTACCAGATCAACCCCACCAAAGGAGGGCATTCAAACCCAGGACCCGGTTTCACCATCCAGAATTCCAGCTCGTATCAAACCTTCATGCAGGTAAAGAGTTTTTGGCTAGTTTCATTAATGGGGAGACTCCCCACCCCACCCCCCACCCCCGATCTTTCTGTCTCTCTCTCTCTCTCTCCCTCACAGTCTCCCTCTTTATGTCCTTTAGAGGGACTTTAACGTTTTGGCATTCTGGACTCAAAACACTGATTTTGAATATGAGACCTGGGCACCAGTGTGATTGTACATTTTGGATAACTATGTTAATCAACTTATTTGAATGAACATTTTCCTAAAGTTGCAGCCCTCCCTTTTGATCTAATCCTGGACTTCTTTTTTCAATAATGTACATTTTAACTATATGTCAAGATACAATGGAGAGTGATAATAAACTTTATAAAGTAAATTCAGCTGAAGTAAATAAAGTTCCGTTGACTTCAGACTGATATTCATATCAACACACCTTCATGTGTAATATGTATTTGACGCATTGCACGATAAGTTGTTAATTCTGGTCCTTTTATCCTGCAATTGATCTGTTGGCTTCCTTAATTTCAATCTTTTAACCCATATAAAAAGGCTCAGTTATTTTAGGCATGCACACTTTTAAAAAGAGCCATATGATCTAACCAAGGGCTTACTTGGCCCACAGAGATTGAAGTAAAGTACATTTTGTAACATTATTGGTCACTATGAGGTGCTAGAAATCCATCTAAAGAAATAGGTGGTAAATGGTGAGGAAATAAAATATGATAATAGCTGATTTTCAACATTGCAGGATATTGAGGAACGAAAATAGAGATACAAGTTGTGTTACTTTTATGTATTTTGAAATGGCACAGAGGTGGGGGGTTTCAGAAGGGCTGAATAAAAATGGCTTATTTTGGTTTTAGATTCTTATATTAAGATTTTATCTATTCCTAGTAATTCATGCCATGTAGTGACCTGAACTAATATAGGAATCAGTTTTAAAAGACAGGTATGTTATAGAATGTTATAAATTGTACCCAATTCATAATTTTTTAGATGCAGAACTGCGTAGAGTGTACTTTGACTTGCCCAAGCCAATATTAAATATAAATAAAAGAATTACTAATCTATGCTCTCCCTTGTACACTTTTATATTCATAATTTATAAATTATCCCATCTGGTATAAAACTATTAATATTAGCAAGACACTAAAAGTGCGTTTCAGGATTTTCTCACCAGTATCACATCATAAATCAGTTTTCTAACATGCCTCATATAATTAGTACTTAAGAATTTTTAAAAAAAGGAAAATTGGAGTTAAAAGATTCATTTATCAGTTCTCTTCTAAATTTTAAAGTAACGTTCAGCTATGGAAAAAAACGTTGATTACATTTTTAGTATATGCACGGTAAACTCTCAAGATAATTTTTTTGCAATATGTAGTTTATCATGACCTCTTCCCCTCTTTAAATTTGACTTGCGGTCAAGCGTTGATACGACTGTTTAGAAACTCCAGACCAATATCTACAGGGAGTTTGTATTTCAACCCTAAAATCCCATCCGAGCTGTACAATTTGAGACCTTAATACATACCAGCCTTAATTCACTTGTTATATTGGGCTTTCTCTGCTAATAGTTACCAGCTGCAAGTAATACATTAGCAGGTCTGTAACATAGTGGAAACATATTATTAAAAGCGATGCCTTTTAAATAAATCAGGACCAAATGCCCTTGCCATACGATTCGTAGGAAAATGCTTAATTGCTAGCGTGGCCAATATCTTCTATCCTCCTCGTTTACTTAGCCCAGGGCAACTATTAACCACAGCCTGAGTTTTCAGTCCACATTGCAGAAAAGGGGGGTACTTACTGTAGTTGCTGTTGAGATCTCGCCCTCCTTTGATTTTGCCCCTCTTGTCGATCTTGACATACCACTGAGTTCGGCAGAACAGCCTCCTGACTCTCAAATCTCCCCCTTCCATATAATCGTAGCTTCTAGTATGTCGTTCCGGCGAGGAACAGTTGACATTCGCAGCCATCTGCTCTGGGTTCATGTCATTGCAAGCTAAGGAGAGAGCGCCCAGCAGGAAGATAATGTAAAAATAGGATCTGTAGAACGAAGTTGGCAGGATCCATGTCAATATCCATTTGTGCATTATAGTGCAGTGTTCTGGGTGCTCACGAACAACATAATGAAAAAAATCCGTCTTCAGTAGCTCATTCGTTCCTTGGTCATTGACCTGTCCTGTGTTTTCCCCCCTGGATTTGTAAAGTGACTTAACCAGCGACTGTGCTTCCTCTTGCAAACAAACAAACTACCAAAACAACAACAAGAACAACAGAAAACAACAAAAACCTCTTTTTCAAATATCGGTCTGTTATAGGGAATTGGTCCTTTAAATATCCTCTGTGCAGGACTTCCTTCAAAGGAACAGGTTGCAGTACCCTCGGCTGCTGTGACTTTCTTCGCTACTCGTATTCCCTGCTCGCGCTGAAAGCAAAAAATCTATCAGGAAATCGGGCACGCATAAATAGTTATGATCATTACATAAGCCATGAATAAAACAGCAAGAAGGCACCAATGTTTATGCAGGCAAGTTAGCCATGGTCTGAGACTGCCACGATAGCCTCTCCAACGTTGATAGCCCTGTTCGGCTGGCTTCTCCTTTTGCACTCCTACTCTGTGCGCTTTACAACCCAGCTCAGTTGCCAGAGTTTAGTTGGAGAAAGGCACCCTTCAACCTCCCCTATCATTTGATTGCGTCTTATTACGTTAGGGAATTCTCACAGGGCTCGTTCCTATAACCCAGTTGTAATTATCAGGGGGACTGAATAACATTTCTCCCTATTTTCACTCACTCCACACTCAATGCACACACACACACATACACACACACACACTCACACAGATTTATTGCTACTGGCTGCTAAGAATCTGTCAGCTACCTCCGATATTACAGAATAGCGAGGATGGGAAACTGTTAGCAGCTACGAGCAATCTTTGGAGAAGTTTCAAAGAAGACAGATGACTTACTTGCTCCTGTTGATAACAGCTGGACCCACAAGTATTCCATTTCTGCCGTTTGCCTTTTGCAACATGAGAGGCTCTACTGTAGCTCCACACTTTCCTAGCTCAGAGAAGACTGCGACGACGGGATCATAATTGTTTCCATAAATCAACATGCGCAAGAGGGTGTGTGCCTATACACTTGTGTGTGTGTTTATGCATGCGCACGAGAGAGAGAGAGAGAGAGAGAGAGAGAGAGAGAGAGAGAGAGAGAGAACGCGCGAGTGAGTGGAGAGAGGGAGAGTGAATGTGTTGTCTTTCGCTTATTTAGAACTATTTTTTAAAAAAAGAAAAACCTTTGCTGACCTCTCTTGGAAGCAATTAGGACATAACCAGCTAGCTGTCAGTGGAATACACGAATGAAAATTGAATGCTGTGTAGAATTCTGTAATCATCAGAGGGAGCTATGATTGTGGTCTCAAATCTTCTAGAATCCTGAATCCTTTGACTCCTAAATGCCAACACTATCTTAGTGTGATTGACTATTTATTTAGTAAAGCATGAGCAGATGCACATTTCTTTCTCCAACTGGATGACTGCACTTAACTTTATTTCATAGGGGCTGATTCAAGTTATATTCTGACCATCTCCTCCTCTCTCTCCCCCCAAAAAACATTGTACACATTGGCTATAATAGTCTATAAGGCAAGACTTAAACTGGCCTATGTTGGTCAGCTTTGGCCACCGTCAGTCCTGACCATCAATTGGTAAACTAATTTAACCCTCCTGGGTGCTTTTGCATTAACCTCGCTTTTAAGGAGATGAGAAAATATTATATTATTTATTTGACTCAGGCAGGGATTCCTCTCACCCAATCCCACTGGTCCCCAGTTGGGGGCAGGGGAATTGCTAGCCCTAGGCATGATGACTTGCTTTAAATCCTTCCATTGAGAACGAGTGAGAACCATCAAGCAGTGGAACAAAGTTGCCTTCAGAAGTTGTGGGAGCTTCATGGAAGCTTTCAAGAAGAGACTGAACTGCCATCTGTCAGAAATGGTGTAGGGTCTCCTGCTTGGGGTGGGTGGGTGGGTGGGTTGGACTCACCCACCTCAAGCAGGAGACCCTACACCATTTCTGACAGATGGCAGTTCAGTCTCTTCCTGAGTCAAATAAATAATATAAAAATTTCTCATCCCTTCCAACTCTGTTAATCTGAATCTGAATCCTAAAATTAGTACCTGCACTTCCTTGTTCAGTATCTTGACATTGCAAGTCATATCCCACCTTGAATTAAATTATATTACAACAAAGTTTTCATGGACCAGATTGACAGGTGTGGGAGGAGACTGTCATTTTTTTTTTGTTTCTTTAGACTTTGCATTGATAGCTGGTATATAGATAGTCTATGAAACCCGGGGCCAGCTTCGATTAAATAGAGTTGATAGATCCTTAGGCTAGTATGATGAGAACAGTATAGTTATACATACATTAGTATGATTAGTACACTATAATTATACATACAGTGCAGAGAAAATCACAAATGGGGAAAATGATAAACACAACATCCATAGGTACCAAATGTATCATGATATTTGGTTTTCCTGCACCTGTAATTTGACTATGTGTCCTTTTTCTGTAACAGCTATTATGTGCCAACCGTTTCACTGGTTGTGTTGTTCTAAGCACATACATGCTTATATGTACATAGAGAGCCAGTTTGTTGTGATGGTTAGGGCACTAGGCTAGAAACCAGGAGACTGTGAGTTCTAGTTCTACCTTAGGCATGAATGCCCAGCCGGATGGCCTTGGGCCAGTCACTCTCTCTCTCTCTCTCTCTCAGCCCAACCCACCAGCTGTCTGGGGCGACAGCTGTCATGCCCGCAGAGAGGTCTTTGTGTGCCACCTCTGTCACCCGTGCCATAGGTTCGCCATCATGGTTATAGACATACCACTTGATCCAATCTATTGAGTTCATGGGTATCCTGCCACAACTTTTAATTTATTTCACAAGGGGCTTCCCACTCAGAGCCTGAATAGTGAGCAACTGCAGCATTTCTTCGAAGATGGACTTGGGGGTCGCGAATTAATATTTTCTAATATTTAAAGTTGGTCCATTCTTTTAATCATCTCTGCATAGCTATCTTGTTTGTTCGCCTATCCAGTATAAGTTACCCTACTTTACCTGATAACTTTGCTTCAGTTCCAGAAATCTGGAAACACTCAAGCTTTTAGAAAATGTTTCTCATAGTTTTCTTCAGCTCTGGAAAAGAAATCATTTCAGTAAATTGCGTAGTGAATTATTTCCAGGGCTTTTTCTAGCTTAGTTGTTTTTCTTTCTTAAAAAAAAGCCTTGGCTAAAGTAATACTTGATTCATATTCTACAGCACTGAATATGCAGTCCACTGTATTAGCGAGACGTCCATCATTTCTAAGGTGTGTCCATTTGGGAGTGAGCAATTATACATACAGTGCAGAGAAAAATCATAACTGGGAAAATGATAAATACAACATCCATAGTTAATGCCTTCCAAATTATATACTTTTTATATGCGCCCATTATGTATGTGCCCATTATATACACTTTCTTGGGGAATGATTAAACGGGATCAGAAAAGTGAATATATTCTCCACACTAAATATAGTTAATATATTTTAGTATATATTACTATATGCTTGGTATAAATATACTAAGTATGCACTAAATGTTTTGATCCTGTGACATGCCAGCGCTAAAGCAGAACCAATTCTTGTAATTCTTTAAGCATTCTGCTTACATATAAAATAGCTGAAATGTTTTTGAAAAATTAGTTTGGCCCTGGATTTTAATTGCACCTTGAATTAATCTTCTCTGAATCTCACATGGACCAATGAAGCAGCAGATTTTAATGATAAATAAACTGTATACCTGTCAGGGAAAACAAATTAAGGTACAGTAGAATGTATGGTCACGACCATAATTCATTCCATAACTTTGGTCGCAACCCAATTTGGTTGCTTTGGAAATTTGGTGCTTACAAAAAAAATGGCGTAGAATGGGAAATCGGTCGTGGGGAAAAAATTGTGAATTTTTTGGTTGGGACCCGATTTGGCCATGGTCAGAAGCGTTTATGACCAGAGGTTCTACTGTACATTTTATAATAATTACTGCTCATAAAAGTAGATGCATTTGTGATTGCTTTTTATATTTCTTAGTGGTAGATACCTTGAAGTTTATAAATCTGAATGCAGCAATTAACAATGTAACTTTAAAGGTGAAACTATTTGTTCTTGGCTAATATTTAATTGTGTCAACCTGCACGTGATAGCAGCCTAAAATTATATACTACGATTTGATGTGGGCCAATGTTTCCAGTTTGTAATCTTTTTTAAAAAATAATTTTAAAATATTTCCAGGTGATGTTGTTGGGAAAGGATCTGTTTTCTGCAGGTATGCATTCTCACGTTCTCCAAAGCCACTTTTGGCCTTCAAATCCAAATTTCTGCACTATTAATATTTAATAGCGTGTTCAGATTGACCAGGGAATTTTCTGCTTTAAATTGCTAATTACCTCTTATACTTTTAGCAAGCTAGACATCAAAAGACTAATCGCTCTTAGTGAATAATCCTGACACTCCTTTTAAAATTTAATTTCTTATTCCAGTTCCTCCCATTGGAAATTCTGGACAAAATGTTAATGATATGGCAGAATATTTTAAAGCTTTTGCCTAAACTCTAAAAAAATAAAAAAATAAAAATTAAGAATCAATAGAAGAATTTTATATTGCCTGCGGAAATGGGAGAGAGCATCAAGGGACTCATCCCCCAACCATGAATCAGGATATTTCCTTTCTACCTCTATCCGATTAGATCAGCATATGTATATTACTGTTTGAAAGGATTAAAGGATTATTTTAACCATATTTTGGTGGTTGCAAAAAAGAGGCAGCCTCCCGGTGGAAAATGTTTAATGAACTCTGTATTATTTCAGAAAATTGAACTCTCCTGAGCTAGGCATCAGGTTAAGGCAGGGGTCTGCAAAGTTGGCTCTTTTAAGACTGGTGGACTTCAACTCCCAGAGCTATGCTGGCTGGGGAACTCTGGGAGTTGAAGTCCACCAGTCTTAAAAGAGCCAACTTTGCAGACCCCTGGGTTAAGGCATCTGGATAGAAACCAGAAAATTGGGAATTCTAGTCCTGCTTTAGGCGCGCAGGGAACTGGCTGTGTGGCCTTGAGACAGGTCTCTTTCAGCTATAGGAAGGAGACAGTGGGTTAACCATGGGACTTTAAGAAGAGTCTGGACAATTGCTTGTCTGAAATGGTATAGAGCCATGAACCTATGTATAAAGCACAGGTCCCACAGATGATATCTCTGCTCTGCTGCGCATGAATGTGCCCCTCTGGCCAGCCAGCTGGTTTTTGGGTCTCTGCCATGCATGGGTGGGGGCGCACATGGGGGGGGGTCATGTATGCATACGGTGTGTGTGTGTGTGTGTGTGTGTTTCACACACGGGGTCACATGTGTGGGGGTTGGATCACACACGGGGAGATCGCACGCACATTGCATTATGAGTGCGTGCTTGCGTGCTTTCAGCATTCAGCGCCAAAAAGGTTAGCTATCACTGGGAGAGGGCTTCCTGCCTTGGACTGGAAGACCTCCAAGGCCCCTTCTAACTCGGTTATTCTGTATTCTGCAAGACAAGACTCACCATTTTATAAAATATGGGAAGACAATATTTATCACGTTATGCACAGTAGGTTTACTCTCATTACCTCTCATGATACACGGGGATTATGGACAATTTGGGGGCAAGTCTGGTCAACAGTGATCCTTCCTTCCTCTTTGTTTTTCCTTCCACTGCCTTGTTACTATTCTTTGTTTCGTTCGTCTTCTTTTCCATGTAGATTACTCTTCAGAGAAAAATTAAAAATACCGACCCTGCCAAAACTAAATTAACTTGGTATAGGACTTGCCACATTCTTAGATTTTTTTTTTTTTACACCCTGGAATGTCATGCTCCTGCTTGATGTCCACCTAACCTTTCTGCAAAGAACGCAGCCAGATGATTGGTCTCGAAAGGAAACCTTCAAGTTCCTGAGAAGATTCTTGTTAAACTTGCCAGACAAACTCAACGTCCTTTTTCCATACCATGTTTCAGGAAAGCCAGAGAATTGAGGCAGACTTCCTTCATTGGCAGACTTAACGACAGTCATGTGCCTGTTTTAACTTTCACTAGAATCGGTTTGTTAATCTTCCCTCTTTTGGATCCTCACCCTTCCTTGACAAATGAAACACAAGCGATGTGTTGTTGTTTCCTTCTTCTTTTTTCTTTTCCTGCTTAGTGAGGCAAAATAAGCATTTTATAAAAACAGAAGTTAACAATTCCACATGTTTGTTTCGTGGTTTAAAACAAGATAGATAAAACAACTTTCTCTTCTCTCCTTTTGTAGTTAGGAAATTTTCACAAGAGAGGTAGAGGGATATGTATGTATGTATGTATGTATGTATGTATGTATGTATGTATGTATGTATGTATGTATGTATATCCCTCTGCCTCTCTTGTGAAAATTTCCTAACTACATATATATCTATATATCTATATCTATATCTATCTATCTATCTATCTATCTATCTATCTATCTATCTATCTATCTATCTATCTATCTATCTATCGATCTATCTATCTATCTATCGATCTATCGATCTATCTATCGATCTATCGATCTATCGATCTATCGATCTATCGATCTATCTCAATCAATAATCAATAATTTAATTTGTTGACCGCTCCCTCTCCCCAAAGGGACTCGCAGCGGTGCACAGGGCGAATAAAACAATAACTACACATACACATGATAAAAACAAATTAAATATATCCCTGCGCTAAAAATTACCAATTAAAATACTAAAATCTCTATCTAAAATTATTAACAATCCCATAGACGAGAGACTACCCTAGGCCGGCCAAGCAGAACAAATATGTTTTTATCTATCTATCGATCTATATCAACTATATACACGGGAAAATCCCCGAAGCAAGCACTGCCAGCATATACTGTATATCAACTATATATCTCCAGTTGTCCACCTACTGGATTCTCCATAGCGAATCCCAACTCCCCTCTGCCCAGATGAGCCGTAGAAGGGAAATATGCTTTCCATCAAAGAGTTCAAGTTCTGAATGAGGGCTTCCTTTGGGGATGGCTGATGTCACCGAATTCCTGCCTGTGATTTATACTTTTTGCGAAAGGCAGATGGCCCAGGTGTGGCCTGCATGGGGCAACCCTGGGTCTAGAAGGTATACTGTCCAAAACCCATTGTAGGTAAATATCGCTACCTCCTTGTCATTTTTAATGCAGCCGAAGAGAGAAATTAATCCAATGTGCAATTGTAACCGTCTTTGTTTTAATTTTTATAAAATACAAATGCACCTTAAGAACAATCCGTTTAAGATCTGACCTGTCCAGTGATGGGATTCAAATAATTTAACAACAGGTTCTATGCCCTAATGACCAGCTGGGTAGACATGGCTCAGTGGTCATGTGACTAGGTGGGCATGGCCAACTCAACATCACTCACATCAATGGGCGCTTAGCCTTAGTTGTGACAATGTAACAAGGGTTAACCAGAGAGGCAGTTTCTGTAAGCAGGGCAATGAATATGAGGCTAGAAACAAAACCAGAATGTTTCCTTCTTGCCTTCCTTACAGGATTAGCCCTGTAAAGTGAGAAAAAAACTCACTTCCAACAACCGGTTCTCCAAACTGCTTAGAAAATTAACAACCGGTTCTCCCAAATAGCTGAATCCCACCACAAAATTGTTTTACGATTTGACCTGTCCCATCCTTGACTTTGGAGAATGCACTCTCCTGCCTGTCCACCTATTTACAGGCCTTGTGGGTCTTGCGGTCTGGAAAAAAGTAATGCAAGACAGTTGTGCAGTTTTATAGCACTCAAGGTCATCCGACAGTTGGGGAGGAAGATTCAAAATAGTCAAGAAGATGGTGCTCACGGCTACACAATTGAAGCCTTTTCCCCATCACAAGCCACATAAAAAGTAGCAGGGCTTTGAGAGGTCAAAACCACTATCACAATTTCTGGAACTCCCCTGTGGATGCACCACCTAGCACAGGGATGTCCAAACTTGGGAACTTTAAGACTTGTGGACTTCAACTCCCAGAATTCCCCAGCCAGCTATGCTGGCTGGGGAATTCTGGGAGTTGAAGTCCACAAGTCTTAAAGTTCCCAAGTTTGGACATCCCTGACCTAGCATTTCATACCATCTTGCCCAGGCCGTAATAAATGTGAACAACCCAGATGTGAGAACAAACATCTCTGTTCGCCGCCCCGAGTCCCTTTGTGGTGAGATGGGTGCAGTTTACAAATGTGAATAATAAATAATAAATAAATAAATAAACAGAACTGAAATGCTGGAACTCCCATATTCCCAGTCCAGAATATTAGCAATTCCACCTAGTTAATTACAATAGTTTTTGCTGGAAGAATATAGCCTTACAGTTAAGCTTGTGCTAAGAATGCATGAGTGAAACTTTTAAATATATCTTAAATCACCTAATGGAATCCTTGTGCATGTTTACTTGCTGTGTTCTATGCTGCTTAATAGCAAACATTCTCTAGGTGATTATTAACATAAGGGGGGAAAACAAAAACCATTTGTGTATATATGTGTGTGTAATATATCTAGAACAGTGTATATACTACAGAACAAAAATGTTTCTTGACATAGTAAAGAGATTCTTTTTTAAACATTCAAACTTTGGAGTGAGATTTTTAACATGTAATTTGCTTACTTTCTGAGTTCAGACGATTACTAGAAAATGCAGCCTAAGACCAATTATATGTCGGCTGGCGACCCCCAGGGGCAAAGCCTTCTCTGTGGCAGCCCCTGCCCTCTGGAATAACCTGCCCCCCAACCTACGTATGACCACTGACCTACGCCTCTTCCGTCGGGCCTTGAAAATGCCCTTATTCCGTGGGGCCGGCCTGGTGTAGTTTTTTAATTGATTTTAATTGATTTTATTTAGTTTTATTTGGATTTTATTTATTTATTTATCAAATTGATACCCTGCACCTTCTCCTAAAAAGGACCCAGGGCAGCGCACAGGCAATATTAAAAAACCATACATAATTACAACAACAGGCCCCCAATTTAATGCCATTTTAAAGTATTTTATATATTGATGTTTTGTACTGTTTTATTGATGCCTGTTCACCGCCCTGAGTCCCGCAAGGGAGAAGGGCGGTATACAAATTTAATAAACATTAAACATTAAACATGTATTTTCCAAGTGCAGAATTATTTTAAGGAAATTTAGTATGTGTATATTTTGCCTTGAAAGATCCGTCACAGTACGCCATGTAGTCTGTAATATTGATATTAATGTAATATTAATATTTTGTTGTCTTTTAACTTGCTTGGTTGCATTAGATAATGTAAGGTAATACTTGGCTTTATTGAGCTGCTCACATTTTTATTTTAGTAGTATAGGGGTAGGATTGGAAGCAGAACATGAATTTCTTACGGCCCGCCACCAGGAATCTTAAGGCAGAGAGAGAGGGACAGGATATAAATTATAAAACTGAAACAAAATTAAGTATTCAGTTAAGGCAGAAATAGAGAGCTATTTTTTCCAGTCAAAGCTAGGCAGAATCAGCCAAAGTAGGCAGAATCATTTCTCCTGTCTTCTCCCCTCTCTCTCTCCTGGGTCTTGGTGCAGATCTGAACTAACTTTTGAAAAGTTTTCAAAAATAACCTCAGGATGACGTGTGAAGTTTAGAACAGAGTTCATCCCACAAAAGCCGCAATTATGCCCTTGCCTCATGGCATCTGATGCAAGGACGCAAGTCATGGCATCGGCATGACGGGGTAAGGATCCCACCACCATTGCCACCACCACCGCCACAGCAGATGCTCTATCTATCAATCATATCACAACGTTCCATTTATTAGAAATCATTGCGTCACCCCCTCCGCTCCCACCTCCCACAGCCCTTGAGTTCCCAAAAATGTTTTTACTCTTACCAGCTAAATGTTGCACCGTCCTGACTTGGAACCATAAACCACCTGACCTTGCACCAAAAGGGGAATATTTTGTGATCCATTAGAATCAAAGATTAGTGTGACTCGTAGAGCAGCTGCAGAGAAAAGTTGCCTTAGCCTTTGACCCGTGAGTGGTGCATTTTGTGACATGATTGTTGAAAAGAAATGGTGGCATTCCAGTTTGTTGCTAGCATTTTGCGATGGGGTTTCTAAAACCATCCTTTATATGTCCTTTGGTAATAAATTATTCCAAATAAGGAAAGCAATTGGAAGCACGTGCATTTCCAATGAAACAAAGGCTTGGATCAAGTATTTTTTTCTTCGTGTTCTTCGCAAGCCAAGAATTGCTCTTAGAACCACGGATGGCGGAAGATTCCATCCATTCAGCAAACATATCAATGGTAAGTTGTGCGTGCAGAAATAATGGTATTCCTGTGATGGATATAATGCAAAATACATGCTCTGGCATATTTAATAGGGTGGAAAGGCAGGCAGGACCAATAAAATAATAAAGTGAGGTTTTTTTTAAACAATGACCTGAACTTTTGAACATTCAAAATTCATAGTTTGTTGAATCCTGAAACCTTCTTTTTTGTCTTTAAGTTGGAGAAAATATCTACATGCTGCCCTTGTTAAAGCTGGGTTTGTAAGCTAGAACCTTTTTTTCCTGATGGAGAGCATCTTTTGGTATAGTAGAAGGCTTTTCACAGACTCGTGCAACAAAAATAAAGCTTTCTCACCTGGACCAATTGATCGCATCATCCAAATCTCTTTTCTACTAAGACAAACAACATGTTTTGAAGCTCCGTGATTAAACATCTTAGCCCTTCCTTCAGCATCTTTTTGGTTCTCTGTGTTCTGACCGAGGCTTCCCAGGAGCATGAAGCAAACACCTGGTCCCGACAAAAACCCCTTTTATTAATTTACTGCGAATTCTGCTCATTCACATCCAGCAAAGTCTTTCCAGGGAGAACTTACAGTCACAGACCTTCGCTGGCTTGGAGAGCTTCCAGGCTGATATCTGCAAAACTTGGCAAGGAGCCTCGGAGAGTCACGAGCCAATGAAGCGAACTAATGGTCTCCTGCAAACTCCACTCCCCTTTCGCTCCGCTTTTATTTCCTCTGGGAGGGGCCATTCATCGTCTGGCCTTACTCCCAAATCGACCCCTGTTCTTTAGCTGTTCCCTTCATCTGGCCACTGCATGCACACACTGGGAACAGGCTCCAGCTGTTCATCTGCCTCACTGATGTCTGACTCTGAAGGCAGCTGATAACTGGCATACAGCCTGGCCCCCTCTCTGCTTCCGATGTAGAGCACTTGTCAGAACCTTCCCCAGACTCCAGGACTGGCCCATGTTCCTCCCCAACCTTCTCACTGTCTGAATCTGCTGCCACCTTTGCTGGCCTCTGGCAGGCCACAATATTCTGCAGGTAACTTCTGTCTGAGAATGGTGTGTGGATTATAATCCACAATGCTCCTTAGACTCTTCTAACATTTACCTTTTTCATTAGGTGTTCCTTTCAATCCCAGAGAGCTATCCCATAAATTAGAAATGACCAGTTTACAGTGCATAGTTTCTAACCCAGGGGTGGGCAAACTTTGCAACTTTAAGTCTGAAGGACTTCAGCTCCCAGAATTCTCCAGCCAGCTTTGCTGGCTGGAGAATTCTGGGAGCTGAAGTCCTTCAGACTTAAAGTTGCAAAGTTTGCCCACCCCTGTAATCTAACCAGAGATTTGCTGCTCTCCTACATAAATAGCAGAATATCAGCTTTGGATCAGGGTTTTTTTTTTTTTTACTTTGAAGTTCCAAATCTTCAAACTTTTCTTGATGAGGTAGTTTGTCAGCCGTCTTCTCCAACATTCATTATTGGGGCATCAATGTTTAAAATGTAGCTAATTTGGCTCTTAGATTACAATCAGAATATGTTCCCTGGTGGTCTCAGCAGCCCCCACCTCCTTTAAAAAAAAAAAAGAGCAGGAGGGAAGATTTTCCTTTTAGCTCATTTCCACCGCCTGCTCCACCCTTCTGAAATACATTTACCGCGTAGCCACCCCTGCCACCCAAACCACCTCACATTTTGAGAAACAGCCTCAGGGCATCCGTCTTTATTGGAATTGATTTTCTATAGTTGTTTATCTTTTTCCCCAATCTGTTCATGGAAAGCACATCTGGTTCCTATTTTAATCAGTATTCCACGGGGAGCAACATCATATTTAGAGAGAGCTAGCAATGCTAAAACAATAATCCATAATGATGCAACTGCTGGTAATTCGAAACGTTTTTATCCACTGTTTTTAGAAGTGTGCTAATGGTATAGGGCAGGCTAACTGATTTCACAGAGAGCCTTATTAACAGATATGTGGATACTCTGACATAAGCGAATGATTAGGCAAGCCATGGATTTCTGCTCTTATTGTAAGCATAAGTGGTACCAAATCCCATTGGTTGGCTGTGGATTCAAGTATTTCAGAATTCTCTTTCTTTCTTTCTTTCTTTCTTTCTTTCTTTCTTTCTTTCTTTCTTTCTTTCTTTCTCTCTCTCTCTCTCTCTCTTTCTTTCTTTTTTTCTTTCCCTCTCCCTCCCTCCCTCCTTTCCTTCCTTCCTTCCTTCCTTTCTCTCTCTCTCTCTCTCTCTCTTTCTTTCTTTCTTTCTTTCTTTCTTCTCTTTCTCCCTCCTTCCCTCTCTTTCTTTCTTTCTCTCTTTCTCTCTCTCTCTCTTTCTTTTTTCTCTTTCCCTCTCTCTTTCTTTCTTTCTCTCTCTCTCTTTCTCTTTCTTTTTTTGTCTCCCTCCCACTTTCTTTCTTTCTTTCTTTCTTTCTTTCTTTCTTTCTTTCTTTCTTTCTTTCTTTCTTTCTTTCTTTCATAAAGCTTATAAGGTATAAAGGAGTGTGCCTCATTAAACTTACATTACTCAGGAGACTTCTGTGCAAACACAGGTGAGATTGCACTGCAAAGGAAATCATTTATACGGGTTGAAGGTCATTGCCTTGTTGGGACTGTACCAATTTGGCAAGTAACTTTCGCCTCTTACTGATTTTGATTTTATTTTATTTTTACAAAGAGATCACAAATAGCTGAATAATTTTCCGTGATGATGCTCATTCCACTTAGTAAAGGTATATGCCTTTCTAATTGTCCAAATAAAATGTTTTGGATGGGTCCGGTCTCTTAATAATAGCTTATAAAATAGTAGTTTATGAATAGTAGTTTATAGATTGAGCCAGTGTACAATGCAGTGCTTGGCCAGTTAAGCAGTGCGGGATTAAGCAATCTCATCTCCTTATACAGTATGGTGGCGAGGTGGGTAGAAGGCAGTTCTGCATGGCCAATTCTGCCTACAGCCTGGAGTTCAATCCTGACCAGCTCAAAGTGGACTCAGCCTTCCCTCCTTCTGACATCCAATGAGGAGCCAGATTGTTGGGGGCAAGAGACTGCTTTATAGAGGGCTGTAAAGCACTGTGAAGCGGTATATAAGTCTAAGCGCAATGGCTATCATTGACAAGCAGAATTGTGCAGCAAGAAATGATACCAGTAGAAGAGAATATTTGTAGCTCAAGGGTTGAATTGTGGGGTCCTTGGTGCTCTGGTTGTTTTGTTTTTGTTTTTTGAAACATTTCATTACCAAACTAGGTAACATCATCAGTGCATTGATGACGTTTTCCAGTTTGGCAATGAAAGGCCTGCAGGAAAACAACCAAGTCCAGAGAGCACCAAGAACCCCACCAGAAATGATCACAGAACTAGGTACATTAGGCCCAGCAGCGACAGCATAAGGTTACACCTGAAGTTAAGTGTTTAAGGTAAGAAGAGCTAAACTTTCCCCATTCTTACTGACCTCTCCCATCACTCTCATAGGAAGCCTTGCTTTTTCCCAACTCGTCTCCTTTTGGGATAAGAGCTTGGCGTTGGAGGAAAGATTGAGGACAGATTTCTCTAATAACAACCAGGATGATTCATGATGAGTCTAAGGAATGAGTTTCTCTGAGCTGGGATTAATAGGATTTACTTGGAAAAAGGATTAGAATAACAACAGGGGAGGAAAAGATCCTACAGAATGCTTTTACTTTCATATCAGAAATCTACATCTAGGGAATTCACAGCAGTTGAAGTCTTGTTTTCTGCCTTGTGCTCTTTCGATGCCAGAGAGAGAGGGGATGCTCTCTTTGGAGAAGGACGCCTGCATATCGTTTTGGAAATACCAGTATCAGCCATCAGCAGGGAGGAAAAATGAATTCACCAACCCCATAATCTAAAGAGAAGTTGTATTGATCACCCACGTTGTCTGTTGTGGCCTGCCAGCAGCTAGCGGAGCTGGCAGCAGATTCGGACAGTGAGGAGGAGGTTGGGGAGGAACCTGGGCCAGTCCTGGAGTCTGGGGAAGGCTCTGAGGAGGGCTCTGTGTGGGAGGCAGAGAGGGAGCCAGAGCCAGTTATCAGCTGCCTTCAGAGTCAGACATCAGTGGGGCAGAGGAACAGCTGGAGCCTGTTCAGAGTTGCCAGACGAAGGGAACAGCTGAAGAACAGGGGTCGACTTGGGAGTAAGGCCACAGGTGGATGATGAATGGCCCCTCCCAGAGGACGTAAAAGAGGAGCGAAAGGAGAGTGGAGTTTGCAGGAGACCATTAGTTCGCATCATTGGTTTGTGACTCTCCGAGACTCCTTGCCAAGTTTTGCAGATCTCGGCCTGGCAGATAAGGTCTGTGATTGTAAATCCACCCTTGAAAGACTTTGCTGGATGTGAGTGAGCAGAATTCACAGTCAATTAATAAAAGGGTTTTTTGTCGGGACCAGGAGTTTGCTTCATGCTCTCGGGAAGCCTCGGTCAGAACGTTGTCCTGGTAGTATATGGCAAGAACGGCATTTCAGTGTTAGGGCCACCTGTGCCAGCCTGGCTCCTGGGCATGTCATCGTTTTCCCAGGCCAGACCATTATCCCTGGCACTCTACCCCTGCAATAGGATAATAATACCACTTTTCTTTTTAAGAACCTGACCCTCCACTTTGTGAGTAGTCTTCTAACTGGCTCACCTGCATGCAAATCCACAACGCTTCAACAAATCGGTCTGTTACACCAGGGGTCTCCAACCTTTGCAACTTTAAGTCTGAAGGACTTCAGCTCCCAGAATTCTCCAGTCAGCAAAGCTGGCTGGAGAAGTCTGGGAGCGGAAGTCCTTCAGACTTAAAGTTGCAAAGGTTGGAGACCCCTGTGTTACACGATATCTCTCGTTTGGTCTGTTGTAAACCCATCTCCCTGTCTGGCTAAAGAAACCCAGACCTTTCTCTCCCTTTAGTTATCGTGACATGGTGGGGCTGCTTTCTTTGCTGCTTTAAAATACGCCCCACCCTCCGTGCTATCTCCAGATTAGGTTTCGGCAGTGTCCCAATAATTTAGTGAGACCCTGGTGGTTTTGGTTTTTTTTGCAGAGCCCTTTTAAAGACCTCGGGGGATTTATTGGGCAAAATTTATTGAGGGAGCTCAGATTACAGAGCGGAGGTCTTAAACTCGCGTGATACTATCCACAAAGGGACTACCACTCTACACATGATTATTATTTTTTTAAAGGAATGAAGCACAATAAAAATCAATTCTGTGTCGTTGCATACAGAAGTTGGAAAGTAGCTCTTTGGTTTGGGAAAAAAAAATTGTTCATGGTTAGTTTACCGGACTGCTTTACAATAATGTTTGTGCTATTCTCCCCTCCCCATAAAAATCTTCAAGCCTTTGCTATTTTCAAGAAACGATAACAGATTCATTACAAAGCCTTGTTACAACACTTTCATCTAAGAGGCTTTGCCTGTTCCCGTAGCCACAGATTTCTGGTCTTGGTCACTGTTAATAGTTTTACTCTCAAATCAAAACTAGACAGCAGACTGTATGCTACTCCTAATACGGTAGAGCATAGGTAAACAGATGGCATCTGACAGTGGGCTGAACGACCCTTGGGGGGAGGCTAACTATTTGTTAGAATAAGCGTTCTGCAAAATTCACATTAAAAATAAGAAAAGCAAGTTTCCAATGTCAGCGTTTTGAAGATGACGTTTTCTCCTTCCTTTCCTTCATGTTGAAAAGTTGACAAACCTTCAGACTTTTCATTTGCATCCTGAAATGATGCAGACTTCTATCATTTGCTTTGGATCATATACAGTATGTTATCTTCGAAAGATAAAGGTTCCCCTCACACTTATGTGCTAGTCGTTCCTGACTCTAGGGGGCGGTGTTCATCTCCGTTTCAAAGCCGAAGAGCCAGCGCTGTCCGAAGATGTCTCCGTGGTCATGTGGCCGGCATGATTAAATGCCAAAGGCGCACGGAACGCTGTTCCCTTCCCACCAAAGGTGGTTCCTATTTTTCTACTTGCATTTTTTACATGCTTCCGAACTGCTAGGTTGGCAGAAGCTGGGACAAGTCACGGGACCTCACTCCATTACACAGCGCAAAGGATTCGAACCACCAAACTGACGACCTTTCTGATTGACAAGCTCAGCGTCTTAGCCACCGAGCCTCCACATACCTAGACATGTTATCTTAGCATACTATATAAATGACAATGTTCCCTTAGCTCGGATTCAGTTCATGGATCTTAATGCCTCAGTGGCCAAGGCAACCCATGTAAACAACACTACTAAGAGACTAAGATGGTGTCTTTTTTTAAAAGAGGAGAGATGGACACAGATGCCTTAATGCTTCAACTCCAGATTTTTCTAGCATGAGCTCTGGGATCAAAAAATACTTTCTGTTGCTATTCAGAGCCTTGGCTCCAGCAGGTTTTATTTATGGCATTATGTCATTAAGTTGGGGTAGTTAGATAGTCACGTGTATTGCATCTACACTGACAGCCACTACCAAAATGTAATTCAGAAGTTTAAATAATTCCCCTGTTGCCGAAAGAGGGCTCATTTCATGGCTTAAGAAAAGAAAAAAAAAAACCTGTGGAATCCGAGAGATTTATTTATTTTTAATCCACCAAGATTGTTGCTCAGTTGCTTTGGACTCAAGCCCATACCTTCTGCGTGGATCAGAACCTCAAGTCAGATGCTCGTCGGCTGAGCTGTGTTACAGAATTGTTTTTCCCCCCTGAATGCAGATGCCTCTTTTCCATCTTCCTGAAACCCTGAAGGCCTTTGCTATGTTGCTGGGAAGCATCCAGTTTAGTGCTTTTTTTTTTATGGAAAGAGCAACAAACATCAACAAAATCCAGTTTGCTCAGAGAGTAGACTGGCCATTTGGAAATTTCACTTTAACATAAACAAGCCACCCTTGTGATCAATTGATTATGGGAACACTTTAAACCAGAGGTCTTCAAAAGTGGGCAACTTTAAGACTTGTGGACTTCATGTCTCAGAATTCTGGCTGGAGAATTCTGGAAGTTGAAGTCCGCCAGTCTTAAAGTTGCCCACTTTGGGGATCCTTGCTTTAAACCTTTGACTGGAAAGATTGACTTAACTAAGAGGTAGCTTTTTTCCGTGCTGAGTCCAGTCAATAAAATATAGGCGCTGTCATCATTTGCGGTAATGTTACATTTAAACAATGTTCTAGGAATTAGTAGAATGGTCAGGATTTCACGAATCAGTAAATTAGCTTTTAGATGAATCGTGTCAATATCTGGGGGGAGAGAGAGAGAGAATCTGTGACAGGAGAATGGCCAAATTGGCAGCTCTTTAGGTTTATGCCAAAAGGGAGTGGTTCTGAATTCCCAGAATTCCCCAGCCAGCTATGCTGTCTGGGGAACTCTGGGGGTTGAAGTCCACCAGTCTTAAAAGAGCCGACTTTGCAGACCCCTGCTCTAAGTTATTGCCATCCACATTTTAGTTTTTATTCTCCCAACCATTGCTTCCCAATACAATACAATACAATACAATACAATACAATACAATACAATACAATACAATACAATACAATACAATACAATACAATACAATACAATACAATACAATACAATACAATACAATACAACAGCAGAGTTGGAAGGGACCTTGTAGGTCTTCTAGTCCAACCCCCTGCGTAGGCAGGAACCTTATACCATTTCAGACAAATGGCTATCTAACATCTTCTTAAAGACTTCCAGGGTTGGGGCATTCACAACTTCTGGAGGCAAGCTGTTCCAGAGGTTAATTGTTCTAACTGTCAGGAAATTTATCCTCAGTTCTAAGTTGCTTCTCTCCTTGATTAGTTTCCACCCATTGCTTCTTGTCCTGCAAGACTCGCATCTTTCAATGTTTTCATTGGTTTATTTATATTACTTCCCACGTGGCTCTCAATCTAACCCATTTAAAAATATTTCAACCCTAATAGCTTAAAAATACTGCACACAGTAAATGTTATTGCATTTAAAGATAGAGCAGTATCAGCAGCACTGAAGCTAATATCAGCAATTGTCGAAGGGATGGTTGAGTTGGTTGTATGAACACATTTTGTCCTTTGTCTCATATGTATTGAGGCCTTTGAACTTTGGTGCTGGAGAAGACTCCTGCGAGTCCTTTGGACTGCAAGGCCATCCAACCGGTCAGTCCTAGAGGAGATCAACCCTGACTGCTTTTTAGAAGGCCAGATCCTGAAGAGGAAACTTTGGCCACCTAATGAGAAGGAAGGACTCCCTGGAGAAGAGTCTCATGCTGGGGAAGATGGAGGGCAAAAGAAGAAGGGGATGGCAGAGAATGAGGTGGCTGGATGGAGTCACCAAAGCAGCCGGTGTGAGCTTAAATGGACTCCAGAGGATGGTAGAGGACAGGAAGGCCTTAAGGAATGTTATCCATGGGTCGGACACGACTTCGCAACTAACAACAACAACTCACACATATAACAAAAAGCTCACTTCATTGGGTGAAAATGCCTGATTATGAGAAACCATAATCCCTGCCCTGTCAAAGATGCATCCATCGTTACATTAACATTTAGCATTAGGGATTTATAAATGTAAATGGCCAAGACCTGGTGGCAGGCTTATAACCTCAGGGGAAAGATGACTATGGAAGAGGCTGAATACCTAGCTAAATGAACCCATCTTCACAAAGATGGATCTGTCTCCACTAGACAGAGGGGTAAAAGAAATAGATGAGAAAAGGCATTTTCATATACCCAGACCAAGAGCATAGTTTCTATCTTCCTGTCAGATTGCTTGTTGGGCAAAAGCCATTTCAGATAATCAAGGGAGAATAGATCGGGTGGTGGATGGAGCTTTCCTTGAAAGTAAGAAAGCTTGCCCACTAAGGTGTAGCTGTAAACACTTTAATGCAGGGGTCCCCAACCTTTGCAACTTTAAGTCTGAAGGACTTCAGCTCTCAGAATGCTCCAGCCAGCAAAGCTGGCTGGAGAATTCTGGGAGCTGAAGTCCTTCAGACTTAAAGTTGCAAAGGTTGGGGACCCCTGCAGTAATGGATATGTTGCTGTGGCATGATCAGTATGTAAGTCAAGCTGGGGCTGTTGATCAGCCTGGTTAACAGGGGGCTCAGGAGGCTTAGGATATGTAGAGCAGGAGGCAATGCAATGCTGCAAGAAGAGATCATCCAAGGGCATGTATAGTTCACCATGTAATACCAGCTGCAGGAATAATTGCACCGTCTATCAGACCAGCAGGCTGACTTGCAAGTTCCTTGACTGAGGAAAAAGAAATGCTACCAACTAAGTCTTATTTGTGTGAAAGAGATGGCAACTCCCTGAGTGTCTTGATTGTTGTGTGTTGTCTGTACCAGCTAGGCGAGTTGTTATGGAAAAGACATATACCTGTCCCAGAGACAGACAGTGAGATTGCTGATATATATAAAAAAAGCAGCTGTGGTACTGTCTGAGGCGATTTGAGCTGTGTGGTCCAAACCAAAATTGGGCGATTTAGAATGCCATTCTTGGACACTCCCAAGTATTGGATGTGGCCCTTCCATCCAACTTGTAAACCATTGGAAGGGAACCAGCTTGCGCTTCTCTTTCTCTTTGTGTTAATCATGCCCATTTCCGGTGGTAAAGATAAAGGTTTCCCCTATCCCAGGGGTCAGCAACCCCTGGCTCTGGAGCCGCATGTGGCTCTTTCATCCCTCTGCTGTGGCTCCCTGTCGCGGGTCGGCTCCACAATTGATAGGATTTTTAGTTAAGGCAAGTACAGGAAAAAGGATGTCGCGCTAGGAGAACCGGACTTCCGGTCAGCTCCAGGATTAAATGAGGGGGCTTCCGGATAGGACCTCTGTGGCTCTTTTGAGTGTTTAAGGTTGCTGACCCCTGCCCTATCTAGTCATTCCTGACTCTAGGGGGCAGTGCTCATCTCTCTTTCTTAGCTGAGGGAGCCAGTATTTTCTGAAGACTCTACTCATAGTCCTATGGCCCGCATGACTCTTCCCCGAGGCGCACTGAGCACTGTTGCTTTCCCACTGAGTGGAATCTGTTTATCTATTCACTTTTGCATGCTTTGAAACTGCTAGGTGTGGAGGAGTTAAGGCAAAGAACCGAGCCGCCATGCTCCTACTGGTAGTATCTTTGAGTAGAAAAAGAAGAGCCACAGTCAGCTCAGTAAAAGCGCTTCCTCCACTACATGGAATCCCTGGCCTCAGAGGTAGCATCGCAGCTCTACATTTTGAGATGGTTTTGAGAGGCATCAAACCCGAAGAAGAATTGCAAAGTCACGCAAGTAGGACAATGGAAGCGGTCTCTATTTCCTAAATAGTGATAACTCATGGAGTAGATCTGGCTATAAACTTGATTGCATGTTCCATGACGCAGAAGAGCTTAATCTAATGATAGAAATGACTTGGCTCCTCAGCAATTGAAAATAGTCCCTACGAAGGGCAGTGTCTGGAAATTTTCTTCCTCCTTTTTTATGCAGTTTAAGTCACTGTGCGAGTGTGGTGTATACACACACACACACACACAATACACTGCCCCTTCTGAATGCTGTCTAGAATTGTTGGTTGCTATATAAGCTATTTTGGCATAAGGAAGACTAGGAATTCAATTCTTACCCACATTCATCGTTTTTATTCTGAATTTTTATGTACTAAAAAGCAACTGTGCATATTTTACGTAATTAAAAACAGTAGAGAATTCTGCAATTTTAACCTGATTTATGTCTTCTCTCGGCTCTTGGGAAGAAGCTGTCTTCCACTCAGGAGGGGGAGGAATTGGAAGCCTTTGAAAGAATTGAAATAAAATCCGAATGCAAGCTGCTCCTTTCTAAGGGCATCTAGATCAGGCTATCCTGGTTAGGGGCTCTTCCCGGGAGTTGAAGTCCGACAAATCTGAAGGGCCCTGGAATAGACAGATGGGTTTTGGAAGGTAGAGCTGGCTGGTGGTGTCACAAAACAATAAAATAGCGTGGCATCTAAGGCTTCTCCTGTTGTTTCTCCCAACGGTATAAGAGGGCCAAGCAAAGAGGAGGCCATGTGGGTGTCTCCCTCCATTAATTAGCATTAGTCCTAAGAGCCAAATACATAGGGAGTTGCCTGAGAAGAAGACATTCCTCCCAAAGAGAGGAAAGAGAGCATTAAATAATGGGCCACTGCTGTGTTGGCCAAAGGCCCACTACCCTCTGTGACTCCTGCCAAGGTTGGGTTAGGCTGTGCTATTGCAAGGCATCCATATTGAACATTGAATCAAAGTATCCATGAAAAAAACCTATTATGAAGGGGAGTCCTGATGTGGGGTGGTATTCGCTTAACTTTCCTTACCGGTTTGCAAATGTGAGCGTGCGCATCCATGCATGCACTTGGCCTTCCGTGCATGTGCTTTGATCGCGCATACAGCTTGCACACAGCTTGAAAATGTGCCTAAATAGGATGGCATAGAGCCGGAACTGTGAACCAGAAATGAACCGGCTGAATGCTACCTCTGGTCCTGATGATACAGCATCAGTAGACTGATGCTACTGATAAGTTATATAAGTTGCTCTGAGTATTTTTTTTTAAGTGCTTTCATCTTCATGATTTTCCCCACTCTAGCTGGACATGTATAGTTTAAATAGCAAGACTGTTTTCTTTGCAGAACTGAATCTTAAAGCCTCCAAGGTGCCCAGATCATTTTCAACTATTTGCATTTGCATTTATTAGTTTGTCAAACATGTACAAGATAGCGGGTATAACTATAAACATGGATATAAACAAAAGGAATGAATACAAATAAATGGGGACAGTAGGCATACCCCCTTTACGGACCTCTTAGGAATGGGGTGAGGTCCACGGTAGACAGTTTAAGGTTGAAGCTGTGGGGGTTTGAGGTTGTAACCACGGAGTCGGGGAGAGCATTCCAGGCATTGACCCCTCTGTGGCTGAAGTCGTAGTTTCTGCAATCGAGTTTGGAGCAGTTGACCTTGAGTTTGGATCAATTGTTTGCCCGTGTATTATTGAGGTTGAAGCCAAAGAAGTCGTTGACAGGTAGGATGTTGTAGCAGACAATTTTGTGTACTGTGCTTAGATCGTACCGCAGGCAGCACAGTTCAAGATTGTCCAAGCCTGGTGGTCCAAGCCTGGTGGCCTTAGGGCAGGGGTCTGCAAAGTTGGCTCTTTTAAGACGGGTGGACTTCAACTCCCAGAATTCCCCAGCCAGCATACCACCCGTTTTAAAAGAGCCAACTTTGCAGACCCCTGGCCTAGGGAATTCATTGTGAGTAGAGCACTCTTCTCGTGAAAAACAGAGGAGAGTTTCAGTTAATAACATCCAAGAAGCTCTGTCAGATCAGGAGGAGGGAAAACAGGAGGATGAGTGATCTGAACCAGTAGCAGATGTTAGGGGGAATGTGCTGATCCAGTTATTACCTAGCATTGAAAGTACTGGAAAAATGTTCGGGATGCCAGCAGAGACACACAGTCCTTCTGGGTGGCCTTCCCATCATTTTGTGTTGGCTGTCATTTTGCAGAAGGCATTCTGGGTCATCATGACACTTGAGAAGACGTGTGTGTGAGTGTGTGTGTGTGTGTGTGTGTGTGTAGGAAGACACTCAATTGCTTTCTCACAAGTTTTCTCTTAAGATAAAGATGGGTGTGTACCCAGCGCCAATCCAATTCAGCTTTTCTGAATTTTATGATGCGGTAGCTGGTATGCTACGCGGACCGTCATTGTTCTGATCTATGTGTGCTGTTGTGCCTTATACAGAAGATATATTTTGAGGACTGCAATCCCAGATTTTTTTAAATTTAAATTTATGTTTATTCTCCACCCAAAATGTAGAATTTAGAATAACAGAGTTGGAAGGGACTTTAGAGGTCTTCTAGTCCAACCCCCTGCTTAGGCAGGAAACCCTACATCCCTTCAGTTAAATGGATATCCAACATCTTCTTAAAACGTCCAGTGTTGGAGCATTCACAACTTCTGGAGGCAAGTTGTCCCACTGATTAATTGTTTTTTAACTGTCAGGAAATTTCTTTTTAGTTCTAATTTGCTTCTCTCCTTGATTATACAATAAATAATACCAGAGTTGGAAGGGACCTTGGAGGTCTTTTAGTCCAACCCCCTGCCTAGGCAGGAAACCTTATGCCGTTTTAGACAAATGGCTATCCACAACTTCTTAAAGACTTCCAGTGTTGGGGCATTCACAACTTCTGGAGGCAAAGCTGTTCTACTGATTAATTGTTCTTACTGTCAGGAAATTCCTCCTCAGTTCTAAGTTGCTTCTCTCCTTGATTAGTTTAAACCCATCGCTTCTTGTCCTGCCCTCAGGTGCTTTGGAGAGTAGCTTGACTCCCTCTCCTTTTGTTGCAGCCCCTGAGATATTGAAACACTATTATCATGTCACTCTTTGTCCTTCTTTTCTTTAAGTAAACATGTGCTTTAACTACAGTTTTCACAATCCAGCAATTACTGCAATTGTCCCAAGGATGCTGTGTCCTCTAAATCAATAGGGCTACAATTTCCTTTCTGCCTAACTAGTAAAGCCAGGATCGTCTCCTCCAGTACAGCATGAACATATCCTTGGGTGTCTTTTTTTTTTGTAGAACGATGCCTTATAGACCCATAATTGGCATATTCCTATGTGTAAGTTTATAATTGCACCAATACAGGTTTCCCTTATACCCCCCTCCCCGGGACACTGCAACTGTCACAAATATGAATCGCCAAGCACCTGCATTTTGATCACGTGACCATGGGAATGCTGCAATGGTCATAAGTGTGAAAAAATGGTGATAAGGTTTTTTTTTTCAGCGCCAACATAACTTTGCAAAGGCATTAAACGAACAATTGTAAGTTTAAGATTATCTGCAATGAGTTTTCATGATACCTCTAATCAATAGAATGGAATGGAAGGGAAGGGAATGGAATGGAAAGGAACGGAACGGAACGGAACGGAACGGAATGGAACGGAACAGAACAGAACAGAATTGAATTCTTTATTGATCAAGTGTGATTGGACACACAAGGAATTTGTCTTTGGTGCATGAGCTCTCAGTGTACATAAAGAAAAATAAAATAGAATACATTCGTCAAGAATCAAAAGATACAATTAATGATAGTCATAGGTTACTAATAAGCAATCAAATTATATTAGGAAACAAATAAAACACTATAAATGTTAAAGCTGCAAACAGCATGGTTATAGAGAGATAGATACTAGGAAAGAAGAGAAGAAGAATAGTAATACAGTCTTAGTAAATTATTTGACTGTGTTGTGGGAATTAGTGGTTTAGCAGAGTGATGGCATTCGGGGGGAAACTGTCCTTGTGTCTTGTTGTTCTGGTGTTTAGGGCGTCTTATTGAGGGTAGGAGTTGAAACAATTTATGTTCAGGATGTGAGGGATCTGTAGATATTTTCTCAGCCCTCTTTATGACTCGTGCAGTTTATAGGTCTTTGATGGAAGGCAGGTTGGTAGCCATTGTTTTTATTTCTCATTAACAGAGTTGGAAGGGACCTTGCAGGTCATCTAGTCCAACCCCCTGCCCAAGCAGGAGACCCTACATCTGCCCTCTACCTAGGATCGAACTCACAACCTCTTGCTTGCTTTTCTGCAGTTCTAATTATCCGTTGAAGTCTGGGTCTGTATTGTTGGGTTGCAGAGCCAAACCAGACATACATGTCTCCTAGGGGAGACATGATAGCAGTGTTCCGATATCTCAGAGGGTGCCACAAAGAAGAGGGAGTCAAACTATTCTCCAAAGCACCTGTGGGCAGGACAAGAAGCAATGGGTGGAAACTAATCAAGGAGAGAAGCAACTTAGAACTAAGGAGAAATTTCCTGACAGTTAGAACAATTAACCTCTGGAACAGCTTGCCTCCAGAAGTTGTGAATGCCCCAACCCTGGAAGTCTTTAAGAAGATGTTAGATAGCCATTTGTCTGAAATGGTATAGGGCTTCCTGCCCACGCAGGGGGTTGGACTAGAAGACCTACAAGGTCCCTTCCAACTCTGCTATTGTATTATTGTATTATTGTATTATTGCTTTGGACAGCATTAGCATTAGGGTCTTCTGGACGGATTCATCTTTGTTGTTCTTCAGAGCGAGGATTCTGGCTTCTTAGCCCTCCCTCCACCCATGCAAAGTAGAAATTTTTGGATTTTTGCAAAGCTTCCATGCAGCCTCAGAGGACGGGTAGGGTGGGGTGGGGAGTGGGGGATATGATGGGTACAGAGGCCTCTCAAGACAAGCAGCCTTAGAAATCATTACAGCTTGGCAGAACTACTGTGCGTGAACCAGCTGCAGCTTTTCACATTGAGCTGGGAGTTTCGGAGCATGACATGAAAGCTACAGGCCGACCCCACCCACTTTCCCTTAAAACCCGCTTAGGTTGGAAAAGTTGTCCCGACACAATAGGGAATGTATTGTTCTCCCACAACAATTGAAGGCCCAGAGATGGCTGTCGTAGGCTGCAGAGCCATAAACTATCTTACCACCGGCCTGGAGGAAGGGAGGGGGGGCTGCCAGTTGCCGCCCCCCTCCCAGAGTCTTGTAAGGTTATAAAAAAGAAGCAGAATGTTTTAATTTAGCGAAGGAGGAGAGAGCGAGAGCTACTGCTAGAATCGAGCCTTGCATTAAAAGCATACCTTGTGTGGAAAGCCGACCTGCTCTTAGGAAATTTATTCCTGCCCCACAAGAATCATCACTGGACAAACTTCATCTGCTTTCATTTCCAAGTTTACAATGAAGCCTCAATCTCAATGCTATAAGCAAAGGCTTTGCACGGCACTGCAGCCGATCGGATTTCCACGAAGATTTATGTCACCACGATGCAAATGGTGTAAACCAGGGGTCTCCAACCTTTGCAACTTTAAGTCTGAAGGACTTCAGCTCCCAGACTTCTCCACCCAGCTTTGCAGGGGTTGGAGACCCCTGGTGTAAACCATCTGCCGTACCTTATTCTAGGATTCAGTGCCTGAACTCTTGGGTTCCTCAGTAACAGATACCCTCTGCACCCCTCCACCCCCACCCTTAGCCTACTCACACGAGTCTTCCCTTGCATCTTCACTTCTGTGCCTTGAAATCCATGGGAGCTTCCATAAAGGAGGCCGTGCAGGAAATAAACTTAATTGCAAAGTATCACTAGAACCCCACATTCCCATGACCGTGTTGCCCTGGGCAAAATCAGGGGCAAGAGTGCGACATTTGGTAGTGGGAAGATCTAGGTATCTAGACCCACAGAAGGGTCACATTGGGGTTGAAAAATTAGCTTTCTGTGAGCAGATTCCCTTTTTATAGAATAACAGAGTTGGAAAGGACCTTGAAGGTCCTCTAGTCCAACCCCCTGCTTAGGCAGGAAACCCTGTAGCATTTCAGATAAATTGTTGTCCAATCTCTTCTTAAAAACTTCCAGTGTTGGAGCATTCACAACTTCTGGTGGCAAGTTGTTCCACTGATTCATTGTCCTCACTATCAGGAAATTTCTCCTTGGTTCTAAGTTGCTTCTCTCCTTGATTAGTTTCCACCCGTTGCTTCTTGTCATGCCCTCTGGTGCTTTGGAGAACAGCTTGACTCCCTCTTCTTTGGGGCAGCCCCTGAGATATCCGATCACTGCTATCATGTCTCCCCTAGTCCTTCTTTTCATCAAACTAGACATACCCAATTACAGCAACTGTTCTTCCAATCCCTTATCCGAATAAGGATCCCTATGTGCAAATAAGCATGCACCTATAGATTTCGCACAGACACACATATGGTCATCATAATCCAGTGGTGGGTTTCAAAAACTTTTAGAACCTACTCTGTAGGTGTGGCCTATTTTGTGGGCGTGGCTTGGCAGTCATATGACAGGGTGGGAGTGGCCACCTTTTAAAATGTGGTGAAACTCATTTAACAACACTCTTGCTTAGCAACCAAATTTTTGGGCTCAATTGTGATGATAAATTCTTTCTTTCTTTCTTTCTTTCTTTCTTTCTTTCTTTCTTTCTTTCTTTCTTTCTTTCTTTCTTTCTTTCTTTCTTTCTTTCTTTCTTTCTTTCTTTCTTTCTTTCTTCCTTCCTTCCTTCCTTCCTTCCTTCCTTCCTTCCTTTCCTTTCCTTCCCGTTGGGTCACTGACAGCGGCGGGCTAGATTTACTTCCAGGTACGCCGGTGGAACCCCCTGTCACCGGTTCTCTAAATTTCACCAACCGGCTCTTGCGAGTAGGTGCGAGCCTGCAGAAACCCACCACTGTCATAATCATAGCTGTTTCAGTTGAAGCCCAGGTGCTGGGCAAGTGCACAGTTGGTTTATGACCTGAGTAACTTTTTCAAAGGGTCAGACACAGAATAGATTATTCTTCTAGTATGGCTATGAGAAAAATGAAAGTGTGTCTCGGTTGAATGCAGTTCTGGAAGCAATTGCCTTTTAAATGTGAGTTCCCTAGTCAAAATTAAATATCTGCCAAGATTATTCTAAATAAAGTGTGTCAGAGACAAAAACTTGAACAATAGCTGGAGACCTGTAGGTCCATTGTCTATGTGCCCTCATTTTTAAAGGGAATACTGACAAGAAGAGCATATATTCATCCCAGGGCTCCTGCAATTAGTTTGAAGTGCCTGTTCTATTAATATACTCTTAAGTGTGTTTTCTATAAAGCATTAAGCCTTTGAACAATAATTCATACAAGAGACAATTTTGGCTAAGATGCTCAAAAAAAGGGCAGTGATTGTCTTTCCTTTGAAGGAAACTGAAATCATCAGAATTAATTCTTGGAAACATAACACTTGCTCAGTACCGATTTCCAAGACATAACAATCTTGGAATTGGCAAGTAGTAGTCTAAATCCCTTGAACACAAAATCCAAGAATCTGTTAAAATTTCCTGGTACTTTTGAACCGGGGAATAGTGATTTCATATTTATGATTTAAGTTTAAGGGCCCTATGTAACTAAGGAAAGCGAGTAATAATGTTTGTTCTAAACGTCGTTGATTAATTTAATTTTATTATCATTAGGCGACTTTTGAATTCTCAACGCTTTTTAAAATAGGGTACAGTCAACTTTCTCGTGCAAGTCCTCTTGAAAAGGGATTGAAAAGGGATTTGCCACCTCTGCCCCTGTCTAAAAACTAATTTTTCAGTCGTGGGGATGGGAGCTTCCACGACACAAACGATTGAGGTTCTTCACCACGTCTTTAAGAAAAATCCAGATTGTCTGCATCTCTGGTTCTGTTGTGGATGAGAAGATTTCGTCTCATTGAATGAAGTAACCAAAAATAATGGGAAGAAAAAGTCAAAATTAGGTGCCTGAAAAAACCCCCACTCTTTATTTTTTTTATATTTTATACAGTGAGATTTAAGATGAAATCTGAAGAACGAATGCAAGAGCCAGCACAAGAAAAAAAAGAGGTATGTGTGAACATTATGTACGTATTCAAGACCCAAATTCCATATCCTCTCTAACCATTCTTATTTCTTTTTGCATGATTTGCAAAATAAATTTAATGAATTGTGCATATTTAGAGAGAGAGAGAGAGAGAAAAATGTCCCACCAACCTAGGCTCATTAATGAACTGTAGATCATATGGGAGAGAGAAACCAGTTCATGCAATACTGAATATTTAACAGATTTACAGAGTTGGAAGGGACCTTGTAGGTCATCTCGTCCAACCCCCTGCCCAATGAGGAGACCCTACACCCTTTCTGACATATGGCAGTTCAGTCTCTTCTTGAAAGCCTCCATTGATGAAGCTTCCACAGCTTCTGAAGGCAACTTCTGTTCCATCAGTTGATTGTTCTCACTGTCAGGAAATTTCCCCTTATTTCCAGGTTGAATCTCTCCTTGTTCAGTTTCCATCCATAGTAATTCCTACTAGAGTAATACTCTTGATCATGAAGAATTTTCCTACAAGATCCTTCTGACTGAGTTCCACCCTTTCTGACTACCACTAGACCCATTGTGAGGGCAGGAGATGAAAGAATACCCTGTAGCATAATTTTGCAGCTTGCATAGATATACAGTGGTAGCTCGGTTCACGAACGCTTCTGTTCACGAACAACTCGGTTCACGAACAGAAAAGTTCATCAAAATATGCTCCGGTTCACGAACTCCGCTTCGGTTCACGAACAGGAGCCGCGGCCATTTTAATGCTATTTCCTGGCTGTCACATGGTTGTGACTTCCTGTAGGAAGATCGTGGAGAGAAGGAGACACAGAAAAAAGTACACTGTGAGTACTTTCAATGACTTTTTTTGATTTTTGTTAGTGTTAAGCAAGGTTAGTGTTCTCTCTTTATACATTACTATACTATACTATACTAATGTGTATTGTAATTTGTTTCATATGTTTTGTGCTTCAAAAACCAAAAAAAAGATCAGAACAGATTAACCGGATTTACATTAAACCCTATGGGAAACTGTGCCTCGGTTCACGACCAATTCGGTTCGCGACCAGAGTCAGTTCACGAATTAAGTTCGTGAACCGAGGTACCACTGTATTTATTTCCTTTACCATGAAAAGCCAAATATGAATCTCGACCCATCTGCCCACCACGAATGGCTCAAAGATTCTACCTCTGTAATATCTATAAAAGAGCCAGTTTGGTATAGTGGCGAAGGCATCAGGTTAAAGACCAGGAGACTGGGAGTTCTAGACCTGCCTTAGGCACAAAGCCAACTGGGTGACCCAGGGCAGTCTAGGAAGGAAGGGAGTAGAATAAAATATTACAAACAGCAATAAACTTTTATTCGAAGTGTAGGTTATATTTCGCACAGCAGTCAAAGTCAGTCTTTTAGCCCCTAATGCAAAATGAGGGGAGCAAGAGAAAGACTGAGCTTGCAGTTGCTCGAGAGCCAGAAATTGAGGGAGGGGAGATTAGATAATTGAAAACAACCTTGGGGACTGAATGCTTAACCTTTCCTTCTGCACTATTTTCTCAATCAGGATCTCTCCCCACCCCCTCTCAACCCCCCTCCCCACCTCTTAACAGCCCAGCTGGAAGAAAGATTAAACTGTGCTCTATTATAATAAAGGCTCTTTCCCTCTTCTTTATAGTCCCATTACGTTGGAGATGGTCCAGACTTTCAGCATTCGCTTTTCAACCTTGGTGGTCAAAGTCCATTGGTCGCCTATTATTTTCGGATGCATGGAATCCCGAATACTTTAGCAAACTCCCGGGGTTACAGGATCAATCATAGCGAAATCTGCACAGTACCATATCCTTTCATTTTTTTTAAAGCGAGACGTTTATTACTTGAGATAGCTTTACACTTTCTGAAACCTGCAGTAAAATAATCTGTGTCCATTAACACACACACACACACACACACAGACGCACACCGATGTGGTGGGTGAAAGGATGGGAAAGACAGAAGTGAAATCTGGTTTTCTTTTTCGTGGCAGGTCAAACTAAGAAACTTGGACTCTGTTTTTGGAACTTTTTTTTTTTTTTTTAATTCTCTCTGCGCTCAGTTCTTTTCCAAATTGGATTTGGAGGAAAAGGGCTAAAGAAATACACAGAGGAGAGTTGCTACATACATCTTCTCTGAATTATGGTTTGCTTTTGCAATTAAAAGACACATATAACATGTATGTTTTATTTTATACATATACAGGACAGATATATATATAACAAGAGCCTGTTTGGTCTAGTGCAGTGATGGCAGAACTTTTTCTCATTGTGTGCCAAAAGTGCACACACACCCATAATGCAATGCAATGTGTGTGTGACCCCCCCTCTACACACCCGGTCCTTGCGCATGCATGCACAACCTCCCCATGCATGCGCACACGTCTCCACATGCGCCCCCAGCGCATGCACATCAGAGACCAGAAAACTAGCTGGCCAGCAGCACGCATGTATGCATGCGTCGTGGAGCTCAGCTGGGGCGATGGCTTGTGTGCTTGTAGAGAGTGCCACCTGTGCCATAGGTTTGCCATCACGTGTCTAGTAGTTAAGGCACCACACTTGAAACTGGTAAAGACCATGCATTCAAGTCCAACCTTAGCCATGAAAGCCAGCTGGGGGACTCTGGCCAATCACTAGGAGACTGTGAGTTCTATTCCCGCCTTAGGAATCAAATCCAATTGGGTGACTTTGGCCAATCACCAATAACTTGAGTTCTAGTCCCACCTAGCCACTAAAGCTAGCTGGGTGACCTTGGACCAGTCATCCTCTCTCATCCCGACTCACTTCACAGAATGGGTGTTGTGGAGAAAATAGCAGGAGGAAGTTGTGTTGGATACGTTTGCCGTCTTGAGTTTCTTGTAAAAAAATAACAAAGGTGGGATGTAAATAAGTTCAAAAATCTAAATTGAAGCCATGTCATAATGACTACATACACTCATCACACTAATTCACAGCCTGCTCAACCATTGTTTACTCAATAAGCCATAAAAGCAGAGAACAGTAAGCCAAAAGTGAACAAGATCACTGCATGGACTTAGTCACTGAGTAAAATCTTGGCCCACGCCTCGAAGCTAGATAATTTAACAACAATTGGATGCTAGGGTAGAATATGACTGCGAAAGCCAGCTTGAGCATTTCAAAATCTGTGGATCAGAATAATTTTCTGATTTAGTTCTAGGTTCCAGACAACCCACCATCTGATCCTTGGATCAGTCTCAGGAGGAGAAACAATACGCATGACAGACATCCAAAGGAATGGTCTTTAATCTGCAGCCATGTGCACAGGACCTATCAGATGCCAGGTTTCCATGACAGATCGCAGATTCTTTAGGGGATGAGTCAGTCTGGAACGCATTTCCAAAAAGAAAGTCTGAAAATCATTGATACAAATCTTCTCTGGCAGGATTCCGATGCTAGGTTAGCCAGTGAGTAGAAGAAGGCTCACAAATCTATAAGAATAGTTTGTCTGTTAGGTAATAATTTGATTCCTTTCTACCTCTGAGTCAACAGCCCAATGCTATGAACATGCTACTTTGGAATTTAAACTTGGAAATGAGCTGTTATAACCTAGTTGACTTGGGGGACAACTATGTCTTAACCAGTGGTGAGATTCAAAATTATTTACTACCGGTTCTGTGGGTGTGGCATGGCTTGATGGGCATGGCAGGGGAAGGATACTGCAAAATCCCCATTTCCTCCCAATCAGCTGTGACTCAGGAGGCAGAGAATAGATGGGGGCAGGGCCAGCCAGAGGTGGTATTTACAGGTTCTCTGAACTACTCAAAATTTCTGCTATCGGTTCTCCAGAACTGGTCAGAACCTGCTGAATACCACCTTTGGTCTTAACTATAAAACCATACACTTTGCCGTATTCGGATGACTTTAAAACGAAATGTCTAATCGTTATGTTGGCTTCCTCTGTGAAACTGAAAAATGAGGAAATGTGGATAACTTGAAGTCATTTTCTTTTGTCCTACATACATAATCATTTCCAGAATGATCTAGTCCCAGTTAAAAAAAACAAACACAAGTTCATTGGCCCATGCACTTCACGGGAAAAGTCTTATCACTCCGTTCTCTTTGATATGAAATTGATTCCAAGCGATGGGATAATCTTTCAGTGAAATACATAACCCAACACCAAAAAAAACAACCCCTTTTTTAGATCGAGGGCTACACTTAGTTTTCTGAGAGGCACGTTGGAGACATGGTCCTCTAAAAGGGTGGCGCTAGAACAGAAAACAAATAGGATTTAAATTAAATGAAATTAAATTAAGAGGATTACTCAAGCATTCAAGAATGCTTGCTTTATATTACATTAAATATTATAGTTTAGCAAGAATGTTTTGGAGGTCTCCAAAGTTCATATCCACGTGTTCAGTTTCCTCATCCTTTTCAGAACATTTAATTCTGGTTCAAGTCTTTATTATAGCCCTAAGGCCAGCAATTAGAAATAATAAAACAATTAACAGTGGAGGTATATAAAAATAAAGAAAATTAATAAGATATTTTTCAGACTCAAGGAGGGAGATACAGACAGGACATATATAGAAGCAGAAAATGTCTCTGAACGTTGGTCATTCAGGAAAAGGATCAAGTAAAGTCACAATCTCTGTCAAGAATTCTTTTTCAAAATAAGATAAATATAAGTTTTCCAGGATTTGCTGTAGAAACAACAAGGAAGGAAAATGTGCCTCAAGGAACGCCATAATGAAGCCGTTCCCCACAAAGACCTATGTACTGGGCAGTTGTTTCTTATTTCTTCTCCATTATTTATTGCCCTATTTTTTTTTAAAAAAAGCTTTCATTCTTAGCATTTAAAAATGTTTCTAGTACTTATTTTTATATAAAGGAATCCCTGCAGATTTTACTCTGCTAATTGTTGCTGACTTTGGGTGTGTGTGTGTGTGTGTGCTCATCTCTGTTCCAAGACCATTGAACCAGTGCCATCTGCGGTCATGTGGTCAGTATGTTACATTCCTACCAAAGTGGTACCTATTTATCTATTTGCATTGGCATGCTTTCAAAGTGCTCAGTTGGCTGGAGCTGAAGTTAGTGCCAATTGTCTCCTGCAAACTCCATTCCCCTTTCATTCCTCTTTTATTTCCTCTGGGAGGGGCCATTCATCGTCTACCTCTAGCCTTATTCCCAAGTCGACCCCTGTTCTTTAGCTGTTCCCTTTGTCTGGCAATTCTGTGCATGCGCACGCTGGGAAGAGGCTCCAGCTGTTCGTCTGCCTCACTGATGTCTGCCTCGGAAACCAGCTGGTAACTGGCATACGGCTCTGGCCCCCTCTCTGCCTCCGACACAGAGCCCTCCTCCGAGCCTTCCCCAGACTCCAGGATGGCCCATGTTCCTCCCCAACTTTCTCACTGTCCGAATCTGCTGACAGCTTCGCCACAACAGAGGGTTTAAAAATGTCAAGATGGCATCTGGAGCCACGTGATCAAAGCCCTGTCCTTCTTTCACAAGTTTACAAGAAAGTTGGAACTTAGCTCATAATGACTGTCTTGACATTTTTATTTTTTTTAAATGCCCCCACAGACACCCTTGTAAAAGTTATCCTGTGATCAAACCCAGGGATGTTGTTTTTTTTCAGTGCTCTACATCTCCTCAATCTCAATTAGACACTTTTTTTTATGAGTATATCTGGAACAACAAGTACTCTTCTCCAACCCCTTTTGGCTTACAATTGTGTGCTTTGCTTTGCTTGCATTTTAATGATGGTCAAAAGGCATTTTTGAGCGTTTCTTTCGGTGAGATTTCAGTTAGCTTCCCTTCTTTTTCCTCCCAAATTCTAGAGACTAGCAAAAAGTAAAGAGGAAAGCCTTAACAGGGTGTCGTGACACAAGCATATACTTATCCTCCTGTCTCAGCTGATCAGGATAAGAGCCAGTGGTCTGGTGGCAGTTACAGCTGCCTCACATGTAATACTTCCCTGGTTCGAATCCCAGTAAGGGTATGGCTAGCTGATGAGACCTAAATAGCTCGAAATAGATCTATCCTAGTCTCCCTGATTTATTTATTGATCAGCTCAAAAACCTAACATAACATGCGCGCACACACACATACATATATACATATATCTATAATTGTTCCACAACACCCTGTTAGGGCCCCAATTAAGGGAGGAGACATACTGTTTCCTTTTCTGCCTTTCGGCTCATCACCAGAGACCATCTAGACAGAAAGCCATGAGTTCCATTGTGTGATATTTTTTTAATATGTGTGTTAGTTTTATGAGCTGATCAATAAATACATCTGATTTATTTATTGATCAGCTCATAAAACTAACACATATACATATATACATATATACACACACGCACCGTTCCTTTCAGGAGGACTTGTGTTCTGAAACGTTTCTCTCTTCCATCCCAACTTACTGCCAAAACTTTCTGGCTGAATTAAGTTGAACTACATTTTTCAGAACAGAACAACTAAAGTTACACATGTCTCCACATTTTTTCTTCTTCTTCAACTCTTCAGTCTGCCAGTAGCCCTTTTCGTATGACAATATCCCCGTCAAAAAAAACCCCACTTCTAATTGATGCTGGCTTTTAAAAGCAAACTTACCCCAAGTATTTACAACGTGCGCATACATACAGACACATGGCTTCAGAAAAAGTTTTATTACTCCAAGGAAAATGTTATTCTTTCCCTACGGCAGGGATGTCCAAACTTGGGAACTTTAAGACTTGTGGACTTCAACTCCCAGAATTCCCCAGCCAGCATAGCTAGCACCACCTAGCACCACCTGTGCTAGGTGGTGCATCCACAGGGGAGTTACAGAAATTGTGATAGTGGTTTTGCTGGCTGGGGAATTCTGGGAGTTGAAGTCCACAAGTCTTAAAGTTCCCAAGTGTGGACATCCCTGCCCTACGGCAATGCGGTTAGGTTAGGCCATGGGGAAGAGGAAGGAAGAGAAAGAAGTAGACTGGATGGGGTTTGGAACTGGTCTATGCCTCGCTGTTTCTTGTAGCCCACTGTTTCTTGTAGAGCTTTGAGATAGAATGGAGGCCAGTTGTAGCCAACCTGTTGTGGCCTGCCAGTGGCCAGCTGGCAGCAGATTCGGACAGTTCGAACTTCGCCGGCCTTGATTTTGTGTCAGTCCTTTACATTTTGGGATAAGCTGCAGCGTGGCGTTCAGGACCATTGAACAGGCTACCTTTCTGCAATGCTTAGCTGATGCAGGAGAACGGTACACCCCTCAGTGATATTTCTGGTGACGTGTATTATTTCCTCCTTTTCAAAAGTCTTTAGAAGTCTCTGTTGGAGTCACCTGAAGGAGAGGCCAATAGTTTGACTTTCAGGGCATTCAGACAGTGGAAGATCCACTATGGCCCCTCAATCAACTCAGCTTTGGTAGAAGTTAGAAAATGGCTGCCACTTCCTGCTGTTGTCCTGAGAGGGGAGCACTAGTAGATTATTTGGAGCTATCCAAGGTACCATTTTTTTAACTGCCCTCTTCACCAAAGAACCTGAACCGAGTTAGCTGGCCATATCTATTGCTCTCCAGCAACAGCCAAGGTCTTGACCTTCCCAGCAAAAGGCAGGCCGTCCTGAAATGGGAAAATAATTACCGTATTTTTCGGAGTATAAGACGCACCCTTTTCCCTCAAAAAAGAGGCTGAAAATCTGGGTGGGTCTTATACACTGAATACAGCATTTTGTTTTGCCTCCCGAAACCGCACCCCTTCACCAAAATGGCCGTGCATAGCTTTTAGGAGGCTTTCAGAGTGCTCCTGGGGTCTGGGGAGGGCAGACATGAGTGAAAAACGGGCTCATAAAGGGAAAACCATGCAGAGTTTGGGCTTCAATGACGCCCATCATTCATTGGCACCAAAGGAGATTCTAAAGAGCTAGAATCATTGAGGAATTAAGATATGAATGAACAAACTAGGATTCCATACTGAGAAGGAGATGGCCTTGGTCAGAAGTCAGGTCAAACTGCAAATTAGAGTGCAATCAATTTCTGGGCGGAGTTCCATTCCTGGGGAGGCTCAATTTGTAGATTTAAAAAAAGTTTAACTTATTCCTGAATAAGAAATATGAGAATAACTTCAGTTGTAAGCCACCCAGTGTCACTTTTCAGAGTTAGGTGGCGGCATATAAGGGTTGTCTCCGGGCAGGAATGTGACCAGTGGGCCGATGTGCTGCTTCGTGAGGAAGAAGAAGAATTTGGTCCGAGTGTCCATCATTTACAGTAGATTCCTAAAATGTTGCATGTGGAAATGCCCTTTGGAACCTACTGTTTGGGGTTTTTTATTTGTCCCTTTAATGAACCAACAGAACGTAAAAGAAAAACACTGCCGTTAAAATAAATAAATAAATAAATAAATAATGCAGGGTGCAGAAACAAAAAAAGCATATTTTTAAATTGTAGGAAGTCAATTCTTCCCCCTAAAACAAAAAAGATACTCTTTGTGAGCTCTTAAGAACTATTTTAAAGATCTTAAAATATTTGTTGTCCAGCATGACATTTGTACAGAAAAAGGTAATCTATTAGGAAAAAAGACGTTGTTAATATAGTTAATAAATTGCACTTCTAATAAATGTATCCTCCATTGTAGATTTTTCCTCCAAAGCTTTTTGCTACTACGTTGATGGGTTGAGTCAGAAGACTTCCTCACAGTTTTACAATGCCATGATTCCATGAAAGATACATTCTAGTAGTAACTGCAGCTAATGCAAAACTTGGATGCCCAAATTATCTTCCGGCACATGGTACCGACCACATTCAGTGGGCCTGAATCATCCCCATTAACCTTCAATTTTTTTTCTTGAAACCTACATTATTTGTCTTAGTGCTGCAGAAATCTCAAGAGAGGAACTGGTGTTACTCTTAGATACTCACTCTTACAGAAGAAAAAGGGAAGGAAACAGAAATGAACGAGTGATTGTCCTCGGTTCCCCCCAGGATGCTTCTCCTCTTTGAAAAAAGGAGTTAGTCCTCTGTTCTGACTCCCCCTTCCTCCGACTAACACAAGACTGGCTGCCTGCCACTGACTCTCTTGGCTGCTTGCCTGAATGACTCTGAACAGATACGAAGCTTCCTAACTCGACTAGACACGAACCTGAAACTCAACACGAATAAACACGAACCTAGAAATCCAACGTTGTTCTCTGCAAGGACTTTCTTAGCAAAGACTTCCTTTTAAACCCTCTTGGGAGGGGCCAGTCATTAGGCAGCTGGGACTAATTCACATCCTTCGAGTTCGCTTCTGATGCAATTGAACCCTCCTTTTTTCAGCCCTTCTCAACCTAGCATCAGGGACAAACTGGCCTTGATCCTCCCCACTACTCCAAGACCCAGGTGCCTCCTGATGACCAGCCGGGCTCTCTGCTCTCTCAAGGTCGCCCTCCTCCTCCAGAGCAGACTCATAGGACTTCTCACTAGAGGAGTCCATCAGCAGCTCATCCGGAGCCGGCTGGGCCACAAGATCCTCTTACAATTGTTTTATTTAGTGAGCATTCCAAGTTACAACAGCACTGAAAAAGGGGACTTATGACCGTCTCTCACATGGTTGCGGCATCCCCATGGTCAAATGATCAAAATTCAGACCCTCGGCAAATGGCCCATATGACGGTTGCAGTGTCCCAAGGTCATGGGACCCTCTTTGCGACCTCCTGATGAGCAAGGGAAGCCAGATTTATTTATTTATTTAATTTGTATACCGCTCTCTCTCCCGATTTGGGACTCAGGGCGGTGCACAGGGATGATAAAAAAGATAAAATACATATAAATACAATCAGTTGAATAAATTTAAAATTAAATTAAATAAGTTTAACCCGTGCTAAAATAATTTAAGACCTTATTAAAACAATGGTAAAAACAAACTATGCAGATTCACGTAACAACCGTATAAATTGTTTAACAGATGGAGTGATTCGCTTTGTAGCAAGAAAGGGTGTAAAATGGGGCAAAACTCACTTAACGAAACGTCTTGTTTAGCAATGGAAATGCTGGACTCAATTAGGGTCATAATTCAAAGACTACCCAGTACAAGGGTTTGGCCTTCAAATCAGTGCACCGTTAGTCTGGCAAATCTGTTCATCTTAGAATGTCTCCTGGACTTGGTGCAAAAGATACAATTGTCCTTCATGAGTGTGTGTGTGTGTGTGTGTGTGTGTGTGTGTGTGTGTTACAGCATATCTCTGGAATGCCTGGGTCGCTGAAATGAAAAGGACTGAATTATATCTATAGTGTCAAGTCACAGTACTTTTGAGAATGATAGTGTGCATTTTGGATTCAAGTTCTGTTAAGATACAGCCTGTTGCGCCTTAAAATGGCTTCTACTGTACAGCACAGTGGAGTTGCCATGGTAACAGCTTTGCAGTACTCCACAAGGGAGCTCCCTCTGGCAAGGGGGATTTGTTCCAGGCAACACCGGGTTAGCAACTAGTATCAGATAGAAAAGGCGCGTGTACATCAGTTGTTCCAGGTCATTGATCATTTGCAAGAGATGAAAATAGTGGCTTCCGGTTCCGGCTCCTGCGGCGACGGGCGAGCCTAGCGCTCGCTCGCCGCTTTGTTTCTTCTTCTGCCCCCCAACGGGGGCGAGACTCCTCTGTTTGAGGGTCTCCCGTAGGGCCGGCTCGTCGGGGGGCGTGCCCCCCACGGCGGTGGAGGAAGCGGCTCCCGGCGCGGCTCAGGTGAGGGAGAACATGCTAGCGGGGGGTTTTCCCTTCGCCCAGGGAAGACGGCGCCATTTACAATTATGAGGAGGGCTGATCGGCTCAGTCAGAAGGACTCCCGAGGCTTCAGCTGCGAGGAGAGAGTGAGTCTTTAAAAAACTTTTTTTTCCTGCTGCCAGCCAGACTGAACGGACTGGGAGGGGGGTGTTTATTTTTAAAAAACCCCCCTCGGATTTAAGCGGCACGTTAAAATGGCTTCTCTGCAAAGGGAAAGCGGAAACTTTCACTCCGGACGGTCTCTAACAAGGGAAAGTGGAATGTGACTTTTTGCAACATTGTTTCTAGGTCTGGCTGAGTTTAAAAAAATTCTTTTTTTGCTACTTTCTCCCTCTGGCTGAGATGGGCGGTGGAAGTGGCTTCTCTGTGTCCCTGCCTGATTATTTCAACTAAGGAAAATTTCCAGCGTCTCTTTGAAAGCAGGACTCTCTCTGGATTTTTGGAAAAAAAAAATTTTTCTTGATGGATTTGTGATTTCTTCTTTGGAATACCTTCGTTATTACTATTTGTTGATTTGGGAAATTGTGTCTCTTTTGGTTTCTGAATTGTTTGCAACTTCACGGCCCTGAACTGAACTGAGCTCCTGATCTGCCCTACCAGCCCCACCCGGAAAACGCCATCTTGGTGGCAGTGATTCTAACTTTTAACCATGGCACAAGAAGCAGCACTTGTAAATTTGGAACAAAGGATGGCTTCTCTTGAAACCTCTATGCAGACTTTGATAGCAGAAATAAAGGCCCAGAGGGCTGAAAATAGTACTTTCAAAAAGGAACTATTGGATACCCGGAAGCAAGTGTTGGAGAATACACAGAAGAATGAAGAATTGGAGGGGGGTCTGGAGGGGGCTAAGGGAGAGATTAAAAATATTTCTAATGAGGTGGGGGAAATAAATGGGCGTGTGTCTAGGATGGATATGGAAAGAATGACATATTTTTTGAGATTTCAGAATGTTCTTGAGGATTCTGGTGAATGCCTACCTGATCTTATGAGTACAATTTTAGCAGATTATTTACAAAAACCTAAGGATGAGATCAGGGGGGACATTGACCTAGCCTATAGAATTAACTCTGCATATGCCAGGATGAATGAAGTGCCTAGAGAGATACATGTGAAATTTGTTAGAAGGTCAACCAGAGAGGAAATCCTGAAAGCGCAGAGAGAGAAACCTTTAACTCATCATCGAGAAACGGTCACTATCTTGAAGCAGATCCCTAGAAAAATTAGAGACTCAAGAAGGAAATTTTCCTTCTTGTCTAAAACCTTGTTTGATCACGGGATTTGGTTCAAGTGGATGACACCTGAAGGGATGCTGGTGTTCTGGGAAGGAGGAAGAGTGAGGATTAAAACAGTTGCTGAGGCGGAAGCCTTTCTTAAAAAACATTCCTCTGCCCTGGGGGAAGATCCAGGGGGGACGGAGGGGGCCACGGCTCCGCCTGCGGGGGGCCAGGGAGGAGAAAAAGAAGATACAATAGCCAAAAGACTTAGATCAAAAAAAATAACTTTGCCTTGATTTTTTCCTGAACAATTTTGCATAATATTTCTATCCGGACTTTTTGTAAATGTCTGACAGCATGGAAGGGAGAATTTAGGTAAATGTACTTGCTTTCAACTTGTAGTGGTATGGAAAATGTTTTCTATGTTAACTTTTTTAATGTGTATTTTGAGGTCTCGGAAGGTCCGATGACTCTGACGTGAATGCTCTCAAAATTTCTTTGTAACCATTACCTTACCCTGTTAAAAAATGTAAAACCAATAAAACTTTTTCAATATAAAAAAAAAAGAAAATAGTACAAGTTTTCCCTTGACCCTTGACATCAGCACACCCCTTTCTCCAACTTATATGGATGTCATTCAAAACAGTAAACAGACTTCGAAGAAACTACAGGATCATTTTGCTGAGTACGTATTTGACCTGGTGATTTCCAGTCGAGGCCACAGGACAAATTTAGTAGATTCACGCTATCTCGATTAAGCACTGCCTTACCAGGAGTTTCTACTCAGTTGTCTGTTCCCCCCTCCCTTTCCTAAGCTAATGTGTACACATTGTGATACTGCAGCTCCTCTGGGACTTGCAAAAAAACCAGGCAGGATGCGTTTCAAATCACATCAATTCAGTGTGTTACGGCCATATGCTTTTCCGCATTAGCTGCGGTAAAAAAAATTTAAAAGGGGAAAAAATGAACGAAATCTAGATCAAGTGACCTGTGCACGTTGCATTCTGGAGGAACAGTAAACTTGAACAAAAAAACTTCCAGGTAACTTTGATCACCCTTGGCAACTGACCTTCATTTTTGAATAATGTCTAACAGATGTCTAATGCAATACCCAGAGCCGACTTGTCCTCCAGGGAAAGCTGTTAATGTCACTCTTTCTGGCTTCCCCTGGAAGAAATGAGTTGCAGAATAACCATCTTCCAAATTTTGCACGATGATGCCTTTTGTATCATTGCTCCTCTAAAAGGGAACTCCGTGGGGGGGGGGGGGAAATCAGTATTATTAAAAACAAAACAAAAACAAGTTTGTTCCTCTCTACATTTCCAGTATATCACATGATGATTTTTCTTTTCTAGTTTTGAACACAAGTGTTATGCAGAACTAGTGTTGTTACAAGAAAAGAGAGAAAAAGCTAACAGGAAGTTCAGAAGGTTCGTTTTTCAAACTATTTTTTTTAAAAATAAATATTCAGATTCCTTTAAAAGGGAAAATCCTTTGGGGGGGAAAAAGCCATCCTGTCCTTCAAAACGTATGACATCTGGTGGTTATTTATCAACTAAAGTTAGTCATTTAAAAAAAAAAAAGCAAAGATGCTGAAGAGGAAAACTTAGGATAACTTAAGATACCTTTAGAAATATACTGAAAACCTCTCCAAAGGGAGAACTTGAGAATTTCACATTCTTTCCTTCTTCGTAATCCCCAATACATTTAAACTTTTCCAAGGACCATTTATTTAGACCAGGCCTTCTCAAAGTGTGGTCTGGGGCAACAGTCACCAACTGGTGGTCCGTGGAACACTGGTGGTCAGCGAGAAAATTGTGGTGGTCCGCAGAAAAATTATTTGCATTTTTTAAATTGCACTAAAAACTATCTTTTTAAAAAAAAAATCATATTAGTGGTCGGTGGGATTTAAAATTATGAAGTTGGTGGTCCCTGAGGTCCTAAAGGTTGGTGACCCTGGTCTGGGGACCTCTGGGGATCCCCAAGCCCTTTTTAGGGCATCTGCAAACTCAAACATATATATATATATTTTAGTTTGACTTTCTAGAAGAGTACACAGCAATAGACACCAACCACAGAAAATCAAAGCTCTGGGGTCCTCAGTCCTTTTTAAGAACATAAAGCCATCCTGAATCCAAAATGTTTGAGAACCGCTGGTTTAGACTATTGTTCTATGCAAATAATTTCTCTGCCAGAGCACTTCAGATGGTTTGGGATTTAAAACAAAGGCTAAACATTTATTTATATGTTTATGATTAACTAACTAAGATTACAGTTTCATGGTTCCTGGGATCAACATCAGGGTCAAGAACCATACCAGTCTCAAGTCTTTTCACAGGCCGAGAGACCACGAGTGGCATGGCCACATAAGAGATTTTGGGGGACAGGAGGAGCTATCGTCAGCTGCCCCAGCTGGGCCATGGGCAAATCTTTGTGCGCCAACTTCTCTAAGCCAGGGATTCTCAACCTCACCGACGTTAAGAAGTGTGAAATTCAACTCCCAGGATTTTAGCTGTTCAAGTTTCAGACATCTTAAAGTTGCCAAGAGAGTTGAAAACAACGCTGCCTTAACTCATTCCTTTTTTCCAAAAATGTAATATTTGTTTTTACAAAAAATGGATATAATCCTAAGGAATGCTTTACTTTGGATGATGGTGAATCCGTTTTCTGTCCCCCCTCCCCACCACCACGTTAAACATTGTTTATGAGCAAAAGACTACTTTAATTTGATATTAAGCCTTCAAAGAAATACTGTGTATAAAGACAGGCGTGTATCTGGGGCACGACGAAAAAAGCCATGTGTTTGCAACCCTTTGCCCAGCCTACTAGAAATGAAATGAAATGTCACTTTGACTTGTCCACATTGGGACAAATGGGGTATAAGCTGCACAAGGGCAGGAGTTAAAAAAAAAAAAGTGAGAGAGTTTCTTGTAACTTGCTGTGCTCTGTATTTTTTATTTTTTTTGCCTAGGTTGCTAGAAACCATCACCCCGAAACCTACTGAAAAAAGGATAAAAATAGAACAGTTTCTCCTCCAAATGGTAATTCAGTTTTTTTTTTTTTAATGTCACTATCTTCTGTGGTTAAATTCCCTTTGCCACCTACTTAGGAAATAGAGAATGTGCTGGAGTTCCTACGTGGCTTTTATTCACGTTACCCTGGGTAAAAATAAACCCATTTCTTTTTGTATAACGTTAATTGTATATTCAAGTCGGTTTGGGTCCTTATTCAATAACAGATCACGGAATGAAGTTGAAGAGAAGTCTCTGTTTATCTTGTAGAAAGTAAAACCCACTGGGGTGGGGGGTGGCGCTCTCAAAAGCCTTGATCCACTTATGAAGGATACAGCACTGTTGTTTGACATACGGTTGTCATAGGACTCAAGGAGATTAAGTAGGGTGGAAAATAGCTTCTTCCTTGGGTTCAAAACCTGTTGGTTTCCTTGGGTTCAAGAAAATGTTGCAGCGAAACCTTTTGCTTCTTCTCACTCCAGGATCTAGCTGGATTTTATTCCCCTGTTTAAGAAAAACTTAACATCTGAAGATGGGACATTGGGTACTGAGTTAGAATGTTGGGTGTGTTCCCTTGTGTTGAAGCTTCCCCGCAACTTCTGAATAACAGACATTGGAAGGGAGCTTGGGGGTCTTCTAGTCCAGGGGTCTCCAACCTTTGCAACTTTAAGTCTGAAGGAGCTGAAGTCCTTCAGACTTAAAGTTGCAAAGGTTGGAGACCCCCGGGTTACAGCATCCCAACATGCGAAAATCCCACCCGAATGTCATTCGTGGTGTTTCTTTTGAATAGGCAAATGCCAAGATACAACGCCATGGCTCTTGTGGATCAGAATCGGGAGCCAAAGACGCCTGACATCAAGATACGTGCTGTGAATGCTGATGTGATTCCCCCCCCCCCCCTTCCATCAAAATTAAGCTTGTTCGACTTTTGGTATGAAGTAGGCTCTGACTTTCGAATCAATAAAGAATGAGACATTGGCCCCCTCTCCCTTTTAATTCCAATTTGGTTCGTTTCCAGAAATTTTAACCGATACATTTTGGCAAATCGTGTTTTATATTGTAAAGTCCAGACAGAAATCAACATTTTGGATGATTATGTTGGAAAGCATATTTTAAGAAAGAAAGAAAGAATACATTAGAAAGATTAATAGCGCTTTTGAGCGAGAGAGAGAGAGAAGAAAGAAAGTTTGGAAACCCATCGTAATAACAGCTATTGCTATTGTTCGTTTATAATGTAATAAAAAACAGCAAAATGAATTGTTTACTGTGGCGTACAAAAACTCCACCGAAAATGTGGCGTCCTTCAGGCTTCAAGGACAATTACAGCTCCTGCGCCCGGATTGGTGGCAAAGAGGCTGTTTTCCTCCAGGGCTAACCTTTGGCCATCGTTTCTGTAATAAGCCGCCTTCACATTCGCTAGGAATCTTTCCAGTTTGTCCACAGGAACTATGGACACAGTGCAGCCGCCCCATCCTGCCCCAGTCAGGCGTGAGCCAACTGCTCCGAACTGCCTAGGAGAACAAAATAATAATAATAAATAAAGCAGATTCCGAAAGTCATAAATCAAAGGGAGGACGTGTCGTGCATGCAGGGAGCCTACTGGCAAATGCTGGACAGAAGCGGGCTAAGTTTCTTCGAGTTTCTTCGAACAAGGCAGCCACGATAGGCAGCTAAACATGAGGTGGCTGGAAGGTTGCAACCCAGCTCTGAACAGCTGACGCCTTTAAACTGCCTGGTGTAATCTAATCTGAACTGTGAACTTCATCGTTTTAAGGTCATCTGTGTCCGCCAGTCTTGATGTCTATATCAGGGGTCCCCAACCCCCGGGCTGCGGACCGGTGCTGGTCCATGACTTGATAGAAACTGGGCCGCAGGGCCGGAGAGAAGGAGGGGGAAGCCCCCTGGGCAGAGCGTGCGCTGGGGGCGGGAGAGCGCAGGCGCGGCTGCTTGCGTCATTGGGGGCCCTAGAGGGGCGAATGAGGTGACTCATCCCCCGCCACATGCGAATGCTCCGCCTGTTCCCCCTCCCCCCCTCCCCCTCTGCGCCAGTCGGTCCGCAGAATTTTCTTTAAAATGAAGCCGGTCCCTGGTGCAAAAAAGGTTGGGGACCCCTGGTCTATATAATACCCACCAAGCCTCTTAAGACTAGTGAACAGAGAACCAAATAGCAGGATAACATTCTACCTACGCCCTGAAGTGGTTTCCTATAGGCATGTTCATGAGAACTATTGTAGACAGTCCAGATTAGATTCGTCCTTAACTCTAATCTGTCATCCCTCTTCTGATATTTTTATGTACCTGCCTGTCAACTCAGAATTGTGCTTTGTTGTTTTTTTAAAATTTCCTCCCTGATGGGAATGGGGACAGTGGCTGTTGATATCAGGGGTGAGATTTGTGGGTTCTCCACACTGGGAAGATTCTTTGCTAGAGGTTCTCCTGAACCTGTGCGAACCCGCAGCAGCCCACCCCTGGGACCCTACCCCATCTAGGCATAACATCTAGATACACAAATACAATACAATACAACAGCAGAGTTGGAAGGGACCTTGTAGGTCTTCTAGTCCAACCCCCTGCGTGGGCAGGAACCTTATACCATTTCAGACAAATGGCTATCTAACATCTTCTTAAAGACTTCCAGGGTTGGGGCATTCACAACTTCTGGAGGCAAGCTGTTCCAGAGGTTAATTGTTCTAACTGTCAGGAAATTTCTCCTCAGTTCTAAGTTGCTTCTCTCCTTGATGAGTTTCCACCCATTGCTTCTTGTCCTGCCCCCAGGTGCCTTGGAGAATAGTTTGGCTCCCTCTTCTTTGTGGCACCCTCTGAGATATCGGAACACTGCTAATGTTTCTTCGTATCTTCAAAGGCGATCAGAAAGCTTCTAAGAACTGATCATCCGAGATATGTAAGCAATGCACCTGCGCACTCTTTTCAAAAAGTTCTTCCAGCCCAAAGACAGCAATTGGCGATGATTATAGAACCCAAAAACAACATCATTCCTGCATGAAATCGCTGCCCGTTATTGTTACTATATTAGGTAAGTTTTATTCCTGGATCAGAAGCAGACAATAAATAGCTAAGAGAGGAGGGGAGCCTTCAATTATCAGTGAAGCATGCCAGAATAAAGTATGTTTTAAAAAAAAAAAACCAAAAACCAAACAGCCACTGTGTAAGTTCAGAATTAAACGAAGAAGAAGGCGTTGGTTGGATGCCTTGTAATTCCTGTCATAAATCTCCTCAGCCAGGTTTCAGTGGCAAGCTCAGAAGAAGAAAAATCTGAGGCATTTTAGGCATACGTTGAATTTTGTCTGTCATGGTTTTCCTTATAAAGGCCAAAACTGAAATCACTCCTCCTCCTCCTCCTCCTCCTCCTCCTCCTCCTCCTCCTCCTCCTCCTCCTCCTCCTCCTCCAATGCCTTATTTTCATCTCAGTATTTCACTTAATTGCTGCATTGCTTCATTTGTTCACTTTATTGTGGAGCTAACCTAAAAATTGCAAATCATTTCAGAATTTCCCCTCCACAAAGGACCCACATTGGGGGGGGGGGGGGGCTTCCTGTATGGAACGGGGGAAAACAGGAATCGCCAGTCAAGCCAACTGGGAGGCTCCTGTATCTGAAAAGCACAGAAGGGAATCAAGAGAGGCATCTTGAGATGGGAAAACCAAAACTTCTTCTCTCTTCCCTGGGGATTATGGAGGGAAGGTGGGGAAGGTAGGAAGAGAGAGGTCTGAACAAAAAGCGAAGCCTGGGGGAAACCTAGCTTCCTTGCAATGCTCCTCTAACAATTCCAGTTCTTGGTCGGATGCCTCTGATCTCCATAGAAGCTCCTTAGATATTGGGCAAGACAGGGGGAAAAAGGCAGGTAATGGTAGTGGCAATTGTTATTTTCAAAACTCTTTGTAGTTCTCTCTAGAGACTTGGGCTACCTTGTGAAAGCACCTGTGAAAAAATCCATCCATCCATCCATCCATCCATCCATCCATCCATCCATCCATCTATCTATCTATCTATCTCTATAATCTATATCTATTATCCATCCATCCATTTATCTATCATCCTACCTAACTACCATCCATCCATCCATCCATCCATCCATCCATCCATCCATCCATCCATCCATCCATCCATCCATCCATCCATCCATCCAATCTTGTATGCCACTCATCTTGCTGAAGGTGATTCTATACAGCTTACAGATACATTTTTTCAAGCACAGGAAATCAGGGGTCCAGCCAGTTCAATAACAAATTTAGTTTTGGGATATGGGACACGGTGGCTCACTGGTTAAGACGCTGAGCTTTTTGGCAGTTTGGTGGTTCGAATCCCTAGTGCCGCATAACGGGGTGAGCTCCTGTGACTTGTCCCAGCTTCTGCCAACCTAGCAGTTCGAAAGCATGTAAAAATGCAAGTAGAAAAATAGGAACCACCTTTGGTGGGAAGGTCACAGTGTTCTGTGCGCCTTTTGGTGTTTAGTCATGCTGGCCATATGACCACAATGACGTCTTCGGACAGCGCTGGCTCTTCGGCTTTGAAACGGAGATGAGCACCGCCCTTTAGAGTCAGGAACAACTAGCACATATGTGTGAGGGGAACCTTTACCTTTAAAACTGTCTATAAGAATCTGAACTATTTTAAGGGTCAGAGAAAATTGGTGGTGGGTAAGAGTTAACAGGATTCAAGATGGGCTGGACTTAGCTCTCTTGTGAGCATGAAGGGACTGGAGACTGATGACACATTTGACCTCTCCCTCAGGTTCAGCCTGGTCATCTTCTACAATTTTGCAATCATTTGGCTCAAGAACCCTAAAGCTTGTGGGTTTTATTTCTTAACAAAAGGTTTCCATTTAAATTGACTGTATGGACCCAACTGCCCCAAACCTCCAACCCACCAAAGAATACAGCATACTGTAATGGCCCAAGCTTAAGTCTTTCTCATGTTGATTCAGTGTTTGTACCACAATGGCTTGGCAAACACACTCCTCTGTGGCTTGAATGCCTAAGCTATCGCTTTTCTTGTACTGTTTGTTTGGAATTGCTGGGCCACAACCAGTGGTTGGATTCAAATAATTTAACAACCGGTCCCCTGCCCTAATGATTTCTTCCAACAACCAGTTCACCAAACTGCTCAGAAAGTTAACAACCGGTTCTCCCGAAGTGGTGCAAACCGGCTGAATCCCACCGCTGGGCACAACCTATATTCCCTTGGTGCTATGTCAGAAGAACTGCTTGGCAACTTTCTTTGAGCCCATACAAGGTCTGAAACGGGAGAGCTTGAAGCTCCATGATGCTCCAAGCTCCAACGAGGGGATGCTGAAGTGACGATCTCCCCCATCAGCTCTGCCAAGCTTGGAACTTCTGAGGGCCTCCTCCTACTTTTACAACACCTCCTAAAAAGAGGTAGTAACTGTCACTTAGCTCCTTAGCTCACCAAAACCGCCGGCATTTCCTGCCAAGCATTTACGGCATGACAGCTCCGCTCTGCAACCATGCTGAAATCATTTAGATGCTTTGAGAGGGTCTGAGTCAGCATCAACCTATTCGCGCCAACAGTTGTTATCAGCTGGACTAAACATGAGGAGACTTTGCTGTCGGAATCAGCCGGTCTGCAGATGCTGTTGGGTCTGGGGTGTTTTCGGCATGAATGGAAACTGCTCGCCAGATTTCTTCCTCTCTTTCTCTCTCTCTTTGCATTGTGGGAAACGCTGCACAGAAGACCCTGCTCACTCCTCCTGGGAGTTAGGAACGGCTTGAACAAAGGCTCTTGAAAAAGATATTGGAAGGTTAGGAGATTTATTCTTTGAATGAGTAATGAAATTGGATGGGGTTACATCTTGCATATATGTAGGCATATATGTATAGGTAAACGTGTGTGCACACGCACACACACACACACACACCTACACACATATATAAGTGTATGAAGGGGTGGCATTCACTTACTTACACACACAGGCAACATCCGTGCAACATCCGCTTTGGCTAAAAAAGTTACTAAAGGGAATGCCATAGAGCTGGAGCGGGTGGGTGGGGCCAGCCACAATTTCCGCTACTGGTTCAGGTGAACTGGTCCAAACATGCAGAATACCACTTCTGAGTGTACCTGTGTGTGCGTGCGCGCGCACACACACACATAGAGAGAGAGGGGGGGAGACCAATATAGAGTTATATAGAGACATGTCTATATGTCTATATGAGTGTGTTATATATAGCTTCATAGTCCTCTCTAAGTGATTTACAGAGTCAGCCTATTGGCCCCCCCAACAAGTTGGGTCCTCATTTTTCCAACCATGGAAGGATGAAAGGCTGAGTCAACCTTGAGCTGGTCAAGTTCAAACTCCTGGCAGTCAGCAGAATTAGACTGCAATGCTGCGTTCTATAACCACTGCGCCACCACGGCTCTTCAGAGACATAAAAATAAAAGAATCCAGTTGGGACATCAAATGCAATCAATGGATAAGCAGTTCCTACCACTTTGGCTCAGTTCGGCCGAACGGGTAGCGGTTTGGCGGTCTGGGTCACTGGAACTGGCAGCAACCCATGCCTGCCATGCCCCTGAACTGGTTCTCCGGGCGGCGCCATAGGCGCCCCCATCTCGTTTTTCAGTTTCTGTCTGCCAGAAACCCACCCTGGACATCCTGCTTGATGGATGAACAATCTATTCCTAATGATTTAATTCTGACTATTTTGTGGGACCTGATACGGGTGCACTCAGCACCCAGATCCGTACTCACGATGCCTGTTAGGATATTCAGCCTCATATTGGGTTGACAATATATATAAGCCTATGTTCTTAAGGAGTTATGTAGCTTTAAGAACTGTGCTAAATTCTGATTGGCTGTGCTTCTCAGCTCTACCATAAAGGAAGCTCAGGAGCACAGTCCGTTCCCTTGTTCGACCACCGAGTCCTGTTCTTACTGTTTGCTGCTGAAGAGGTTGCTAAGAAAGCATCCGTTTGAAACTACCTGACCAAATGAATGCTTTCTTGGAGCATCCGATAATAGACACCAATACATTCTTTTCATTTTCACACATTTCCCCCCCCCCTTTCCCCCCCCCAAGGTTTTAATTTAGTTCAAGGAAAACGACTTAACAGCGGGAGGCTGTCCTGTTTTCTCTGCCATCCAACCCAGATCGCATTTACTTTTCCGTGGTTGTGCAAACTTACCGACAGATGTCCACCAGCTGATCTAGTTCAGGGCAGCTGCATTCGTACAAGTCCCTGCAGCTGGCGTGGCTCCGGTTCATTAAATCTCCCAGCAACGCAATCGCATCCTCAGGTGCTTCCACGCAGATTTTCCTGAATTCCAAAACCCTGGCAGCTTCCGCGTACACATGCTTAGCCCGCTGGTGTAACTTAAAAGTAGTCACTGCAGAAAATAAAAGGGAGGAAAAATTCAGGAAAGAATGGAAACTTGGGGTGATTTATTACCGTCAGATGTAGCCATGCAGCTTCCAAATGCCGTTTCCCCAAAAATAAGACAGGCTCTTATTTTCTTTTGATCCCCCCCCCCCCCAAATAAGCCCTTGGCCTTATTTTCAGGGAGGTCTTATTATTTTTGAGGTGCGGGAGGTGGCGAGCGTGGTCATCTCATGGCTGCTGCTGTGTTGCAATGTTTTCGAGGAAGGGCTTATTTTAGCACATGCACTCAAAACCCCGATTGGGTTTATTATCCAGGGAGGTCTTATTTTCGGGGAAACGGGTTATAAGTAAGGAAAACGAGCTTTGTTTCTCATTTGTTCACGTCAAGGTATAAAACCAAGTGCTGTAGTTTGTCACAATCCAAAGAGTGCAGAGATAGCTTCAATGCATGTGGAACTTCACCATGCGTACTGATCTGAATGCAGATCATTTATAATAATAATTTTAAAAAATCTTTATTGTCATTGTAATAAGATTGTAATAAAATCACAATGAGATTGGTTCGAGCGCTGTGCCAACATTGGCATCAGGTTTTTGCTCTCCCTAGGCTTTGGCGGCTTTCCTCAAGCTTCCAGAAGGGTGAAAACAGCCTCCCCAGGCTCCGGAGGCCCTCTGGAGGCCTTCCTGAACTTCCGGTAGGCCCGTTTTTCACACTCCCTGAGCCTCCGCACACACCCTGCACTTACCTGCATCCAAAACGGGCCGTGTGGGGAGTCCTGGGAAGGGTGGGGTGGGCAGGGCCAGCCAGGAGTGGGATTTAGGGGTTCTCCAAACAGAATCTTAGCTAGCGGTTCTCCTGAACCTCTGCAAACTCCCAGCAGCCCACCACTGCGTTAATTTGGTGTAGGGTTAGAGATAAAGTCACGTCATTCCCCTCCAAAGTGCTGCTACTATGGCTTGTTCCAACTGGTTAAAAGTGGCACATTATTGGTATAGGGTGCAGAATCATAACCCCCCTTCCCCCCCTCCCCCCTGCAAGATGGGGCTGTGGGAAGAAGAAGAGGAAGCAACAGGACTCGGGAGGATTCCAACAAGTCCTCCAAGGTGCCAAGCAGTGGTGGGTTTCTGCAGGCTCGCACCTACTCGCGAGAGCCGGTTGGTGAAATTTAGAGAACCGGTGAGAGGGGGTTCCACCGGCGTACCTGGAAGTAAATCTGGCCTGCCGCTGCCAGTGACCCAATGGGAAGGAAAGGAAAGGAAAGGAAAGGAAAGAAGGAAGGAAGGAAGGAAGGAAGGAGAGAGAGAGAGAGAGAGAGAGAGAGAGAGAGAGAGAGAAAGAAAGAAAGAAAGAAAGAAAGAAAGAAAGAAAGAAAGAAAGAAAGAAAGAAAGAAAGAAAGAATTTATCATCACAATTGAGTCCAAAATTTTGGTTGCTAAGCAAGAGCGTTGTTAAATGAGTTTCACCACATTTTAAAAGGTGGCCACTCCCACCCTGTCACATGACTGCCAAGCCACACCCACAAAATAGGCCACACCTACAGAGTAGGTTCTAAAAAATTTGAAACCCACCACTGGTGCCAAGGTATTTGGCATGTTATGAAACACGGCTCTGCTTCGCCAACAATGGACCCCCCCCATACGACAAATGCCCGAAGGCATCATTGCTTCTGGAATACGATTAAACCTCACACAAATATTGTTTATTTATTTTCCCCCCTACCAAAAAAATGCTGATCAAAATTGCTCTCTGTGGAGGGGTGGGGGTGGCACTGAACAATGGGTAGAACTTGCCCAGTTCCCAGCCTACCAAAGCCATGGAGTACTTATTTATTTATTTTTTATTTATTTAAATTTATATCCCGCCCTTCTCCACAGAGGACCCAGGGCGGCGAGTACATTTTGTCCTCCAAGCTTATGCATTCATCGCAGCTCTGCTCTCTCTCTCTCTCTCTTTTTTTTGCACGGCGTGGGTTACGGCTGAACCCTTCGTAGAGGAGAGCCGAGAAAACACAACGCTCATCCTCCCCCTCCCCACCCCCGGAGACTTCTATCTTGAGGATAGTCCCTTCTGCCCCCCAACCCTTAGTTTCAGAAATCACCTGAGGGCCTTTGGAAATAACGCCCTTTTGTTCTTGGATGTATCCAAAGTTGCGTGAGAGTTTGCCATCGCTCAAGCTCCCTTGTAAATCACCCTTGAACAGTAGTAACCCGAAAATAAATTTTAAAAAAACTCAAAAAAGACGCGTCTGGTTTCCATTTGGAGGCGAAGGCTTTGCCAAAGGCTGCGATTGATTCTAAGACCACCCTTCGGTAAGGCAAGGCTTCGCGGGCCAAATTACCTTACAGGGCTTTGTGTGTTCGCCCACGCTCACCATGATAGGCATTGGCAGTCGGAATCCTCTCTCTTCGTTCCTGCCTGCCACCCAGACCCTGAGAAGGCAAGGGCAAGCCCCTCCCCAACGTTGGGTCAGGCTGCAGGAGGCTCTACTACACCCTGCCTGTGTGGTTGCTCTAACTCAGGGGTGTCAAACGGGATTTCATTGAGGGTTGCGTTTGACCCTGGTGGGCCAGGGTGGGCGTGGCCAGCTCGATGTCAGGCGCACCTGTGGTGGCCCCAGTGCTCTGTCAGTGAAAACAGGCTCCCAAGCTCTTGATTTTGGCTATCAAGGCCTGTTCTGACCGAGGCTTCCCAAGAGCACGAAGCAAACTCCTGGTCCCGACAAAATCCCCTTGTATTAATTTGCTGTGAATTCTGCCCATTCACATCCAGCAAATTCTTTTCAAGGGAGGATTTATAGTCACAGACCAGTGGTGGGTTTCAAATTTTTTAGAACCTACTCTGTAGGTGTGGCCTATTTTGTGGGCGTGGCTTGGCAGTCATGTGACAGGGTGGGAGTGGCCACCTTTTAAAATGTGGTGAAACTCATTTAACAACGCTCTTGCTTAGCAACCAAAATTTTGGACTCAATTGTGATGATTCTTTCTTTCTGTCTTTCTTTCTTTCTTTCTTTCTTTCTTTCTTTCTTTCTTTCTTTCTTTCCTTTCTTCCTTTCCTTTCCTTTCCTTCCCGTTGGGTCACTGGCAGCGGCGGGCCAGATTTACTTCCAGGTACGCCGGTGGAACCCCCTCTCACCGGTTCTCTAAATTTCACCAACCGGCTCTCGCGAGTAGGTGCGAGCCTGCAGAAACCCACCACTGTCACAGACCTTATCTGGCTTGGAGAGCTGCCAGGCCGATATCTGCAAAACTTGGCAAGGAGTCTCGGAGAGTCACGAACCAATGAAGCGAACTGATGTTCTCCTGCAAACTCCACTCCCCTTTCGCTCCTCTTTTATTTCCTCTGGGAGGGGCCATTCACTGCCTATCTGTGGCCTTATTCTCAAGTCGACCCTTGTTCCTTAGCTGTTCCCTTTGCCTGGAAACTTTGCGAATGCGCACACTGGAAACAGGATCCAGCCATTCGTCTGCCTCACTGATGTTTGACAATGAAGACACCTGATAACTGTCAGATGCCCCTGGCCCCCTCTGTGCCTCCGACACAGAGCCCTCCTCAGAGCCTCCCCCAGACTCCAGGACTGGCCCAGGTTCCTCCCCAACCTTCTCATTGTACGAATCTGCTGCCAGCTCCACTCACCACTGGCGGGCCACATCACGACCTCCTACAACTCTCTGCCAGTGAAAACAGCCCGTTTTTCCTGGAGAAGCAATGCGGGCTGGTCCTTTGCTGTTTCCAGGGTGGCCCAGCGGGCCAGATCTAAATACCCTGTCGCCCGGATACAAATCTCCCCCGCCCCCAGGCCTTGAGTTTGACACCCCTGCTCTAACTCTCATCTAGCGTGGTCTTTTCCATTTTTCTTAGGAAATATATTTTTTTTTAAGGAAGATTTTAAAAAACCGCTAATGCAAACAGCTATAATCTAGTGTAATCTTTTCAGTGATTACATATCCAGTGAAAGAAACCAGGGTTGCCTTGTTGTTGGCTTGGAAGCGACCGCTGGCCAACTAAAGCCAAGTCAGGAATGACATCACGGTATTCAAGAGACCTGCTTCTCCTACTGGACCGTTTCCTGGAGAAAACTCAAAGCATCAACACATGATGGATGTGGGGAGTGGAGCAGCCACTGAAATCCTCCCCACTCGTAACAAAATCAAGGTGTTCACCTGCTTTTCTTAAGAGGTGGGTCGCTTGAAGCAGCAAGGTTGCAAGCAGACCTTTCCTGCACTCCTTTTATTTATGAGAAGGCCTTTGAGGAGGATCCCAAACATGCTTTTCCAAAGAGCAACTGGACACTCTTGGTTTCTGAGCTTTCTTTTTGGACTTCCTTGGTCTTGAAGAAGCTTCTTGGATGAGATGCGACATGTTTTTCAAAGGAAAAACAACCTAAGAAAGTCCAATTTGCCTTTTGGACAACCATGACCTGGATGGTTAAGAATCTCCATAGACCTTCCAGAACACCCGAAGGCCAGACAAGGAATAATGGATGGAAACTAATCAAGGAAACTAATCAAGGTCCTACATATAGGCAAGAAAAACCAAATGCACAGGTACAGTATAGGTGGTACCTTGCTCAATAGTAGCAGCTGTGAGAGGGATCTAGGAATCCTAGTGGACAACCATTTAAATATGAGCCAGCAGTGTGCAGCAGCTGCCAAAAAAGCCAACACAGTTCTAGGCTGCATAAACAGAGGGATAGAATCTAGATCACGTGAAGTGTTAATGCCACTGTATGGTGCCTTGGTAAGGCCACACTTGGAATACTGCATACAGTTTTGGTCACCGCGATGTAGAAAAGACGTGGAGACTCTGGAAAGAGTGCAGAGAAGAGCAACCAAGAGGATTAGGGGACTGGAGGCTAAAACATATGAAGAACGGTTGCAGGAGCTGGGTATGTCTAGTTTGATGAAGAGAAGGACCAGGGGAGACATGATAGCAGTGTTCCGATATCTCAGAGGGTGCCACAAAGAAGAGGGAGTCAAACTATTCTCCAAGGCACCTGGGGACAGGACAAGAAGCAATGGGTGGAAACTAATCAAGGAGAGAAGCAACTTAGAACTAAGGAGAAATTTCCTGACAGTTAGAACAATTAACCTCTGGAACAGCTTGCCTCCAGAAGTTGTGAATGCCCCAACCCTGGAAGTCTTTAAAAAGATGTTAGATAGCCATTTATCTGAAATGGTATAAGGTTCCTGCCCATGCAGGGGGTTGGACTAGAAGACCTGGGGGCAGGACAAGAAGTAATGGGTGGAAACTAATCAAGGAGAGAAGCAACTTAGAACTAAGGAGAAATTTCCTGACAGTTAGAACAATTAACCTCTGGAACAGCTTGCCTCCAGAAGTTGTGAATGCCCCAACCCTGGAAGTCTTTAAAAAGATGTTAGATAGCCATTTATCTGAAATGGTATAAGGTTCCTGCCCACGCAGGGGGTTGGACTAGAAGACCTACAACTCTGCTATTGTATTGTATTGTATTGTATTGTAAGGAGAGATTCAGCCTGGAAATAAGGAGGAACTTTCTCACAGTGAGAACGATCAACCAATGGAACAGAAGTTGCCTTCAGAAGTTGTGGGAGCTTCATCCCTGGAAGCTTTCAAGAAGAGACTGGACTGCCATCTGTCAGAAATGGCGTAGGGTCTCCTGCTTGGGCATCAGGTCTGGTGGTGTTAGACTAGGTCTTAAAAATAAATACATCAGATATAATTTGTCTTAAGCAATCCTACATCAGTTACCAATCTCGGAAGTGCTTAAGACCGTCGGTCTTCATGGAAGCCACGGGACATAAAATCCTGTTTACAGAATTTATGCCGAATTGGTCCTACGGGGACTATTTAATGGGCTTGAGAAGTTCGTGTGGAAGTTTTGGTTTTTTTGTTTTTGTAATAATTATTTGTCTTAGAAATTTTGAAATATAAACAGTTTTGGAAATGTTGGCACCAAAGGGGTCGTAAATCAACGCATTCAATGGTCAAACAGCAACCCATCTTTTGATCCAGAGTGTTTTAAATATGAGGCACCACTGCCAAAAACTAAAACACTGGAATCTTTCAGAAGAGCCCTACAAAGGTCACGTTGGATGTTTTTAAGGCATTCTGCAACCATATATAAATACACTGTGGGGGAAATTCCAAAGAAGAAAAACAGAAATGCACATTCATAGTATTTGAGGATTCCAAAACCAAGATTAGGGTTATACCAGGGGTGAGCAAACTTTGCAACTTTAAGTCTGAAGGACTTCAGCTCCCAGACTTCTCCAGCCAGCTTTGCTGGGAGCTGAAGTCCTTCAGACTTAAAGTTGCAAAGTTTGCCCACCCCTGGGTTATACAAACGTTAGGCCCTGATAGAGAGAGGTATTAATTCTCTTATTTCTTCTTTTGCAACTAACCAAGATTTCTCTCGTTCCAAAGAAAACAACGAGTGCTCCATGACCTTTCCCACCTCCCTCCCTGGTCTTATCAAACCCAATCGCAGTCGCACCATATGTCAAGAGAGATTCTACTTGACTGAACATCTGCAAACGCTAGATGGAATGACTTTTCCCATGGGCTTTGGGAAAATGTTTCACTGAGTCTTGGTGTGTAAGAAAAAAGGAAGGGAAAAATAAAAGAGTGGAGTCAAAATAAATTGGAATCTACAGCTCTCTACTCTTCTGGAGCGAATCTGAAAAAAAAAGGATAGTCAACATGTCACTAATGTATCACTTCCTTCAATTAATGAGAATCAGCCCACCAAAATGTCCTTAAACAGCCCCTCCCTTCCTTCGCTCCCGGTGGCTCCAGCAAGGTTATATTGCCAAGAGACGGCAAATGCTGGTACCCACCACCCATCTGGGGCCTTTTACAAGTAGAAACATAACAAAGCCGATGACCACACAATCAGAGATTGGGAGAAGGCTATTGAGGTCACCAAGGACATTCCTGTGGTCAGGGCAGGAATGTTCAATAAAATAATCTCTCCCAGATAGCTCCCCAGAGGGTGCTTGACGCCGTCCAATAGAGGAGAAACCACCATTTCTTTCGTAACGGCACCGATCTATTCTTAACCGCCAGGAGATATTGGCGTCTACATCCTGAATCCTAGGATGACACCAGGTCTTGAACGAGAGGTGGTATTCAGCCAGTTCTGACAGGTTCTAAAGAACCGATAACAGAAATTTTGAGTAGTTCGGAGAACCGGCAAATAGGCTGGCCACGCCCCTGCTGCCTCCCAGCTGATCTTCTTTTGTTGCCCTGAACAGGAGAATGGAGCTGGGAAACAGGTTAGTGGGGTGGGGAGGGAGGGAATGGGGATTTTGCAGTATCCTTCCCCAGGAGTGGGGAGGGAATGGGGATTTTGCAATATCCTTCCCTCAGGAGTGGGGAGGGAATGGGGATTTTGCAATATCCTTCCCTCAGGAGTGGGGAGGGAATGGGGATTTTGCAATATCCTTCCCTCAGGAGTGGGGAGGGAATGGGGATTTTGCAGTATCCTTCCCCTGGAGTGGGGAGGGAATGGGGATTTTGCAATATCCTTTCCCCAGGAGTGAGGAGGGAATAGGGCTTTTGCAGTATCCTTCCCTCAGGAGTGGGGAGGGAATGGGGATTTTGCAGCATCCTTCTCCTGCCACGCCCACAAAGCAACACCACACCCACAAAGCCACACCCACAGAACTGGCAGTAAAAAGGGAAGTCACCATTGGCTTCTTAGTGGTACGTACAAAAAGTAGAAAAACACCGGGCGGCAGATTAGCTGATGAATCTCTATATGGGAAATCTTATAGGTAAGAATTGCTACAGGTTGCATAAAAAAGTACGATTTTATATTTTTCCCCTTGGGTAGCCATCTGAATCAGATCTCCGAAACCCAAAACTCAATTCCCTTCTTTCTTTCAGGATGACATAGTGTCGCACCAATCATTTAGGGGGTGGTGGGGAACGTTCCTTCTTAATGACGGTTGTACGTCATGCTTTAGAACAAGCACATCCACAACCCGCTTAGGTGAAAGCCAGAAACCCATGTGTAACTGACAGCTGTCATAGTTACACACAAAAAAAGGGAGGGAGGCACTGATCTGGTTCCCTGGAGTCAAATCACAATTGATTGCAATGCCCAGAACATTTCCCCCCCCTCCCAACATTGATTCTTTAAAGTCTTTGGCATGGACAGAAATGCTAAATTGCTGCTGGCATCACCAAACTGGCATGCTACTTACCATCCTGTGTGTTCTGGCTAAGGATCTTAGTGCGTAGCTCTGTGGGGCTAATTCCCAGGTTTCCCCCAATTTCCTCTAGGCTGTAAGGCTCAGGGTGAAACGCCTCTTCGACCACAGCCAGCATTTCCTCCAAGCTTAGCTTCAGCTTCCTTTGCACGTCTTGGAGTTTTGCCACCGCCCTCCAGTCTAGGCCTCTGGATTTTGCTAAAAGCTGAAACAAGCAAAGTATTAGTAGGTCTTTGGATGCAAGAAACTAGGAACAGAAAGAAGTTAAGCCAAACATTTCTTCAAGAGACCCAAGAAACTTTCTTAGTTTCTTTCGTGTTAAGTTTATATTTGCCAACAGAGAAATCAGTTTCTTTCCTCGAGAAGAAAATACTTTAGAACATAAGAATAGCCTTGCTGGAACAGGCCACAGCCCATCCAGTGCAGCCTTCTGTCTCCCACAGTGGCTCCCCATTTGCTTCAGGGTCTTCCCAAGCAGACGTCTTCACCTGCTTATGATTCCCTACAAATGGCATTGAGAAATATCCTGCCTATCTCTCCAACCCCGAGGGTGTCCTTAGGCATCCATCGTGATAGCCATGGATACCCTTGTTCTCCATGAACTCGTCTAATCCTTTCTTAAAGGTGTCAAGGCTGACAGCTGTCACCACTTCTTCTGGCAGGGAGTTCCATAGACCAGGGATCCTCTGGGTGGAGAACATTAAGGGATCAAGAATGGACTTTCATGCGACATTGGCTGCAAAGGTTTTGTTAGACGAGAGTTATGGAGAGTGGGGAAAGCTCTCGGTCCCTTAAAATTCAGGGAGTTTGAAAAATTGTAGAGATAAGGGACACAGTGGCTAAGACACTGAGGCTGTCTATCAGAAAGGTCAGCACTTCGCTTCGGTGGTTCGAATCCCTACCACCGCATAACGGAGTGAGCTCCTGTTACTTGTCCCAGCTTCTGCCAACCTAGCAGTTTGAAAGCACATAAGAAATGCAAGGGACCTTTGGTGGGAAGGTAACAACACTCTGTGCGTCTTCGGTGTTTAGTCATGCCTGCAACATGACCACGGAGACATCTTCAGACAGCGCTGGCTCTTTAGCTTTGGAACAGAGGTGAGCGCCGCCCCCTAGAGTCAGGAACAACGAGCACAACCTTTACCTTTACCTTTTAAGGTAAAAAAAATAAAACATAAGCAAGGTTGTTTCTATAACCCGAGTCACATTTCAAAAACGGCATCTCAAATGCTGCATGAAAGCTACAAACAGGGCATAAAGCTAAGCTAACATTTCCCTCTTATTTATCCGTTAGCATTCAGAGATACACAAGCCATTTCCTGCGGCTGCCTAGATGAAGGTTAATAGACTTTCCTTCAGTTAATTCTCCCATCCTTTGACAGTCCATCTCATCTACTGGCTCAGTGATAACCCTGGATGTGGTTTAATCTCAGCTCAATTCTTCTCGCGCAGCGCTCTCTCGGAGTGATGGATTTGAAGTGCTACAAAAATACTCTTGAATTCCTTTGGGGCATCATCTACTCGGAAAGGAAAGGTCTTTAAGGACCACTGTTGAAAGAAATAGGAACTTTTATCCAACTCTTGTCCAGACAGAGAATTTCCTCCTCGCGTTAACAAGACGGAGGAAAGCATCATAAGGGATTTTCCTATCTCACGCATGAGAAAATTGCAGGCGACTTCGGCGAAAAAGATTGGACGTTTTCTTGGCCCTATCAGCAGGCCAGGCAGAGTGGAGATCCCTGATGCTTAAGGCTTCCTGCCAGCCAATCTTTAAAGGAATATTCCAGCAGCTGCTGGGTTCATGTATCCTGAGAATGGTAGGTTATTTCTGGAATGATTATTTCTGCCCGGGTTAATTTTGACCTAACTTGGGACAACTGTGCCAGCTCTTTCCTAAGAGGCTCTCCTCGGCGTGGAAGAAAATCAACCAACCAGACTATAAATGTGGGGTTTTTTTTTGCAGAGTCACCGGCAACTAAGGCCACCCCAAACCATCAAGACCAGGGGTCTCCAACCTTTGCAACTTTAAGTGTACTTGATTTCTTTTATTTTATTTCTTGCATTTATTTATTCAGAGTGGAGAAGAAGGTCAAAATGAGGTTTTAAAAACCTTGCAAAGGTTTAAGGTAGTGATTTAATCCTAAAGCAGGGGTCCCCAACCTTTGCAACTTTAAGTCTGAAGGACTTCAGCTCCCACATTTCTCCAGCCAGCTTTGCTGGGAGCTGAAGTCCTTCAGACTTAAAGTTGCAAAGGTTGGAGACCCCTGATCAAGAGTACAGGTGGTCCTCGACTTACTACACTTTGTTTAGTGACCAAAGTTAACAACAGCACTGAAAAAAAGTGACTAATGGCCATTTTTTCCTCCACATTATTCTTGCAGCTTCCCTCTGGTCCCGTGATCACTTAACCACCATGTCGCTAACTCAACAACTGCAGTGATTCACTTAACCACTGGGGCAAGGAAGGTCATAAAATGGGGCAAAACTCGGCTAAGAGCCGTGGTGGCGCAGTGGTTAAGAGTGCAGTACTGCAGGCTGCTTCTGCTGACTGCCGGCTGCCTGCAATTTGACAGTTCGAATCTCACCAGGCTCAAAGTTGACTCAGCCTTCCATCCTTCGGAGGTGGGTAAAAGGAGGACTCAAATTTTTTTGGGGGGGGGGCAATAGGATGACTCTGTAAATTGCTTAGAGAGGGCTGGAAAGCACTGTGAAGCAGTATATAAGTCTAAGTGTATTGGTATTAACAGCTGTCTCACTTAGCAAGAGAAATTTTGGGCTCAATTGTGGCCATAGGTCAAGGACTACCTATATGTGCATTTTCCCAAATGTGAGCTGAAGTCGGGAGAGGAGGCTGTTACCATAACAAAAAACCTAGCTGTTGTGGCCTACCAGGAGAGCTGGCAGCGGATTCAGACAGTGAGGAGGTTGGGGAGGAAGATGGGCCAGTCCTGGAGTCTGGGGAAGGCTCTGAGGAGGGCTCTGTGTCGGAGGCAGAGAGGGAGCCAGGGCCGTCTGACAGTTATCAGTTGCCTTCGGAGTCAAACATCAGTGAGGCAGAAGAACAGCTGGAGCTTGTTCCTAGTGTGCGCATGCGCAGAGTTGCCAGACGAAGGGAACAGCTAAAGAATAGGGGTCGACTTGGGAGAAAGGTGGACCATGAATGGAATGGCCCCTCCCAGAGGAAATAAAAGAGGAGCGAAAGGGGAGTGGAATTTGCAGGAGACAATTAGTTCGCTTCATTGGTTCATGACTCTCTGAGACTCCTTGCCAAGTTTTGCAGATATCAGCCTGTCTCAGCTCTCCAAGCCAGAGAAGGTCCATGACCATAAATCCTCCCTTGAAAGACTTTGCTGGATGCGAATGAGCAGAATTCACAGTCAAATTAATAAAAGGGGTTTGCTCCATGCTCTTGGGAAGCCTCTAGGTCAGAACACCAGCACTCCTGCCCCATCAGGGCACACCGAGCATCACCAGGGAGGCAACTATGAGCTCCTAGTCTCTAACCGAGGCCTCCAGCCTGCTTAAGTTAGACCTTCTGGCCTGGATTTCAGGCAGGGCATGTGGGTGGCTTAATTTGCAGCGATTGAGCGGCCGTGAAAGATTGTGCCTGGTCAAAGGCATTTAGTGGCAGAGAAAGCGAGACATGCGCGGCCTCTCAGCCCTGAGTCACATTAAATCCTGGCGGTGGTCCATCTTCTGCTCGGTCAGAGCGGCGGTTGTGGTTACTTTCCCTGAAGACAAGGGTGCAAAAATACACTTAGTGATGAAACCTTTCATTGTACATATCGCCCAAAGCCATTGTTTGTTTGTTTCAGGTTTCTGAATCCAAGAGGGGTTTCTCTAAGGAGAAACATATTTTGGACCACAGCTGTGGCTAAATAGAGAAGCTTGCTTGCCTTCCACCTCCTCCTCTTCCTCCTCCATCTCTCCTCCTCCTCCTCCTCCTCCTCCTCCTCCTCCTCCTCCTCCTCCTCCTCCTCCTCCTTCTATTTCCTCTTCTTCTCCTCCCCTTCTCCTTTTCTTCTTCCTCCTCGTCTTCCTCCTCCTCTCCTCCTCTTCTTCTTCCTCCTCCTCTCCTTTTCTTCATCCTTTTTTCTTCCTCCTCCTCCTCCCATCCTCCTCCTCCTACTTCTTCTCTTCCTCCTTTTCCTCCTTTTTCTACTACTACTACTTCTCTTCTTCTTCCTCCTCCCTCCTTCCCTCCTCCTCATTCTTCTTCTATTCCTTTTTGCCCTCCTTCTTCTCTTCTTCCTCCTCCCCCTCCTCCTCCTTTTCTCCCTCCTCCCCTTCTCCTTTTCTTCTTTTCTTCTCCTCCTCCTCCTCCTCCTCCTCCTCCTCCTCCTCCTCCTCCTCCTCCTTGCAAACCCTACTCCTAAGAACACTGATGATATTACTTACTTGGGTCATGAAATGTCTCCAAGAAAACAGCCAACTCAGAGAACCCCAAGAACCCCACAGTTCTCCTCCTCCTCTTCCTCACAAATTTTTCAATAAGAGATTCAAGTCCTCCCCGCCCCAAGCAAAACCTGCCCTCTGCCCTCCCACTCCTAAATTACGCAGGGAAAACGCATTTAGCTCTCCTCTAAAGACAGACAAACAACAGGCTCCAGGTCTCTGAGGTCAGGGTCCTGTGGCACATGCAGGATGTCGGTGAATAGGAAAAGGACAAAAGGTGAGAGAAATGCAGGGGGAAAAAAATACCCATTTCCACTGGTAACCTCCTCCTGGCTGTAAAGCCCTAGAGAGTGAAAAGAGAATCTCTCTGCCTTTGAATAAAATGTGCTGGTCGGAAAAGGCCCCACCAGACTCTTCCTTGTTTTTTTAAGCTGGAAAAAAAAGTAATAAAAGCCATATATTGAGGGTGGGAAAACATGAGAAAGATTAATGTGATTAATGCATTAGAGCTACTGCGGTTGTCTGAATTGCCAGTTTTTTCTGTTTGAGTCCAGCTCTGCTTATGTCCATCCCTCCTGTTTCGTTTTCCTTGTTAATTATTACAACATTAATTACTTTTGGTGCCACCGAGTGACCCTCCTGAGGCTGGCTTTCTTTTTTATATCTTTTCAGTTCAATTAGAAAGCCTCCCCCAAAGTCAGTTCAGACAGATGTGCTGCCAGGTAAGGTAAGTGTCACTCTCAGCCCCTAAACATTGAGAACGCTGCCAAGAATTTAAAAAGGTCAATCCCCATATGTCTTCCTTAAGGCTTTGGGTTTCATTTCACAGTGCTTTACAGCAGGGGTCCCCAACCTTTGCAACTTTAAGTCTGAAGGACTTCAGCTCCCAGACTTCTCCAGCCAGCTTGATTGTTCTCTGCTCGCTTGCTGTCTGACATTGACTGACCGATTGATTGAAGAAGGAAGAAGGAAGAATCGTGAATTGCGACTGTAAGCAATTGTTCGTTTGTTAAGGACTTTGTTTGATTCGCTATCGGCTATCACTGCTTGTGAAGCAGTAGTTCAGTTTTACACATCAGTAAAGCTACTTGTTTTTACTAACAGTGTCTGACACTCTATTCGTGTGTCTACTAGCAACGGGTTTTTTCTCTAGCTGCACATTCCGCCGCACAACTCTCTGTCTCCCAAAGGAGATTCCACAGCAGGCTCCAAAGCGCAAACCAAGCATAAGATACCAAGCCAGCCGTAGCTATAAGAACGGTGGCCCCAAAGTCCCAATTTTCTTCCTCTACCTTTACTTTACTACCAAGTAAAACCGTATGAGAGGGATGGCGCCTTACAGGGCTCCTCCTACGCTTGCGCGAAGCAACTTCAAAGGGGATGCAGAGTTGTCTTCCGAGAGCATCGGTATTTCCTCCCCCCTTCCTTTGTTTAATGTTAAGGCTTGGTCAAACATTCTCTTGCACTTCATTTGATCATCGTGACTCCAAAGCAAGGCATTTCCTGGCAGTTGATGATGGCAAAAGGATTCTCCACCTCTTCCAGGCCAGCCTCTCGCTGCCAAGATAATGTTCCTCTTTCCTGGCACTTCTGGCTGTCAGGCTTTAGGCTAGGTTGGGAACCACATTCTTAACGCTACACATTGATGCCGTTTTCATTCCAGTGAACTGTTTTGCCTGTTTCTCCCCCCCCCCCCCCCCCCCATCCACCCACTCATCTCTTTCCCATCCCGAAGAATCCAGGAAAGTGTAATTTGATGAGATGGCTAAAACATCGTCAGGAATCCAAATCGGCCCAGCAACCGTCGGGTGTGCAGAGAAACGACTGGAGGTGAAGCGCTTTGCTTCCTACCACGCTGGGTTCTCATCTGATCCCTCTTTTAATCGAAAGAGCTTCTCCCAAAGGGTTTGAACAGAGAAGGAGCTGGTGATGTCGGTAGGATAGAAAGGAACAATTCCCCACCATCTTCGGTCAGAGCCAAAGAAGCTTCTTGGATGAGAAGCGAAACGTCCTCAAAGAAAAACCAGAAAGCCCAGTTGCCTCTTGGGAAAAAAACAAAAAAAGCACCTTTGGGACCATATTGCCCAACCCAAGTGTGGCATGGATATTCAACCAGTTGGGTCTAATGGAGAAGGCACTAGGCCAGAAAGCAAAAGGACACAAGTTCTAATCCCATTTTAGGCATGGAAGCCGACTGGGTGACCTTAGATCAATCACTGGGAGACCATGAGTTCTAGTCCTGCCTTAGCCATGAAAAACAGCTGGGTGACTTTGGGCCAGTGTCTGTCTGTCTCTCTCTGTCTCTGTCTCTGTCTCTCTCCAACTCACAGGGTTGTTGCTGTGGGGGAAATAGGAAGGGGAAAGTATGTTATTGTAAAATAACTCGCTGCCTTGAGTTATTCGTAAAAATAATAAAGGTGGGATATAAATAAGTAAAAGAACCACTGACACATGAGGATTCCTCGGGTAGCAAAATCTCTGGAGATCCTTCATGGTATTAATACCACTCTATAAAGCCTTAGTAAGGCCACACCTAAAATGCTGCATCCAACTTTGGTCCCCACACTATAAAAAAGATGTGGAGACTCTAAAAAGAATGCAGAGAAGAGCAACCAGGATGATGAGGGGACTGGAGGCTAAAACACACAATGAACAGTTGCAGGAACTGGGCATGGCTAGTCTAGTGAAGAGAAGGACCAGGGGAGACACGATAGCAGTCTTCCAATATTTGAGGGGCTGCCAACTGTTCATCGTATGTTGAGAGGAGGGGGGGGGGGTGTCAACCTATTCTCCAAAGCACCTGAAGGCCGGGAATAATGGATGGATGGAAACTGATGAAGGAGAGATTCAGCCTAGAAATAAGGAGGAACTTTCTGACAGTGAGAGCAATCAACCCACGGAAGAGAAGTTGCCTTCGGAGGTTGTGGGAGCTTCATCCTTGGAAGCTTTCAAGAAGAGACTGGACTGCCACCTGTCAGAAATGGTGTAGGGTCTCCTGCTTGGGCTAGATGACCTGGTTGGACTAGATGACCTCCAAGGTCATCTCCATGACCTGGTTGGACTAGATGACAATACAATACAATAGCAGAGTTGGAAGGGACCTTGGAGGTCTTCTAGTCCAACCCCCTGCGTGGGCAGGAACCTTATACCATTTCAGACAAATGGCTATCTAACATCTTTTTAAAGACTTCCAGGGTTGGGGCATTCACAACTTCTGGAAGCAAGCTGTTCCAGAGGTTAATTGTTCTAACTGTCAGGAAATTTCTCCTTAGTTCTAAGTTGCTTCTCTCCTTGATTAAGGATGACATCTGGTTGGACTAGATGACCTCCAAGGTCCCTTCCAACTCTGTTAATCCATAATATACCTCTTCTTTGTAACATGCGCCCATTCTTCCTTCCTTCTTAGTAAGCCCAATTCTCTTATTGGGCGGCTTACTATAACCTTTACATATCACCAGGTACATAATCCTGGCTCCTGATCAATCCCTTTGCCTCAAGTGCTCCTTAACACCAATCTCAGAAACTGATGGTTAGCGTTGCCTTTCTTTCCCCCCCCCCCTCCCACCCGGTTCCTCGCTTCTGCGAAAGTGCTTCCCTGTCCCTGAGGAAACATTCCCCCCGGCTCTCCTTTGCGTGAGAACCGTCTCAAGAAAAGGCCCTTCCTCCCTTCCTTCCCAGGCAGCTCTCTCCTCTTTTACTAGCCTGCTCTCCAAGCGGGCTGAATTCCATCCCGACTTCCATCCATCATGTCTCCATGGCCCGAGTCCAGATTCCCGGAGAGATAAACATGCCCTTTGAGGCAGCACCTGACCTGGTGTTAAAATAAAGCAACAACTGGTAGGTTGGAAGGGTGTTCCAGCCAGCGCATATTTGGATGATGGTTTCATTAGAGTTTGATGAAAGCCATGCAGTACCTTCGTAGCCAGACGGCACTCCATTACTCTGATATTGAAATGAGACGTCGCGGCCTTGTTCATTTCAACGCAACTGTTTGCAATCACAAAAACGGCTCCTCCTGGAAGCTTCACGTCAGTGGCCTTCAGAGGATTAAACTCTATCAGCTTCGCCTACGGAGAGGAAGAGGAAGAGGAAGAGGAAGAGGGGAGTTTCAAACTGGTAGGCCTGGCTGTGTTTAGGATCAATACATCAAACCCCTTTAGATTGGGGCATTTTTTCTTTCTCAGCCGTTAGATCAGAGGTTCCCAAACTTGGCAACTTTAAGACTTGTGGACTTCAACTCCCAGAATTCTCCAGCCAGCAGAGTCCACAAGTCTTAAAGTTGCCAAGTTTGGGTACCTCTGGGTTAGATAAAAGAGGTAGAAATTAGAAGATAAAAGGTTGTTGTTACGTAAAAGTAAATTGATGAAAGATTATTATTACACATAAGCAAGTATTATTCTTATCACTTCTTATTGGACGCAGTGGCTCAGTGGCTAAGACGCAGAGCTTGTCAATCAGAAAGGGCGGCGGTTCAAATCCCTAGCGCTGTGCAATGGAGTGAGCTCCTGTGACTTGTCCCAGCTTCTGCCAACCTAACAGTTCAAAAGCATGCAAAAATGCAAGAAGAAAAATAGGGGCCACCTTTGGTGGGAAGTTAACAGCGTTCCGTGTGCCTTTGGCATTTAGTCATGCCGGCCACGTGACCACGGAGACGTCTTTGGGCAGCGCTGGCTCTTTGGCTTTGAAATGGAGATGAGCACCGCCCCCTAGAGTCAGGAACGACTAGCACATATGTGTGAGGGGAACATTTACCAAAGGCGGTTCCTATTTTTCTACTTGCATTTTTTTATGTACTTTCGAACTTCTTGGTTGGCAGAAGCTGGGACATGTAACGGGAGCTCACTCCGTTAGGCGGTGTGTTAAGGATTTGAACCGCTGAACTGCCGACCTTTCTGATCAACAAGCTCAGCGTCTTAGCCACTGAGCCACCTTAAACGTGCCAATTATAAGAGAGCGCAAGATGACACACTATATTTTCCCCCTCCTGATAAGATTACATTTATTTCAGCTCTTTTGCCTATTTCTCTATCGTGTCAATTATCCCAAAGCATCTCTTGAACACTTTCCTTAATGGTTCAGGTGATACATACGGTTCCTTTTTCTGCCAGGAAACAGATGGACTGGTCCATGCCTCCTCCTTCGGTGCCAATGTAACGTTCGCTCTTGCTGCATAGATCAGCCAGTTCCATCTATGGGGATACAATAATAATAATAATAATAATAATAATAATAATAATAATAATAATAATAATAATAATAATAATAATAATAATAACAACAACAACAACAACAACAACAACAACAACAACAATAATAATAATAATTTATTATATTTATAAACCGCCCCCTCTCCCCGAAGGGACTCGGGGCGGTGTACAGGAAAATTAAAAAACCATCTAAAAACATACAATACATAACAAAGTTAAAAACGAATTAAATTACCCTGTACTAAAATTTAAGAACATTAAAATTACAACCCATTAAAACCAAATAGACAATTTGAAAATACAGACTGGGCCAAGAAGCGTAAATTAGGCCAAGCCGGCCTGATGGAACAAATAAGTTTTTGCTTTTTGGCAGAAAGCACGGAGGTCTGTGGTCGTTCTAATATCCGGAGGAAGGTCGTTCCAGAGGGTTGGGCAAATCACAGAGAAGGCCCTTCCCCTGGGCGTCGCCCGCTGGCATTGCCTGGTGGACGGCACTCGGAGAAGTCCCTCTCTGTGTGAGCGAATCGGCCGAAGGGATGTATGGGGCAGGATACGATCCCGCAAATAACTAGGTCCTGTGCCATGGCCAAGGTAGAGAGAGTTTAGAGCAGGGGTGTCAAACCCAAGGCCCACAGACTAGATCCGGCCCACATCCGGTCTACCTGCATCTACCTGTTCGTCTGTGTGTGTGTGTATGCTCCAGGATAACTCTGGGACACCTCGAGCAATTTCAATCAAACTTAGTACACAGATGACTTACCCTCTGGAAACAAATACTGTGGGGGTAAGACACCTCTAACACCCCTCAGGATGTGTGTTCTGTTAAGATACAGCCTGTTGTGCCCTAAAATGGCTTCTACTGTACTGCCCTAAAATGGCTTCTACTGTGCAGGGCAATGGAGTTGCCATGGTAACAGCTTCACAGTAGTCCACAAGGGGGCTCCCTCTGGTAAGGGAGAAAATTCAGCATTAGAAATTACGTTTGGTCCAGATATTTTCCCCCTATAAATAAATACGTGGGCAATGCTGGGTTATCGGCTAGTAAATAATAACAAGGACTCAATAAGTAGACAAAAATGCCAAATCCAGTTTGAACATCTGGCCGACTGGGCCACAAACCAAAAAAAACAAAAAAAAAGACAAGGTAATATCTCACAATTAGTGGTGGATTGCCAGTGGAGAGCCAAAGTCTGTCCAGTTTTGCGGACGGCATGACACAATTTAAGTAATATTTGGCAGAGATGAGGAAGCCTTAGCAGTTCCTTTGAAAGACCCTTAAGCAGCATTTGCTAACACTGTTTGAATAAGAGGTCCTTTCCAGGAATTTTCCCCAGTTGCCTTTGTGGCGGATTACATCAGTAAGAACTCTTGCCCCCAAAAGACCAGTAGGAATACTTGAAAATTATACACAGAGAAATCCAAGACTGGTTTACAAATAGAGCTAGGGGATAATTATTTAGGTTTTTCTGCCTTTCTCCATGTCAGCCTAGCCCTAAGCCTATCACCAATTATTTCTTTTTTAAAAGCTTTTTATTTATTTTAATATTAACAGTCCATTTTCCATTAAACAGTGTGTTGTCTAGATCAGGGGTCTCCAACCTTTGCAACTTTAAGTCTGAAGGACTTCAGCTCCCAGACTTCTCCAGCCAGCAAAGCTGGGAGCTGAAGTCCTTCTGACTTAAAGTTGCAAAGGTTGAAGACCCCTGGTCTAGATACAAATTTAATACAATACAATACAATAGCAGAGTTGGAAGGGACCTTGGAGGCCATCTAGCCCAACTCCCTGCCTAGGCAGGAAGCCCTATACCATTTCAGACAAATGGCTATCCAACATCTTCTTGAAGACTTGCAGTGTTGGGGCATTCACAACTTCTGGAGGCGATATTTTGCGCCAACAATTAAAATCTACAACCACATTCATTATTTAATCTATTCTTAGCTTAATTTCCAATACCTTAAATATCTTACACTATAACATTTCCTCTCCATGCTCTATTTAACTCTATTAATTCTATTAACTATTAATACACTTTCTATATTTTACACAGCTTCTTTTAGTATGAATTCTTATGTCAGTTCTCTAACCATTGGTAAAATGATTCCCAAGTTGTAAAATAATCAGTCCGTTCTTTCTCTTTAGTAGCCAACGTCAGTCTATTCATATCTGCATATTCTACCCTGTTTCCCTGAAAATAAGACCAGCCCGGATAATAAGCCCAATTAGGCTTTTGAGCGCATGCGCTAAAATAAACCCTCCCCTAAAAATAAACCCTGCCCAAAAATATTGCAACACAGCAGCAGCCATGAGGTGACCATGCTCGCCGCCTCCTGCACCTCAAAAATAATAAGAACTCCCCCAAAATAAGGCCAAGCGCTTATTTCAGGGGTCAAAAGAAAATAAGACCCTGTCTTATTTTCGGGGAAACACGGTAGTATTTTCCTAATCACATTCTCCTCTGTGGGGATCTCTTCACACCACCGATTTCTTGAACTTCAACTTGATCATTCTCCAGCTCGTCTGGCTATTTATTTCCCATTCTATCTGCAGGTTTACGGCTGCTGGAGTTCAAAAGTCTGAAGGACAGCAGAAAGCCTTTAAATATATATATATATATATATACGTATATTTTTTAAAAAAAGGATTACGAACATTTCTTCCCTGTTTCTAAAGCTGTGGCGATTTAAGCTGCAGCGCACAACCAAGGAGACATTATCCAGTACATGTTGTAAGATAAAGGCAACGAATCCTTCGCTTGGAATGTGCTGGCCTGCCCACTTTTCGTTTCCATCCAGGCACCGAAAACAGAATTCAGCTCTGAAAAGACGAGAGCTCGTCGCTGCCTAATCGGGGTGAAGGGCACGCAAATACGGCGAAAACCGACGGAGCGGTTTCGCAACTCTCCTTCAGCTCTGTCAATTCCCTCATAAACTCTTTAACGGAGTAGATAGAACTGTCAAAAGGGGATTAGCGAACTTGACATGTGTAGAAATCCTTCAGAAAACGTGTGAGTAGAATTGGAAGCCTCCCCCCCCCGCCCTCCACCCCGACCGATTGTCCAGATCCAACAGATGTTTTTAATAGACAAGACAAAAAGAGACTATATCTCCTTCGGTGCTCTTTTGGAGGGAAACTCCCCCCCCCCCAAAGGCTAATAATGAACTGCGGAATTCTAATCTCTGCTTGATAGGTGAAAAGAGCGGGTGATATTTTCCTTAAGTCTGCTCAGCACTAGGATTTCTACTCCAAGACCATCTCTAAATCTATTTAAGGGAAATAGATAAAGGTAAAGTTTAAGGTTCCCCTCGCATGTATGTGCTAGTCATTCACGACTCTAGGGGGCCGTGCTCATCTCCATTTCTAAGCTGAAGAGCCAGCGCTGTCCGAAGACGTCTCCGTGGTCATGTGGCTGGCATGACTCAACACCGAAGGTGCACGGAACGCTGTTCCCTTCCCACCAAAGGTGGTTCCTATTTTTCTACTTGCATTTTTTATTTGCTTTCGAACTGCTAGGTTGGCAGAAGCTGGGAGAAGTAACGGGAGCTCACTCCATTACACGGAGCTAGGGATTTGAACCGCCAAACTGCCAACCTTTCTGATCGACAAGCTCAGCGTCTTAGCCACTGAGCCACGGCATCCCTATTAAGTATTTACTATTAAGAAAACAGTAAAAGATAAATGTTTATATAATCAACGTCATGTTTAATGGAAAAGGTTTCTCCTTGTTTGTCTACTGTTGCACTGACTCACTGTGGTTTGTTTTCCAGTAAACACGGATGTGTTCTTCTGTGATACATCGAGGTTGATTTACAGAATTCAGTGTTAATGCTAAGTTGGAGGTGAGACTACGATGGGGGGAAATTCTGAGGGCTTTCAACGATCTTTACAAAACAACAAAGGACCCCATTTTGGATCCATGTCTTAAACCACTTCATGGTGCCCTTCAATATGCCACTTTCACAACAATCACAAAAATCTAATTTGAGTTCCTCTTAAGCTAGCTAAAGGTTGTTTCCATGATCTCCAGAAAATGGTTAGTCTTAGGAAGCATGATATACACTGAAGTCTTAGGAAGCATGATACACATTGAAGCCTTAGGAAGCATGATACACATTGAAGTCTTAGGAAGCATGATACACATTGAAGTCTTAGGAAGCATGATACACATTGAAGCCTTAGGAAGCATGATACACATTGAAGTCTTAGGAAGCATGATACACATTGAAGCCTTAGGAAGCATGATACACATTGAAGCCTTAGGAAGCATGATACACATTGAAGTCTTAGGAAGCATGATACACATTGAAGCCTTAGGAAGCATGATACACATTGAAGCCTTAGGAAGCATGATACACATTGAAGTCTTAGGAAGCATGATATACACCGAAGTTACACCTAGTAGTTCTTATCACCACCAGATAATATGAAGAGATACTCTCATGTGGCAGGTTTTGCATATTATGATTTCAGTGGACAACATGTATTCTGCTTGGACAACCAAATCTCTTAGATGCTTTTTAGCTAGGTGAAATGTGATTTAGCTAGAATGGATGTCAGGATCCCAAATATTAGACCCAACACAATCAAACCTCTGAGGCTTAGGTGTTCCTCAAAGTACAGATTTATTAGGCATGTCATATTGGCACATCTGGTGAAAACCCGACTCTGAAGATCCTGCGGTTTTCCCCACCCACATTACAAATCAGTTCTTTCTCCCCAGTCCACATGTCCATCACATGGTACTCATCCGGTCACAACCCAAACCCTAGTTGATTTCAGTCCTTCCCTTCCCAACACCTGGTGAGAAAGCCCTTGGTTCCCAGGAGAAAGAATTTTATTCTTTAGTACCCAGCTATCTCTACCCACCCCCACCCCCCACCCATCCTGTCCCCACAGCTCCAACCAGTGTAGCTGTGGCAGCCCTGAAGATGCTTAAAATGGCTTCAAAGTTGACAATGGAATAGTGAGGAAAGCTTGTTCTCTCTGGAGGTATTTAAGAAGAGATTGGTCCAGGGTGAAATTCAGCAGGTTCTGACAGGTTCTGGAGAACCGGTAGCGGAGATCTTGAGTAGTTTGGTGAACCGGCTGGCATCAGAAGAGGGGAGGGAATGGAGATTTTGCAGTATCCTTCCCCTGCCATGCCCACCAAGCCACGCCCACAGAACCGGTAGTAAAAAAAATGTGAATTTCACTACTGGATTCATCAGACATTTGTATGGAATGGTGGGTGTCAAACTCAAGGGGGATCTTAGATTTGGTGGGGCCACCCTGGAAAAAGTGAAGGACTGGCTCTTAGCGCCTCTGCCAGTGAAAATGGAGCTTGGGAGGGCTGCGGGCGGCCCTCCTGAGCTTCATTTTCCTTGGCGGGGGGGTTGCAGGAGGCCGTTGCAGCTGAAAACGGAGCTCGGAAATCTGTTTTTGCTGGCAGAGCTCTTAGGCCGCCACAAGCGCCCCCGACATGAGTGACGTCAAGCTGGCCCCACCCACCCTGGCTATGCCCAAGGTCAGACACAACTCTGATGTGGCCCTCAATGAAAACGAGTTTGACACCCTTGGTATAGGCTCTTCTGCTTGAGCAAGGGGTTGGACTAGAAGACCTCCAAGGTCCCTTCCAACTCTGCTCTTCTGCATCCTGTGAACAGCCTCCCTCACTTTTCCCTAAGGCAAGCTCTCCGCTGAATAGTTGGACACTTGATTTTAGCAAATATAATCCGGATGTTTGTATCAGTTGGCAGCTATTAATCCCAGATTGACAGCACATGAACTAATAATGTTTACCATTGGTGGTTATATAAGAGGCTGTGTTTAGGCTTTTTATGTTTATGCAATGAAATAACGTTTAATCAGAAAATATCTAATTAGAGGAGCAGAAAAACAATATTATCAAGAACAGTGCCATGGTCGGCAAAACGGCTCCCTCTCTCCCAATACACGCTAAATATGGTCACAAACATTAACAAAACTGAGCAGTTTTGAGCATAATTTGAAGCCCCTTTTACTGATTTCAACTCCTTTGCTTTTAATGGTAAGTTTTGAGCTTTCAAAACAAAGCATGCTTTCAATGTTTGTACTCATTATTTTCCTTGGACATGGACAAGCGCAGGACATAAAACCCTGCCTTTTACTCAACCCTGTAGGTCAAAATCTAGAAGGTTTCTGGTTTCTGGTGCACACATGCGCACCAGCCAGCTGGTCTTTGGGTTTCTAGCGCTCCGGTGGATGTGCGTTCCGGTTTGGGCACTTGGTGCCGAAAAGGTTCGCCATCCTTGCTATAGTGGGTCAAGGACCAAAACACCTTTCCCCAATTAACCATGGGCTGGTTGCTGTCACATCTACTGAACCAGCGGTGTCCAATCTTGGCAATTTTGAAGAGTTTCTGGACTTCAACTGCCATGGCTGGCTGGGGAATTCTGGGATTTGAAGTCCACAAGTTTTCCAGAGATCTGAGATCTGAAGGAGCTTCTTGGATGAGAAGCGAAACGTCTTCAAAGAAAAACAAGAACGTCCAGTTGCTGTCAGTTTGTGAAGCATCTCTACGAATACCATCGAACTGCCATAGAGAGAGGGGAATTCCAAACATACCGGTGGTCAAAAAGGAATCTCAGGCTGGCTAGTGAATGCGCATGTCTAAACTACCATCTCTCATTGGCTGTGTGATTTATGACGAAGGCTGAAGGGAGGACAGTAATGCGGGCAAAGTTCAGCAGCAGATAAAGAAAGCAAAAAAGATGGCTGCAAATAAGAAACGCCTAATGAGGAATGCCTAATGAAGCTGTTAATAAATCACTGCTTTTTGTATTCTAATATTGGGTCGTTTATTATGAAGCAGGCATCGTTAGGGTACTTGACAGCTGTGTCTTCAAAAAGGGCCATTGGGACAACCATCACCTGGATGACTGGGTCTCCCTAGACCAGGGGTGGGCAAACTTTGCAACTTTAAGTCTGAAGGACTTCAGCTCCCAGACTTCTCCAGCCAGCTTTGCATGCGCACGCTGGCCAGCTGACTTTGGCCTTCTTTTGTGGCCATTTTTTGCCCTCCAGAGGCTCCAGGAGCTTCCCCGAAGCCTCCAGAGCACGAAAAACCGGCCCTACAGGCAAACCTGAAGTTCAGGAACGGACTTCCGGTTTGTTCGTAGGGCTGGTTTTAGCCCTCCGGAGAGTTTAGGTGGGGTATTCTAATATAGGTCATGTGCCAAGCTCCCGATCAGAGACGGTTTTGTAACCCTCTCTTGTTCAAGGTTTCTTGCTCAAGGTCCGAACCCTCTTGCTTCATTCCAGTTCCAGTCTCGTGGCTGATCTTTGGATAGTCTCCAGATCGCCTTCTTGCCTCCTCCTGGCAGAAGGTTAACTTCCTTGCCCTCTGTGTCTTCCCTTCTGTAAACTGGAATAATTGTGAGTAATAGCCATTCATTCCAGCTCTCTTGCTTTCTGTTCTTTCATGAGTTTCCAGTACGTAAAAAGTTCTAATTCCCAAGAGTTTTTTCCAGGTCAGGAAGTGGGTTTATCAGTCTGAGAATTTCATGATGTGGTTTACTGAGATGGATGGATGTTTTTTCAAAACATATATTTGGCTGAAGGTAAATCGGGGTGGCTACTTTCTGAGCGCAGATCAGTTTCCCCCTGTATGTATGCATGTTTGTTTGTTTTTAAAACAAGTGAGCATTGTTTAAATTAGAGAGCTGCAGTGGCACAGTGGTTAGAAATGCAATACCGCAGGCTACTTCTGCTGACTGCTGACTGACTGCAGTTCGGCAGTTCGATCCTGACTGGCTCAAAGTCGACTCAGCCTTCCATCCTTCCGAGGTGGGTCAAATGAAGACCCAGATAGTTGGGGACAATAGGCTGACGCTGCAAATCGCTTAGATGGGGCTGGAAGGTATGGTGAAGCAGTGTATGTCTAAACACTATTGCCTGAGAAGGAAGGAAGGAAGGAAGGAAGGAAGGAAGGAAGGAAGGAAGGAAGGAAGGAAGGAAGGAAGGAAGGAAGCCATAGTGGTGCAGTGGTTAGAATGCAGTATTGCAGGCTGACTCTGCCAACTGCCAGCAGTTCAATCCTGTTGGGGGTCAGTGTTGACTCAACTATCCATCCTTCTGAGTTCATTTAAATGAGGACCCAGGTTGTTGGGGGCAAGAGGCTGACTCTGTAAACTGCTTAGAGAGTGACCCTGCAGGCCAGATCTAGAATAGAATAGAATAGAATAGAATAGAATAGAATGTGTTCAAAACACAACTGGACTTTGTTGGTTTTTAACAGCCATGACTTGGATGATTGAGACTCTCCACAGAGATTTAATCCTGCCTTTTGGGACAAACACTCTTCAAAAAAAAAGACCCAAGAAACTCCAGTTGAGCAGAACCTTTGGGACACGAGAAACTCATCTCAATAATACTGGAAGGTTGAAGACGACAAGGGGCCATCAACCCTACAACCTGCTCCAGCTAGATTCCTCTCTCCCTTCCCTCCTCCACCCACCCAAGGGCCATTCGTTCCCCCCGGGGATGGGAAGAATCCAAAACATGGCTAGATTTGCCATTAAATATTTGCTGCCTTTTTATTTACCATTTGTTTGCATTGCGTTTCGGAGGAACCCTTGAAAGGATACAAATAATTATTGTAACCGTCTCATTTTCAACGGCCCTTTGAGTCAGACCCTACAACGCGCTCTCAAAATTTCCATCGGTCTACTTCAAAGATAAACTCCCCAGCTAGTAAGCGTGGAAACAATTCGCAGTTCCGAGAATTTCTTTTACAAAAAAATTACGTCGATTCACAAAGCTTCCATTTTTTATAGTTATAGGGTTATAGTTTGTTTAATTGGATTTTAAATATTTATAATGTGTTTATGTTTATATGCTTTTTAATTTCCTGTGCACTGCCCCGAGTCCCTTTGGGGAGAGGGAGCGGTTTATAAATTAAACTGATTGATTGATTGATTGATTGATTTTGAACAATCCGCTGGAGAGCGTGGTCCTCCTTCCCATCTTACCTTTGAAAGGGTCTTGCCGTTGGCCGTGAGGGTCACGAGTCCCGCACAGCAGACCAAAGCGCTGGAGCTCGATAAGCCGGAGCTTGGAGGAACCGTGCCTTCCACGAGGCAGTTAATTCCACTCGGCTTCCTCAGATTGAAGTGATCCTGAAAACACAAGATAAATCGATCTCACTGTTTCAGAAGAACTAAATCGTCGTCTTCTTCGTGGGACAAGGAAAGCTGGTTTTTCGAGGTCCTTGGCCAGTGATGGCGAACCTCATCGGCACCGAGCGCCCAAACTGGAACGGGCGTGCATGCGCGCCAGCCAGCTGGTCTTCCTGCAAGCCAGAGCGCGGGAAACCCAAAGATCAGCTGGTCTTCAGGTTATGCACCCACTGGCCAGCTGCTCTTTGTGCAAGCCGGAGCGAAGAAGCTTCTCATCCAAGAAGCTTCTTCAGCTCTGACAAGATAGTGGGGAATGGGAGGGTTTATATTCCTTGCAGACAGCTAGCAATTTGAATCCAGAAGAAGCTTCTTAGATGAGAAGTGAGACATCTTCAAAAGACGAAACAAGAAAGTCCAGTTGCCTCCTGAAAAAGCACCTTTGGGACAACCATGGCCTAGGTGACAGAATCTCTACAGACTTTCAGCTAGACAGTTTGGGATGGACACCCCCTTTGAATGGTGTGGGAGGAGGAATGGATTTCCAGAGGAAAAACTGCAGGAACCATTTGCACCACTCAGGTGACCCTGAGGACACAGATAAACCTCCAAGTGGCCTCAATGACTCTCTAAAAGGATGCAAATGACCAGCTGCCTGCAAGGAAAATATATATCCTTCCATTCCCCCTTATCCTGTCAGACAGTGGTGGGATTCAAAAAGATTTAGTGCTGGTTCTGTGGGTGTGGCTTGGTGGGCCTGGTGTGGCTTGGTGGGCGTGGCTTGGTGGGCATGGCAGGGGAAGGATACTGCAAAATCCCTATTCCCTCCCCACTCCAGGGGAAGGATACTGCAGAATCCCCATTCCCTCCTGATCAGCTGGGACTCAGGAGGCAGACAATAGATAGGGGCGGGGCCAGCCAGTAGTGTTATGTACCGGTTCTCCAAACTACTCAAAATTTATGATGCTTTATTGTCCTGCTGGTTATGGATTTATTTATTTATTTCCCAAAGGGGAAGTGGAAATGGATAGATGCTGTGTAATCGGTTGCATTAGGATGCTGTGAATTTACAAACGGTTTCACAGGCCATTAGAAAAAAAGAAAAACTGAACTATTGCCCGAGTTAAACTCGGCAGCCAATTTAACACAGATTAGAGATCTGCTCTTCCAATGTCTTCAGTTATTTTAGTGGTTATCCAGAAGACAGTAATTGCTATCCAGGCTGTCTTGTCGGTCCTAGAACGTGACCTTTGGTGTCTGTTTTAATTCGGCCAGGCAGCACGATGGCCATTGCTCTCCTCCTTACAACTTTGGCCTTATCAAATGCGTCATTCCATAAAACCATTTCTTCCCTATTTTTGGCTGCATTGTTTTTCTCCCTGTGAGCTGAAAGCAAGCTCGGAAGATTAAAAAAAAACCCTTACATTCCTGACCTCAAATGTTTGGAAACTTCTAATGGCTTGCTCTGCTGGGAATTGACGTGTTATTTCTGATCCCTAAGAAAAGTGTATTGGATGGTTATTTTTATTACCCCTGCAGATGGAAAGGAACTAATGGAAGCTGTTTTGGCCTGGATGCGGATTTTATTTTAGAAGGAATTTCGAGGAAATTTTCTCATGCGATTTCCTGAAAATCGCATGCAACTTGCATGGTGCTCTTTCCCGTTTTCCCATCAGCCGGCCTGATTTTTGTTCCCAATGTGACTGAAGTCGTTTAAATATGAAATGTCAAATTAAGTAGAAAAATGTGTTAACGCTCGGCATCCAAAGAAATGCAGCTTAAAACCTGCAGCTGAGGCTAGTGGCTGGATGCCTAGATACAATCATCAGGGTCCTTATATTTCCTGAAGATAGCTTTTTGAGAACATTGTAATTGTGTGGTGCTTTCTGGGGGCTGAACAATAAAATCAACCGCAGATCTGAACCCAGAGAGGATAATTAATGCTACAATTGGAAAACAGATACAGTTCTTGGCAAGCATTTTTATAACGAAAGACCAAGATAAGGCACTGAGCTGAACTTGATTGCAAATTACAGAATAATAGCAATAGCACTTAGACTTATATGCCTCTTTATAGCCCTCTCTAAGCGGTTTACAGAGTCAGCTTATTGCCCCCAACAATCCGGATCCTCATTTTATTCTCCTCGGAAGGATGGAAGGCTGAGTCAGCCTTGAGCCGGTCAGGATCGAACTCCTGACTGTGGGCAGAGTTACCCTGCAATACTGCATTCTCACCACTGCACCATGAGAAAAGAGAATGAGAAAGGGAATCTAAGGAAGGAAGGAAGGAAGGAAGGAAGGAAGGAAGGAAGGAAGGAAGGAAGGAAGGAAGGAAGGAAGGAAGGAAGGAAGGAAGGAAGGAAGGAAGGAAGGAGTGGGGGAGGAAGGAATAGCAATAGCAATTAGACTTATATACCGCTTCATAGTGCTTATACAGCCCTCTCTCAGCGGTTTACAGAGACAGCCTCTTGCCCCCACAATCTGGGTCCTCATTTTACCAACCTCGGATGGAAGGAAGGCTGAGTCAACCTTGAGCCTGGTGAGATTCAAACTGCCAAATTACAGGCAGCCGGCAGTCAGCAAAAGTAGCCTGCGGTTCGGCACTCTAACCACTGCGCCACTGCGGCTCATGTAATATAAGCAAAAAATTGTATATATCTCATTTGTATTCATTGTCCATACCCGTTGTTCCCCATTTTGCTTTTTATATGATCTTGTCATTGATGAACTAAGCAAGAGACATGCATGAACCTAGGTCAACCTATTTTCCAAAGCACTAGAAGTCAGGACAAGAAGCAATGGGTGGAAACTAACCAAGGAGAGAAGCAACTGAGAACTAAGGAGAAATTTCCTGACAGGGAGAACAATTCACCAGTGGAACAGCTTGCCTCCAGAAGTTGTTGCAACACTGGAAGTTTTTAAGAAGAGATTGGATAACTATTTGTTTGAAGGGATGTAGGGTTTCCTGCCTAAGCAGGGGGTTGGACTAGAAGACCTCCAAAGACCCTTCCAACTCTTCTATTCTATTCTATTCTATTCTCCTCTGTTTGGGGAATTCTGGGAGCCGAAATCTTAAAGTGATTGAGGTTTCAATCACTTGATGGGAAAACCTTGGAGGCCCAGTCTGTTAATTGGCTTTAACATTGCTCAACTGAACCCCCGAATTCCAAAGCTTTATATATTCAGTGCGTTTTGGCAATCCTGATCGAATCCAGTACCACAATGTCTTATGTTTGCACATGCTTATGTTATATTACTAAGAAAAAGTGGCAATCTGCAGAAGGCCTGATCTGTTTTAGAAAAGGCTCAGTCCCCTTCAACCCTCTTGACATACTTCCAGCATTAGACAGCAAACAGCAAGATTCCTGCAACACCCACCGAAGAACAGAGTTCAAGTTAAACACGTTCTGCGCGCTAAATTGCCCACAATTTTTTAAAATATATATATATATTCTCCTTTTAGGCACACAAAACAACTTGCTGTGAGGCCACCTCTGACAATTTCCCAACAGGGAGAAATCCATCAGATTCTTAACCAGAAATGGATTAGCAGACATTCCTTTGAAGATGGATCAAACTTTCACATTTATTACGGAATATGTATATGGAGGGGAGGACAAAAGCCTCTGACTCAAAACTGAAGGGTTTTTTTTTGTTCTGCTTTGCTTCGTTTTATTTATGGAGCCTGGGCAGGATGTTTCTTTCCAGTGGATAATGTGCTCAGTTTAATATAAACAGATTGTGCCACGGGACGCTGTCTTAGGTTTTAAAAATAATTTCGTATACAGGAATTGTGAAAAGTAGCACTGAAATTTCCGAGACGTGACTTACCAGCATTTAAAAGTGTAGAACACAAAAAAGAAAGAGCTACGACCTATAATACTAAGCATTAAAGGGAAAAGTTCCCCTTGCATATATGTGCTAGTCGTTCCTGATTCTAGTGCTCATCTCCGTTTCAAAGCCAAAGAGCCAGCGTTGTCCAAATACGTCTCCATGGTCATGTGGCCAGCATGACTCAACCTTGAAGGCGCATGAAATACTGTTACCTTCTCACCAAAGGTGGTCCCTATTTTTCTACTTGCATTTTTACATGCTTTTGAACTGCTAGGTTGGCAGAAGCTGAGACAAGTAACAGGAGCTCACTCCATTACGCGGTGCTAGGGATTCGAACCGCCGAACTGCCAACCTTTCTGATCGACAAGCTCAGCGTCTTAGCCACTGAGCCACCGTGTCCCTTTATGATCATTACACTTATCTATTAAATAGCTCCTATTAATAAAACACAGTTAATAACTGGGTACTGGGTATGTCTAGTTTGATGAAGAGAAGGACCAGGGGAGACATGATAGCAGTGTTCCGATATCTCAGAGGGTGCCACAAAGAAGAGGGAGTCAAACTATTCTCCAAGGCACCTGGGGGCAGGACAAGAAGCAATGGGTGGAAACTAATCAAGGAGAGAAGCAACTTAGAACTAAGGAGAAATTTCCTGACAGTTAGAACAATTAACCTCTGCAACAGCTTGCTTCCAGAAGTTGTGAATGCCCCAACCCTGGAAGTCTTTAAGAAGATGTTAGATAGCCATTTGTCTGAAATGGTATAAGGTTCCTGCCCACGCAGGGGGTTGGACTAGAAGACCTCAAGGTCCCTTCCAACTCTGCTATTGTATTGTAATATAGAAACTTGGTACACACAGTATGTGCTCTCTGCATGGTTTTTTTTTTTAAAGAAAACAGCATGCATTTAACTTTCTAATGTGCTGCCCGTATTAGAACATTTGAGTTCTGCTTTTCATTTTGCTGAAAGTTTCGAAACTTTTAAATTAAAAGGGACTTCACCTGTATTCCTTTGAACCCACAGAGAAAATAGTTGTGCCACAAAGGTTGTGTTTGTTTTATTTGGATGTTGTTGGCATCTGCACGGAAGTCCCTGGGAAATAAACAAGAGAAAAGCGAAATTGTTTCAGAATATTCTCGGCTGAGCATAAGCCACTCGTACAGATCTACTGCCACCTGCCGGTAAAAAAAAGGCCAACCTCTTTGGCAATGAGAGGCAGGCCTTGACTTATGACCACAGACTTCTCTTCTGCCCCAAACTTCTGTTGCTAAGTGAGACACTTGCTAAGTGAGCTTTGCCCCGATTTACAACATTTCTTGCCACAGTTGTTAAGTGAGTCACTACAGTTGTTTTGCTGTTATGGTTGTTGCATCTGGCTTCCCCATGGACTTTGCTTGTCAGGTGGTCGCAAAAGGAGATCACGTGACAATGCAATCGTCATAGATGTGAGTCACTTGCCAAGCATCTGAATTTCGATCACGTGACCAGGGGTTGTGGCGGGGGGGGGGGGGGGGAGGTCATAAGTCATTATTTTAGTGCTGTTATAGTCACTAAATGAATTGTTATAAGCCGAGGACTACCTGCACAGTATATTCCTAACTAAACATTAATTTCCCGATAGAAATTTAAATGCGGGCAGACTGGCCTAACTTCTTGATGATTCCCAGTCCCCGCCTATAACAGTAAGTCCAAAAATGTTGGTCCTTTTCGTTTTTCTGTTTGGATTTAAGGCGTAAACTAGTTTGCCTATGCAAAGGGAGAGTACAAAAGTCGGCTTGAAAGTCAACATGAAGAAAACTAAGATCATGGCATCCGGCCCTCTCAATTCCTGGCAAATAGAGGGGGAAGAAATGGAGGTAGTGACAGATTTTATTTTCCTGGGCTCCAAGATAACCGCAGATGGGGACTGCAGCCAAGAAATTAAAAGAGGCTTGCTCCTGGGGAGGAAAGCGATGGCAAACCTAGACAGCCTACTAAAAAGCAGAGACATCACCCTGCCAACAAAAGTATGTCTAGTCAAGGCTGTGGTTTTCCCAGTTGCAATGGATGGCTGTGAAGGTTGGACCATAAGGAAGGCCGAGCACCAAAGAATGGAGGCCTTTGAACTCTGGTGCTGGAGAAGACTCCTGAGAGTCCCTTGGATTGCAAGGCCATCCAACCGGTCAGTCCTAGAGGAGATCAACCCTGACTGCTCTTTAGAAGGCCAGATCCTGAAGAGGAAACTCTTAAGACTTTGGCCACCTAAGGAGAAGGAGGAAGGACTCCCTGGAGAAGAGCGTCATGCTGGGAACGATGGAGGGCAAAAGAAGAAGGGGACGACAGAGAAGGAGGTGGCTGGATGGAGTCACCGAAGCAGTCAGCGTGAGCTTAAATGGACTCCAGAGGAGGGTAGAGGACAGGAAGGCCTGGAGGAACGTTGTCCATGGGGTCGCGATGGGTCAGACACGACTTCATGGCTAACAATAACAATGCTTTGCACTGGGACCAGGAGTCTGTTTTTATCCCATAAGCCTCCTGAAACTGATTCCCCTGTTCAATTTTGAAAACAGCCTAGTAGGTAAAATCAGTGCCGCTAATGGTGTCCTAAAATCTAGTTTAAAAAAATAATTGAACACCCAGAAAGTTTATTATCTCTCTTGTTGTAGAACTGTATGTAAAGGACAATCTTCCAAGCTCGGTAGGTAACAATTGTAAACGCTGCATTGAACAATGATAAACTGACTTCATATTTAAGACAGACTTTGGCTGATAGATGGCTGTGGAGTTCTTTTTCATTGGTTTGGCTTCCTAATCTGATGTCCTCCGAGGTTGTGGGCTCTCGCAATCTACTGGGCTAACTGGTTCCTTTAGTTGATTTCTCCAGTGCTTCCCAGGGCAACGAAGCTTTCAAAGAGGATGACAAGGATGACAAGCTTATGGGTCAAGGAAGGATGTATTTCCATCTAGGGTTCAACTCAGTTAATGCGAAGTAACTATTGCAACAGGAGTGCAAACGGGATGAACATCCCAACGGAACACTCCCATCTAAATACTGTACTCGGGTTTTAATTTGGAACAAGCATTGGGTAATCCCTTTCCTCCCCAGATGAGAAATTAACCAGGAAAGTTTGGAAATCAATGTCAAAAATCTGCCAACCCATTTCTCATTACTATACCTTCCATTGAGAACCTGCACACTGCATGAGTCAAAAAGAGGGCTGCGAAAATATCTACAGACCCTTCGCATCCTGGACATAAATTGTTTCAACTCCTACCCTCAAAACGATGCTAATAGGGCGCTGCACACCAAGACAACTAGACACAAGGACAGTTCCCCCCCCCCCCCCGAATGCCATCACTCTGCTAAACAAATAATTCCCTCAATACTGTCAAACTATTCACTAAGAATGCGCTACTATTAATCTTCTCATTGTTCCTATCCCCCATCGCCTCCCACTTATGACTGTATTACTGTAACTTTGTGCTTGCATCCTTACGATTTATATTGTTTTTTTACTTTACTTTTACTTTACTTTACTTTATTTTCAATTTATATACCGCCCTTTTCACCAAAAGGGACTCAGGGCGGTGCACAGAAAGATAAAAAACCCCACACAATATACAAAATTTAAAAAAACAATTAAATCAATAAGACTGTGCTAAAATTGAATAAATAGTTAAAAACATCAATAACGAATTAAAAGTCCCTAATCTATGTCAGGCTGGCAAGACGAAAGAAATGAGCTTTTACCATCCGACGGAAGAGACGTAGGTCCGTGATGGTACGGATATCGGGGGGGAGGTCGTTCCAGAGTGTCGGACCCGCCACAGAGAAGGCTCTCCCCCTGGGGGGTCGCCAATCGGCATTGACCGGCTGACGGCACCCTGAGAAGGCCAACTCTGTGAGAGCGGACAGGTCGAAGGGAGGAATGTGGTAGGAGACGGTCTCTCAAGTAACCAGGACCCGAGCCATTTTAGTATGATCTGATTGCTTATTTGACTATCATTAAGTGCTGTACCTTATGATTTGTGACGAATGTATCTTGTCTTCTTATGTACACTGAGAGCATAAGCACCAAAGACAAATTCCTTGTGTGTCCAATCACACTTGGCCAATAAAGAATTCTACTCTACTCGACTCGACTCGACTCGACTCGACTCGACTCGACTCGACTCGACTCGACTCTACTCTACTCTACTCTACTCTACTCTACTCTACTCTACTCTTCATTCCGGTTCGTCCCCCTCTTCCTATCACCAGAGGAAAGGAGAAAATAGCTGGTTTTCATTTTAATAGACCTGGGGTGCTTTTCTACTATAAGATACGTGTTGTGGCCCTGCCAGCTCCGGATGAGCTGCTGATGGACTCTAGTGAGGAGTCCTAGGAGTCTGCTCTGAAGGAGGAGGGCGACCTTGAGAGAGCAGAGAGCCCGGCTGGTCATCAGGAGGCACCTGGGTCTTGGAGTAGTGGGGAGGATCAAGGCCAGTTTGTCCCTGATGCTAGAGTGAGAAGGGCTGAAAAAAGGAGGCTTCAACTGCATCAGAAGTGAACTGGAAGGATTTGAATTAGTCCCAGCTGCCTAATGACTGGCCCCTCCCAAGAGGGTTTAAAAGGAAGTCTTTGCTAAGGAAGTCCTTGCAGAGAACAACGTTGGATTTCTAGGTTCATGTTTATTCCTGTTGATTTTCAGGTTTGTGTCTAGTCGAGTTAGGAAGCTTCGTATCTGTTCAGAGTCATTCAGGCAAGCAGCCAAGAGAGTTAGTGGCAGGCAGCCAGTCTTGTGTTAGTCGGAGAAGGGGGGGGGGGTCAGAACAGATACGGATGATGAAATTTGAAGATGCCACATCATCAGATAGCTGCTAGAAGACCCACAGGCCACTCAGCACAAACAGAAGATCCACACATCTACACTAAGCCAAGAATATCTGTTTGGCCTTGGCTTAAAATGTGGTGGGAAGGAAGCTGTAATGATTTGTCAGCCATGGTTTAGGTAACGGGCTAGGTTTTACTCAAATAACCCACAATGTATGAATTCCAGGTATCAGCAAAGCATTACAGGTAGTCCTTAACTTATGACCACAATTGAGCCCAATGTTTGTATTGCTAAGTGGGACAAAGTGAATTTCCCCCCATTTTACGACCTTTCTTGCACAGTGGTTAAGTGAACACCTGCAATTGTCTAAGTTAGTAACCTGGTTGTTAAGTGAATTTGGCTTCCCCATTGACTTTGCTTGTCAGAAGGTCACAAAAGGTGATCACTGGGACTATCATAAATATGAGTCAACTGCCAAGTATCTCAGTTTTGATTAGGTGACCATGAAGATACTGCAACAGTCATAAGCATGAAAAATGGCCCTAGGACAATTATTTCACGCTGATGTGGTAACTTTGAACGGTCACTAAATGAATGAATGAAGAAAGGTCAAGAAGAACATGTCATTGTAGAGCATAGTTTCAAGAGTAACTTTTTACTGTAGAAACTAACTTTCCAGTCCGCCGTTTCCCTTCGTTCCTTCCCCCTCCCCAAATAAACACAGATCCTGTTTCCTCCACGCATTTTTCTCCTTTACAAGCTCAAAACCCCAAATATTGAACAAGATGTGGATAATTACATGGGTATCATTGTTCCCCCTGGAATAGATTGTTATGATTTAAGACTGCAGCCCCCTGGAAACCTTTGCAACCAGGTTTCAGACCGAAACCAAACCTGGCTTCTAAAGTTGGCCCATTTATTTCAGACATCCATTTTTACAAACTGGACAAGTGTGGTCTCGTGTGGAACCGGGAGACATAGTAAAGGCCAGAGGAACCCCAGAGACAATTGTTTGCAAGGAAAACATAAGCATTTCAATCTTTTATTTACTTTTTGTCCCTGAATGTGTGCCTTCAAAAACATTGTTGGCTCTTGGTGACTAGACTAGTCCGTGCAGTTTTGACTCAGCCTAATCATCCTGGTTGCTTTTCTTTGCACTTTTTCTAGAGTCTCAACATCTTTTTTATAGTGTGGTGACCAAAGCTAGAGGCAGTACTCTAGGTGTGGCCTTACTAGGGCTTTATAAAGTGGTTGCCAACTCCCAGAGTTGTCATGGAAGATAAGGAGGCGGAGTGTATTCCACGCATACTGTTGGCTGGAGTCAGATCTCAGATTTCTGCAGCGGGCTTGGGAGGAGTGCATTTTATAGGGGAATGTGATCTATGACACAGACTGACGGGAGGGAAGGAACAGGGGTAAAGGTCAGCAATAAATCAAACAAGGCAAAGACTTGACTGTGAACAGCTCTTGCCTAATGGTGCTCCTAGTAAATGACTAGTTGTTGTATTGAACCTCAATGCTCATGAATCAATTAGGGAATTTTTAGGAAATCTCACAGTGGTATTAGCACCTCACTTGATCTTGATTGCATTGCTCTGTTAATGCAATTTAAGATTGCATTGGCTTTTTAAGCTGCCGCTGCACACTACTGGTGTTTTTTGATAGTTCAAATATTGAATGGCTTAATTCTGAGTAACCCATAATGGATTCTGCTATGAATTTTGCTCCATTTTCACTAGTTTCCCTTTTGTGATGTGCTTTTTAATAATAATAATTAATAATAATAATAATTTTTATTTATAACCCGCTCTCTCTCCCCGAAGGGACTCTTAAATTACACGTCTACAGGCGAAGATGTGCCATTGTTTAGTTGCTGTGAAACATCTGTAACCACAACAAGAATCAGTAAACAAAATGGTACTTACAAGTATGAGGAATCTGTATTAGCCAAATGGAGGACAGGAGTGTTTAGAGGTTCAGCTGCTATAAGTATGTCTTGATCGATGGCCATCGGGAGTACAGCATATCCACAGTAATCTATATGTTCACCTATTTAAAAAAAACCACCCAGAAAATTAAATGATCTCACATAAGAACCCAAATACCCCCCTTTTCACTTGACTGAATTCTACATGGGATGGTTTATTTATGCTGAAGATTATCGGACATAGAGGTTACATCTTGGTTTATAGGAATGGCCTTCGCTAGACTGAAGCTACTTGATAGAATGTGCAATATACAATATAAAATTAAAATGACCACAGCAAAAGCATTGACAGAAAGGTAAAAAAACAACAAGAGCAAACCTAATCAATTCATAATAAAAAATAAACATAATAGCAATATAATAGTACAACAGCGCTCTATTGAAGAGTTCTTGTATTATTTCTGGAATGTTAAATGATATAATAAGTGGAGACTCTGGAAAGAATGCAGAGAAGGGCAACCAAGATGATTAGGGGACTGGAGACTAAGACATATGAAGAACGGCTGCAGGAGCTGGGTATGTCTAGTTTGATGAAGGGAAGGACCAGGGGAGACATGATAGCAGTCTTCCGATATCTCAGGGGTTGCCACAAAGAAGAGGGAGTCAAACTATTCTCCAAGGCACCTGGGGGCAGGACAAGAAGCAACGGGTGGAAACTAATCAAGTAGAGAAGCAACTTAGAACTAAGGAGAAATTTCCTGACAGTAAGAACAATTAACCTCTGGAACAGCTTGCCTCCAGAAGTTGTGAATGCCCCAACCCTGGAAGTCTTTAAAAAGATGTTAGATAGCTATTTGTCTGAAATGGTATAAAGTTCCTGCCCACGCAGGGGGTTGGACTAGAAGACCTCCAAGGTCCCTTCCAACTCTGCGATTGTATTGTATTGTAATCAGTCTCAATTCTAAGGGAAAACTGCTCGATAGCACTGGAGCACTCAGAAAAATAATATTTCTTGGATTTCTTCCACTCACTTTGTAAAAGTGGGGTAAAGAATATACCCCCAAACTTCTCCTACAAAGAATGTACTGAACAGGTTAATTCAAGCCGGAGGTGGCAGTCCTGCAGATGCCTTAGTTAGTGTCACAACCCACTGCCTAACAAACAAATATAGGCTATTTAAAAGTGAAAACTTCTGGCTGCCACTTGATTCCACTGCTGAAAGGTTAACAAAATAATGCATTTAAAAAAAAATACTTTACCTATTAAGTTGACTCTTCCTGGTGCTCGAACATAAAATTTGGGTGTAGTTTTAAATTTAGATATGAACATGTTTTTCAGCTTCAGCAGTCTGAAAAGGAGCAAGCAGTACAAATTTGTCACCGATACAGATGTCAAGGGATACATTTCAAAATTCATTCATTTCATTTCATTTATTCGACTTATTAACCGCCCCCTCTCCCCGAAGGGACTCGGGGCGGTGCACAGGAAAATATAAAAATACAATACATCGACTTCCTGTTCCGGCTTCTGGCGGCGACGGATGAACCTTGGGGTTCGTCCGCCGTTTTGCTCTTTTTCCTGCGCCTAATGGGGCGAGGTGCCCCCCCTTTTTCTTTTTGGGGGGGACCTTCCGTAGGGCTGGCTTGCCTGGACTGGTTCTGCTGGCGGCAGCTGGAGGAACGGTCCTTGTCTTCGGTCCAGGTGGAAGAAGACATGCTGCGGGGGGCTTGGTTCCCTTCGCCAATGGAGGACGGCAGTAAATAATGGATTCGGAGAGAACGGAGCGCTCAGGTCGGATGGCTTTGCCAGGGCTTGAGATGCAGGGCGGAGAGTAAGTGACTTTAAAACTTTTTTTTGCTGGCGGCTTGGACTGGAAGAGACGTGGAGGGGGGTGTTTGTTAAACCCCCCTTCGGATTTATAACAGCGGCGTTTAGAAATGGCTCCTCGTTGCGAGGAAGCGGATATTTCTCATCCGGACTTTTGCGGAACGAGTGAAAGTGATTTGCGGCTTGTTTCTATACAATGTATCTAAGTCCGGCTTTATTGAAACAATTTCTTTTTTTACTCTCTCCTGCTGGCTGCCTGGCTGGGCGGTGGAAGATGGCTCCTCTTTGTTCCTGAATGACTATTTTTTTATGGAAAATCACCAACATTTCTTTGTAATTTGGACTGTCTCTCTTTATTGATTGAAAAAAATTTTTTTGGAATAACTGGTTCCTTCCCTGGAATACCTTCTCTTTTTTTAACAATTGACTGTGGAACCGTTTCTTCTCTGGGCTCTACAGCTGGTTACAACTCTGAGCTGAACTTTTTTCTCCTGACTGGCTCCAGCAGCCGCACCCAAAAAACGCCATTTTAGTGGCACTGGTTATAATAGCTTATCATGGCTTCAAAACAACCAGAGAATTCGGGACTGGAACAAAGAATGACGGCGATGGAGGAAGCATTAAACTCCTTGGTGCTGGAAATTAAAGCGATGAGGAGAGACCAGTGTAGCTCTAAACTTGAACTTTTGGAAACACAAAAAAAATTGATGGAGAACACGCAGAAGACCGAGGAGCTGGAAGTGGGGTTGGCTGGGGCGAAGGGAGAACTTAAAAATGTCAACACTGAAATTGCAGATTTGTCTGGTCATATGTCTAGGATGGATTTTGAAAGAATGTCATATTTTTTAAGATTTCAGAATATTTTGGAGGAAACTGGTGAATGCCTTCCTGATCTCATGAGTACAATTTTAGCAGACTATTTACATAAACCTAAAGAGGAGATCAGGGGGGACATTGACCTAGTCTATAGAATTAATTCAACATATGCCAGGTTAAATGAAGTACCCAGAGAGATACATATTAAATTTGTTAGAAGGTCGACCAGGGAGGGAATTTTGAAGGCGCAGAGACAGGCCTTTAGTTTACCAACAAAAGGAAGTCGCCATCTTGAAACAGATCCCAGATTAGAGAGGTGAGGAGGAAGTATTCCTTCTTATCTAAAAAATTATTTAACCACGGGATTTGGTTTAAGTGGGCGATGCCAGAAGGGATGTTGGTGTTCTGGGATGAAGGAAGAGTAAGGATTAAAACAGTTGTTGAGGCGGAAGCCTTTCTTAAAAAACATTCCTCTATCCTGGGGGAAGATCCAGGGGGGACGGAGGGGGCCACGGCCTCGCCCGCTGGGGGCCAGGAAGGAGAACAAGAAGATACAATTGCCAAGAGACTTAGGTCTAAAAAATGACTTTGCTTTTTATTAATACAGTATAATTTTTTATCTGGATGTTTGTACACGATTGCCAGCATAGAATTTAGAATTTATGATGTATGCATTTGTTTTCACCTTGCAGTATTATTGGAAAATGTATTATCAATGTCTTATTATGCAGCCCCGGGGGAGCCGACGACCTCGACGTGAAAGTTCTCAAAATATTTTTGTATTTTACCCTACCCCTACCCTACCTTAAAAAATTTGTAAAAACCAATAAAACTTTTTCAATATAAAAAAAAAAATACAATACATCACAATAAATACATAAATACAGCCGTGGCCAGGAGGGCGTTTTACCAGGTTCGCCTGGTACGCCAGTTGCGCCCCCTATTGGATCGGGACGCCCTTCGCACAGTCACTCATGGTCTCGTGACATCCCGACTGGATTATTGCAACTCTCTCTACATGGGGCTCCCCTTGAGGTGTACCCGGAGGCTTCAGTTGGTCCAGAACGCAGCCGCGCGAGCAATTATGGGCACCTCTAGGTTTGCCCACGTAACACCGCTCTTGCGCGAGCTGCACTGGCTACCTGTCGTCTTCCGGGTGCGCTTCAAGGTGTTAATTACCATCTTCAAAGCGCTCCATGGCTCGGGACCTAGCTACCTGCGGGATCGGATCCTGCCCCATACATCCTCACGGCCGATTCGCTCCCACAGAGAGGGACTTCTCCGGGTGCCGTCCACTAGACTTTGTCAGCGGGCGACGCCCAGGGGAAGGGCCTTCTCTGTGGCGGGCCCAGCCCTCTGGAACGACCTTCCCCCCGATATCAGGACAACCACGGACCTCCGCTCCTTCCGCTTAAAATTAAAGACACACTTTTTTCGCCTGGCCGGCCTTGGGTAGTCTCTTTTTAGGTTAGGGGTTTTAGGGGTATTTTTAGTTTAGTTTATGGGTTTTAGCGCAGGATCAATTTAATCCATTTTTAATTTTGTATTTTGTATTTTGTCTGTGGTCTTATTTGTATTTTAATTGCCTGTGCCCCGCCTCGAGTCCCCCTTGGGGAGAGAGAGCGGGATATAAAATTAAATTATTATTATTATTATTATTATTATTATTATTATTAAAACTATATTAAATTACACCCTGTGCTAAAAACTACCCCATTAAAATCCCTAAAGCCCAATTTAAAATTTCTCTACTAAACAACTGAGGCTGAAAACGATAGGTTAGATCAAAGGTCTTCAAACAATTTGACGTGAGCAGGCTCTAGTTTTGTAGGCTAATGTCCTTTTCGTATTCACAGGTCATATTACTGCATTCCACTAATCACGGCTCCGTTATTGAAAGTAATAGCAAATAATCTTTACATAGGATACAAAGCTATGAAGGGTTATATAGTTTTATATGATGCTAGCCTATTGCAATTTATTCAAAAATATCATGGCTTGTGGTTGAGGGAACCACAGCAATTTGACAGAAGAGAAATTTTGCATGCCGTTGATTTCAAATCCAGCTCCACACACACATGTGCCTACGTGCATGCACTCACACACACACTCCCAGGAGATATTCCAGATGATGGGACAAGACTTGTAAACTTGTCATCAGGCACATACACAAGTCACTATTCAACCGTGTTGACTATGGCTCCTTAATGAAATTGTGTGCCTGACAGTGATGACTGAACCAAAGCCAATTGCCATTTTGAACCCGCGCCTTCTGTTCATTAAACCTGGTTGGTCAGATGATGCTGAATTATCCAGTTTTATTCCCACAACTACTGTGTAAGATAGAGGTCTCCAACCTTGGCTACTTTAAGCCTGGTGGTCTTCAACTCCCAGAATTCCCTAGCCAGCTTTGGGGAATTCTGGGAGTTGAAGACCACCAGGCTTAAAGTTGCCAAGGTTGGAGACCCCTGGTGTAAGATATATATGCTGGCTTATCCGGTTCCAAATCACCAAACGAACATCCATGGCTGAGTAGAGTTGAATCAATTTTAGTTCAAAACCTTAACTCAATCTTTCCCAATCTGGCATCCGTGGCCATCCCAGTGTTTTATGACAGTTATAAATCCAACCCGTCCGATATCAGGTTATCCTAACGATGCATTGCTACCTAAGAAGCTTTCTCTTATATGGTTGTAAGATCAAATTTGGGACGGATGGGCAGAAATATATCAGAGCCTGGGGTGCTGAATGTGTTAAGGACCCTGTTGCCAACTGGCCAAGCGTCTCAGCTACTGGATATATTTATTTTGGATGTTCCTATTGGTTTGGTAGATGGGACACGGTGGCTCAGTGGCTAAGACGCTGAGCTTGTCGATCAGAAAGGTCGGCAGTTCGAATCCCTAATGCTGCATAACAGAGTGAGCTCCCGTGACTTGGCCCAGCTTCTGCCAACCTAGCAGTTCGAAAGCATGTAAAAATGCAAGTAGAAAAAATAGGAACCACCTTTGGTGGGAAGGGAACAGCGTTCCGTGAGTCTTTGGCGCATGACTACGGAGATGTCTTCGGACAGCGCTGGCTCTTCGGCTTTGAAACGGAGATGAGCACCACCCCCTAGAGCAGTGATGGCGAACCTTTTTTGCCTCAGGTGCCCAAAGCACCCACGCTCGCACTATTGTGCGTGCTCATGTGCCCACACCCATAATTTAATGCCTCCTATGCCATGTCCCCTGAGCATGCACGCGTGACACCCTCTGCTGCCCCGCGCATGTGCACACGGCTTTTTGGGAGCCCGGGAGGGCAAAAAAAGGCCCAACACACAAACTGGAAGTTCAGGAATGGACTTCCAGGTTGCCCGTTGGGCCACTTTTTTCTCTCTGGAGGCTTCAGGAGGGCAAAAACTGGCCAAAAATCAAGGGCAAAAATCAGCTGGCCAGCATGCTCATGTGCGCTGGAGCTGACAGGGCAACGCCTCGCGTGCCTTCAGAAATGGCTTCGCGTGCCAGCTGTGGTACCCATGCCATAGGTTCGCTATCACGGTCCTAGAGTCAGGAACGACTAGCACATATGTGCGAGGGGAACCTTTACCTTTACTTTACCTTATTGTTTTTGTGTTTTGAAATGCTTTTTAGTATTTTGAGCGTAAGGCATTTTTCTTGAATTGTAAACCACCCAGCATCATGCATGGATTGAGATGGGCAGCTTATAGAAATTGAATGGTTGAATGAATGAACGCCTATTTTCTTTGAAAAACCTAATAGGAAGCAAACCCGAATTAAGCACCCGGAACTGTCCCCGCAATCTCCTAGGAGGTTACAACTCCTCCGGTCTCATGCACCTCGACCTGGGAGTAAGTAACCTAGGATTAACCAGCTACTCTCCCCGGAAAAAACCATGCGCAGGACTCGTTGCAAAACGCTTCTAAAGAAGGTCTATTACTCTGAAGCCTCCTGCCCTGACCGCTGGAGCTCCGACGCGGAGCGGGGCGAGAGTCCGACCACGCACCTCGGTTCTTCCACCAGCTGGAGCGACAGGACGGGGGGCGCGTCGGCAGCCATCCTGCGCTTCCCCCCCACCCGCGATTGTCAACGTTGCTGCGGGTTTTTTTTGGGGGGGGGGAGGTTCCTTCTGCAACCTGCCAAGCCCTGGGACACGTCCGCTTCCAGCTCTGCTCGCTGCAGCTGCTTCCTTCTCGCATTCCCCGCCCAGCGGTGCTCCCGACGGCCAAGAGGACGAAGCTCCGGCGAAGGACCGTGGCCCTACCTCCGCTGCCGATGCGGAACTGGAGAAAATGCGCACGGAAGATGCAGGAAGAAGCGAAGGATCGCGGGTCTCCTTCCCCGGAGAAGAGTGAACTTATCCTCGGGAAGACTTCTGCAATGTGCAAAATAGCCATTTTCGGAAATAAAAGTGTCCCTCTACCCACCCATCATCCACGATCGAGGAAGTTGGGGAGTTTGAGTTGTTTTACCCTGCAGCCAGTATTTCAACTCGCACCTTTTATTAATAGAATAGAATAGAATATTCTTCATTGGCCAAGTGTGATTGGACACACAAGGAATTTGTCTTTGGTGCATACTCTCTCAGTGTAAATAAAGAAAAATAAAATAGAATATATTCATCAAGAATCATAAGGATAGGATAGGATAGAATTTTTTATTGGCCAAGTGTGATTGGACACACAAGGAATTTGTCTTTGGTGCCGATGCTCTCAGTGTACATAAAGAAAAATTCAGTTCTGTTCATTCAGTTTTGGTCACCACGATGTAGAAAAGATGTGGAGACTCTAGAAAGAGTGCAGAGAAGAGCAACAAAGATGATTAGGGGACTGGAGGCTAAAACATATGAAGAACGGTTGCAGGAACTGGGTAGGTCTAGTTTAATGAAAAGAAGGACCAGGGGAGACATGATAGCAGTGTTCCAATATCTCAGGGGTTGCCACAAAAAAGAGGGAGTCAAACTATTCTCCAAAGCACCTGAGGGCAGAACAAGAAGCAATGGGTGGAAACTAATCAAGGAGAGAAGCAACTTAGAACTGTGGAGACATTTCCTGGCAGTTAGAACAATTAATCAGTGGAACAACTTGCCTCCAGAAGTTGTGAATGCCCCAACACCGGGAGTCTTCAAGAAGATGTTGGATAGCCATTTGTCTGAAGTGGTGTAGGGTTTCCTGCCTAGGCAGGGAGTTGGACTAGATGACCTCCAAGGTCCCTTCCAACTCTGCTATTGTATTGTATTGTATTGAAATATAATGCGTTTATCAAGAATCCTAAGATACAACACTTAGTGATAGTCATAGGTTACTAATAAGCCATCAAATTATACTAGGAAACAAAACAATTTAAAATTTAAAGATACAAGCAACATGGTTATAGTCGTAAGTAGGAAGAGATAGATACTAGGAAGGAAGAGAAGAATAATAGCAATAGTCTTAGAAGATAATTTGACAGTGTTGTTGAGATTAGTTGTTTAGCAGAGTGATGGCATTCGGGAGAAGGGGCTGTCCTTGTGTCTAGTTGTTCTGGTGTGCAGTGCCCTATAGCATCTGTTGAAGGAAGGGTGGCTTTTTCATCAAATGTGTTCATCAGAAAAAGTGGTAGGCCTCTGCAAAAGTTGGAAAGCCCCATGGAGGCAACACCTAGTCCATTGCTTTGCAAACTTGGCATAGTGGCTGTGAAATTCTGGGAGTTGGAAGTCCACACACCTTGAAGTTGCCAGGTTGGAAAAACACTGATCTTAAGTTTTCAAAAATAGTTTGGACAACCACTTGAACCAGGATGGTATAATTGAGCAAGGGTTGGAGTAGAAAACCTCTGAGGTCTTTTCCAGCCCTGATTTTATGTTCCATCCATGGAGTGCACGGATTCATTATTGTATTATACTCATATCTTTATGCCAGGTGTGTACATATTATGCTTAATTATGGCTTGGCAGTGTATGAAAGATACAAAACTAGCTGTTTTAATAGATTGTGCAAGCTCTATATAGAGTTTATAAGCTCTGGCCAAGGCAGGCAAATAGCAAAAAGGAAAAGTCTTTTGCTGGTCTGCACTGCAACCACTGACTGAAGCAAAGAGACATCCATAACTTGGCTGGGGGATTCTGGGAGTGGAAATGAACACATCTTCCAGTTGTCCAGGTTGAGAAACACTGATCTAAGGGTTACAGTTGCTCCATTTGAATGGCCCTACTGTGATGTGGAAGCTCTTCTTCTCAAAAGCTCCTTTCCCTTCTTCCTTTATCAGCTGACAATGTAGTGACTAATGATGTCAGGTGCCCTGATGATGTTACCTAGCTGGGTCAAGAAACGTCTGCAGGAACAGCACCTCATTTCAACCCCGGGCTACAAAATATTCCCTTCCAAACTTGACCAAGGCTGAGTCTGATTCTGCCACCAGCTCCTTCTAGGCTGCTAAAAAGCAGCAGAGCCGCCCAAGGGAAAGAGCCCAACGCTCGCTCTGCAGCGCCTCTTCACACCACCCGGGTAACGTTTTGCACCCGGGATCTCTCCGCTTAGAGATCATCCAAGCCTCATTCAAACCACCCGAGCTGGGCTTTTGCAACTCGAGTCGTTGCTAAGGGAAACCGTTTGCCAAAACCAACAACAACAACAAAAACCAACAACAAAAGGGCAGGCCTGGTGCACCCCGAATGAGGCTCCGGGTGCGCGCGCGCCCGGAACGCTCGTCGCGCGGCGCGGCGGACGCTTTTGCGTGCGACCCCTTCACGCACGCCGCGCGCGCGTCATCACGTGGTGGGAGAGGGAGTGGTGGAGAGGGGTTGCCCGAGGCGCGGGGCATTGTGGGAGAAGAGGGCCGTCCGCCCGGCTGTTGGTCCGACCTCCGCGCCCCGCCCCTCCTCCTTCCCCCTCCCCTCGCCTCCTCCGGCCAAGATGTCTGACATGGAGGATGATTTCATGTGCGACGATGAGGAGGACTACGACCTGGTAAGGGGAGCCGGCCTCCTCCGCCTCCCGTTCTCCTCCGCTCCCGGCTGCGGGGTCGCCGCCAGCCCCTCGACCCGGGGGGGAAAGCGCGGCAGGAGAGGCGCCGCCGGGCGGAGGGGCGCCAGCGAGACACCCTCCCCCCTCAGTATCTCTTCCCTTCCCTCCGGCCCGGGGAGAGGACGCCCCCACCGCAGCTCAGGCCCCGCGCTAGCCCCCCCTTCCCCGTCAGACCGCCCAAGGGGCGCCAAGGCTGGGCTGGATCCCTAGGGTGGGTGGGTGGGTGGGAGAGAGTGGGTCTGCTTTGCCCGGGAAGACCGGGCCCTCGTGCCCCCTGAAGCCCCCTGTCTTGGCTTGGGTGGGTGGGGGGCTGTGGGGGGGTCGATCCCAGGAAAGGGGGGGTGTTGTATGGTTCCTTGTTTGGAGGAAGCAGCAGTTTTCGCTGGGGGGGGGCTTCTGAAATCTGACAGGCTTTTCACTTCAGGCAGTCCTCGACTTACGACCGTCTCGTTTAGTGACAAGGTTAACAAAGGTTCCTGGGGAGGGGGGGGAAAAGTGACCGGCGACTGTTTTTTCCCCCACACTTAACGACCGTTGCAGCTTTCCCCGCCCCCTCCCAGGTCACATGACTTATGTTTGGCAACCAGCTATGTGGAGGATGGTTCGTTCCCCTTTGGCGACCTTCTGACGGGTGCAATCCATGGGTGTGTGTGTGTGTGTGTGAGCCAGATTCGCTTAACAACAAGGTTACTAGTTTAACAACGGGCAGGGGTTCGCTGTGGGAAGAAAGTCGTAAAATGGGGCAAAACTCACTGAACGAACGTCTCATTTAACGGTGTAAATGTTGGGCCCAGTTGTGGCCGTAAGTCTGTTTCATTCCTGCCTCAAAGTCTGTCTTTGTGGTCCTGGGAAGGGAAGACCACTTGATGGCCCATAATTAGGATTTCATGAGAACCTGAGTCAAACTTCATTATCTAATTGATTATCCTGATTATTTCTTTCCATGTGTGTATTGGGGGGTGTTGTGTTGGGGGTGTTGGCAGTTGCATGCTTTATAGGGAGCTTTTCCTCCTGCATGTTAAAAGTCCTCTATTTTGATGTAATTTGACAGGTGGTGTAGGAGCCACCCATGAAAACGAGTGACTAATCTGCTGAACAAATACGTATCATTTTGTGCTATAAGAAAAGTTTTACTTCTATTTTTTTTAACAACAGCTTATCTAGGTGGATAGATGAGTTTTGTGGTTTTTTTGCAATTTTCTGATGTCTAGTGGTTATTTTATTATACAAATATAACCTTTTTATTTCCTGTAAGCCGCCTTGTGTGGCTGTGAGCAAATAGGCGGCAATATAAAATTTCCAAATAAATAAATAAAACCAAATACATGGATCTTTCCAGTAATTCAGTGGTTTTCAACCTTTTCTTCACCACCAACCCCCCCCTTAAATATCTTTTGTGGCCATGGACCCCCAAGATTTAACCCAAGTTTTAAAGCATAACATTTGTTCAAGCCTTATCGGACCTCCACATTATGGACCCCAGAGGTCTGCAGACTACAGATTGACAGTCATTATTAAAATTGGAGAAGGTGCGGGGTATAAATCTAATAAACAAACAATAAACAAATAAACAAAATGGAAAACAAGTTGGCTGGCATGTTTTCTAAATTGAAATTCTTGTTTGTGGGTTTGAGGGAGTACTTGCTAACTTTTGAAAACACTGATTACATAGATCTCTCCACAAGTTTTTTTTCAAAAAGCATGGTGTAGCTATTTCTTGAAGTAGATTGCATGTTCTCCCCTTTTAAATTCAGCTCCTAGCATCTTCACTTAAAAATCAAAGATAACTAGGAGATAGTCTTATTTAAGGTCTTGGAGAGCAAATAAGATATGGATTCTCCAGACATAGATCATTTGTAAAACATGATCTATTGGGTTGTATGGATCCCATGATTTATGACAAATTCAGTCAATCTACTGATTTCGCTTATCATCTATAGTAACATAACCAAAATCTCCTTAGCCCAAAACAAGTTGTCCTTGAAAATCACATTGAGAAGCATATAGGAGATAGCTTGATGGAAGCATTAGTTGATCCAGATGACAGTAGACCGTTGGGTCTTCGTCTGATCCAGCAAGCAGCATCAACAAGCCGTTATTCAGGCTATTTTATTTCATAGCAGAAATCTTTCTGAAACTTAATTATGAATTACCCCATTCCTCATACCTTTAACCTTTCACCTAATCCAGTGAAGATTAATGCTTGGGCTGATGAATTTTACCTTGTAAAAACAAAGCATACCAGTTTTTGATGTATTCATGAGAGTTGCTTTTAACGGCATGGATTGTTTGACTTGCCTTTTATTCCATAGGACAAATTGCAAAAAGCATCCCTTTGCAAATTGTTAAAGCAGCAAAGGATGTATAACAACTTCAGAAGCCACTGCTAGCTATTTGCTTATGCAGTCAGTACAACTGATTTCCCTCCAATTTCCCATTTCATTTTTATCCCATATGCACACTCTTCTCTGGCACTTATCACTTGATTAAAATTCAATGTTCTCAGCTGACACGTATATATATTTTACCCTTTTTTAAAATACAGGAATATTCTGAAGACAGCAACTCTGAACCAAATGTAGATTTGGAGAATCAGTATTACAACTCCAAAGCCTTGAAAGAGGATGACCCCAAAGCAGCACTGAGCAGTTTTCAAAAGGTTTATAGTTTTAATTTTTCATATCTGGTATACATTAGTCTGTCAAATGTTTTGCTTTATTGGGCTTTTTATTTGTGATAGCATGGTTCAGGCGAAATCCTGTTGTCAAATAATCCTGGGATATTCTCCATGTTTCACTTTTAATATCATTTATGATAAATCAGGGCCGCCAAACGCCCGGCCCACGGGCCAGATGCGTCACACACTGGCCACGCCCGCACCCGGTTTAGCGAAGGGGGGGAAGTCCCTATACGTCAGGTGATGCTGCCATGACGACTTGAGTTTGACACCCCTGTGATAGATGATATCATTTATTATCTAAGGGGTAGTCTTGTGAAACCTATCTGGAATATCGCTGCTCCTCCTAATATCTTGTTCAGGGAAGACTGAGCTTAGCTACTTAAAATCTCCTCAATGCTACTTAGTATTTAAGACTTTTTCGCTTGCGGAAACGTTTATTTTAAGAATAACGCATCTTATTGTTGCTACTTTTGCATTTTTAAACAATATTTCTACAACTGGGTTCTCATGCCGATGGATCACACATTACCTCTTCTCTTCCTATCTGCCTTCTTTTGTTACTGTTTTAGTAACTGCATTGTAGACAGATTCAATTGCCGATGCCTTGCTTGATGTGTGACAACTAAGTTCTTTGAAAATAATTTCTGCATAAAGCTGCTGGATGTCTTCCTGTTGTAATAAATCCAGGAGAACAACGTGAAATCGGGACACGGACGTTCAAGGATGACATACAGAAATCCTAAAAATTGCGGTTTTGACGGATAACGGAAGACTTTCTCCTGAAACAAAAAAAAAACAAACTGACTAGGATTAACTGCAGCTTTTGATGAATCTACCAGCATCAAAATTGAAAAATATTATCTTTCTCTATTTTTTAGGTTTTGGAGCTTGAAGGTGAAAAAGGAGAATGGGGATTCAAAGCATTAAAACAGATGATAAAAATAAATTTCAAACTGGTAAGATGTGTATCATTTTTACTTGGGTTTTTCCTGTAAGAACTAAGCCACTTCAAAATGGGAGAAAATTGTCGTTAGTTTGACCTCTTCAAAATGAATGGAAGAGCACTTGCAGAAACTCAAGGCATGTATCCAGTTACACAGGGTTTGCCCTATTTTTAAATTTACTAACTAGACTCCTTTTCTGAAATGCGTTGTTATAATTCATAAATATTTCTTTTTCTGATAAAGACTAACTTTCCTGAAATGATGAACAGATATAAACAACTATTGACCTACATACGGAGTGCCGTAACAAGGAATTATTCAGAAAAATCCATCAATTCTATTCTTGATTATATTTCCACTTCAAAGCAGGTTAGATTATCTCTCCTTTGCACCTTCTTGAAAAATCATCTCTGTGAATGTTAGAAATGCTACTTTATTTCATTTATTATAAAGATAATTGTTCAAGTTAAACAGAGAGCAGTTCATCACAAAATGGAAAACCATGTATTTATCGACTATTTATTAGAAGGACTCGCAAATCACATGGAAGAAAATCCATTTATTTTTATAAGCTATTTCTTGCATGCAAAAACGTAGAAGGAATAAAACATGCTTTCATGTACTGGATTGCTCCCAAAAGATTGGGATAAAAAGGAACTTGTTTTTTTTTTTAATATCAAATAACTACTATAATGAACCTGAGAGATTGAATTTGAGAAATTTAGCAGAATTATATCATCTATATAGCATTAAGATATAATCGTCTTTAGAAAATAAATTGCATCTTTCGGTATACCATTTGAGGTGGTGGGATATAGATAGATAGATTATAGATAGATTTCTATAAAGATTTCTGCAAATAAATCTATCTATTTGCAGAAATCTTTATAGAAATATTCTCCAGCTTTAACTCTGACAGATCACTGGACGTCTTCTAGGAACTTTTATTCTTTGCAAATTTTATTTGGAAATTCTTAATTTTTGTAATCATATTATCATAGACCAACTTTTAATTTAATTTAGTTGTATGATATCAGTTTTTTTTCATGATATACAAGATTTCAAAGACAAAGATGTAATCAAGACACTTAAGTAGATACGGAAAATCATTTGACAGCTGTAATCTTGCTCAACGCTAGAAAACGTCCTATGTTCTAACAACTGCCATTATGTAGGGCATTCCCATCCCAAACGCAGTGACAGTTGCGCCACATCTTTGGGCTGAGCTTTGGGATCGTTTTAGGCTATTTCCTTAGCTTGGTTTGTTGTTCAGTGCCTTAATTATTTTAAAAAGTCTAAGAATCTGTTTAGTTTTGTTTCTATTGGAAAACTGTTAAGTAGCACCATTTTTAGCAGAAATGTTTTGTATTTTGCTGTTTTCTCCCTCTTGCTCATTAATTGTTCTTTTCTCTGTGTTTTAAAGCTATAACGTTGAAATAATATTGAAATTGAAATAAGCCAGGCATGTAGAGTAGCCCCATGGTGAAATAGGCAGCAAATAAATTGAATAAATAAAAATGAGATATTGCTGAACATGTGTACTGGATCTTCAAACTCCTAAAATACCTCAAAACCCTGAATTGCACAATATATGATTCTGCCATTAGCATCTGTGTTGATTATTTTCATGGGCAGATTTTTCTTAAGTCTTTCTTATTTCATACCTGAAAAGATAATAGCTGTTTGATAGAGAAATAAACATGGCACTAAAAATTATGAAATCAGTGTTTCTATTTGCTCAACTTAATTATAATTGAACAGCAATGTATCTCACTGGAGAAAAAAAAAATCATTGATCTTTTTATTTCTTTTATTTGCCCACTATATGGTGATAATTTTGTAAATGCCAAAATAAAAGGCATTTGAGAATTTGCAGCTTTGGTAGCTCAAGCCAAATCATGAAGCACTTAAAACGCTGTAACCATGAAATAGATTCCCCCATATTCCTGGAAAGAGAGTTTGAAAACCCACATTAAGCTGATCTTGTTATGGTTTGTCAATGTTAAAAATATGTACATCTTAATGCCAATATTAGAGTGTATAAGTTTTCAAAGTTGCACTTTGGATGTCTTCATGTTGACTTTATTAACAGGCACAAATTTGCTGTTTACAATTATAGAATTCTGATTTTTTATGCCAGATGGATTTGCTTCAGGAATTTTATGAGACAACACTTGACGCACTGAAAGATGCTAAGAATGATAGATTGTGGTTTAAGACAAACACAAAGGTAAAATGACCAATCTGGGTTGTTGTTGACTTGTTTTGTTTTTGGGAATGTTACAATTTTAAAAAAATATATTTAGGATTCTTTCTTTCTTTTTTAAATAAAATCACATTTTGCTTTCAGCTTGGCAAATTATATTTAGAACGAGAAGAGTATGGCAAGTTACAGAAGATTTTGCGGCAGCTCCATCAGTCATGTCAGGTAAGGTGCAGTTTGTTCTCTGAGTCTGTTTCTCAAGTGGTTGTAACTCTCTTGCCTGCTGCAATCCTTTGTAGAATATTTAAATAGCACAAGCATTTATTTGACAACAGGATAGCAAGTACTGAAGTGGTTTTGCAAGCGTATCTTAGGAAGATAATTGATAGGCATAGAGGAAGAACATTTGTACATTGTGGTTTGTCTGCAAAATTGCTTTGATGTGTTCTCCTAGAACAGTGATGACAAACCTTTTTGGCACAGGTGGCTACCACGCACATGTGTGCTGGGTCTTCGGTTTCTGGTACGTGTATGCACACTGGCCAGGTGGTCTTTGGGTTTCCAGCACTCCGGGCCAGAAACCAGAAGAGCAACGGTTGACGGTGTGCATGCCACAGGTTCACCATCATGGTTCTAGAAGGAATTTTTAAGAGGCATTTCCCCCGCCTTTGAACAATTTTACAACTGCAAGTGATAATCCTGCATCCAAAAGCTGGTGTCCATTGAAATCAGATAGCTTATCACTTTAATTTAGATTGTTACTTTGACGGACAGGCTTATGCAAAATGTTCCCCATTTGCATTCTGTAAGCACGGCTAGTGATGCATCATGATTGATCTTTCTGTTCCTTTACAAAATTTTAGTCCATTGCTCTGCTAACTATAGATCTGAATGGCAGAAGAGAAGGGGGGGGGGGGAATGCAACTTTCATCTTCATGGTTTCATTTCTTAACCTTTTCATCCAGCTCCATAGATCAGGTTTATAGAAGCCAAAGGATTAGTGGATCCAGTTGATCCTCAGCCACTTCCAGAAGTCTCTTGCCATGTCTTATTTGGGAGTTTTGAACAGCTAAGCTTCTCAGTCCATGCGGGAAATAAATTTATATTTGAAGAATCCAATAATTAATTTCTTCACCCCTGGAGTTCTCCCTTCAGGTGCAGAGAGAGAACGGTATTCAAATTATGCCCACTGGAAAGCTGTAGAAATTCAAGTTTGGCTCCTAGGAATCTGTACTGAATTTTGGTATCTGTGGGATGATTTGAAATGTGTACTACACTTTTTTTTATTCAATCCAGGCGTAAAGTCACAATATGTTTAGAATATGCGGTGCCTATGAGACACCTTTTATAGATTATAATTTACAAATAATAATAATAATAATAATAATAATCTTTATTGTCATTGTAAAAATTACAAATAAATTATATCTGTAATGGGATTTCATAGGAAGCAGAGAGAAAAACTGTATTCGTGATTTTATGCTTCACTTATTGTTGTTGTTTTAACTAGACTGATGATGGAGAAGATGACCTTAAAAAAGGCACCCAACTATTGGAAATTTACGCTTTGGAAATTCAAATGTATACAGCACAAAAAAACAATAAAAAACTCAAGGCACTATATGAACAGTCATTGCACATCAAGTCTGCAATTCCTCATCCGCTGATCATGGGAGTTATCAGAGGCAAGTACAGTGGCGCCTTAAAGACTAACAGATTAGGCCAGGGGTCTCCAAACTCAGCAACTTTAAGACTTGTGGACTTCAACTCCCAGAATAACCCAGCCCGCTTAGCCTATTGGAAGAGGCATACTGCTAGCAAAACAGCAGGATTTTAAACGTTAAATTGTTAAGTACAAAAACATGTTGCTTAACCCTGTGGCTATGAGAATAAATATGATTTGGATTACTGCAAAGGGAGGAACATAATGGAAATCGGTATTTTAATAAATAGGGGAAGGGTTGTTAGCTACAATTTATTAGGGACATTATTTGTAGAAATCAGGTTAAGCTGGATATCAGCAAGTATTAACAACAGTATTAGGGAGAATGCAGACACACTGTTACATCTACAGATTTATTGCCTCAAGGCAACCTATTGAACCTGACCAAATTTCTTAGAATTGATTAGTGTTGTTGGGTTTGTGCCTGTGGGAAATTAATTAGGCTCTTGTGACACTTTTGAGTCCAGTTCCAAAGAGGTGCTTCGGAGTCCTTGGCAGGCCAACGTAGCTTCTATTTGCAGCCCTTTAAAACAACTTGTTTCTTTCCAGGATCATGTGGCTATGGCCCTGCTCATAGTCTGAAACAGCATTTTGGAACTGAATCCAAGAGTTGCACAACTCTAGGGGGAGAAAAACAACTGCTTTGGCAGATGGTGTCCTTTCCTTAAATTACCATGCAGATACGGTCAAGTTTCACCTCTTTTTACAGCTTGAAATATTCTACAGACATAGTGAGATTTCAAGCTTGCCATTTGGGGAAATTCCCTCCGAACAAATGCATTTACACAGGTAGCCTGCCGACTACCTTGTTTAGCAACAGTTGGAAGTGAATGTGTTAAAATAAAAAACACCAGCTTTGCGACCAAGCCTCACATTTATGACCATTGCTGCGTCTCCCACAGTTCCAAGATTCCCATTCGGGTTCCCTTGGAAACTGGCACATGTTTATGACTATTGCCGTGATCGGTGTTGGCATGCTCCCCGCATGACTTGCAACAAACCAAGTTAACGAAGAGCGCAAAAGTAAAATTGCAAGTTGCGTCCCACATAATGCTTTAGCTCAGGGGCAACTTTGGCAACTTTAAGACTTGCGGACTTCAACTCCCAGAATTCCTCAACCAGCTTTGCTGGGAGGAATTCTGGGAGTTGAACTCCACACGTCTTTAAGTTGCCAAGGTTGGGGACCCCTGCTTTAAGCTAATGATCATGGTGGCTCACTTAACAACTCGGAAGGGATGTAAGTCTGTTCTGGTCATGTGATCTGCTGTTTAGTGACCATGGAGCTTTAGTGATGGAATTGCTGGTCTCAATTGCTACAAGAGGACCACCTGTAAACAGGTTCACTGTAATAACTGAGTGTTTATCCAGGATAGCGGCGTTCCTCTTTCTTATAACGGGTAGTTGAAATAAGAGGTGTGGTTTAGGCAATCTGCTTAGCCCTTTGTCAGTACTGTATTCATAAACAAAAGGTCAGTTTTAAAAGGTATTCTATGTTCTGTGCGGCAGAAGTAAATCATTACCAGCTGTCTTAATTTTTCTCCCCACAGAATGTGGTGGTAAAATGCACCTAAGAGAAGGTGAATTTGAAAAGGCACATACTGATTTCTTCGAAGCGTTCAAAAATTATGATGAATCAGGGAGTCCAAGAAGAACTACGTGCTTAAAATATTTAGTCCTAGCAAACATGCTGATGAAGTCTGGGATAAATCCGTTTGATTCTCAGGAGGTACAGCTGACCCTTTCTTCGGGTTTTTTTTCTCTCTGTGTGAAAGAGATTAGCAAAAATATTTTCGTTATTGTAGAAATGTAAATATATATTATTTCCCATGTAGGCAAAACCATACAAAAATGATCCAGAGATTCTAGCAATGACAAATTTAGTAAGGTAAGAACTCTTTCCTCTTAATGAGCAAAATGCATAGCAACAGTACGAAGTGCTAGAGAAAATTTGAAATTTGTTTCCAAATTATCTTTAATTGCAAAAAGTATACATTCTTTAATTAATGACCGCTAGAATGTATAGGGTACACATAGTTTGATGTATCAGTTTCATAGTTTGATGTTTAGTTTCTATGTCAGTGTTATGAAAAAAGCTATTCTAGTTTACCAGATAGTTTCTGAATTATTGGAGGCAATGCATGGCATGCGGCTCAATGGGATTATGTTGTTAAAATCATATAGGTCGAAAAACAAAACGAATGGGACCACCAATTCCTTGCCCCAGCTGTTTACCTCCAGACCCTTAGTTAAACCTGGGTGAGCACTTTGAGTGGCAGTCCTCGTATCATAAATATATATATATATAGAAACTATTTTATTTCACAAATTGAAATATTACATCATCCCCCAACCTCTTGATCTGCAGTCTCAGCCCCCCCTGCAGAATTACCTGTTAGGAAGGCTGCTCTAGATAGAGCAATAGCAATAAACTTATGTATACTGCTTTACATCGCTCTCTAAGCGGTTTTACAGAGTTCAGCATATTGCCTTCAACAATTTGAGTCCTCATTTTACCCACCTCAGAAGGATGGAAGGCTGAGTCATCCTTGAGCGTGGTGAGATTTGAACTGCCAAATTGCAGGCAGCCCGCAGTCAGCAGAAATAGCCTGCAGTACTGCATTCTAACCACTGCGCCATCATGGCTCAATGGCCTCGAGGAAGGATAGATAGATAGATAGATAGATAGATAGATAGATAGATAGATAGATAGATAGATAGATAGATAGATAGATAGATAGATAAAAATAAATTCCAAGAAGAGTCATTAACATTGGTGCCATCACAGAAAAGGTTCTTCTTTCAGAAATAGCAATAGCACTTAGACATACCACTTCACAGTGTCTCACAGCCCACTCTAAGCCGTTTACAGAGTCAGCATATTGCCTCCAACAATTCGGCTCCTCATTTTATGGAAGGATGGAAGGCTGAGTCAACCTTGAGCCTGGTGAGATTTGAACTGCCGAATTGCAGTCAGCAGAAGTAGCCTGCAGTACTGCACTCTAACCCCTTGTGCCACTATGGCTCCAATGTTCCCTTTTGGATTGCAAATATAAATTCATATGTGCCTTCAGTCTGCCAGAGTGTCACTCGGTGCTCTTTCTCTTGCAGTGCCTATCAGAATAATGACATCACTGAATTTGAAAAGATCCTGAAGACAAATCACAGTAACATCATGGACGATCCCTTCATAAGGGAGCACATTGAAGGTACCGAACCGTTGGGTTTTGCATTCTTTGTTTTCCACCAGCCTGAATTAATGATGTTCTCGGTTCACAAAACCTCTTTTGTACTGAAATAACATTAAAAGTACGTCTAAAATTCTGTTAACCATGAAAATGTGAGGATTGAACCATACAATTTTTACTTTAATCAGTTTGTGATGAGTTGGTTCATTAAAGGCCTTGGCGACATTTCTATATTTTTGGATGATTTGAATTTTGTTAGGTTCATTTTAAGTATTGAAAAGACAATTTGGAAATCAGTTATTGGATCTCAGGATATACAGGTAGTCCTCGAGTTCTAGCAGTTCGTTTAGTGACTGCTCAAAGATACAACAGCACTGGAAAAAGTGACTTGTGAACCATTTTTCATGCTTACAACTGCTGTAGCATCAGAGGTGGTATCCAACCGGTTCTCTCCGGTTCGGGCAAACCGGTAGCGGCGGCTGCAGGAGGGTCTGCCCTGACATAATGCGTGAGCACTGTGCATATGCAGGAGGTGGTGCGCATGCGCAGACACTGCACATGCACTCACATTTGCAAACCAGTAGGGAAGGTAAATGAATCCCACCACTGCGTAGCATCCCCCCCAGTCACATCTTTAAAATTCAGGCACTTGGCAACTGACTCATATTTATGATGGTTGCAGCATCCTTGGGTCGTATGATCTCCTTGTGTGACCTTCTGACGAGCCAAGTCAATGAGGAAGCCAGTTTCACTTAACAACCGTGTTACTAGCTTAACAAATGCAATGGTTCGCTTAACAAATGTGGCAAGCAAGGTCGTAAAATGGGACAAAACTCACCTAACAAATGTCTGACTGAGCAACAGCAATTCTGGGCTCAGTTGTGGTTGTGCTTGTATATAGAGAGAAATCCAGCGATCCCTGGATAGAAACATAGGCATTCCTTTTATTTCTGACGCTACCCCTTATTCGTGAAGTGACCGTTTTGCTTTTCTTTTCTTCCAGAACTTTTGCGAAACATCAGGACACAAGTGCTTATAAAGTTAATTAAGCCTTACACAAGGATACATATTCCATTTATTTCTAAGGTACTTGTACAGATTGTCTGCCTAGGTTTTCAGGGCTTGCTACGTATCAGAGAGTTAGAAAAAAAAATGTTGCATCTTCATATTGACATCCTTGAACCTCTAACGCTGGAGCCCTCACTTCTGCCTGTTGTTTTCCCACTTAGGAGTTAAACATAGATGTAGCTGACGTGGAAAGCTTGCTTGTGCAGTGTATCCTGGATAAGTGAGTATTTTCCCCCCCTTTTCTTCAGCAACAAGTATTTTCAAGGACATATAAACAGTGTATTATTATTTTTCCAATTAAAATGAAGTTGATGTTATGTTGCATGGTAATAGTAGAATACTGTATTCAACATTGTTTGGTTGTGGGAAAAGTGGTATCACGTAGGAGATAAACTTACAAATAGGCAGTAATTCTCATTATCATTTTGTATCGTTCGGTAAACATTGATCATATTCAAAAACAGGACTCAGCAAGTACAACCTAACCACCAGAGGGTGTTTTTCCCCCACCCCTCCTAGCATTTTAATGTTAACTCAATAATAATAGGATTGATTTATAAGGATGTAGTTTAAAAACATCAATCAGGTATCTACTGGTAAGGAGGCAGGTCGTTCATTGACTAAGCCTCCAGGCCATTTCAAGTAATACCTACCAAAGGTCAAACTTTCACAACTCCCACCAACCTTGTCATTCGATTGCGTGACTTTTTTTCTTCTTCTGTTCAGTTGTGTCGGATTCTCTGAGACGAGTTGGACAGGCCCCAGCAGTTTCTTGGCAAAGTCTTTCAAAAATGGCTTGCAATTTCCTTTTTCTAGGGCTGAGAGAGAGTCCCAAGGTCACTTGGCTGGCTTTGCGCCTAAGGCCGGACTCCCGATTTCTAGCCTGATGCCTTAATCATTACACCAAGGAGGCTCTCCAGGTTGGCGGGGTAGAACAAAATAAAAACAGATACTGGGGTAACGTTGGCGTATGTCAAATTATCTCACTGATTGCAATTGTTTTTTTTAATTAGGAAAGAGGCATCATTTCACTGTGACCTCCATTTCACCGTAGCATTACATTTTTAAAAGTTCCAATTTCATTTCTTCTTGGCTTTGAGCTAAGAGTTGCTTTTAAAACAAATTTAATTTATAAGTAAATGTTTTTTTCCTATTTCTTTAAGAATTCATCGACCAAAATGCCTCTCCCTGTAATAGCTTCTTTTTCCCCCTTTTTTTTGGTAATAGGAACCTCTATGTATGAGAGAGATTGTGTCTGCATTGTTCAGTCCCCGTCCCCCTTTGATGCTGGTTTTGTGTATATGTAGAGTTTCAGCTCTTAAAGTGCTCTTTCTTGTTTTCTTCCGTTTAACTCTAGCATACTATATTCACAATCTCCTGGTCATATTAATTAGGAATACTGTGTGGGTTTGGACTCCTCTTGCGAATCCCATTTGAAGCTAAAATTACAGTAGCATTTATCAACTTATGATTAGTTTCGAAACAGATTTCGCAAACTCTGACTTGTAACAAATTCCGGTTAGTATTAATAGAAACACCTAGATTATGCTTCTGTATAATTAACAGATTAACATGGTTGGAAGGGACCTTGCAGGTCATCTAGTCCAACCCCCTGCCCAAGCAGGAGACCCTACATGTGCCTCTACCTAGGATCGAACTCACAACCTCCTGCTTGTGAGGCAAGAGTTCCACCTCTAGGCCACAGCAGCAGATTAGAGTGAAAAGAAATTAAGGAGGGAATTCAAAAGTATTGTATTTATCCATGGTAGGAGCATTGGGCGCCTCAAACATGCATAAGTAATAACGTTTGTGTTTTTGCTTCTTTCAGCACTATTCATGGCCGGATCGATCAAGTAAATCAACTTCTTGAGTTAGATCATCAGAAGCGGGGTGGCGCACGGTATACTGCGTTAGATAAATGGACCAACCAACTAAACTCACTCAACCAGGCAGTAGTCAGTAAACTGGCTTAAACAAGAACAAGCCATGACGAAAATCTACTTAAGACAACAGCGCAGTGATGTAAACCTTAAAAACTGGGAATGGCAAAACTACTGTCGGTTGGTGTGCCCTGAAATTATTGGAGTTACTGGCAGAAGTGCTTTTTTGATCAGCTGGTTTGTGTTTTGCTGCTGCATTTATCCCAAGAAAAAAAAAACAGCTTTAATCTTCAGAAGAAAACCAAAACGCCACGGGATTGATGCTGTGTTGACCTTTTGCCCTCACCATGCGACACCCTCATAATCTGCCAGGGGGCACCTTACGGCCAGAGAGAAGGTTATGTTTGTCATGATTTTAATTACACTGACACGTTCCTGTTGGTTTAAAATTTAAGCATAATTTTACCTGCAAGAAAAAAAAAATCACACAAAAAATAACCTGCAATAACTTGAAACGCATACCCTTTTGAACATTTCCTCTTTCTCATGTATACATTGAAATGTTTGCTGCATTTTGCAAAATGTCAACTCTCCAAAAATGTGTCTGCATATTTCTGTACCTGCAGTGTAATAAAGGATTAGAGGAAACCCACAATTATGGTGGCATACTGTCACTTCGGTTTCAAGCAGCAGAAATAAACAGTGCGGTTCAGAAATTGTATGTATATATATATATATTTATTTATTATTTCTTGAAAAGTTTTAACTGCTACATGGTTGGGTTGCATTTGTGGGACTTGAAAGAGCAAGAGGGTTTAAAATAATTTCTGGGGGGAGGTGATGCTGGCCTTAAATTATAATAATTGGTAATCAAGCATGGTTTGTGCCTTCTCTACATCAATGTTAGACTTTTCTATTTGGAAAAAAACAAAACCTGGTTCGCATGATAGCCACAGCTGGGTTTTTGTTTTTATAGCTCTAATTAATTCCAACCTAAACCTTGCAACTGGAATTAGAATGGGTTTACAAACCAATTTGGATTAAATATAGTTTCTGAAAATATAAATGAGGTCATGTTAACCATAGTTAGCTCTGAAATGGAAAAATGGCAAGACATTCCCAAATGGGATTCGGAGTGTAATCTGACAAATATGACCTGAGATGATTAATGTGGCTGTGGTTTCCGGCTGCCCGATTCAACCAGCTAACTCCATCGCTGGCCATAGGGGGCGAACATCTTGCCCCTGTGGATGGGGTGCGCAATTTGGGTGTCCTCCTGGATGCCCGGCTGTCCATGGAAGATCAAGTGACAGCCGTGACCAGGAGGGCGTTTTACCAGGTTCGCCTGGTTCGCCAATTGCGCCCCCTATTGGATCGGGACGCCCTTCGCACAGTCACTCATGCTCTCGTGACATCCCGACTGGACTATTGTAACTCTCTCTACATGGGGCTCCCCTTGAGGTGCACCCAGAGACTTCAGTTAGTCCAGAATGCAGCCGCGCGGGCAATTATGGGTGCTTCTAGATCCACCCACGTAACACCGCTCTTGCGCGAGCTGCACTGGCTGCCTGTCGTCTTCCGGGTGCGCTTCAAGGTGTTAGTTGTCATCTTCAAAGCGCTCCATGGCTCGGGACCTAGCTACCTGCGGGATCGGATCCTGCCCCATACATCCTCACGGCCGATTCGCTCCCACAGAGAGGGACTTCTCCGGGTGCCGTCCACTAGACTTTGTCAGCGGGCGACGCCCAGGGGAAGGGCCTTCTCTGTGGCGGGCCCAGCCCTCTGGAACGACCTTCCCCCCGATATTAGAACTACCACGGACCTCCGCTCCTTCCGTCTGAAATTAAAAACACATCTTTTTCGCTTGGCCGGCCTAGGATAGTCTCTTCTGATTGTTTAGGGATTTTTAGTAAATATTTGGGAATTTTAGCGCAGGGTTTTCTGTTTTCTTTTAGTTAGTATTTATGTACGTTTATTGTTTTAAATTTTGTATTCCTTTTTTAACTGTTTTTAATTCCCTGTGCCCCGCCTCGAGTCCCTTCGGGGAGAGAGAGCGGGTTAGAAATAAAATTCGATTCGATTCGATAATATGGATTGAGCAGCAGACATTTGGGGTGCCTGGTGCAGGTTGCCTTAAATTGTCCCAAGTATATTTATTTTGGTTCTGGGTTGCTTTTTAGTAAACACTATTGTTTTAACAATCCTAATTTAATAGGTATATTAAGACTTATTTAAGAGTATGTACGTATGTGTTGTACCTGCTGTTTTAGTTCATTTCAGATTTGAATTTTCAAATGTTGGTTTTGAGAACCTCAATTATAGCTGATGGGCTAGCTAGCAGCACTAAACTGAAGTTTGTAGTTTAATCTTTAAAAAAGAAAGAAAGACAAAAGACTCACCTTGCCAACAATTCTGTATGGCTGCCGTTTGTAGGGGGGAAGTGGTTAGCAGGTTTTATTTTGGGTAAATGCCTCTGTTCTTACTGATAACTGGGGGACTGACATAATAAAACAACGAAAGTTATACCAATTAAGTTTTACAAGTGATTGCAAAGGCATGGTTCGGAGTAAAAAGTTGAGTTCATGAAGATAAAAAAAAAGTATGAACATGTATTGTTTGTGAAATCAATCAGTATTCTCACTAATATCACGGTTAATTCAAAGCAATAAAAAAGAGGCCACCTAACTTGTCGTAATAGGAAAAGAGAAAACTAAAACTATTGAGGGTTGTGACTTTTTCTTTCCTTCAGAAAAATATAGGAATATAGGAAATACATATAGATGCAGAATTGTCTGTATATTTTCCTTTTGCTGTGTCTATCGCAGAAGATTCATTATTTGGTTGAACAGATATAAACGTATAGTGGATCAAGAGAGAGATTTGAAAACGTCAGCAAAGATTTAATATCTCAGGTTTAAAAAAACCCTACTTTTAAAGAATTGGGTAGGTGGGATTTCAAGGTGTAGTCTGGGCCATTTAGTTCTAGGGTATTTTGGAAGTTAGATCACTTCCTTTTGCAACTCTAGTGTTTTCGGTATCTTTTTATGTGTTTATTTGTTGTATTTATTTATCTGTTCATTTATTTACTTACTCACCTATTTAGTGTTGATTCCAAGATGAGTTTTTGACTTCAGGGCATCTTAGGTGAATCTAATCCAATACATGGAACCAGCAATGTTAGGGATTAAACAGACACCGTCCTTTAAAACCTTTCTTATGATGTGCTGTGCAGTTGTTAAGCATAATCAGAAGTAAACCCAATGGAATTCAATGGGAATTGTTCCCTGGGAAGCAGTCTTAATCCTGTATCGTTCCTGGAGACTGAAATCCTTTTGTTCCATTGTTGCTGCTGAATTGACAAACGCAGAATAGGGATGCACAGATTCTGCAGAGCCTCCTACTTGCCTGCAGGGCGGAACTCTTGTGTAAAAGCAATCGAGCATCTCTTGAAAGTACAAACAGAATAGAAAGTAAAATAGAGGACAGGGGTTTGGAGAGCCAACATGTAAGAGAGCTGAACTTTTAATCTGTTTTAATTGCCCTAATAGCTAAGTTAAAGCAATGGCTGTTACAACATTGGGAATGTTTCTATCGCATAATGTAAAAGAAGGAGAGAAGTCAGTTTTGCAAGATTAACCATCGCATGTATTAATTCTGGTGTAGGCTCTTTGAACCGATTCTTGCCTAAGGTGACACCTGAAAAACGAAGGGAGTTTTTATGCTGTAATACGTATGGCAAAATATTCGCTCTGTAAAATTAGATCTGTGGGCTTCACTTCAGAAATTCTGACCCCACCAAACAATGCGACAGATGCTTAATGCATCTCTGTGAGAAACGCTAACAGTAGCCTTTATTTTCTTGGGCTTATGGCTATAATCTTTGGAGATTTATAATAAAGAAATGGAAACTACCTGTCTGGTTCAAAGAATGCGTAAACATAAGGCAAATGAGGAAGGCAGTACAGATATTAGAGAAGCATGAAAGAGAGACATCCTGGTTTATGAGCTTTTCTTACATGGGGGAAAATCCCAACGTAGATTTGATTCTCAGTATTAAAACACTTTCTCTTTCTGCTCTACCTCTGCAACAAAGTTATGTCCATATCCTTTTGGTTTCCTTTATGATACGTATGATTTGTTTGTTGTAACAACTATGAAAGAGGAAACAGCGAACAAAATCTAATCCCAATTTAAGAGTGGGGGGAAGATTGCCACTGAATGCTAATCCTATTTTAGTTATCAGTTAAAGAAGTTTTCTCACAAAACTAGTTCCTTTGCTAATTACCAGGTACCTACTTAGCTGATTAAGAAGAACAGATGAGTTGGCAAGGCCAGCTCTGTTGGCTTTGGTGTTACGAATTGGCTTCCAGTATTGGGATGAAACATGACACTTGGATTTTATTTATTTTGCCTCTGTCATTTGTTAAATGGTAAATCCCTAACTTGAAACTGAACTATTTTAAAACATTAGCTTCAAGTTTATATGTACATAAAAGTAAATAAGGTTGAAAAGCATATTAATTGCCTTAACCTGGATATAAGTAGAATGGATTTTAATATTCCCAGTACCTGTAGTATTAAGACAACTGTCTATCAAGAGTTCTGTACAAATGTCCTTTTAAAAGTTTGAGAAGCAGCAAACAGGATGAAATCTGATACAGTTGAACTTAATTGGGATTAGTTACACGTTTAATGCTGAATGCTCAAATTCAAAACTGGTTTAAAAATATAATTTGATACTAAGATTTAGTATCAAATGAGCTTTACCCAGCCGATTTTTAGTTTGCCTATGATGGGAACTGTACTAATTTTTAGGAAGTCAACATTCAGTTGACAATTAATGGCTTAAGCCAATCTAGCATATCTAGAGCCAAACTAGAGCATATCTAGTTACAGCTGAACAAGAAAAAAGGGTGAACAAAATTTATTTTATGGGCTAATTTCCTGGTGCAGCTCAGGTGTACAACTTTTATATAAATTCTAATTAAAAAAGTGTACAAATCTAGTTTTTTGTGTACAAAAAGCATATAACTTTGAACAACAAACTGCAGAAACACTGGGCTGAGATTTCAGTATCTGCTATGTATTTTTAATGTGTCCATGCAAACATACTGTGACAAAATGATCTCATCACATTTTGTCACCAGTATCTCTTTACAGTACTATTCCTTCGGCTAATTCCAATCAATAGTTTTTTTTAAAGATACCTTTTCAATACTAGCTTGATTAAAATGAATAGCAAAATGGATAGAGGAAGAGTAAGATTTCCAAGAAGATCCCACTGCTCCTGGGGATATAACTGGAGTTAGAGTTACCACCACTAAAATCTGCTAGGGAAGCATATCGCAAATATTGCAAGTCAACTACACAAGTTACACTACCGAAATGAAGCCTAACACACATTGATACAGGCTTGTTTAAATTTATTTTGAGCTTCCTGGAAGACACTGGGATGATAACCTCATAAATGGAAAACATGTTTTTCTTCCACATCTTTCTGAGAGAAAATGCATGGCTTCTGGAGACATCCAAGAACCAGCGCCAAGTTACGGTTTTCTGCAATTCAGGGTCGTTTGGGAATATCCTAAGGATGGTTAGACCTCTGACTAGCTTTTTTTGTTTTGAATTGAAGTTCACAAGAAGGTAAATCCCATTCTTACTTTCCACAGATCAACTCAAGCACATGATCTGGACGTCCTGTCCTCATGCCCAGTTGGCAGGACTACAAGTTTCTACCTTGTTGAGGAGGAAGCTGGGTTTAGCAGCCGAACCTCATGTAGGGAAATGTGCTGTTGTGGAGATAAAAGTCACCAGAGGTGTGGCACCGTTGTCAAGTATATAAAAACTGATCAGACCAAAGGTTAACCTAGTCCAGTGAGGCCTCTGGAAGTTTCATAGAGTAACTTTCCCATGATCAGGGGCTGCCATTCGCTTCGACAGGACGAAAATAAGGTCCTCTGCATTTAGTGATAAGCAGGCTGCAGAAACACTTCAATATTGCTGACCAAAGAGCTGCCATTTAAATTCCCCATTATTATAGCAAGCTGCGGCTCTGGAGCCGCATGTGGCTCTTTCATCCTTCTGCTGCGGCTCCCTGTTGCTCAAAATATGCATCAGAACCACCAATGTGTGACACCCCCACTGGTACGTGATTTATTGAGCTTTTCAACCCCTAGTAGGCCAACCATGGTTCAGAAAAATACAATGTTTAGTTCAACTAGATATGCTAGTTTTGTGGCCGCTCAGGAAATAGTCAGGCACAGGAAGGGTTTTGTGGCTCCCAATGTTTTCTTTTGTGTGGGAAACAGGTCCAAGTGGCTCTTTTGAGTGTTTAAGTTTGCTGACCCCTGTTCTAGGGCAATAGTATTTTGGAAATAACAGTTTTCATATTTAGCCCTTTACATTGTTTGCCCTTCCAGATCAGATATCAGAGTGTTTTTAATCTCCCATATAAATTAGTGGAAACAAAGTGCTGCTTTAAGGACATTACCGACTTGAGGATAAAATCTTGTTTTTTGCAACTAAAACAGTGCATAGATTTTTGTCTGTGTCTCCAGAGCATTGAAAATAAAACTGCATTTCTATAGTGTGCAAATTCACCCTTGCACATGAAATCTGTCCACATAATTGTAGGAATTTTGCTGCAATGAAAACAAACAGATTAAATAAATATTAAGCAGGTTAGTGTTGAAGAATCAGAGAGTTGGCAAAGCTTGAATAAAAGCCTTTAAAAAAAAAGACCTTTACAAGGATATGTATTTCTGGATTTGTTCAAACAAAACAAAACACAATAGATATTTTCAGTGCAGCAATTTCTTTTAAACACAATCAAGCAATTTTTAAAAAATGTCACAGGCTGTAATTCAACAGTCGACATATTTTGGAGTAGGATTTCTAACAAGCTGAGCTACATTTTTTGCTTAACAGATCAGATGGCCATGACAAAGGACCCAGTTGTTTTGAATCATGCTTGCAGTGGGCATTTTTCACTAGATTCTCTGTTGGGTGGACATATTCTCCCACAGTTTGAAGGCTAAGAACAGCGACCAGGTTTCTAAGTGAGCCATTTATGAACAGGAACATGGCGTGCATAAATGCAATAATGTAAATGTATTTTAGGAAGGAATAGAAGAACAAAGATTAAATTGTTTACTTAGAGAAAAGTTAAGAAATCTGAATGCTGGTTAGTGTCTTGCTACATTTTGCACACTTGTATTTATGGATGACTCATTAAAACTCTGCTCTTAAATTGCAGGGCTTTAAGGACTCTTGATAAAATCTCTTTATATAAGGAATTGGATACACCCCTTAATCATACCCTGGAAAATATGAAGAAATGTTATGGGGGTGGAGGGGAAATTGTAACATTCCTATATCATATCAATAGTAGGAATGGATCCTACTGTGCCTTTGGTGTAATTTCCGAATCCAGAAAAAGTTTAGCATAATGACGATTTTTATAATGTTAGAATTATGCTGCTGCTTGAGTACAAAGAAGTAAGGAATTGATTTATGTGTGAACATGTTAAGAATGTGGTCTTTTTCACAGGTGGCATTTAGAAATATTCCTCAGCTTCAGCAGGAATGTAAAAACACTGCAATTCAAAAATTTGCAATGCAGATGCCTTTCCTATATCCCAAAGGTGCTTTTTATCCAAAAGGCACCTGGACTTTCTTGGTTTTTCTTTTCTTTGGTGAAGTGAGAAGAGAAGTGAAACATTTTCCAAGAAAAAGCCCCAAGAATGTTCTTTTGTAAAAATGCACCTTTGAGACAACCATAACCTGGCCGAATGTAAATCTCCAGACATATATTTCTTGTGCTTCCTACTTAATTATGGCTATACATAAACATAAATAATACCTGAGATTACTTAAGCCTCCACGTGTGAAAACTTCCCAAAGGAAATGGAGGGAATGGAGTTACACTTTCTGTTCCTTAAAAAGGAAAGAAATAGCTTCCACTTAGCATTTACATCACAGCATATAACACAGGAGAGTGTTCTGATACTACTGACCATTTTGTATGAAGCTGATTCAATTTAAACTATATATTTTGGTTATGTGTCACATTGCAGCTAACCTTGCTGTCTAAAACTATTTGTAGAATGCAGTTTTCCAGAAAGAAAGGAACAAAAAAAAGATAATTTTCCCTATCTTCTTACAGGCTCTTGTCAAACAGGTTTTGGATATTTTTTTAGCTCTTTCAAACATGACCTTGAAATGCCCTGGCTCCATACTGGCAGCTGTTAATTTTGTATGAATCAACCAATGTTGAGGTTGCAGGTCCATCTTTGACAGCCCCTTTAAGCAAAATGCCAATCAAGGAGAAGAGTCATATCTCATCTGCGCTACTTAATCATTCCTTCCTCCTCTGGTTCAACCAATGCCGTGTTTCAGATGACAGAGTCAAATATTCAGATTTTACTGCTCATTCTCTGCATTGTTTTATTGCCAGAGATGCAATAAAAACCTTCAGGAGCCAGAATTAGAGGTCTCTACATCTCAACTAGGATGTGAATTTCAGCAGATAACCAACAGCGATTGGTGAAGCATGTGATTTAAAGCACAAGGATTTTTCTAATTCGAATATTTACGTCTCAAAGATTATTTGAAGATGAAATATGAGCGGATGTTAAAAAACAACAAAACTGATTTGTCAAAAATTGTTTGATGAGAGCCTGAAATAATTTCTTGACCAATTCTCCTTCTCTACTCAAGTCTTGTTTTCAAACATACTTCCGTAACAAACAGCTTTTATACTTGTAAAGTGAACAGTGCCTATCTGTAAGCCAATTATCTCTTGGAGAATGGTTCAAATTTGGAGAATTTGATGTTAGCAAAAGCCTTGACTAACCATTATCTAAAGAATACTTGCTTTCAATTCCACAAATAGGTCAGGCAAAATATGTCCCTGTTCTCTGAGCTAGCATTATCTGTATCAATCAGAATTATTTTTAATTGATAGAAGTAATCAACAGGAGATGAGTTGCTTCATAATTACCTTTCATTTCCTATGAACTATTTGATCATTCTGGGAAAATGTGACGGAGGATTATTTGTTATGCATATTCTATTACTGCTTTCTAAACATAGAACTCTGTGGCGGGCCCAGCCCTCTGGAACGACTTACCCCCTGAACTCCGCACCATCTCCGACCTCCGCCTCTTCCGCAAGTGTCTGAAGACACACCTATTTCATCTAGCTGGCCTAACGTAACCTCCATACTGACTATTAGATAGTTTTTAAACTTGGGGTTTTAATTCGGTTTTTAGCGCAGGGTTTATTTATTAGAATAAGTATTTTAAATTTTATATATTTTATATATTTTGTATGTATTTTAACATCCCTGTGCGCCGCCCTGGGTCCTAACAAGGAGAAGGGCGGGGTATAAATTTAATAAAATAAATAAATAAAATAAATAAATAAAATAAAATAAATTAATAGGCCCATTACCTGGAATAATTTCAATACAGATCAAACCATACCAATTTTTATCAAAGCAAAATGATGATGTTCTTGAAAATGTTCTTAAATTGGGTCAATAAACCTATTATGATCTAAGCCCTAATATTTAGTGTTGGATCCATGCAGTATAATTACAGTCTTTGAAAATCCATTGACATTTTATATCAAACAAACCATTGTCTTTGTTCCACAAATTATTATTAACACTATGGCTTAGTGCAATATGCAAACTCAACAATCTATTTCCAATTTAATAATACATATAATCTGGGAAATGGTTCTGGCAACAGTAGATGCAGATACGCTTTTAAAATAAATCTATGAAGTTATTTTGCAGAAATTGTGTTCTTTCACTTTCAGAGAGAAAACAGAATATTGAGTAGAGTTATGAAATTATGAATCAATTATTTTCATAAAATCGTATTTAACTATTAGGATGTTATGATTACATTCCTGGGATTATATTGTGGTCTCAAAAACCCCAGCCACAGAAAAACGCAAGCAACTGTTTGACTTAACATGTGATTTATTTATTTTCATCTTGATAAAATGTGCATATACAGCCCGTTAAGAGCAACACCCATCCTTTATTACAGCTTTCTGACATCACGTCACTCATGTATTACCTCTATATCTCTTCCTGCATTCTTTTTATTTCCTTCCACGCAACTGATCTTTTTTAGCCGTATGGTTTAGTGGTTAAGGCTTTAACTGGGAGACCGTGAGTTCTAGTCTTGCCTTAAGCAGAAAGCCAGCTGGGTGACTTTAAGCCAGGGCTCCTCTCTCAGCTTTAGGGAAGCCAGGGCAAGCCACTTCTTAAAAGGTTTGAAGCCACAAAAACTGCAGGGACTAGTTCAGGCAATCGGCAGGAATCAGTACAGGCTTGAAGGGAATGAATGAATGAATGAATGAATTTTTGAAGACAAAACTTAAATGTCTTGAAAGCAAAACTTAATACATACAGTCTTGATAACAGAATTTAATGAAATAGATTTCTGAAGATGAAACTTAAGTGAACAAATGTCTTGAAAGCAAAACTTAATACATACATTCTTGAACACGAAAAAATTGCTGAAGACAAAACTTAAATAAATGTCTTGAAAGCAAAACTTAATGCATCAATTCTTAAAAACAACTTAAATGAATAAATAAATTCCTGAAGACAAAATTTAAATGTCTTGAAAGCAAATCTTAATTCACACATTCTTGAAAAACAGAACTTAAATAAATAAATAAATTTCGGAAGAGAAAACAAAGACAAATACACTTGGCCAATAAAGAATCCTATCTTATCCTATTCTTATGATTCTTGATGAATATATTCTATTTTATTTTTCTTTATGTACCCTGAGAGCACATGCACCAAAGACAAATCCCTTGTGTGTCCAATCACACTTGGCCAATAAAGAATTCTATTCTATTCTATTCTATTCTATTCTATTCTATATGGCTTGAAAACAAAATAAATTCTCCAAAGAGAAACTTAACAAGTTTCTCAAAAAAAAAAAAGTTGACTTAGCCAGATCCTGAAAGTGCCAAAGTTGGCAATGAGTTAGAAAATAACTCGTTCCTTTTATAACCGGGCCGACTGAATAATGAGATTATCCTTAAATCCTCAAAAAGGGGAGGCCCTGAACTGACCCACCTCCTGGTTTCAAATCCCACCAGACAGCAAAGGATTACCCAGGGAAGCCCACCTGCCCCCTCAGCATCCCCTCCTTGGACCCCATCGGGTGTTTTTTTAAAATTTGTATTCTATTTATTTCGTCAAGCATGTATTAGTTAATATAGATAAGTCTAAGCATGGGTTTGGATACATGAAATGGATGCGAATAAAAAGAAACATTAGGACAGGGACGGTAGGTAGGTAGGCCGGGACCTCGAAGGACAACGGGCTTCAGGGCTGTCACGAAGGAAGACGCCCCGCTGCCCACCCCAGGGCCTACCTGAGAGCTGTGCTGAGACCCCGACCCACCCGAACCTTCCTCTTTCTCCTCCTCCTCTGCCGGGCCTAGCAGCTCCCCTGAAGCCTGCTCCCGGCGTTGCTAAGCAACGGCGAAAGGGCGGGGGGCCCTCCGTCGGGCGAGAGCGCATTAAGCGAGAGCGCTTTCCTCGCGGCGCGGCCCCCGCCGGCTTCCGTCCCAGATGATCCTGGCCCCGCCCCCTCTTCCTCCTCCTCCTCCTCCCGCTTCGCTGCTGCCTCGCCTCCATCTCTTTGCCGACGCCACTGGCGTAGCCCGCTCGGGGAAGAGGGGAGCCGCGTCAGCCGCCGCCGCTGCGCTGGGTGGGAGCGGAAACCCGTCCGTGAGGGGGAAAGGAGCCATGGGGGACGCGGCCTGCCGTTCCGCCGCCGGCGCTTGTTAAAGAGGAGAGCCCTCCTCGCCGCCGCCGCCTCAGAAGAAGGAGAAGCCGAAGAAGAAGACGACCTCCCTCCCTCCCTCCTTCCTTCCTTCTCTCCTTCCGCGCTTGTTGGAGCCATGGACAAAGCCGTCGGCGGCCAGGTAGGAAAGGCAGCTGAGGGAGCCCTCCGTGGGGGGTGGGAAGGGGGGGTTGAGGGGTTGCTAGGCAACGGTGGGGGGGTTTTGAGGTCTCCCGGGAAAGAGGGGTGGGTGGGCTCCATTTGGAGGACGGTTGGGGAGGGGGCGCTGGAGGGGCCCAGTCCCCCTCCCTCCCTCCGCCCGCTGTTACCGGCAGGAAGGAAGGAAGGAAAGAGGAAGGAAGGAAAGAGAGGAAGGAAGGAAGAAAAGAGGGAGGGAGAGAGGAAAGAAGGAAGGAGGGAGGAAAGAAAGAAGGAAGGAAGAAAAGAGGAAGGGAGGAAGGAAAGAAGGAAGGAGGGAGGAAAGAAAGAAGGAAGGAAGAAAAGAGGAAGGGAGGGAGGAAAGAAGGAAGGAGGGAGGAAAGAAAGAAGGAAGGAAGAAAAGAGGAAGGGAGGAGGAAGAAAGGAAGGGAGGAAGAAAAGAGAGAGGGAGGAAGAAGGAAGGAAGGAGGAAAGAAAGAAGGGTGAAGGAAAAAGGGAGGAAGAAAAGAAGAGAGGAAGAAAGGTGCAGCCCCGGGCGTATGTCGAAGGTGCAAACGGGGGTGGGTGGGTACTACTACTCTCTCTCTGCCGGAGAGGAAGACAGGCTTGAGGTGGGGTCGGAGTAGATGACCTATAAGGTCCCTTCCAACTCTGTTAACCTGGGTGGGCCTGGGTCAGGGGTCCTTCTTGCCCGAGGACGCCTGGGAGGCGGAGGCCGAGCGAGGGGCAGAAGAAGGGCCGGAGGGGAGGTTCCCCAGCCGCTTGCCAGCGCTAGTAACAACAACACAGAGAGAGAGTTAAAACCGCCCGTAGAGTGAGTAGCGCTGGAGGAATTAACAGGGGACATAATGCAAGGGAGGAACTTAGTCCAGAGGAGGAGGGGGTGGGGGGATATTTAGGCTGCAGCTGCTGCTATTGAAGTCTTCCTGGACTTGCTTAGCTGCTCCCTGGTGAGTTTTCTTAAGCCCTCTTCCGGATTTTTGCAAGCTTTGAAATTTATATATACATATGTATTTAGTTTGTGGAACATGTACAAGATAACAGGTATAAGAATAAACATGGACATGAACAAGGAAATGAATACAAATAAACGGGGACAGTAGGAGAGGGACGGTAGGCACGCTGGTGCGCTTATGCATGCCCCCTTTAAGGACCTCTTAGGAATGGGGTGAGGTCCACAGGTTAAAGTTGGAAGTTGAAAATGGACGCGTTTCCAACTTCCTGTCCCGGGCCTGGAAAGAATTATAGATGGTCCTCCACCTACGGCCCCTCTGGAGCCCTGACATTTCTGTGGTTAAGCGGAGACGTTGGCTTAGTGGAGGTTGGCCCTGTTTTACCACCTTTCTTGCCATGGTGGTTTAAATGAAGCGCTGCCGTCGATACAGGTAATCCTTGACTTATGACCGCAGTTGAGCCCAAAATTTCTGATACTAAGCAAGACCGTGATTAAGTCAGTTTTGCCCCATTTTACAACCTTTATTGCCACAGTTGTTAAGTGAATCACTGCAGTTCTTAAGTTAGTGGCACGATGGCCCCAAAGGTGCTTTCTCAAAAGGCAACTGGACTTTCTTTGTCCTTGAAGAAGTTTCGCTTCTCATCCAAGAAGCTTCTTCAGTTGGGACAACCTGACCTGGTATGACTGAATAACTCTATAGACGTTTACTAACCTGGTTGTTAAGTGAACCTGGTTTCCCCTGTTGACTTTGCTTGCCAAAAGATGGCAAAAAGGGGATTCCCATGACTTCAGGACAAAGCAGTGGTCTTAAGTATGAACCAGTCATAAGTATGAACCGGTTGCCAAGCATCTGAATTTTGATCACACGATCATGGGGATGCTACGAAGGTGATAACTCTGAAAAGTAGTCCTAAAACCCTGTTTTTTCCAGGGATGTTGTAACGTTGGATGATCACTAAATGAACTGTTGTAAGTTGAGAACTACTTGTAGTTGTGCAAAGAAGAAGATCTGAGTTGTAGATTTCCAGGGCTGGGGTGAGAGGAAGAAAAGCAACACAGTTGGAAGAGGGTCCTTGGAGGTCTTCTAGTCCAACCCCCCCTGCTCAAGCAGGAAAACCCCACGCCATTTCAGACACTGGTTACCATTTCAGACAAATGGAGTTAGATGTATGGGCACAGCACAGCTCCCTGGGACTGAGCCTCAGGGCTAGTGACTTGTGCAAAGGGACACAGAGGCTACCAGCCTGAGTTTAGTTTTCCTAAAAAGCTGGGTTGCTCATCGCTTCTATGGCTCCAGGAATTCAGCCTTCCCCACCTCTTCTGAGTGGCAAGTGGGTAGAGAAGCCCAGCAGATTTTTGCCTGGAATTTCAGGTATCACTTTCTTGAACGACACATTGCTTGTTGGATTAGTGTACACAGAAGCACAAATCTGTGTGTATGTGCTTTTAAAGATAAGCCTTGTGGAATGGTCTTCCATTTAGGTATGATTTTCAGGAACATTGTAGAATGTCTTCCTCCAAAGGGATTAACTTCTACAGGTTTTTTTTAAAGATATGATTCTCATTCTAGGGACTCTCTGTGTGTGTCTAACTATATAGGAGTATCCTTTAATAACACTTAGAATTAGTAAAACTTATCAAAACAATTGTGTGATTTATCAAACTAGGAAATTAACCTTTGCCTGAATGTTAGATGTTTTGTCTCTGGCAGTAACTCATTTTGTTCCTTGCTTTTCAGCCTTCCTTGGATTATAAAATAGTCCTGCAAAGATGGGACATTAGTTTCACTAATTCAAAGATGGGACATTAGTTACACTGAATAGTTAACACTGGGCCAAATGAGTCTTCACAGGCTTTTGATGTAAGGCAGTTCTTTTACAGTGGTCCCATATACATTGTTTATTGTAGTTAAACTTGGTTTAATCCACCCAGCTGGGTTTGCACAATCCTCTGGACCATAAACAAAGCACATTAGACTGTGCTCACATGTTAGGATAAAAGGTGGTTGCCTAGTAAGGCGACTGAGGTCATCCAAGATATCCATATACATGCAAAGCTTCCTGGTCAATGACTGGAGATAATTTTTATAATTGCAGTTGCTTGAAAATAACATTCAGATCACAAGAGCAAAGCCAAGTTGTGTTTGTGCCTTTTCTGTTGTTGACCTTGTTCTGTAGAACACTCCCCCTTATTCCACACACACACACACCACAGGCCCCAGCTGTGTTCACGTTTGTTGGTGGTTAATAGTCTAATAGTCTGGTCGTCACCATTCTGTATAGCTTTAAAGTTAAATAGTGGGGTAGTTTGGTTTATTGTTTGTTATAAGCTGCCCAAGAGTCACATATTTTGACTTAGGAAGAAGCTTTACAAATCTAGTTAACACACTTTGGGTGATTTAATGGGTTTCAATGGCAGTAATACTGGACTCCTATCTTGATTTTTTTTCCTTTTGATTTTTCAGTTTAGCCTACAGCCTGGGGGCATAAAATTAGTCTTCAACACAAGGATTAACCAGAACTATCCCTATTTAGTTTCCAAGCCCAAACACCTGCTAAGATTGCTTAGTTTAAGGGGGTTAATGTTTTGAAGGAGGTGTATTCTTGTGTTCTTTGTTAGCAAGGTGTTTATTTTGTATTCTATAATGTTTAGGAAATTGTTTACTAGTTCTAATTAAAAGCAATGTGTGTGTGCTGCACTCTGGGCAAGTTTGTGAATTAAGAATTTAAAACCCTGTAATGAAATTCAAAGACTAATTTCCTCAATTGCTTGGAGGGCTACATGTATTCATGTCTCTTTTCAGGGTTCCCACGTCTGAATGGTAATAGAATTTGGATGTGGGAGCCGAGTTATTTCATTTGAAGGCAAGTTTTTATTTGATTAAATGGTGAAACCCCAAGTTTGGGGGGCAAATGCTCTGTAATGCATGGTGTGCTATTGCTGGTCAGTGCAGATCAGATTGTTTATTCTTTTGCTGCCTGGGATTACAGGACTCTCATCCCCAGGCGGCAGAACCCAACCCTCTGAAGCAGGGGTCACCAACCTTTCAGACCTCAGACCACTCAATTCATAATTTTAAATCCCACCGATCACTAATATGATTTTTTTTTAAAAGAAATAGTATTTAGTACAATATAAAAAATGCAAATAATTTTTCTGTGGACCACCAACATTTTCTCACAAACCACCAGTGATCCACGGAGTGGTGACCAGTGGTGACCACTGCCCCGCAGCATATTTCGAAGTTAAAGAATAGGGAAGAGGAATTGTTCCACTGCTATGCAGCTGGAAGAATTTGTCTGAAGCTTAAGGCAAACTAATAGAGGATCTATTTTACTCAGCATGTTGGTTTATGTAGTAGTTAACATAAGGAACGTATAGTAGTTAAAAGCATAGGAATCTGGTCAAAGTTTGGGTTTCTTATCTGTAATTGGTCACCTTGAAATTTAAAACAATGGTGTGGTAATGAAAAACACCAGAGTTCAAAGTGACCTTAAATCTAACATCCTCAAACAAAATTGGTTTGGTTTAAATGTGCTGGCCTAATTTTGTTTTGTGAATTGATAAGTGGTCAGTATTTGCAATCCTTCTGAGTTTTACCTGGAAGCAAATTTTGTTGAAATAAAATTAGCATTGAGGTCATTTCGCACATGATTACTCATGTGTGACAGCCTCAACATATGTTTAAAAAACCCAACAAAAATGCTTCTTGTTAATAAATTAATGCATAAAGCTTTTTTGGAGTAAAGAAGGAGAAAAAAAACCTTCAAAGTTTATCTCTTATTTCTTCTTATTGGCTGAACGTTGAAACATAAGTTTTCAATTTTTGGCAAGCAATTTGCTCTAATCACATTGGTCTCTAGAACTTATCTAAATAATTATATGCCTATAATTACAATGACAATTTTTTTCCTTTCTGTCTCTCTGTGACTGCTGGGGCTGGGGACTGGCAAGAGTTGGGGTGAAGATTATATAACTTATGGAAGGGGGAAGGAAGCTACTTTTTTATTTTATAGTTTTTCCTTGGTATATCTGTGGTTACATTCTGTGACATGTTAAAGTATAAATGCTAATATTATGGGAGCAGTCTGCTGTTTTTATTGCCTCTTTATTTAAAAGAGGTTATACAATTTATGATTACTAAACATACTAAATACAGAGAGAACCAATTTGGTGGAGACTAAAAGACAGGACACCATGACCAGAATTCCTGTCTTAAGGTAGAAGCCAGTTGGGTGAATTTGGGCCAGTCACTTTCTCTCAGTCCTAAACTGGAAAGTCACACACACACACACACCCTATTCTTATTAATAGAATAAGTAGTATTGCAAAATGTGTAACATGTGCCCTAAATTGTCCTTTGTTTTGAAACACCCTGCTTCATGTGAGAACAAATTGCAGGAGATGTTTAAAAACATACATACCTAGGATACAATTTCCATTACTCGTTATCTCTTCTTGAAGCAGGCAAGTGCTTTGGGCAACGCATTGTACCATAATATATTTTAATAACTATCGTTTTATGAAACTGGTCAGACACAAATCAAGAGTTGGAGAAAACAGGTTCTTGTTCTGGAGCAGCCAGACGCAATCTGATTTCTAACGTTTTCTTGAAAACAAGCTATCGCGCCAAGGGTTGTAAGATTCCCCAGGATACGCTTGCATCCTTAAAAAATTGCTTCTTGTGCAGGTAGTTCTCCACTTACGACCATAATTGAGGTCAGCATTATGGTGGTAAGTTATGGCAGTTGTTAAGTGGGTCATCATGTGATACGACTGACCTCTGTGGTGGTGAAGTGAATACAGAGGCCATTAAACGCATCTTATTTTCTTCAATAGGCATTTTTTAATGGACATGAGTGCAGAAAAAAAGCTGAAAATTGCAGTCTTCTGACCACAGGATACTGCAAATGACCATGAATGGGAGCTGGTTACCAAACATCGAAAATGCGATTATGTGACTTTGTGTGCGTGCGTGTGTGTGTGTGTGTACCCATTGGAACTCTGGAACTGGGTTCCAAGAAGCTCTGGGGTGGTCTGTCGTAACTTCAAATAGTTGCTAAATTAGGAATAAATTACCAGTAAACTTGTTTAGGTTGCATCTTGGTTTAACTCATCAAGACACCATTTGCGTTACCTGTAAACATACTTTTTGCTCACTTCATAATCCTATCATATACCCTAGAAAAGTGTTTCTCAACCTTGACCCCCTGAAGAGGGGTGGACTTCAACTCCCAGCTGTCTTGGGAATTCTGGGAGTTGAGGTCCATCCCACTTCAAAGGGTCACGGTTGGGAAACCCTGCTCTAGAAACCTCTTAAGACCTATGACATTAGTTTTATTTATTCCATTATCCCTCTGATAATCCCCCCTTGTCAAAAAACGTTATGTTTTATTAGCATCCTATCTCTTGAATATGCACAATATAATGTGTATTGTTTATTCTTGTGTTTTGTTGTAAAATGAACCCCCCCTCCCCAGAAATGTACCCCTCAAACTTTGCTTAACAACATTCTCTCTCAACCTGCCATTTGTTAAGGCAGAATCTTATGCCAAAGGACGACGCTGCCTTTGCTAACTTCAAATTAGCTTGCATATTCGCCACATACCTTAATATTACATTGCTCAGAGTTTTCTAACTATAGCCACAGCTGCTTTTGTGTTTTCCAAGCTCCTCTGAAAATAACCAGAGAGTGTGACATCTTGTGGGAGCTGTTCCTAGAAGGCTCCCTGTTCTGTTTTGTTTTTTAAAACCTAGTATTTTACAAATTCTCCAAAGTTCAAACGTCGCTCAGATCCTTTCCTTTCCAGCCAGGGCAACTGCAGCTTCATCTTCGGTTCGAAACATAACTTGTGTGTATCTGCCTTATGTTTCTGAACACTGGGCCCCTTCAGCTATTGCAGTTCTGGCTGAGGCACAGCATGGCTTCTGTTTTATTGGGTGAGGAGGATAAATATCCATTACTGAGGCTTTTTTGTGCTTTGTAGTGTACTAACTTTTTACCAGTCTGCTCCTGCTGGTGTCATCTTCTGTCCTTGCAGCTGCTAAAGACTCTACAGCGCCTTTTACATCGAAAACAAAGAGGCTTTTATTGACAATATGCTGCCGATATAAAACAGCTTTACATTTATTGAAGTAAAATGTAAGGCCGGGCCAGTCTTGAAACCCTGCGCTTGGAGAGGAAGCATTCTGCACAAACAATTAGAGTGGACAATAATTTTATTTCCTTTGCTTTAATGGGGTCCAGCAGTGTACAGGTAGTCCTTGACTTAACGTCCATTCACTTAGCAACCCTTTGAGGTTACAACAGTACTGAAACCGAGACTCGCACTTAACAAGGGTCACAGCCGTCCCTAAGGTCACGTGATCAAAACTTGGGTGTTTTGACAGACAGCATGTAGTTAAGAAGGTTGCTGGATCCCAGGGTCATATGATCACTGCTTTTTTGACTGTCCTGGCCAGAGTTAGCGAAGGAAACCAGATTCTCTTTAACAACGGTGTGATTCATTTAACAACAGCAGCAATTTGCTGAATTATGCCAAAAAAAGGTCATAAAATCGAGTGTGACTTGCTTAACGACGACATTGCGGAAATTCGGAAGTTCCCAATTGTGGTTGCAAATTGAGGGCTACCTGTATATTTTATTTTTCCCATTTCTCTGCTGTGAAGAGAAGGAACTGTATTTATAGAAAACTCTCTTTCTGAAGAAACATCAAAGGCAGAGACATCACAATGGCATTATAAGCCATTTAGTACGCAGATGTTGAAATTAAAAAAGGTAACTTAACCTAAATAAAAATATTTCAGGCTTGTAGTCACATGTTAGGATAAAGTTTAGATATGGGTGTTAGTTGAATCCTCCCCTCTTATCTGATTGTTTTTGGTTTTAGATTAGCTACAGTTTACAAATACTGAGTATTGTTTGGTAACATGTAAACAAGGGTTGTACTTGATGGTTTTAATTTTGGCTATAGTGTTACCTTCCCTCCTTTTTGTTTCCTAATCCCTGTAATTATGCTTACAACCTTTACAGGTGACAAAGGTTAAGTTCGGCTTTTTAATTCAAGACCCTTTAAAATTTGAATTGGCAGTGAAATTCCATTATTATAGACCTCGATCTTGCTCTGTTATAAGTTACTTCTAAAACCTCAATAGCAAAACTTGAAAGCTCCATTTTTGTTTTTCATAGATGCATTTAACAGATTCGTATAGCAAATTTTTAAATATCGTTTAGGAATGACACAGAGAATCGTCTAGAACAGCCTTTTGTGCACCAGGGACTGGTTTCATTTTAAAAAACATTCTGCGGACCGGCTGGCGTAGAGGGGGGGGGAGGAACAGGTGGCGCATGCGGGGGGGAGGGGGAACAGGCGGCGCATGCGCATGGGGGGGAGTCGGCTCACTCGGCCCTCTAAGGCCTCCAACGGTGCGAACGGCCGCGCTTGCGCTCTCCCGCATCTGGTGCATGCTCTGCCGAGGGGGCTTTCCCCTCCTCCCTCCTCCTCCTCTCCGGCCCTGCGGCCCGGTTCCTATCAAGCCATGGACCGGCACCGGTCCGCGGCCTGGGGGTTGGGGACCCCTGGTCTATAATGTATGTTTCGTGCAGGAAATAGTTTTCGATTCTGCATTGAATGTATTTGGGTTCATCATGTAAATAAATGTTTAAATCTCATCAGTGTTATTATATTTTCAGTAAGACTAAATTTAGGTGTGCTGAGCATCTTATCCTAAGCGACATAGTTGTCACCTTCCTAGTTGCTAATCCAGTACTTTAAAATGTGTATGTTTTCTGCTGAAGTAGATTCTAAAATTATGTATCACGTTAGCAGTTCAGTAACTATATTTTTCAGGGTTAGACATATCCTGGAATGAAATAGTAATAGGAATCAGACTTATATACCGCTTCACAATACTTTATCACCCTCTCTTAAGTGGTTTACAGAGTCAGCCTCTTGCCCCCAACAATCTGGATCCTCATTTTATCGACCTCGGAAGGATGGAAGGCTGAGTCAACAAGCTTGAGCCGGTCAGGATCAAACTCCTAGCAGTGCACAGTGAATTAGCCTGCAGTACTGCGTTCTAACCACAGCGCCGCCACAGTTCCTAAATGCTTACCAAATGGAACACAGAGTTACGTTATCCAGATTTAGTTTGGGAACAACCATAATTAGAGGCAGCAACTGAGATAAAATGTTTTTAAGCTCTTCGCAAACAGTATTATTTGCGGTATAAGGCTATATGGGAAGAAAAGCCAGTGTTTTTACAGTAATCATTACTATTATTGTAAGATAGCTTATAATACTACGGTAGCTTTAAGAAAATTATGCTTCTATGGATAATGTTTAATTAATTACAAATGATTATAGATAATGAAAATCTCCAACTTTAATCATTATTTTTTCTGTAATATGAAAATAAATTGTCCCTGACTGGCTTAATAAACATAATGATTAGGTTTGCAGGATACGCTGAAATGCAATCTAGCTAACCAAATATTAATTTTAAGTGTGCTCCGTGAACTCATGCCGTGTGGTTAGTTGACGATGCAATCTGTTAACCATGGATAAACATGTACAAATGAACAGAAGGAAATGTAATTTGAATGGTTTTCTAGCTAAAAATCTTTGGTCTTAAACTTTCATAGAGACTGCTGGCATGTAACTTGCCATTCTTTTGATGAGAAAGGAGATTTGCTGGGCAATCTGATTTGCTGAGGGTTTCAGTAAACCAAGTAATATTTATTTACAGTGTACAACATTCACTTCTGACAAATACATATATTACAGAGATTTGTAAGACCCCTTAAATGCTGCTGTGAATTCCATCCTCTGAAAGTGACATGACTTTTTCACATGATGGTTGCGGCATTCCCATGGTCACATGATCAAAACTCAGGCACTTAGCAACGGACTCATATTTATGGCAGTTGCATTGTCCTTTTGCGACCTTCTGACAAGCAGAGTCAAAGGGGAAGCCAGATTCACTTAACAACCTCGTTATTAAATTGACAACTTCAGTGATTCACTTAACAAATGCAGCAAGAAAGGGTCACAAGGTTCACTTAACAAATGTCTCACTTAGCAACAAAAACGTTGGTCTGAATTGTGGTGGGAATTTGAAGTCTGTGTATGGCTGGAAAGTTACTTGTGTAACAAACATGCTTTTGAACTGTTTGCTGCATTAGCCAAGAGTTCTTGCTTTCTGCCATGGTGAAACCAAATCTTATAATTTGGATGGCATATAAACGCCATAATATACATACATGTATAAATATTAAGATTAAGAAGATTAAATCCTCTTATCAAAACCCACGCCAGATTTTGCTAGATCGCAACACCAGTGTCCTAGGATGATAAGTGATCTCAAGCGTTCCATTCAGCGTAGGCTCAATTTTGCTTCATTGACTTGCTTTGATTTAACACACGGCGAACTTAAAAACTTAAAATGCCGATGAATCGTTACGACCCATTTATGTACCAAGAATCCTTTTCATTTTGCTTTTCCCTTTAAGAATGTGAAATTGTCTGCTGAAGTGGAACCGTTCATTCCTCAGAAAAAGGCCCCCGATTCACTGGTGATGCCCATGGCCCTGCCAAATGATGGTGGAAACATCAGCGGTGTTGAGCCTACTCCGATTCCCAGCTACCTGATTACGTGCTACCCCTTCGTTCAAGAAAACCAATCCAACAGGTAATTAAATCTACCGTATTTTTTGGAGTTTAAGACCAACTAGAGTATAAGACACACCTTCGTTTTCGGGGAGGTAGTCATCTGGCTAGCGCCCTTAATCTGGTCCGCTTCAGCACATAGGTTTGCTGGTTTGGGGCGCGTGCAAAAAACAGCTTCTAAAGCACAACTGATCGTCGGAGAGACGGAGAAAGAAGCAATGAGAAAAGCAGGCAAAGCACAGAAGAGCGCTTCACTTATTAGCGCCTCATTAGAGCTGAAAAAAAGCTTCAAAAAAGCTACATTCGAAGTATAAGACGCACCCAAAGTTTCAGCCTCTTTTAGGTAGGGAGGGGAGTGCATCTTATACTCCGAAAAATACGGTATATGTCAGAAAACCAGTACGAGTCTCATTTTTTTGTTGGTTTGTTTTACTCTGCTGCTTTAACAATATCTCTCTCTTTGGACCAGGGTAATTTAATTTGCCTTGCTTTCTGAAATGTTGGGGCAGGGGGGGGGGGGAATCTAAAAACAAAAGGTGTACTTTTCTTGCTTGGATGTGCGTTGAACTCACTGTAGCTTTCTGCTGAGTGAATTTGGAGAGCATTGAGTAGCATGAGAGTTAAACCATGCAGTTAGAGAACAAATTATTTTGAGAGTCTTAAAACTTTTGCTTATTAATAGCATAAAAGGGAGCAGAGGGGGAAACCTTGGCAGGTTTTCATGATACTGAGGCTGTACTCTTAACAATCAAAGTTATAATAAGTATAAGGATAATCTTTATTGTCATTGTACTTAAATATAATATTGGCGTTACCTTTATTTTTTATGTTTTATTAGAATTTTTAGTACATTGAAAGTAAAAATTAAAAGATTTAGAAAAAAAACATATAGAGAGAAAATGAGAAAATATAGGGAAATATGGAAATCTGTAAGTCTTAAAGTTGCCAAGGTTGGCCGCCCTTTCTTTAAACTGATTTTAGAGAAATAACTGTAGACCTAACTGGATTTTTCTCCCCCATTTATTGCAGGCAACTTCCAATGTACAATAATGAAATCAGGTGGCAGCAGCCTAACACAAACCCTCCTGGGCCGTATCTGGCTTATCCCATTATATCTACTCAGCCACCAGTTTCCACCGATTATACTTACTATCAACTGATGCCAGCGCCTTGTACGCAAGTCATGGGATTCTATCATCCCTTCCCAACAGCTTACTCTGCCCCTTTTCAGCCTGCAAGTGCCATAAACACGGTGGCAGCACAATGCACCGATCGCCCGGCCCAACCAAGCCAGGCCTTTCCGTTATGCAGCCCCAGGAGCAGAAGCACCAGCAGAGGATCGATGGTGCAAAAAGTAAGCTCGTTTTCTGCCTTTCAGGGCGGCAGGAAATTTGTGTCTTCAGATTTGCACGATTTTATTCACGTAGTCTTACAGTCAAGCAGAATTCATTGACTCCTACTTCCCGCCTGGTTTACGCTGGAAGGCCTGACAGCTTAGACTCGGAAGTGTCAAACGCAAGGCCCGGATCTGGCCCACACAGTGTTTAGATCTGGCCCACAGGGCCACCCTGGAAATAGCCTCGGACTGGGCCCCGTGAAGTCTCTGCCAGTGAAAATGGAGCTTGGGGGGGCGCACAACTTTCCCCGGTTCCGTTTTTGCTGGCAGAAGGCTACAGGAGGATCCCCCCAGCCCCGACACGAGTGACAAGCTTCCCCTCCCTTAGGTCAAACACAACCCTGATTCACGTTGCACATTGATTCCGCAAGGAGCTGAATGGCGCTTACAACGTCCATAAGCTCTCAATGCTACCTAACCTATATCCAGAATGTATTAAAGTCAGTTTAAGTGTCTCTGCCGCCCTCATATTTTTCTCCAGCATTCCAGATTGTTTTCCACTTGTTAATCTCCGTCCCTCAAGGCAGAGATCACAAGGGATTAACGTGATTGACAGGTCACTTAGTAAAGCCCTGTCAACTAAGGTGTCATTGGCTAAATGGTCTCCCCTTGGATTTCAGCAGCGAGCTCACGTGCTGTTGTGGTTAAACACGAGTAGTGCCATTGTGTCTCAATGCAGTAATTGGCTACATATTAAATTACCAGTGCTCGTGGGAGTCTTAAAAGAGGCCTTGTTTGTTTGTTTGCCAAATTTGTACACTGCCCATCTTGCCAAAAGTGCTCTAGGTCAGGGGTCTCCAACCTTTGCAACTTTAAGTCTGAAGGACTTCAGCTCCTAGCCTTCTCCGGCCAGCAAAGCTTCAGCAAAGTCCTTCAGCAAAGCTGGCTGGAGAATTCTGGGAGCTGAAGTCCTTCAGACTTAAAGTTGCAAAGGTTGGAGACCCCTGCTCTAGGTGGCTTACAGAGTTGAGTAGAATGGCCCGTAAGCCATTAAAACAATAAATAAGGATCTTCGATTTAAAATTCAATTAAAACTAAGCAGGGTAGAGAGGTGGGGAGCCAAGTACCCCAAGGCAGGTGGGTGGGGGTTATCTACCCTGTTTCCCCTAAAATAAGACCTCCCAGATAATAAGCCCAAACGGCGCTAAAACAAGCCCTCCCTGAAAATATTAAAACACAGCAGCAGCCAAGAGGTGACCACGCTCTCCGCCTCCTGCACCTCAAAAACAATAAGACCTCCCTGAAAATAAGGCCAAGGGCTTATTTTGGGCGTCAAAAGAAAATAAGACCTTGTCTTATTTGGGGGGGAAACACCAGCAAAGTGCTACATTTTCATTGGGGCCCCAGGTGAGTTGGCACAGCTTCAAGGCCTTTTGGAAGACCTAAAGAATGGGAGCAGATAGACTAACATTCCATAAAATGAGTTCAGTAGTAACAAGGTAAATGACCACAGATCTCATTGTTGCTCTTCATATATTTTTATGATTCTCTCTCTCTCTCTCTCTCTCTCTCTCTCTCTCTCTCTCTCTCTCTCTCTCTCTCTCTCACTCTCACTCTCACTCTCACTCTCTGACTCTCTCTCTCACACACACACACACGTCAATTAGTTTCATCTGTTTGTTTGTCTAATCTTTGAAGCAGCAGCAGCCACCACAACCCCACATAAAGAGCAAAAGGCCTCCAGTGAAAAACGTTGCTATCCAGAAGGAGACAAACTCTTCGGGGCCCGAGAACAAACCCAAAATTCTCCTGTTGGTGGATGCTTGTCAGCAAACAGGTAGGGCGATGATGTGTTTCTTTCTTTTATAATATAGCAGATCTTTTTTTTTACTTCTTCTTGTGGAATTTGAAATGTTATTTTTTTTAAGAAAGAAAAGCTTGATTTGATGACTAGATCACCCTTCTACACCGGTACTGTGGACAGTGGTTTCAGTCAATTCATGATACTTCCAAACTGTAATTTTTACTTACATATTAATTTTATAAAGTGTATATGCTATCCAACTCTCCATCCAAAGCGACTTAGCGACTTATTGTTATTAAGCTGCTTATCAAAGGGACAGCTTTACTCTTCATTCAGTCTTACTGATCCTTACATAGCAACACATACACAAAAGAAAGGCATCATTTTTTACATATATCATTTAATGTTTAGTAACAACCGTTGGTATGCTGACCATCGTATAGCAATAACAGTAACACTTAGACTTAAATACCGCTTCATAGTGCTTTTACAGTCCTCTCTAAGCGGTTTACAGAGTCAGCCTATTGCCTCCAACAATCTGGATCTTCATTTTGCCCACCTCGGAAGGCCGGAAGGCTGAGTCAACCTTGAGCCGGTCAGGTTTGAACTGCTGAACTGCAGCTAGCAGTCAGCTGAAGTAGCCTGCAGTACCACACTCTAACCACTGCACCACCAAGGCTCTACAGAAGTCACTTGATTCTCCAAGTAAGAGGAGAAATCATTAGAAATGATTTAAGAATAGCAATGAAATGTGGTAGGCAAATGAAACTGATCAATAATGAAGACTGAAGAATGTCCGCGATTCCTAACAATAAGTAGATTTCATTCTTCTCCAATCCAGTGGCCTTTCTCTAATGTAGAAGCTTTGTCCTGGTGGCCATCAACACATACTTTCTCAAGGAAGTTACCCATTAAAACCAGGAGTAACCTTGGGAACTTTAAGACTTGTGGACTTCAACTCCCAGAATTCTCTACAACGAGGGTTGTCCAATCTTAGGAATTTGAGTGGCTGGGGAATTCTGGAAGCTGAAGTCCCGCAAGTCTTAAAGTTCCCAGGACACCCCTGCATTAAACCCTTGTCAATTCTTGAGACTCTTCTTTGCCTTGTAGACTTCCCTTCAGAGATTGCCAGCAAGTCCCTATCGGAGAGTGTGAGTGGTCTGCACTGGAAGCCGAGGGGCAGGCGACGGCGAACCTCCCACCCTGCCGAGTCCTCAAGCGAGCAGGGGGCCAGCGAAGCCGATATTGATAGCGACAGCGGCTATTGCAGTCCCAAGCACAGCAACCAAGCAGGGGCACCCATATCCCGAAGTACTGAGTCGGCTGGAACAAATGTAGGTAGACATCTGAAAAGTTCAAGAGTAGAAAGCAACATTAAATAGGCACACGTAAAGTAACGCCTACATCTTTTTTTTTTTCCAAATTTATTTTCAGATCAAAGAATCATCCATACATCCAGGTAAAGTTTCTTGGCTTTGCAAGTTTGCAGCATTGGTGTGTGTGTGTGTGTTTGTGTGTGTTTGTGGGGTGTGTGTCGGATACATGTCACTTTAACTGATTACGCCTTGATGCCTTTAACTGATTAAATTCTCCACCCTTAATCTTTTCCACATTGTAATGTTTAAATACTGTTTCTAAACTTGTCCAGTTTTTTCTCCTCAAAATATTTTATGAGTAGTGTCAGGATAGCACTTTTTATAAAACATTTAGTAATTAACATTTTAGTAATTACTGGTAATCTGCCTCCTTTTCCATTCCCCCCCCCTCCTCCTTTGGCTACATTTTCCATGACTGCATTGATTAGTTCTTAAAGATTGCAAATACGTTGAGACCTTCCTTGCACCCTTCTGCTAAAAACTAAAACATAAAAATAGAAATCTGTTCAGTTAGAAATAAAATGCATCACATACGAAAAACAAGCCAATGAGAATGGCAGCTATACTGTGTATTTTAAGATTGCTTGGTGTCTTTAAAGAAAGAGAAGTTACAGACAGACTGTTCTCTGTATTGGCAAAGAAAGCTAATTGGCAAATTGTATTGTATTATTTTTTGTGTGACTTAACCATGTAAATTGGCAAAGAAAGCTAATTACCATATTTTTTGGAGTATAAGACGCATCAAGGTTTTGAAGCAGCAATTTTTTTAAAAAAAAGTTTTTGCACTCTGGAAACCTCCCAAATACGGCCCGTTTTTCGCAAAAATGGCCCCATTTTTTTTTCAAAAAAAGGGCATGGATAGCCTTTAGGAGGCTTAGAACAACTACAGACCTTCGCTCCTTCCGACAGCTTTTAAAAACTCATTTCTTCCGTTTGGCTGGCCTAGGGTAATTTTAATTAAGTTATAGTGTTAAGGGGTTTTAGGGACAGTTTTTAGTTTTTATAGATGTTTTTAGCGCAGGATATGTTTAATTGTGATTTTAAATTTTGTACTCTGTGTCTATTGTTTTTAATTTTCCTGTGCCCCGCCTCGAGTCCCTTAGGGGAGAGAGAGCGGGTTATAAATAAATTTTATTATTATTATTATTATTATTATTATTATTATTATTATTATTATTATTATTATTATTATTATTATTATTATTATTATTATTATTATTATTATTATTATTATTATTATAGAGTGCTCCTGGGGGTGGGGGGCAAAATTGAGGAAGAAACAGCCTGTTTTTTGCTCATTTCTGCCCTCCCCAGCCCCCAGGAGTACTCTGAAATCCTCCTAAAGGCTGTGCACGGCCATTTTGGTGAAAGGGCGGGATTTCCGGAGGCCAAAAACGCTGTATTCAGTGTATAAGACGCACCCAGATTTTCAGCCTCTTTTTTGAGGAATAAAAGTGCGTCTTATACTCTGAAAAATACGGTACGTGAATACACATGCTGGTTAGGTCCACCATCTAGTTGGCTTTCTTTTAGGTGTGGAGTAGTTTTTTTCCATGTAAAAAAAAAAAAAAAGTAGCATGCATTCTTCACATTTTTCCCTCTTTTCACATATTCTCTTTCCTTAAACTTATGTGATGCTTGTCTCAGGTGGTGCCAGCTGGGCAAGTGTCAGCTCTCAGGCTACTCAGAAGAAGCCTTGGATAGAGAGAAACTCTTTCTCCAGAGGTGGAAGGCAACCGGAACATCAGCACGATTCAGAGGTATAGTTTCCACTACTTCAAGCTTTCTTTTCAGGTAGAAAAATACCCGGAGCAACTTTCAGTGGAATATATAACAAGATGCTCTGTTGCCCTAATTTTCAGTCTGAAAGTAATATACCGTATTTTTGGGAGTATAAGACGCACCAAGGTTTTGAAGAGGCAAATTTAAAAAAAAAAGTTTTTGCACTCAGCAGACCTCCCCAAAACGGCCCATTTTTTGTGAAAACAGGCCCATTGTTAGCCTTTAGGGAACTTGTAGAGTGCTCCGGGGGTGGGGGGAGGTTTGGCAAAAACGAGCAAGAAAAGGCCCGTTTTTTGCAAAAACAGGTCCATTTTTGAACAAAAAAATTGCATGCACAGCCTTTAGGAGGCTTATAGAGTTCTCCTGGGGGCGGTTGTGGGGGGCAAAATTGAGCAAAACAATGGTCCATTTTTTGCGCATTTTTGCCTTTCCCAGCCCCCAGGAGCACTTTGGAAAGTTTCCTAAAAGCTATGCATGGCCATTTTGGTGAAGAGGGAGTTTCGGGAGGCAAAAAATGCTGTATTCAGTGTATAGGACGTACCCAGACTTTAAGCCTCTTTTTTGAGGAAAAAAGGTGCTTCTTATACTCCAAAAAATACGGTACTTGACACGTTCTTACTGTTTCCAAGATTTTAGGAACTTTCAGCTCAGTTTAGTTTAGTTTAGTTTAGTTTAGTTTACTTTATTGTCACTACACATCGTACAACAAAATTAAATGCCTTCAGTGTACATTATAACTATGAAAATAAAAAACACAAACACATCCTTCTCATGCTCTATAATTGAAAGATCACAACAAACTGTGTAGGGCTGAAAAATAGATCGTTGCAGAATCCCTTAATCAGTAAGCTTATACAGTTATTTGAGAAATGAAATTCTCCACCTTATTGCTATGTTCTTTCATTTGTGCCTCTTAGCTGAAAGATGATTATAGAATTAATTGGCAATCTGTGTACACTGATAAAACATGTCAATGTTATTGAATTAGTTTCCTATTAAACTGGGTTTAGTCGCATGGAGTCCAAATAAGCTGATGAAATATTGACTGCATGAATCTGTTTTAATTTCTTATAATGCCAGTCCATTTATTCTGCTCCACTCCGTGAAGACTGATCAACTTTTTATTTGTCGCTGTTAGTCACATTTCTAGTCACATATTTTCACCTGGCAGACAAGATAGATAGCACATACTTTGTGATGTACATGGGTGCTTTCATACTTCAACTTAAAAGGGACAGTCCTAATATGTTTGTTTTTGTCTGCTTGTATAGCCTGGTTTTAAATGTAGAGCTCACAGCACATCTTCAGAAAGGACGCAGAGTTTGCAGAAGAAAATTGAGAAACCAGTAATCACAAGCCAGTCTAACAGAGTAGAGCAGAGCCCTGAACTGCTATATTTTGGGGTAACTCTTTCATTAATCTTGTTTATGACAGCTTTCCTTCACTAAGACAGGCGGAGAGTTTGAATTGGTTGACAGCTACATCTTAATGTGTCCTGCTTGCTGATTTTAAAACATTAAAAACTTTTATTTTTTGAATTACCGGTAACATTTTTCAATTTGTTTCCAATATATCCTGGCATGTGATAACAATATCTTTCCTGCAAATTCCAATATAGCTTCGTGCTGATATCCCTTTTGGTACCATTCATGTGCATTTGCCACTTTCTGCCAATCCTTAACTGAGTAATTTGCTTTCCTTGCAAAATACAGATATTTTGTCCTGCGAATTTCAGTTCATGAATTTTCCCAATTTTTTTTGTTCAGGATGAGGAAGAATTCCCAGAACTAAATTGCGATAGCGGACATTCTAAAGCTAAGAACATGCAGCTGAAGCACACACCCAAAATGGTAAATGGCGCTATTATATTTGGAGGATAGAACTGTGATGAGGTTATTTTTCTTTTCAATACATTCTGGCTAGTTTTTAATGAGCTATAAAAGAAGAACTGTTACACACACACACACACAGAGCAACAGACTGGCATTGTGAAGAGCCATTTAATTTCTTAAGATCTGGATTTTCAGTTTAAAGCAGATTATTACTTGGCTGGGAGACTACAGGCAATATCAGGAGTAAGGATTCTGTAGCAACCCCAAATCCCACAGACATGCTAATGTACCAGACAGGTAGCAAGTTTAGCAGAGAGACTTTATCATACCTTAACTATGTGCATCTTTGGAGATGCGCTCAGTAACGTATTTTGGGTGCAACACAAACCAGAATCAAGAACCTGTAGTCTTTCTCAATTAAATCATGGTTGCTAATGTTGAGTGCCTCTAAACTAGGAATTGTATTTTATTAAGGTAAATAGAATTCTTTATAGAATAGAATTCTTGATTGGCCAAGTGTGATTGGACACACAAGGAATTTGTCTTTGGTGCATAGGCTCTCAGTGTACGTAAAGAAAAATAAAATAGAATATGTTCATCAAGAATCATATGATACACTTAGTGATAGTCATAGGTTACTAATAAGCAATCAAATTATACTAGGAAACAAAACAATATAAAATTTAAAGATAGAAACAACATGGTTATAATCATAAGTGGAAAGAGGTACTAGAAAGGAAGAGAATAATAATAGTAATAATAATACAGTCGTAGTAAATAATTTGACAGTGTTGTGGGAATTAGTTGTTTAGCAGAGTGATGGCATTTGGTAAAAACTGTCCTTGTGTCTAGTTGTTCTGGTGTGCAGTGCCCTATAGCATCGTTTTGAGGGCAGAAGTTGAAACAATTTATGTCCAGGATGTGAAGGGTCTGTAGATATTTTCACAAATAAGATTTTAAGTATAATTAGAGACATTAACAGACAATTGCACATTACAGTAATCCCTCGTTTTCCGCGTCCTCATGTTTCGCGGCTTCGGTGCTTCGCGGATTTTAAAATAATACAGGAAAAAAAGAAAATGCATTGGTAGGAGGCAAGCGCCCCCTAGTGGTTGCTTTAAACGATGTCTACCAACTCATGTTTCCTAGCGAATCCTACATCGTGGATCCTCACTTTTCGCGGAAGGTTCCGGTCCCCATTAGCAGCGAAAAACGAGGGATCACTGTACAATTCAAATTCTAGTTTTATTTCAGCATTGTTAGGCATCTTATAACAATAGCAATATTCACATTCGCAATAAAATATATACCACTTCACAGGGCTTTTACAGCCCTCTCTTAAGAGGTTTACAGAATCAGCCTCTTGCCCCCAACAATCTGGGTCCTCATTTTGCTGACCTTGGAAGGATGGAAGGCTGAGTCAACCTTGGGCCGGTGAGAATCGAACTGCTGGCAGTTATCCGAATTAGCCTGCAGTACGGCATTCTGACCCCTGTGCCACCATGACTGATGGAGTTGTGAACACAAAACAAACCATCCACTTGGGAAAAATACTAGCTAAAGAAGCAAGATCAGCTCTAGGAAAACAGATATATAATTAGCTGCTGATTATGCTATATCTCTTTTTTAGCACTACATCCCCTTTATACTTATCACTGTTTCCTCTTTCCTTAGTTGGATGATCTACCTGAAAATTCTCCAATCAACATAGTACAGACTCCGATACCCATCACCACCTCTGTTCCCAAAAGAGCAAAAAGTCAAAAGAAGAAAGCTCTCGCAGCAGCACTGGCTACCGCCCAAGAGTATTCAGAAATTAGTATGGAGCAGAGAAAGCTTCAGGTCTGTTTTAATGGCGTAATGGGAATGCATTCTGGGTTTCAACCTAGGTAGACAGATCGCAGTGCTTCATGTTGGAAAGGGTTGGATGGGGTGAAGAGAAGGACCAGGGGAGACATGAGAGCAGTCTTCCAATATTTGAGGGGCTGCCACAGAGAGGAGGGGGTTCAAGCTATTTTCCAAAGCACCCAAAGGCCAGACAAGGAATCATGGATGGAAACTGAACAAGGAGAGATTCAACCTGGAAATAAAGAGGAATTTCCTGACAGTGAGAACCATCACTGTTGCCTTCGGAAGTTGTGGGAGCTTCGTCACTGGAGGCTTTCAAGAAGAGATTGAACTGCCATTTGTCAGAAATGATGTAGGGTCTCCTGCCTGAGCAGGGGGGCGGCGGGTTGGACTAGATGACCTACAAGTCCCTTCCAACTCTGTTAATCTGAGGTCCCTAAACTCAGGTGCCTACTAATCCTGCAAGAAAGTTTCCTGCAGTAAATGAAATGCTACGTTACCATTTGGGAATGTGTAATCTTGTTTTCTGTTTATCGTATCTCAGATAGTCCTCAAGTTACAGCAGTTCATTTAGTGATGTTCACTTAGAACCGATCAAAGTTACAACAGAACTGGGGGGAAAAGTTATTTATGACTCTTTTTTCACATGATTGCTGCAAGCATTCCTCTGATCACATGATCAAAATTCAGACACTTGGCAACTTGCTCAGATTTAGGATGGTTGCAGTATCCCGGGGTCATGCGACTCCCTTTTACGACCTTCTGACACTTGAATGTTAATGGGGAAGCCAAATTCACTCCATCACTGTGTTCCTAACTTAACAACTGCAGTGATTCACTTAACAAACGGGGCAAGAAAAGTGGTAAAAGGGGGCAAAGCTCACTCAAAAAATGTCTCGCTTAACAACAGAAATGTTGGGCTCGATTGTGGTCGTAGGTCAAGGACTAGCTGTCTAGATTCCTTCATGAGCCTGTTCCTTTGGTAGAATTCACTGCTAGCCCCCCCCCCCTTTATACGGTCCAAAGAACAAAACAGCCGCCAATACTACAGAAGCCAGGATGGCCTGATTGAAGCGATGCCTTTGGCCACCGAAAGTAACATCTCACCTTGTCCTCCTGCGTCTAGGAAGCCGTTTCAAAAGCAGCTGGGAAGAAGAGTAAAACTCCCGTGCAGTTAGACTTGGGGGACATGCTGGCAGCGCTTGAGAAACAGCAGCAGGCGATGAAGGCCCGTCAGATCACAAACACCAGGCCCCTCTCCTACACAGGTAGGTGTGTCGTACTTTGCCGCTCTGCGTAGCAGCGCAATTCTCCCGCATCTCCCGTCAGGGAGAGAACTGGTGTAATAACGGCATCATCTCCTTTTTGGTCCAGAGTCCTTTAGAGTGGGGATGTAAAACTCGATTTCATTGAGGGCCGCATCAGGGTTGTGTTTGACCTCGGGGAGGGGGGCTGGGGGAACATGGCCACCTTGACGACACTTGTCTCAGGGCACCTGTGGTGGCCCGATTGCTCTGCCAGCAAAAACAGGCTCCCGAGGTCCGTTTTTGGCTGCGACGGCCTCCTGTAGCCCTCTGCCAGCGAAAACGGAGCTTGGGAGAGCCACGTGCAGCCTTCCCAAGCTCCGTTTTCACTGGCTGCGGCACTGCGGGCCACTCCGCTGTTGCCAGGACGACCCCGCGGGCCAGATCTAAGCGCCCCACGGACCGGATGCAGTCCCCGGGTCTTGAGTTTGGATTGGATTTGGATTTGGATTTGGATTTGGATTTGGATTTGAATTTGGATTGGTTTGACCTCCCCTGTTTTAGAAGTACAGTGTGACACCCCTCTGTAGCCCAAATCCCTTCGCTATGGATAAACGGCACCTATACTCTCCATGCAAATTGTTGCTTTGAACCTTGGGATACAATTGTGGTTTGAGCTCATGCATCGCACGGAGGCATAATTCTGCATATTGTGCAACTCCAGATATTTTGATTTGTAGACCAAAATCCTGTGGTGTGGACCAAGCTAATAAATGGTGTTGTGGGACACGTGGTCAGGGTGGGGTTTTTTTTTATTTTTGTTTTTAGAAGCTATCAAAGGGAATGAACATGCTAAAGATAGTTACTTATCTTTATAAACCTGGCATTCAGCATGTTTCTATTCTTTCTCCATCATTACTTTCTTGGAACAAGAGATAGTCTCCAAATGGCAGCATCTCACTGCGTAATTTCCTTGCTGTTATAATCTGTTGTTGTTGTTTTTAAATTCCAATGAAGGAAAAGGCATTTTAATGAGAAGGGAGGAGGTGGGAGGAGAGCAAACTGCTGGGGAAACACCCATTTTATTTCCCAGCGGCACCCATTCAGCCATTGGCGCTCTTTTTTGTCTTGTCTTGTCTTCAGTTGGCAGTCCAGTTCCTTTTCACACCAAAGAATCTCCCAGCCGAAAGTCCTTCTCCAAAGGGCAGCCATCATTGGGTTGCATTAACCCTTTGGATTCTACTAGCCCGAAAGTGAAACGAGGGAAAGAGCGAGAGCTCTCAAAGTTGAAGCGTCCGACAGCACTGAAAAAGGTAAACATGGGTCTCCTAAAGTGGAGCTTCCTACTTTAATAATATAGGGAGGTGGGCAACGATGGCAACCTTAGGGCCTGTGGCAGGGGTGGATTGCTGCCAGCATTACTGCTGATTCGGCGCGCAAAATATTGCAGATTTGCATCTAAAAATGTCTGCGCATGCACAAAACGTTTAAAAAAGGGGGGGAAAGACATTTCTGCAATGAAAATTGTTCTGCGCATGCGCAGAACCGAAAATCAAAATGGTGCCGCCGTAGGAGAACCGGTTTGGGGACATGGCAGGCCTGGGTCGCTGGAACAGGCCGCCAAGTTACTACCTATTTGGCCGAACCGGTGTGAACCAATAGGACCCCACCTCTGGCCTTTGGCCTTCAACTCCCAGAATTCCTGAGCCGGCAAGAAATATTCACAATTGGGTTTATTTCAGATTATTTTGAAAGAGAGAGAAGAAAAGAAAGGACGGTTGACCACAGACCACAGCCTTTTGGGAGGTGAAGAGGAGCAAGAGGTGACACTGACTCCCAACCAGGCAGAAGAACTAACATCTCAAGAAGGTTAGATCAACCTGACACACGTCTTTATATTAGTATGTCTAATAGCCATCGTGTAACCAAACACAGGTTTAATAGGCTTTTAATTCAGTAAAAAAATCAACCTGGAACTTTCTGGATCCAGTTACTCATGGAAACAATGGTCCAAAATAGTTTATTGCCATCGATGGTGTAACATTCCGCTCCACAAGACTTTAAATTGGCAAGCAAGAGGTGAGAGGTGACTGTTCTGTTCATTAAATCTGTATCTGCTACATCAGGGGTCTCCAACTTTTGCAACTTTAAGTCTGAAGGACTTCAGCTCCCAGAATTCTCCAGCCAGCAAAGCTTACTTTCTTAACTAATTTCCTGGGAGAGGTTGTGTTGGTTTTTTTTAAATGTCCTTTGGATTTTCTGATCCTGGTGTATGAAGAAAGACATGTAAACTTAGTATTTCTGAGGATTAGGATGAGATGGAAGTAGAAATAATGGAGGATTTGAATGATAGAATAGAACGCTTTAAATGTACACAAATCAGCATACAGTAAAATAAAATTTTGTTGCGTTCAGCTCTCAAAGGATTATGTGTTATACCCACATACCAATGGTGGGTTCCAGATCCCGTTCCAACCAATGTGGTTGGAACGGGCCCCGGGGCGTTCACATGCGTCGTATTGTCCAGTGACGCCTCCGCGACTCTCCAGCTGCTCAGCGGAGCGTTGCGCAGGTACAGTATGCGCCGTGCGCGGAAGCGCCAAAAACTTTAAAAGACAGGTAAGGAGTGAAGGCGGGCAGGTGGGCCCCCTGGAGCACCGTACCGGAACGGTACCTGGTGTTCCAGGCAGGCTCCGGTATGCTCGTACCGAGGCGTACCGCCTGCAACGCACCACTGCCAAATACACACACAAATATGACACACAGAAACAATAACAATAAAATTTACATGCTGCAACTTTACAATAATACAATACAATAGCAGAGTTGGAAGGGACCTTGGAGGCCATCTAGTCCAACTCCCTGCCTAGGCAGAAAGCCCTATACCATTTCAGACAAATGGCTATACAACATCTTCTTAAAGATGTGTTGGGGCATTCATAACTTCTGGAGGCAAGCTGTTCCACTGATTAATTGTCCTAACTGTCAGGAAATTTCTCCTTAGTTCTAAGTGGCGTCTCTCCTTGATTAGTTTCCACCCATTGCTTCTTGTTCTGCCCTCTGGTGCTTTGGAGAATAGCTTGACTCCTTATTCTTTGTGGAAGCCCCTGAGATATCGGAAGACTGTTATCATGTCCCCCCAGTCCTTCTTTTCATTAAACTAGACCTACCCAGTTCCTGCAACTGTTCTTCATATGTTTTAGCCTCCAGTCCCTTAATCCTCTTTGTTGCTCTTCTCTGCACTCTTTCTAGAGTCTCCACATCTTTTCTACATCGTGGTCTACATCTACAACTTTAGGAATAGGTGACTGTTGTGTTTTGTCTCGTCTCTTCCAGAAACTGGTCTGAGTGTGCCGAGCGATACCTCCCTCTCTCCAGCAAGCCAGAATTCTCCCTACTGCATGACTCCCGTCTCCCAAGGTTCACCGGCAAGTTCTGGAATAGGAAGCCCCATGGCATCGTCAACTATCACCAAAATTCACAGCAAGCGATTCAGAGAGTAAGCTTTGCGTTCTGTAGGACTTATTCAAAGAGAACAGGTTGGCTCAAGGAGAAGGAATTTAAATTCTTAACAAGGAGGCCTTTCTCTTCCACCTGAACAGATTCTAGCTTTTTGGAGCATCGCCCACTTGAGCTCAGACCAAATTGCTTCTGGAATTGCTTCTTTGGATATCTTAGCCAGGCAGATGTCTTGTTTTGTAATAAATTACCCAGGTGCAGATGACTGGTTCCCAACAAAATGAGAAGATTTGGTATTGACTCATCAAGTTAAGAAGATTAAAAAGTATTTGTAGGTGAAAGAGACACGTCTCCATCTTTATTACTGCCTTAGAACTGAAAAACATGCATCAAATATACTGTACATACCAGATGCATATAGAAAAATGTATATATAGGGATTTTTTAAAAAGACAAGTGGATTTAACAAACAGCGTAGGGGTCAAGGCTACCTCAGATTAAACCTGATGTTTTATTTTTATTTATTGCATTTGTTTGCCGGTCAATGTCATCACAGGGGAATTGTGTTGTTAAGTAGTGATACCAGGATTGCTTCGTTTACTTTCATGACCGCTTACTGATTGCCTGTGAAGGTTCTCAGTCATCCAGGTCCTGTTGGTCCCAAAGGGGCTTTTTCAAAAGACAACTGAACTTCATTTTTCCTCGAAGACGTTTCGCTTCTCGGCCAAGAAGCTTCTTCTCTTCTCGAACTGAAGAAGCTTCTTGGATGAGAAATGGAACATCTTCAAGGAAAACCAAAGTCCAGTTGCCTTTTGAAAAAGCACCCTTGGGATTATTACCCATGCTTTTGTACCTGGAACTGCTTCATGCAGCATTCATGCAGTGCAAATAAAAGAATTGCCCTATTTTGGGGAAACTCTGACCATAAAATAGGTTTCAAATAGTACAGAGCCCAGGGAGACTTGAAGCAAAGGAGGAATGTGTAGGTAGTACTAAGAACAGCTTGTAAGAAGAACAGCTTGTAATGCAGACAACATAAAGCTCGTAAACATACACACCCCTGACCTTTTTTCCAGTCACGGCTCTCAATTCATGGCAGATGAAATTAAACAGAGTTTCAGGAAGAGAATTTTAAAAAGGATGAAGGCGTTTCCTCTCTCCGACATGATAGATCCAGTTCGGCATTGCTGACCTTTGTCTTTTCTCTCCCATAATGAACGTGCAGGTACTGCAATCAAGTTCTCAGTAAAGAAATCGATGAATGCGTGACTCTCCTATTGCAAGAGCTTGTCAGCTTCCAAGAGCGAATTTACCAGAAGGATCCGATCAAAGCCAAAGCAAAGAGGAGGCTTGTGATGGGCCTACGGGAGGTTACCAAGCACATGAAGTTAAGCAAGATCAAGTGTGTAATTATTTCTCCCAACTGTGAGAAGATTCAATCCAAAGGTACGCATGACACTTAGGTGGCAACTTCTCTTATAGGGTAAACTTCTCTTATGAGTCTAAGATGGTTTCCTTTTTAACGTAGGATTCTTTTGCTGATTCTTTCCCCCATTTCTGTCCTTTATACAGTATAGTAAGCACTCTACTGCCATTTAAGGTGCCATATCCCTAGATCACTGAGATGTCCTTAGGCTTTTCCCTGTTGCCGCCTTCACCTTCTTGTTGTGGACTGCCAGTGGCCAGCAGAGGACAGTGAGGAGGTTGGGGAGGAACATGGGCCAGTCTCTGAGGAGGGCTCTGTGTCGGAGGCAGAGAGGGGGCCAGGGCCGTCTGACAGTTATCAGCTGCCTTCAGAGTCAGACATCAGTGAGGCAGACGAACAGCTGGAGCCTGTTCCCAGTGTGCGCATGCACAGAGTTTGCCAGACAAAGGGAACAGCTAAAGAAGAGGGGGCGACTTGGGAGTAAGGCCACAGGTGGACGATGAATGGCCCCTCCCAGAGGAAATAAAAGAGGAGCGAAAGGGGAGTGGAGTTTGCAGGAGACAATTAGTTCGCTTCATTGGTTAAGGACTCTCTGAGACTCCTTGCCAGGTTTTGCAGATATCGGCCTGGCAGCTCTCCAAGCCAGATAAGGTCTGTGACTGTAAGTCCTCCCTTGAAACACTTTGCTGGATGCGAATGAGCAGAATTGACAGTCAATTAATAAAAGGGTTTTTTGTCGGGGCCAGGAGTTTGCTTCAGGCTCTTGGGAAGCCTCGGTCAGAACGCTTCTCAAGAAGTTCCTCCAGGAGTTTTAGAAGACTATTAGGGATGGTTTTTAGTGTGACACAGGATCTGCAGTTGCAGAGAAGTGAACAGGCAGACATTAAAACATTTGTGCGTTTTGGAGGGGCAGGAATATCACAGAAGACAATTGTATTTGAGACAATCCATTATCTTTCAAGTAACTGTCTACCTCAATCTTTCGAACTATGAAGACTGATTTTCTTTTCAAGTACCTGCCTTGCTCATAAGTTGTCCACTGAGAATAATTGACTATCTCGCTTTTGAACAAGCAGCATTTTGAAACCTGGAAGCAATATTTTCCTTCCCTGACCGGCTGTAGATGGTGCCCTTGAGTTACAAATGGTGCTTTTCATTTCCTGGAGATGATATTTAGGCCCTTCCACCTATTATGCATCAGCGAATTGCTTTTGCATTTGCAGGGTAGATGTTTAATGGGCTACAGCAGATGGTAGCACCGGGCTGAGATCGGGACAGATCCCAAAAAGACTAAATGAAGTCAGAATTGCTTATTGCTTGGATGGAGAGATCATCAACAGTCTCGGGACTACAGCCTGTATTGAGAAATTCTAGCAGAAGACCGTGACAACAATTTCCATACTGCTGACCCCCAAATATGTGCATAAATGGCCCAAGATTTTCCCAGAATTCCCCACCAGCAATGTTGCCTGGAAAATTCTGGGAATTAAAGTCCACGCGTCTTAAAGTTGCCAAGGTTGAGAAACAAACACTGCCTTAAGGAATTGAATTCAATTCCAGAGATCAATACTAGACATTTACAGATGAACAGAGTTGGAAGGGACCTTGCAGGTCATCTGGTCCAACCCCCTGCCCAAGCAGGAGACCCTACATCTGCCTCTACCTAGGATTGAACTCACAACCTCCTGATTGGGAGCTCTTTACCTCTAGGCCACACAGCAGGTGTGTACCTTCACATTAGTGCAGTGTTTGCTGATATGGCGCAGTGGTTAGAACACAGTATTGCAGGCTGACTGTGCCCACTGCCAGGCATTCGATTCTGAATGGGTTAAGGTTGAGGCCAGGCAAATGAGGATCCAGGTTGTTGGGAGGAACATGCTGACTCTGTAAATTGCTGAAGAGGTCTGTAAAGCACTATAAAGGGGTATACAAATCTAAATGCTATTGTTGCTACTTCATTTTTTCCCCCCGCCAACTTCAAATTCATCTGGTTTTCATGTTTTGCACACATACAATTTTCCTCTGATTTTTGTTTGACTACCACAGTAAAAAAATTACTGGAAACTGCCCAAAGAACTTCAGCTTTTGAGTGGTTTAGATGTTTTAATACAATAAATTAAATTAAATTTAGGGGACTGGAGACTAAAACATATGAAGAACGGTTGCAGGAACTGGGTATGTCTAGTTTAATAAAAAGAAAGATTAGGGGAGACAGTGATAACAGTGTTCCAATAACTCAGGGGCTTCCACAAAGAAGAGGGAGTCAAACCATTCTCCAGGGCACCTGAGGGCAGAACAAGAAGCAATGGGTGGAAACTCATCAAGGAGAGAAGCAACTTAGAACTGAGGAGAAATTTCCTGACAGTTAGGACAATTAAGCAGTGGAACAGAAGTTCCCTCCAGAAGTTGTGAATGCCCCAACACTGCAAGTCTTCAAGAAGATGTTGGATAGCCATTTGTCTGAAACGGTATAGGGTTTCCTGCCTAGGCAGGGAGTTGGACTAGATGACCTCCAAGGTCCCTTCCAACTCTGCTATTGTATTGTATTGTATTGTAAATAAAATTAGTGCACTTAACGTCTTGTGAGGAAGTTATTCACCTTTCTATTTTTTTATTTTTTTTGGGTATGTTTGTTTCTTGATGTGCCTCAAGGTGGCCTGGACGAAGCTTTGTATAACGTGATCGCCATGGCTCGGGAGCAAGAGATCCCTTTCGTCTTTGCCCTCGGGCGCAAAGCACTAGGCCGCTGCGTAAACAAGTTAGTTCCCGTCAGCGTGGTGGGCATCTTCAATTTCTCAGGCGCTGAGGTAAGGGCTTCTCAGTCAACTCTGGAAGGATGGAGTTCATGGTCTGTGGCGTTCTTCACCCAGCCCACGATGCCTGAAAATAAAGTCATTCTTTTTCTGTGTTTTCAAATAATCTGCCCTTTGGGTGTGTCGTGTTTCTTCCCAAATCTTTGAAGTGGGTTTGGTGCTCATACTCCTCTCCACAGACACAACTAGCAGAGATCCTATTTTTTTAAAAAAAGAATAAAAGCCAACCTTGGTGTAATCAGAGGGACATGTATATGTGCATCTTTTTATATTTTATATTTATGTATTTATTTGGTCTAGTGCAGGGGTCTGCAAAGTTGGCTCTTTTAAGACTGGTGGACTTCAACTCCCAGAATTCCCCAGCCAGCTATGCTGGCTGGGGAATTCTGGGAGTTGAAGTCCACCAGTCTTAAAAGAGCCAACTTTGCAGACCCCTGGTCTAGTGGTTAAGGCACTAGGCTAGAAACCAGGAGACTCTGAAGTCTAGTCTGGCCTTAGGCATGAAAGACGGCTGAATGATTTTGGACCATTCACCTTGAATTCTAGTCCCACCTAGCCACGAAAGCCAGCTGGGTGTTGTTGGGCTGATCACTCTCAACCCAACTCACCACAGGGTGGTGGTTGTGGGGAAAATAGGGGTAGGAGGGAGTATTGCCTGTGTTTGCAGCCTTGGGTAATTTATAAAAATAATGTTGTGGCCAACAGAGCTGGCAGGCGATTCGGACAGTGAGGAGGTTGGGGAGGAACATGGGCCTATCCTGGAGTCTGGGGAAGGCTCTGATGAGGGCTCTGTGTCGGAGGCAGAGAGGGGGCTGGGGCCATATTTATTTATTTATTTTATTTCGATTTATATAACCGCCCTTCTCCATCGAAATGGACCCAGCTGAAATAGCTATCAGCTGCCTTTCGGAGTCGGATATCAGTGAGGCAGATGAACAGCTGGAGCCTGTTCCCAGTGTGCATATGTACAGAGTTTGCCAGACAAAGGGAACAACCAAAGAACAGGGGTCGACTTGGGAGTAAGGCCACAGGTGGACGATGAATGGTCCCTCCCAGAGGGAATAAAAGAGGAGTGAAAGGGGAGTGGAGTTTGCAGGAGACCATTAGTTCGCTTAATGGGCTCATGACTCTCCGAGAATCCTTGCTAAGTTTTGCAGATATCGGCTTGGCAGCTCTCCAAGCCAGATAAGGTCTGTGACTGTAAATCCTCCCTTGAAACACTTTGCTGGATGCGCATGAACAGAATTCCCAGGCAATTAATAAAAGGGATTTTTGTCAGGACCAGGAGTTTGCTTCGTGCTCTTGGGAAGCCTAAGTCAGAACAAATAATAAAGGTGGGATATAAATACCTAAACCTTAAAGCAGTTTTTATTCGTTTGTGTATTGTACAAATAACATTTAGGGGTGGGTGGGGGGGAAACAGACACGAAACCTTCCAAGAAAGCAATGCAAGCCAATCTGGAAACCTCTGGTGGTAGTTTTCCTTCTCTTAGTGGGCTCTTTGTCTTCTAGAACCTCTTTAATAAACTGGTCTCTCTGACCGAAGAAGCCAGGAAAGCCTACCGAGATATGGTTTCAGCCATGGAGCAAGAACAGGAGGAGGCCTTAAAGAACATTAAGAAGGTGCCTCACCACATGGGCCATTCCCGGAACCCTTCGGCAGCCAGCGCCATCTCCTTCTGCAGTGTGATTTCAGAGCCCATTTCAGAGGTGAACGAGAAGGAATATGGTAAGCTTGCATCTCAAAACAAGGCCTATTCTTTACATTTTCCTTCTTCTTATCTCCCTTTAGTTCACCACTGGGTGATTTTTTTTTTAATGGCAAAGCTATTATTTTGCCTCTTGACCAAATTTACTTCATAACCACCAGGGTAGCTCAATGGCTAAGACGCTGAGCTTGTCGATCCAAAAGGTCGGCAGTTCGCCGGTTCGAATCCTTAGCGCTGCATAACGGAGTGAACTCCCGTTACTTGTCCCAGCTTCTGCCAACCTGGGAGTTAGAAAGCACCTAAAAAATGCAAGCAGAAAAGTAGGAACCCCCTTTGGTGGGAACAGCATTCCGTGCGCCTTTGGCGTTTAGTCATGCCGGCCACATGACCACGGAGACGTCTTCGGACAGCGCTGGCTCTTTGGCTTTGACATGGAGATGAGCATCGCCCTCTAGAGTCGTGAACGACTAGCACATATGTGCGGGGGGAACCTTTACCTTTAACCACCTTGGAATGTTACAAGTTCCTACAGCCAGTCCTTCTGGATTGTCTGTTTGATAGTGTGTTTGAAGCTAGATATAATGGATTCACATGGTGGATTGAGGTGGCCAATTATGCATCTTTTACTACCTGCCAGAATTCCTGAGATAGCATTTTTGGGAGTCGAAGTCCACACGTCATAAAAGGGGCCATAATTGCCCATCCTTGTGGTAGGACAACCATGGCATAAATTTGTGGTCTTTAGAACCAGGAGTGCATAAAAGAAAGGCGAGGGGAAAGAGAAGTTTGTTTGAAAAGTCAGCAGGGTGGCCACAATTGTGTGATTATTCCAGTTTTAACATTTGTTTCTTGTGGCACTTGTAATAAAGAGGCGGGCCTTGATCACGCATGGAGCTTGTGGTAACCCCTCTTAACTTTCCCTTGCTGGCATCCTCGCATAGAATATTGAAATGTAAGCTTTTGTTTTGGGTAGATTAAATTGCCTCCATATTCAACCAGCTGCATAAATCTGAAAATATTATTTTGTAAGTTTTTTAAAAAAACTTTAGAATACAAGGCCTATGGCATACTGCAGTTTCATAAAACGGGCTCCCAGCTAGCTTCCAGAGCAGTTTTTAGTCTGAGAATAAAACCCCCCAGAAAAACTAAAGCAATAAAATAGGAGGCTAAAAACATTAAGATCAGAATGATTAAAACAATTAAGGAGCAGTGCACTACATCATAGCTTTATTTCAAATGTTCTTCAGGATGTCCCCAGTTGCTGATTTGAAAACAAATAGTTAAACTCTCCTAAGCTAAAAAATTGTTTTATTTTCACACACAGCTTTATTCAGGGAAACAATCGTTTGCATTCTTAGAATTGCTTCTTCCCATCTCCTTTCTTCTTAGGTTTGCTATAGACAGAAGGTTGATTTGTTTTTACGTTTTAATTATTAGCGTTTAAAGTGCTTAACTGGACAATAGTCCCACTTATGTTATTTTGCAGCGTGAAGCACTTGCTCACAATGCACAGAATTTGCGTTCAGTGTTGTTAACGCCACAGCACGCTGGGAACAATGCTCGTTTTTGTGACCCGCAACAGCGTTTCAGTCGCTGTATTGTTCGAAAGCTTTTCCTAGAATGGCGATGACGTTACCTAGATGTACTTTGGCAGCTTGTTTTTACCCAGAAGTTTCTTTCCGTGTTGTTTTATAGCCTTTCCCCAAATATTCTTCTTTTTTTTTTCTTCCCCACCACCAGAAACAAATTGGAGGAGCATGATGGAAACCTCAGATGGTTTGGAAGCCTCTGAAAACGAAAGAGAAGCGGCGTGCAAGGTTACCACTTCAGAAAAACCCGCCCCCCCTAATGTCACTGCTGGTAAGCCCTTATCTCTAGCTGCCGTTGGCGTCATCAATATGGCGTCCCCGGGAAAACCGCTAAGCGTGAAGGAGGAAGCAAAGCCAGATGACAACCTAGAATGGGCCTCCCAGCAAAGCACAGACACCGGATCTTTAGATGGCAGCTGCCGGGACATTTTGAATTCTTCCATGACCAGTACAACCAGTACTCTTGTGCCAGGGATGCTTGAAGAAGACGAGGAGGAGGAAGAGGAAGAGGACGAGGAGGACTACGCCCACGAACCCATCTCCGAGGAAGTTCAGCTCAACAGCAGGATCGAATCGTGGGTCTCGGAGACGCAGCGGACTATGGAAACCCTCCAGTTGGGAAAGACCCTCAGCGGGGCGGAAGACGAGACCGTGGAGCAGAGCGAGGAGGAAGAACTGGAAGCCCTTCCCGAGCAAGCCGAGACGGCTCCGGACAGCGAGGAATGGACAGCCGGCAAGGCCACGAGTAAAGCCCAGCCGAAGCCCAACCCTTGCACTCCCCTCGATTCAAAACACACAGACTCAAATTATATGCCGTGAACTTTAAGCCCAGACTCAGGAAACTTTTACTATTTTAAAAAAAGAGAGAGAGAGAGAGAAACTAATTGTTGTAAGGATTGCAGCCATCGCTTCGTGTGCTTCATCTCGGCATTTTGCACTGTGTAACATTTAATACCCGTATTTAATTCACCCTTTCTTCTTTTTCTTTTTTTTTTGTAGCGGTCTTTATCACTTCTCCATTGAGACCTAAGAGTTTGCATGTGTGATTAATAGTTATACCTTTTCTTAGAACAGGCTACGTGCGTTAAACTGTTTTTTTGTTTTGTACGAGGAAATTCTTTGCACCTGATCATTTTTTAAGGCTAAACTGCTCTCCAACCGAAAAAAAAAAAATCCTTACCTAATTTTTAAAAGCGTTGACAGTATTGACCAATATTGGCTTGCCGTGAACTTCTTTGGGAGGTATTTGGCCACTGAGTACCTAACATTAAGCCAGAATATCTTTCTTTCTTTTTTTGCTCAGACTGTTAAAACGACTGTAGTCAGAATGAAAATGTGTTCTGGACAAAAAAAAAAAGGGGCTAGAAGGATGTATATGAATTAGCTAGTGCACCTTCTTAGTAGTATTTATAATATTCGTTTAACTAATAACACTGCAGTTGGCTTAAAACCATTTTGGCTAGGTACTTTTGGTGAAACATCTCTTACTTTGCAGTTACTTTGGTAACGATGCATCTGTCTCTACTTTCCAACTGACATTGTCCACAACATCACTTTGCCCGCAAGCCGACTGCCAAAAGGGACCCTATTGACCAACACAAGCTTGCTTGGTTTTCTTAATTTCCACGCTGTTTACGCCGTGTCCTGCTTCTTAATGCTTTCACTGATCTCAGGAATGTTACTATGCGTTCATAACATGCCGTGTAAATAGAAGAAAAAGTTAGAATCGGTTGTCGACCATTTAATATAAAATGAAATATGAAGCTTAGGGGGAGGTTGGCTGCGAAAAGGGAAGTTGTTGTTTGGATCAACTTACTTTTTCCCTCTTGGGATTGGTTTTGATGGGTAGGTGGGCTCTCTGGTCTTCCAACAGCTTGTCCCATTAGGAAGTACATTTTCATAAACGTGAGATGTAGAAGTGGCTTTGTGGTAGGGAAAATACCGTTTTGTGGAATTTCAGAGCGGGGGAGACCCCAAAAAAGGCTTGTTTTTAATGACTTGCTTAAGTTTTGCAGGCCTGTTCTGAGTTTTCTAGCAGTCAGGTCCCCAGGTTGTGTAAGGGCAGGATTGGGAGGAAGGCGGGGTGGGGACAGTGATGGTTTCGAGGTGGTGCAGGAAGACAAGCTTTACGAGACAAGATAGGCCTCCCCAGCATCGTAAAATATGTCGTAGGTCAGTCGTTCTCTTCATAATTCGGGACCAACAAACGATCACATTTGAAGCTAGTGTCTTGTCTTCTAATTAGAAAAACCAGAGGAAGCGTTTGGCAATTGTGTGTGTGTGTGTGTGTGGTTTGCCTAGTGCTAAGGAGCGTAGCGGAAAAGAAAAGTTGGAACAATTAGCTCTTGTACCTGGAATTAGTATATGATGAATAGGAAAAGGACAGGTGGCGAGTCGCATCCCTTCCCCGATGGTCCATAAGTGGGAAACTTCTTCCTTTCGAACTGCTGAACAGCCAAAATGACTCTTCCTTCAGTAGATGTTACCTTGAATGTCTGTCTCTTTTCCAAGAACCTGGCTTGTCCCTTGCCAGTTTTGCATAAAGCCCCCCCCCCCTCCACATACACACACACACACACTCTCTCTTCCCGTCGTTATCTCTTTCAGATTCAGTCAAAGCATTCTGGTTTGGCTCTCAGTTGGGACATCACGTCCGAACGCACTGGTCTTCAAACTTCAGCAGGAGGACAAGCAGCGTTATCATTGGCTGAAAATCCGTACTTTATAAAGTGTTCGTTTTGGGGGGGGTGTCCAGAGAACCAAGTTGAGAATAGAACGTGTCTATGAAGTGTATTCGATTGTCCTCCGTGTTTAACGTGCTTCCTTGTCTTCGTGAGACGTTCACATTTCTGTCCATCCTTTCGACAGCGCATCCATCCTCCTCCGTCCTCCTCCTCCATCACTTTTAGCTTCCCTACGGGCAGTTAACGGATCTTTCTTTACAAATTGGGGAAGGGGGATGACTGCGGGCCTGCGTCTGCGGTTTTATTGGGCCCGAGCTCAGCAATGTTTCTTCTTCCTTTAAAATCAGTTTAATTTCACTAATGGCAAAAGCGGAAAAGGGCAAGGGGGGAGGGGAGGGAGGGGTTGCCACACCTGATGGGTCATAGAGGAACTAGTCCAAAGCACTTCCAGTATTTGCATTAAAAACAAAAAAAGCTGCCACCAAGCAGCCAGAGAACACAAGATGGGGCTGATGCACTGACCTCCGTGGAGGGCCAAAATAATATAGAAAGTGGGTGGGTGGGGGGTGTCTGTTGGTTAATTGTGACATGTATGCCTTTATCTTAAGGAAACCGATTGCAGTACTTGTATTCCTCTCCTGTTATACGTCCCGTTCCCCCTCCCCACCAGCTTACGTTTTAAATGGCATGTTTTTATAAACTTTTTTCTTTTTTTTTTTGGAGATTTGATCAGTGATTGGTGTAGTGTTTGATCGGCTGTTGGGGGTTTAAACAAAAAATTTGGAAAAGATCCTTTGGAACTCTGAACACATCACTAGGAGATAACCTTAGGTTGGTTTTCGGGGGGGCCTGTGCAGCGTAGCTCTTAAATTTTAATAGCACCGGAAAGGAAGGAAGGGGAGGGACAAAAAATAAGTCTCGTTTGAAAAGCTGCTGTCTATTGAAATCGTTGTAATGTGTGTGTATGTGTTTGTGTGTGCGCGTGCATGTGTGTGTGTGAGAAATTGTGCCAATTAATCAAGATGCTCAGTCAATTTACCAGATTTTTTAATCACTTAACCGGAACACTTTTTAAAATGAAAAAAAAATAAAGAGAGCCATGAATGGTAGCTCTACAGCTTGGTGCCCATTTCAGTCCTACACAAAACAATAAATCTTAAAACAATAATTTGAAAAAAAGTGTGTGGGGGGGGAATCAATATAAGGGGCACGGCCTAATTAAATGTTTATATGTGGTTAATGTACTTTTAAAGACTGTGCTTGGGTAATGCCTCTTAATCTTTGATACCTGTAAACTAAACGTCAGTAACATCTAAAGTTTAAATTAGAAGGGGGAGGTGGGGGAATCGTAACGAAATTACTCCATGAACATGTTCTGTCTGTGTTCTCCTTTTTATGAAGGATAATTCTGTCTACCATACTTTTTTGGAATAATAACAGCTTTTGCACTATGTAAATACTAGTGGGGGACCTTCCACAATGAATAAAGATGATTATAAGAAAAACTGAGATGTTTATATCCAGTGGTTTGACTGTACGTTAATATTCTGCATCAGCGTCAGAATGCCAGTGTGTTTTCTGAAGATGAGCGGTCTTTTCTGAGGAGTTATTTTTTTTAAATTATTATTACCGTATTTTTCGGACTGTAAGATGCACCGGTGTATAAGACACCCAAGATTTTGAAGAGGTAAGGAAGAAAAAAAAGTTTTTGCCTTCCCTCAGCCCCCAACAGCACTTCGCAGGCTTCAGCAGGACTGGGATAAAGCAAAAATGCCCTCTCCTTTGCATAAAACAGGTGAAAAATGAGCCGTTTTCCACAAAAATGGTGGCGTTTTTGCACTACCCCAGCCCTGTTGGTGCCTGCAGAGTGCCACTGGGGGGCTAAGGGAAGGCAAAAATGCCTGTTTTTGTGAAAAATGGTGCGTTTTTCGCAAAAATGGGACATGAGGGGGTGGCTTTAGGAGGCCAAAAATGGCTGTATTCGATGTATAAGACGCACCAACGTTTCCAAGCTCTTTTAAGGAGGAAAAAGGTGCGTCTTATACTCTGAAAAATACGGTAGATTTTATCCTGTCTTTTTTTGGGATGGTGGTGGTAGAAACATACTTAATACAGTACTACTTTCTCCTCCACTCTGCACAACAACAATCTTGTCAGGTGGGTTGGGCTGAGAGAGACGTCACCTAAGGTGACCTCTCATGCCTAAGGTGGAACTAGAACTCACCATCTCCTGGTTTTTAGGCCAGTAGCACCTTAACCACTATATTAGTCTGGTTCTCATACATATTATTGTGATTTTAAGGGACACGGAGGCTCAGTGGTGAAGGTCGGCAGTTCGGCGGTTCGAAACCCTAGCACCATGAAACGGGGTGAGCTCCCGTTACTTGTCCCAGCTTCTGCCAATCTAGCGGTTTGAAAGCATGTTAAAAAAAAATGCAAGTAGAAAAATAGGAACCACCTTTGGTGGGAAGGGAACGGCGTTCTGTGCGCCTTCGGCATTGAGTCATGCCGGCCACATGATCATGGAGACGTCTTTGGACGGTGCTGGCTCTTCGGCTTTGAAACGGGAATGAGCACCAGCCCCTAGAGTCGGGAACGAGTAGCACATTTGTACAAGCGGAACCTTTGCCTTATAGGGATTTCCTGTTCTACACAAGGCCTTTGAACTGTTGCAGGGCCGGTGCTGATTTCTAGCTCAACTGCAGTGGATCCAAAATTGCAAAAAGGAGAGGCACTTTCTCAGCTTAAAACTACAGAACTTTGGGGCTGCATGTCTCCCCCACTCCCCCAGTGGGTAAGAAATTTTAGCAACTAGCCCTCTAGGCACAGAGGAGAAAGGCAATTCAGGAACAGTGACTGCTCCTTATTCTTTTGGCCCAGCACGCTGTGGAGTGTCACTTTCAAACCAAGCCAGGATTGATTTGGTTTCTCCAGAGTGTGGGGAATTAACACCATGCGTCTGCATGTTCCGTAAAGAGATGTATTGTTCCTGTTCCACCTCCGTTTCTTCTATTCCTCCCCTGGTTCCTGCAACTTTCGGGTCCTGCTTTAAAAAGCCTCTTTGCAGACGTTTTGATAGCCTGCATCTAAATACAATCCTCCAGTATGCAGTCCCTTTAATCGTAGCAAGCAATAAGACTTTTAAATGCCACCGAAGAATGATAGCATGGCTATTTCAGCTTGGCAGGCTCTGGCAATTCAGTCCCTGGATTGTAACCCCCCTCAGCTCGCTATCTTTGTGAACCCAGTTAATTAGGACTTAATCCACAAAGAGCAATCCTTGAGGTGGTGGGGGCGGAGGAGAAGGGGTTGAAGTAATTGCTCCTCTTGGCTTTTCCCTTCCCATCCCACTCTGGGAAGACTGCAGCGTAGTGGAGCTGTTCATGTCTCTCACCCAGAGAAGTAGCAATTCAAAAGCAATCAGCAGGACTAGAAGGCTGCGCAAAGCTTTTTTGTGTGCATGTGATAATATAACAGCTGAATGAGGGACAGGAAGTCTCTGATTGCAATAAATATTGCTCTTGGCTTCATTAAACAAAAAACAAACCCCGCGTAGTGACAAAAAGCAGCAGTTCTCAAATTCCCCCACCCCTCAAAAAAAACCCAATAAGCACGTTGCATTCCACTCAGCAGCCAGGGAAACTTTTAATGTATGTATGTTTTCATCAGGAACCCGCCTTCTGGTGGTGGTGGTGGTGGAGCAGGCGAGCGGAATCTAACGTGATTCCAGTCTCCTGCACCGAGCGCACCCCCTCGGTGATGACAGCAGCACATGCCTCCTGATTCTCCTTCCGCCCCTCACTCACAAGGCAGCAAATGTGACTGCGGTGCCTCTCACCCACACGCTGAGAATTAACATGAGAAAAAAAATGCATGTGATGGGGAGGCCCCTCCACCCTTGCTGGGGAAGAGGGAGGTCGGGCGAAACCCATCCTTGCACGGCGCAAACGCGCATTGTTTTGCAGAGCTGTGTTTGCACAGCTTTTGGAGAGAAGGGGAAGACTTCGGTCTTGTTGTTCTAGGGCGGAATGCATTTGCAGTCGCTAAACCGCTCCAAATTCGATTGCAGAAAAACTTCAGCGACAGTGGTCAATGCCTTTAATGCTCTACCTCAGGGGTCTCCAACCTTTGCAACTTTAAGTCTGAAGGACTTCAGCTCCCAGACTTCTCCAGCCAGCAAAGCTGTCAGTGTCAGGGCCTGGGCCAGGTGTCTCCAACCTTTGCAACTTTAAGTCTGAAGGACTTCAGCTCCCAGACTTCTCCAGCCAGCAAAGCTGTCAGTGTCAGGGCCTGGGCCAGGTGTCTCCAACCTTTGCAACTTTAAGTCTGAAGGACTTCAGCTCCCAGACTTCTCCAGCCAGCTTTGCTGGCTGGAGAATTCTGGGAGCTGAAGTCCTTCAGACTTAAAGTTGCAAAGGTTGGAGACCCCTGCTCTACCTGACTCTGTGGCTTCTTCCCCAAACCCCCAAAACTGTAACCTTAGATTGTCTACTCGGGACCTCACCCCATTCCTAAGAAATCAGGAGGGCCGTGCATAAGCGCCCCAGTGTGCCTACCGTCCCTGTCCTACTGTCCCCACTTGTTCGTATCCATTTCCCGTATTCATAATCACGTTTATACTTACCGTATATCTGTTATCTTATTATACATGCTTGACAAAATAAATAAAACTAAATTAAAATCCAAAACTTTCCAGGAAAGACCATCTCCAAAACAAATAAACAAAACGGACTCTATCCCTCCCAATTTAGTGAGGCTTCCTGACTGGTTTTGTGGGTCCCCCCCCCCCATTTCAAGTCCACTGGGGTCAAGAAATGTGAGAATGATTTCCAGAAAAGCCAATATCGATAGATTACTCGCCTTGAGTAATATGCTTATATCGTATTATCATACAATGTGCTGAATGATATGCTTTGAAGAATTCAGATACAATATTCTGAATCTTATCACAATACCAAAAGTCAATACTCCATAAATATCTTTTACCCATCACAATAGACCATCCTGTTTCATTTTTTTTAATGTTGGCATAATACGTAGTATGAATTCGGTTGCTGTGTTACATAAATCAGGATTAATAGTCAATGACATGTGAATCCAGTAACTTATATTTTCCAGGACACATAAGATGCATGGAGGTTGTGAGTTCGATCCTAGGTAGAGGCAGATGTAGGGTCTCCTGCTTGGGCAGGGGGTTGGGTTAGATGACCTGCAAGGTCCCTTCCAACTCTGTTAATCTGCTAAATCATGATAGTGCAAACTATGGTCCCTTGTGGTATACAAGTGGTGTGTAATGAAGATGGTGCTACAACAATGTGAGAAGACCATTGGGTTAGTCTTGCTTTGTATGTTGTTGTTAGTTGCAAAGTCATGTCCGACCCATCATGACCCATGGACAATGTTCCTCCAGGCCTTCCTGTCCTCTACCATCCTCTGGAGTCCATTTAAGCTCACGCCTATTGCTTCGGTGACTCCAGCCAGCCACTTCATTCTCTGTTGTCCCCTTCTTCTTTTGCCCTCCATCGTTCCCAGCATGAGGCTCTTCTCCAGGGAGTCCTTCCTTCTCATTAGGTGGCCAAAGTATTTGAGTTTCCTCTTCAGGATCTGACCTTCTAAAGAGCAGTCAGGGTTGATCCCCTCTAGGACTGACCAGTTGGATGGCCTTGCAGTCCAAGGGACTCGCAGGAGTTTTCGTATGTTATGTTAACTTCATATGTTATGTTAACAATAAGGTGTTTGCGAGGAAGAGTAAGGCTAAGTTTGGTCTCCTGCTTTGTAGACCATCCATCCAGGTTGAAGGTATCCAGGCTGAGCTTGTTTTGCAGTTCCAAACAACATTTGAGGGCTTCCAGGTGAGATAATTTCTGTGCAATCACCCTATCATGTCTATAGAATTTTACAAAGGCACATTAAATTGGCAGGTGTCAAGTTCCATCATCTATGATACCCTTCCCATCCCCACTATAGGTATCTCCGTTGACTTGGATGAGCTTCCGCATATAAAGCTCCATTGGAAATTTCCTTATGATCAAATTTCTGTCCTCTCTTAAAAAAAACACATTGTTCCTGGACTCTTGTGTTAAACTGCATGTTTAACCAGTGATGGGACATGGTTAGAATTTTAAATAAGGACATTCATATTGCTGGGTAAAACTGGGAAGATGATATATTTGGCCCATATTCCTATTTTGAGTAGGTCAATCTCTTCCTATTTGCTCAACATATTTCATCCATATTATTTTTGCTGCACCACAGGTGGATCAGGAAAAAAAGGAGAATCCACTGAAGATCCATCCAACATTCTACTTTACAGGTGAGTATATTATATTTTTTGGGATGTGGTGGCTCAGTGGCTAAGACACTGAGCTTCTCGATCAGAAAGGTCGGCAATTCGGCGGTTTGAATCCCTAGCGCTGCACAATGGAGTGAGCTCCCATGACTTGCCCCAGCCTCTGCTAACCTAGCAGTTCGAAAGCATGTAAAAATACAAGTAGAAAAATAGGAACCACCTTTAGTGGGAAGGTAACAGCGTTCCGTACGCCTTCAGAGTTTAGTAATGCTGGACACATGACCACGGAGACGTCTTTGGACAGCGCTGGCTCTTCGGCTTTGAAACGGAGATGAGCACCACCCCCTAGAGTTGGGAACGACGGGTACATATGTATGAGGGGTACCTTTATCTTTACCTTATGTGCCCTTCAGGTTAGATAGAATTAAGACCAAAACGGACAATATGTTCCATCCAATGGAACGGTATCAATTTCCTTTCTGCTCTCTATGCTCGTTCTAATTAGGTGCAGGAGAAGGAATGGCAGGGCCTGGGGGTGGAGTCAAAAGAGAGACTAGCCTAGAATCCCCGCGTAGCCATAAGAGAACCAAGTCCAAATGTCCTTGAATTCTTTTTTTTTTTAAATAATTTTTTTTAATTGGTTTTCAAAATACATATAGGGAAAAGGTATAGGGTAAATATAACATTTTGGTAGCTCCCATGCCGTTGGTGGTGGCCCTCCCAAAAAACTTCATAAGTTTACAATTTTAAGAATAAAGAATAAGCATATATGAAGATTACATTGTACAATCCATACATTCAATTGTCTTTTTCTTTGCCATTTTTATCTTGTATCGACAGTTACAATAAGATTTCAAATAAAATCATTTTTGAGATCTAAGTCTTTTCGCTATTGACTCTTCTTCCCGGTCACCGGGCGGGGCCGGCGCTCCCTTTGTTTCCCCATCTTCGTCCCCTACGCACAGTCACTCAAGCTCTCGTCATTTCCCGACTCGACTACTGTAATGCTCTCTACATGGGGCTTCCCTTGAGGTGCACCTGGAGGCTCCAGCTAGTGCAGAACGCGGCCGTGCAGGGGTTTCTAGATACTCCCATGTAACACCTCTCCTGTGCGAGCTGCACTGGCTGCCTGTGGCCCTCCGGGTGCGCTTCAAGGTGCTAGTAACTATCTTCAAAGCGCTCCATGGCTCGGGACCTGGTTATCTGCGGGACCGCCTCCTACCACATACCTCCCTTCGACCTGTCTGCTCCCACAGAGAGGGCCTCCTCAGGGTACCATCTGCCGGACAATGCCGGCTGGCGGCTCCCAGGGGAAGAGCCTTCTCTGTGGCGGGTCCGGCACTCTGGAACGACCTGCCCCCCGACCTCCACACTATCACGGACCTTCTCCTCTTCCGTCGAACTTTAAAAACACACCTATTCCATGTCGCTGGCTTAGCATAGCTTTTATGATAGTCCCAATTATAATAATTTCAACTTTTTAAGTATACGTTTTAGCACAGACCCATTGTATTTAATGTATTTTTAACTTTTATATTATTATTGTGTTTATTATTTTTTATCCTTTCTGTGCACCGCCCCGAGTCCCTTTTGGGAGATAGGGCGGTATAAAAATCCGATTAAATAAATAAAGAATGTTTTTGGAAATGTCCTTGAATTCTATTGACTCTTATCTAACGCTAACCAAGTGCTGGCCTTAGTTCAGAAGATTCCCGTCCATAGATTTTTGGCAATAAAGTCAGCTTAATTGAACCTTCACGCGCAGATCTGCTATCCTGGATCCAGGGATCCTGGAACCCTGACACCGACATTAGGAGTGTGAAAATCCAGTGCATTTTGGAACATCTGACTGTACAACTCCGGCCTGTGCTACGCTTTTCAAAACTGGAAATAAAAGTTATATCAATTATTATTTCCTCTTCTGCCAGATTTTCCCTCCTCTCGTTGACTTAGAAAGCTACTTTTGTTTCCTTTATTTAAAGGAAAGGCTTTTTTTTAAAAACACCCTTCCTTTCACATGTGCAGCACCCTGTGACTTAGAAAAACAGTGTGTTATTATTAAGTATCTCCTCCCACGCCCCAAGCCCACTCACTGGTGCCTCTAGGTAGGTGAGTTTTCCTTTGATGCTTCTCCTTCCCCTATCTTGCCTGCATCACTGGGGAGAGGAGAAAACGAGAACCCTTTTTAGCCGAAGAAATGGCTTTGCCTTCAAGTAAAACCCGAATGGGGTTTCCTGATATCCCTGTGGAGAAGCCTCACGGGGCGGGAGTAGC